>JBBGZY010000007.1:1065000-2265000 GCA_037952925.1 Lithobates clamitans | reverse complement strand
ATTATGCTTGGAATGATTATTTCCAATTATGATTAAAATAAAATGTTTCATGCTGCACTCTATAATCTGCTATCAATGTGGTGGACATATTTTGCTGTACAATTAATCAATCTTCCCAATGGTGTTCGTTTTACAAAAAGAAAAAAAAATAATAAAGTTGCCTTTTACTCATAAGAGGCCAATTAAAAAATATCTCTCTGTAAGCAAAAGTGGGCTCAATAAACATGTGCGCTGCTATTGTGTAACCATCTGGCAAATTTCTGATTAACTGGCAAACTTCCATCCCTTTTTCCCTTATGTAATTGTTCGCATCGCATGTGGCATTCAAACAAAATCAAAACCTAATAACTATTTATTATTTACACTTGCTGCTGATGGCAGAATACAAATGCAGGCTTCAATAGTTGAAATAAACAACTTTTTTTTGTATGATAATAAACTCTACTTTGCAGAATTAATTGTGTCTAGAACTTTATTGTCTATGCAAAGCAGCTTAAAGCTCAACTCTACAAGTAATGCATCAACTTTTTAGCTAGCACTGATTACTAAAGTATAAAGCACGGATGGGCAAAACCCCCCCAATAGGCTATTATATCCTGACTGCCAGCATTGGTGGCTGTCAGAATACGTGAATAGCAGCTGCATCGGCTGCATTTCACCTGGGCTGGCAGGGGCAGGGTCACCTACTCAGCAGTTTCCTCGCCACATCCCTGGTGATGTTCTGATTGGACAAAAAGCATAGGGTGGAATTTGGCTACAGCATGTCACGTCACAACACAAGCTGACCGCGGCCATCTTGTTGGTTAGAAACCATCCAGTCATATGCTTTTTGAAATGCTTGTTTTTATCTTTTCAAATAAGGAGCAACAGGACCTATCTTGATGTCAATGATCAAAGACCAGCCAGAGAAGTTCTGGAACGTTTGTATGACAACCTATAATCTAGTGGTCAATACCTTAGGGTAAGAGGCCTGATGTGCTTTGGTGTTAGTGAAGGAGTGTTATTTCACCTATTATATCTCTACATACCTTGGGTGTCCCCTAGGATTTATGGACTTGTACATTTATTTATTTATTTCAGGTACTTATATAGCGCTGTCAATTTATGCAGCGCTTTTACATAGACATTGTACATTCACATCAGTCCCTACCCTCAAAGAGCTTACAATCTAAGGTCCCTAACTCACATTCATACTAGAGCCAATTTAAACAGGATCTAAATAACCTACCAACATGTCTTTGGAGTGTGGGAGGAAACCGGAAGAACCCGGAGGAAACCCATGCAGGCACAAGGAGAACATGCAAACTCCAGGAAGTTTATGTTCGAACCAGCAACCCTTTATATATCTAAGAATGTTTATTTTTAGTTCTGTCTCCTATCCTGGGAGTTCCTATTGATTGTGGACTCTTTCATGAATTAACTTTTTAGCGCTGCATTTCTTTTTCGCCACCCCACTCCTTCCCTCCCCTTCCCCCAACCCCCCCTTTCCCCCCCTCCCCCCTTTCCCTCCCCCCTTTCCCATCTTTCCCCTCCTTTCCACCCGCTCCCACCTTTTTTCTACCATTATTCCACTCTCACTTTTCCTTCATATGGCAGACACAGATCCCACGCCTTCACTTGGGTCCACCCAGACCAACCTTTCTCAGTACAGTGCAATGTCCGTTCTCCTACGTCTGGCCTGATTCCTACAGCAGGTAACTATTCACTAGTTGGCAGCCAAACAATTTAGCTTTGGACAATCGTTAACATCTTCCTCCTTTTCTCTAAACACACTTTTTGTGAATACTTTGATGGCTTCTAACTGTACCTTATTTCATGCAGTGACATATTCATTCTGGTCCCTCAACATACATCCCCTGAGGAAGCCCTAACGGGTGAAACAGGTCGGAATTATAGTGCTGAGTGACTGCTTATTCATAACTTATTCTGATATGTACTGCTGTTTGTTTTATATTATGTCGAGCCAGCATAATTTTTAAACTTTGTTTATGTTTAATAAAATGTGATTTTATATTTTTTAATTGAATGTCTGTCTAAATCTATTTGCCCGACACCCATAAAATCCCACTAAATTACTTACCTGACTATACTTGCTATTCAGGGATGGTGGTGCCCTCTCCTTGACACTGTCACCTATCCATACCAACCAATTTCTTTTTTATATTTCTGCCATTTGTTACCAGCAATTTATGCTAGCTGCTTTATATAACCTAAGAGCAGTGAAAAATTCTTTTTTTTGTGATGCTTTGGTGGTGCTTTGATGATGCTTCAGTGGTACTTGATGATACTTTTTTGAAGCTTTATTGAAGCTTGGCAGATGCCCTGTGTGTGTGTGGATATTTCATGCCTGCAATTTCTCCAAAGCAAAGTGAAGCTAAAGTTGAATTAAAGCCTCTCAAAAGCTGCATGCGCTTTAAGCACGCTTTGCCATAGACTTCTATGGAGGCTTTGAAGAGGCTTTGAAGCACCACTAAAGCTACATGGTGTATAATTTTTGAGGAGAAGCCGACATAAAGCAAAGCAAATGCAAGATGTAAACAGGACTGTAAGCTAACCATTTTATTTAGTGACAGGGGCTTTGACTAGCGATCAGAGAGCTTTAACAAAGCATGTCTGAAGCCTTGGTTTTGAAGCAAGTGTAAACAAGCCCTTAGTTTGATCTGTTAAAACAGAATTTCAAGCAAACCATTTATGTTTCAGGTAGGGGGGAAGGGTTAGAACCTCCATCAGCCTTTACTTTCTCTGTGAGTCCCATTTGGGAAGATTTGCCCTCACTTTCAGTTGTGGTGATGTCACAGGGAGTAAACGTAAATTTTCCACTTGGGACATGGACTGCCACAAAACAGAGATGCTAATGTAAAAAGCCTGAAACAGCTGTATGTAATATAGAATAACTACCTCTATAATAGTAGGCTATATTTGCACCATACAGCAGCAGTTCAGGATGTACATATGGGATATGGGGTATAAATGATTAACATGGCTTCGCCCACTGTCCTAGGTTGATGAATAATCCTATTTTTATAATATGTAATCAAATGATACATGTCAATTTCTGATATTCACATGATCCATGCATTAAAGTAGAATTATAGGCAATTTTTTTTTTCATTTTAGATGCAAGGGAGGGTTTTTTGCCATCTGTGTCCCATTGCAGATATTTCCCTTCACTTCCTATCCCAAAGCCAAACAGGAAGTAAGAGGAAATCTCTGCAAATTTAGGGAATTCTTTGGGGACACCCAGGTCACCCGAACTAGTGTCTCCATTGGAAGATTTTCCCTCTATTACTTTTCTGGGGACAACCCAAAATTTAAGGATTTCTTTTACTTTTACTTTCAATGATAATGGCAAACAGGACAAAAAGAGAGGGTAAATCCCTATAACAGGGACAAAAACAGCAACAAAAACCTGACAGGTATTGTAATCCCTCTCCACTAGATCCCAAAAAAAAAAAAAAAAAGTTTTGCCTTTAGGTATACTTTAAGTCCAATAAGAAATATTTAAAACTTGTATTCTGCCATTATGAATGTAGACAAATAGGGGCCAATTTACAGAACAGAGATATCTGCCACCAGGGATCTGAAAAAAAATATGCCCGTATATGTTTATACATATTTGCAATATTATATTACATTTATAAATTACAAGATTTTTTGTTCTAGATTTTTTATGTTTTTTTTCTTCTCCTTTGTACCATCACATGAGTACACCTGGTGGAGGAGCAGAGGAGAAAGCCTACAGAACCGAGAGTCTGGCTGACATCTATTTTATGGAGTGTATTAGACTGTGATCTAATAGGGGTCCTCTATGGGGGGCCCCTGTATTATGCAGGGGGTTGACACTGACCCCAGTGTTATGTGGGGGAAGTAAGACTGACCCATGAATTACAAAGAGGGGGGGTTACACTGATCCCTGTATTATGAAGGGCAGGATGACACCCAGGTTTGCCACCTGTCCATGATTCACCTGAACAGTCCAGGTTTTGAGTCATATGTCCAGATTTTAGTCTACCTGAAGCCCAGATACATTATTCAGACCGGACTGTAGCTTCCCAAGTAACCAAGATAGTCATACACCAATCTGTTGCCATCTGTTAACGCAATTTGGCCACACCCACTGTTTGCCGTAGCACGCTAAGCGCCGCATTATTACTCTCCTTGGTGCACCCAAAGGTGTGTTTACAATCCTATAGTGTATATTACAAAAAACATTTGCAATGCGCCACTAAAGTGTTCGGGTTTGCCTTAAAGAACAGGTGTCTACATGGTAGTGCCTATAAAGTCCCACCCCTAGGGGGTCTCTCTCTTTCTATAAAGAAAAGGTGGGTTCAGTTTAAATCATTCACTGGGCACTTACCTTCTATTATAATTTTAGACAGATGGGAACTTAGCACAACCTCAGTGTTTATTGGATAATGTTAAAAAATGAATGCTTGAGGTTACTTGTTGTCTGTCTTTAATCCTTCCTGTTGATGATGGAGGCCACCCTGGTTTCATGAACATAGTCTCTTCAATGCAGTACACATGCCTCATTAAAATTAACAAGGCTTTGCCATGTTAGAATTCCAGACAGAATACCATACATTTTATTATGTGTGTAGAATGTGGACTACAAGTTGTAGACTAAACAGCGTAGTTAGTGGGATGCTTACAGTAAAAGGAAGCATGTGAATGTGTATCTCTATATACCATATTTACTACCCCCCCCCCCTTCCCCACACCCACGTAGATATGCACTATATATGTATGTTATAACTAAAGTTAGAAAAGCAGATTGGTTTTATTTGATAGATTTTATAGATATAGATAACTAGGGGTTAGTGAAATTAGGAGTTTCAATAAACAGATTTTGTTCAGAATTCTACTATTTTGATAAAATACAATGAAGTCAATGGGGAAGATTTTTAAATGTGCAATATGCTTTAAAAAGCTTATTGGGCTTACAGAAGCTCCTTTTAATTATATTGGATATATATATATATATATATATATATATATATATATATATATATATATATATATATATATATATATATATATATATTGGATCTGTTTGGTTTTTTTTTGCCAACAATCTGTTTCAAAGAAAGAAAACAAACTTTGAAAAAAAAAATAGTTAAAAAAATAATAATGGGGCAGTACATAAATATCACATATAAAAAAGGAAAAATTAAAACACAAATGCAAGAACCTTAAAGCGTAACTCCACTTTTGTTAAAAACATTCTCCCCTGAGTGATCTATGTACATTGCAAGAATTATAATAAAACTTGTTGCAGATTCCTACCTTTTGTTTTTCTGAAGAAATCCCTGTGTGTTTGTCTGTGCCTCTGGGGGGTACTAGTGGGTCTAGTGGGAGTGGATTCATAATTATAAGTCAGCTGTGGCAGCTGCAGGGCACTAATGAGGAAAGCTGCTGGGCCTGCCTCCCTTTAGATGTGTTCCTATTGGAAATATCTCACCAAAAATTACTTTTTTGTTGCAGGGAATGCCTGAAATCTGACTTGTATCTTAGGCAGACTTCTGGGAAATACGGTGAGCCAATCATACAAGCAGGAAATTAAGTTTCTGCGGGGCGCTCTGTAGACATTCTATGTACAGAACACCTCCAGGTAGCCATATTGCATTGCATTTATAGAAAATTACAGCGGCTGCAGATTGAAAAGGAAAGGTAATTTTTAATAAAATTCAATTACAATATGACTTGTATCGCAGTACACACTATAATATTTTTTCTTTATTTGCTATTTTTTTTACCCACGAAAGTGGAGTTACCCTTTAAAGTTGACTATTCTAAATAGTCTATCCTAACATATTAAAGCGATATTAAAGCGGAGTTCCACACAAAAATGGAACTTCCGCTTTTCGGAACCCTCCCCCCCTCCGGTGTCACATTTGGCACCTTTCAGGGGGGTGCAGATACCTGTCTAAGACAGGTATTTGCACCCACTTCTGGCATAGACTCCCATGGGAGTCTATGCCTCTTCCCGTCCCCACCGCGCTGTCTGCTGGGAACACACAGCTCCCAGGAGAGAGCGGGGACCACTTGGGACGCGCAGCACGACTCGCGCATGCGCAGTAGGGAACCAGGAAGTGAAGCCGCAACGCTTCACTTCCTGATTCCCACACCTAGGATGGCGGCGGCAGCTGCCGAGAACCGAGCGTGTTCTTGGCGTCGCCTGCTGACATCGCTGGACCCTGGGACAGGTAAGTGACCATGTATTAAAAATCAGCAGCTGCAGTATTTATAGCTGCTGGCTTTTAATATTTTTTATTTTTGGCGGTGTGGGTGGACCCCCGCTTTAAACCCCAAACCAAAAATGTAGTGTATTGCAGCTTAGACGTGGTGGCTGCATTTGTTTTCTTTTTTAAGCTTTTTCTCTTTGTTTTCAGCTGGTAACCTAACCAGTAAGACACCTCCTGTATAAGAGTGCCTACAGTCTGGAGGAAGAAGCACAAGGGCAAAGCAGACAGCAGCATTGTCGGTCTGGGGCTAGGAAGTGTTAGATGCACTAGCAGATTTAAATACACTAAACAATTTGAAGCCACATTCCAGCTCACACTGCAGTTACGCAAGTAGTTACAAACAAATGCATTTTTTCTTTTTGTAGGAGAGCTTGTATTGTTAAAAGACAACAGACTTATTGGCTGAATTACCAGGTGAAAATAAAAGAGAGAAAATCATCAAATGCTTCCTCCCAGTATCCACCAGACACACTTCAGTGAGGGAGAGGTTAATGCCCACAATGCTACAGGGCAGCCGGACACTCTCCAACTTCCACCAGGCACTCTTCAGTGATCTCTCCAGACCAGGTCTTTAGGTGATATTCCCTTAATTAGCTTCAGAAACAGATTTTAGGCCCCCCAGCTATGTCACAGCGGGGACCTTGATGAACATGCAGCAAACTCCAGCATTCTGCCCAGAGGGGCAGAGCCCCCTTAGGCTGGGGGATCCTCCTTCCGGATTAGACCCCCCAACTGCTCCAGACCTCAGACTATGTATCTGCTCTTCAGCCATCTACTGGGAACACCTCCCCAGGATTTGCCCAAAGTCCCATAAATATTCAAACTACTTATTTGACTTTCCAGCCCACTATGATTCTAGAAACCAATAAAGGGGGAAACAATCAAGCCTGAAGCCTGTGAAACACAGAACAGCCCAAAGCACTCACTGCTCCACTGGTTACAGAGGAGACAAAAAGAACTACATTTACTTAACATCCTAGCAACCTAACTAGGAGGCTGCTACACTAATAAAATGATGGTGCCTGGATTTGGGCTAAAAAAATAACTAAATGCTAGCAGGATCAAACGGGTAATTTTTGCACTTATTAAACAGGTATAACAAACCACATTAAATGCTATAATTAGAAGTCCAAAGGAAGGAACCAGGAGAAGTTTATTGCTAGGATTTATGTACACTTTAACCACTTCAATACCGGGCACTTTTACCCTCTTCCTGCCCAGGCCAGTTTTCAGCTTTTAGCGCTGTCACACTTTGAATGACAATTGCATGGTCATGCAATGATGTACCCAAACACAATTGTTATCATTTTTTTAGACAGAGCTTTCTTTTGGTGGTATTTAATCACCACTGAGTTTTTTATGTTTTGCTAAACAAATAAAAAAGACTGAAAATTTTGAAAAAAGTTTCTGTTACACAGTTTTGTAAATAAGTAATTTTTCTCCTTCACTGATGTGCGCTAATGAGGCTGCACTGAGGGGCACTGATAGGCGGCACTGATATTCAGCACTAAAGGGCACTGATAGGCAGCACTGATGGGCAGCCTTTATGGGCACTGATGGGCAGCCTTTATGGGCACTGATAGGCGGTAGGGAGGAGCTTTATGTTCGGGTCGACCATGAGTTCAACTCGAACATTGGCTGTTCGAGTGTTTGTCGAAATACGAACATTATGGGGCATTCGCGCCAAATTAGAGAGTCGCATCATGCCCCATAATGCACTGCGACATCGTAGTGCATTGCTGTCTGATGATTGGCCAAGCATGCACTATGACCGACATGCTTTGGCCAATCACAGCGCTGTCAGCAAAGAGAGCCATAATTGGCCAAAGGCAGGGTGCATTTGGCCAATTACGGCTGAGGGGGTTAAGTCCATGCCCCATATTATATAAGGCCGCCTGCACGTCGACCCTTTGTAGTGTGTTGCTGGCGTTGACCGAGAGAGGGAGCCATTACATATATATATATATATATATATATATATCCACTGTATCCAGTTTGGCTAGATCTGACTGCAGGCCGTTCCTGGTGTACTGTTTCTAATATACTTCAGGCAGGCAGGTGATTCAGTGATCTGCAGTGTATTTAATATATATACAGTCTCCTACATATATATATATCCAATGCATTCCAGTCTAGCCAAGCCTATATCTGACTGCAGGCCATTCCTGGTGTATGTTTTCAAATATACTTTCAGGCAGGTGATTTAGTGTGCTGCAGTGCATAAAATATATATACAGTCTCCTACATATATATAGCCACTGCATTCTAGTCTAGCCAAGCTTATATCTGATTGCAGGCCATTCCTGGTGTACGTTTTCAAATATACTTTCAGGCAGGCAGGTGATTCAGTGATCTGCAGTGCATAAAATATATATACAGTCTCCTACATATATATCCACTGCATTCTAGTCTAGCCAAGCCTATATCCGACTGCAGGCCATTCCTGGTGTACATTTTCAAATACACTTTCAGGCAGGCATCAGGTCATTCAGTGATCTGCAGTGCATTAAATATATATACAGTCTCCCACATTCATATCCACTGCATTCTAGTCTAGCCAAGCCTATATCTGACTGCGGGCCATTCCTGGCATACATTTTCAAATACACTTTCAGGCAGGCAGGCAGGCAGGCAGGTGATTCAGTGATCTGCAGTGCATTAAATATATATACAGTCTCCTACATATATATATCCACTGCATTCTAGTCTAGTCAAGCCTATATCTGACTGCAGGCCATTCCTGGTGTACGTTTTCAAATACACTTTCAGGCAGGCAGGTGATTCAGTGATCTGCAGTGCATTAAATATATATACAGTCTCCTACATATATATATAGCCACTGCATTCCAGTCTAGCCAAGCCTATATCTGACTGCAGGCCATTCCTGGTGTACGTTTTCAAATATACTTTCAGGCAGGCAGGCAGGTGATTCAGTGATCTGCAGTGCATTAAATATATATACAGTCTCCTACATATATATATATATATATATATCCACTGCATTCCAGTCTAGCCAAGCCTATTTCTGACTGCAGGCCATTCCTGGTGCATGTTTTCAAATATACTTTCAGGCAGGCAGGTCATTCAGTGATCTGCAGTGCATAAAATATATATACAGTCTCCTACATATATATCCACTGCATTCTAGTCTAGCCAAGCCTATATCTGACTGCAGGCCATTCCTGGTGTACGTTTTCAAATACACTTTCAGGCAGGCATCAGGTGATTCAGTGATCTGCAGTGCATTAAATATATATACAGTCTCCTACATATATATATCCACTGCATTCTAGTCTAGCCAAGCCTATATCTGACTGCAGGTCATTCCTGGTGTACGTTTTCAAATACACTTTCAGGCAGGCAGGTGATTCAGTGATCTGCAGTGCATTAAATATATATACAGTCTCCTACATATATATATAGCCACTGCATTCCAGTCTAGCCAAGCCTATATCTGACTGCAGGCCATTCCTGGTGTACGTTTTCAAATATACTTTCAGGCAGGCAGGCAGGTGATTCAGTGATCTGCAGTGCATTAAATATATATACAGTCTCCTACATATATATATCCACTGCATTCTAGTCTAACCAAGCCTATATCTGACTGCAGGCCATTCCTGGTGTACGTTTTCAAATACACTTTCAGGCAGGCAGGCAGGTGATTCAGTGATCTGCCGTGCATTAAATATATATACAGTCTCCTACATATATATATATATATATATATCCACTGCATTCCAGTCTAGCCAAGCCTATTTCTGACTGCAGGCCATTCCTGGTGCATGTTTTCAAATATACTTTCAGGCAGGCAGGTCATTCAGTGATCTGCAGTGCATAAAATATATATACAGTCTCCTACATATATATATCTACTGCATTCTAGTCTAGCCAAGCCTATATCTGACTGCAGGTCATTCCTGGTGTACGTTTTCAAATACACTTTCAGGCAGGCATCAGGTCATTCAGTGATCTGCAGTGCATTAAATATATATACAGTCTCCCACATATATATCCACTGCACTCTAGTCTAGCCAAGCCTATATCTGACTGCAGGCCATTCCTGGCGTACATTTTCAAATACGCTTTCAGGCAGGCAGGCAGGTGATTCAGTGATCTGCAGTGCATTAAATATATATACAGTCTCCTACATATATATATATCCACTGAATTCTAGTCTAACCAAGCCTATATCTGACTGCAGGCCATTCCTGGTGTACGTTTTCAAATACACTTTCAGGCAGGCAGGCAGGTGATTCAGTGATCTGCAGTGCATTAAATATATATACAGTCTCCTACATATATATATATATCCACTGCATTCCAGTCTAGCCAAGCCTATATCTGACTGCAGGCCATTCCTGGTGCATGTTTTCAAATATACTTTCAGGCAGGCAGGTCATTCAGTGATCTGCAGTGCATAAAATATATATACAGTCTCCTACATATATATCCACTGCATTCTAGTCTAGCCAAGCCTATATCTGACTGCAGGCCATTCCTGGTGTACGTTTTCAAATACACTTTCAGGCAGGCAGGCAGGTGATTCAGTGATCTGCAGTGCATTAAATATATATACAGTTTCCTACATATATATATCCACTGCATTCTAATCTAGCCAAGCTTATATCTGACTGCAGGCCATTCCTGGTGTACTTTTTCTAGTAAACTTCAAACAGTGTTTTGCTAATAAAATTTTACAGCATGTCTGGAAGGCCACCAAGGAGAGGCAGGCGCTCCCCGGCCACTAAAAGAGGGCAAGCAGGCTCTGTGTCTACAGCCAACAGTGCTGGTCATGGACACGGTGCATCCTCATCACGTCCTTTTTTTCGGCAGCTGGCTGTGTTGATCCACAACATGCAGAAGAGTTGGTAGAGTGGATAACCAAGCCGTCCTCATCCTCCCCTTCCTCTGTCACCCAGGCTCAGAGTAGTTTGCCTGCCGATGCAGCTGCCAAAGCGGCCTATTTCATTGGCTTAATGTCATCAGTCACTCCTTCCCTAGCCCCACCATCTTTCACAGAGGAGTCCCCCGAACTGTTCAACCACAGTGTCGGGTATATGCTGCAGGAGGATGCGCAGCGTTTTGAAGGCTCCGATGATGGTACCTAGGTTGAAAAAGGCAGTAACGTGAGCCCAGAGAGAGGGGGTGCCCAAGAAGGACAAGAAACTGGCAGTCATGTTCCCCCAGCTGCAGCATACTGCCAGGTTTGCTCCAGTGATGAGGAGGGAGGGGATGATGAGGTCACTGACTCTACGTGGGTGCCTGATAAAAGAGAGGAGGAGGAGGTACATCTCCAACGAGGCAGGATGCCCTCCAGGGGCCAGCTTAAGGGCAGCCACCCAACTGCATCACACCACAGAGCTCCGCATGTGCAGGGCGCTGCTGACTCCCTGCGTATTTTGAAAAGTTCTGTGGTGTGGGCCTTTTTTGATACGTGTGCAACAGATTGCACCGTTGCTGTTTACAACATATGTCTGAAGCGTATCAAGCGTGGCCAAAACAGCAGCCGCTTGGGCACCACATGCTTGACCAGACATATGTCGACCTCCCATGCAGTCCTTTGGCAACAGTACTTAAAAGACCCACACCAAAGAACAAGGCAGACCTCTCCTTGCTCCTCATCAGCTGGGATCTCCAACCCCGCTATACCTTCAGTCCTCTCAGAAACCTGCACTGAGAGGAATGAAGGTGTAGAATTAGGTGTGCCAAGTACTTGCTATCGCTACACCAACATCCCATTGTAGCAGGCAAATTTCCCTACCCCAGTTGCTAAACCGTCAAAAGAAATTCGGTCCCAGCCATCTACATGTTCAGTGGCTGAATGCTAGCTTGGCTAAATTGCTAGCACTCCAACTGCTGCCTTTTCAGCTGGTAGACTCGGCCCCCTTTTGTGAATTTGTGGAATGTGCGGTACCTCAGTGGCAAGTTCCCAAACGCAATTTCTTTTCATGGAAGGCCATTCCGGCTTTCTACTGGCATGTGGAAGGCAATGTCTTGGCCTCGTTGGACAGGGCGGACAGTGGTAAGGTGCATATTACCGTTGAATCATGGTCCAGCAGGTATGGACAGGGACGTTACCTTTCTTTCACAGTGCACTGGGTAGCTCTGCTGGCAGCTGGGAAGGATGCAGGACAGGGTGCAGTATTGTTGGAGTATGTTCCACCACCATGCCTCCAAAATGCTAGTAGTGGTGATTTTGCCACACCTCTATCCTCCACCCCTCCTCTTCTTTTTCCTCTATGGCCTCTTCCTCTGCAGATTTGTCCTCGGAACCAGCGGTGCTCCGTAGGCATTCAAGGGGATTCGCAAGTACTCAGGCAAAAAGATGCCATGCGGTGCTTTAGTTGGTCTGCTTAGGGGACAGGAGCCACACTGGGGCAGAGATTCTGTCAGCTCTGCAGGGGCAGACTCAGAGGTGGTTGACGCCATGCCAGCTTCAGCCAGGAATGGTGGTTTGCGACAATGGCACCAACCTCCTCTCTGCCCTCTGACAGGGACACTTGAAACATGTTCCCTGTTTGGCTCACATCCTTAATTTGGTGGTGCAGCGGTTCTTGTGCAGGTATCTGGCTTACAGGATCTCCTGAGGCAGGCCAGGAAAGTCTGTGGGCATTTCCGCCGGTAATATAATGCCAGTGCTCGGCTGGCTGACCTTCAAAAGGAATGCAACCTGCCCAAGAACCACCTCATTTGTGACATGCCCACCAGGTAGAACTCAATGTTGGCAATGCTGCAGTGGCTGCACACACAGCAGAGGGCCATCAATGAGTACCTGTGTGAGTATGGCACCAGGACAGGGTCAGGGGAGCTTGGCTTTTTTTCGCCATGCCAGTGGCTACTGATCAAGGATGATCTGATCAAGGTCTTCCTGTTGGAGCACATGTTTCATGGAATAATGGACAGGGCACTTGAGGCAGAACAGAGGGAGGAAGAGGAGGACTTCCTTACCTCTCAAGGCCCCTTTTATCCAGACAGTATTCCTGCAGGCCCACCGATCACACAGGAAGAGGAGGAGGAGGAGGAGGAGGAGGGGGATAAGGATTATGTCAGCATGGAGGTGGAACCTAGCACTCAGCATCAGCAGCAGTCTTCAAGGGATCGTTTTCAGTCCCCAGAAACCCATGGACTTGTATGTGGCTGGGAGGAGGTGGCTGTGGACCATGTCTTCCTTAGTGACCCAGAGGATTTCGGATCGAATGCCTCAGCAAACCTTCGCTGCATGGCCTCCCTGATCCTGCAAAGCCTGCGAAAGGACCCTCGGATTCGTGGTATCAAGGAGAGGGATCATTACTTGATCCATGTTACAAGGGTAAGGTTGTGGAACTTATCCAGCCTTTGGGGAGCAGAGGATGATACATCTTTGGAAGGTCTTGCAGAAAGGTTTGTGCAATGCGTTTCCAGAGCCTGGGAGGTTACAATTTCCTGGTCCTCCTGGACATCGTGTTGCTGAGGCTTCAGTCAGTCACAGAAGGAGCGGTGGAGAAGGTGGCCATCTGACCGATGCGTTCAGAAAATTCTTTAATCCGCAGCTCCAAGATCTGATCGGTTCCAGCAACCATTGCCAGCATCTGATTTTCATTTAGCAGGAATACCTAGGGGCAAGATAAAACTTGGAGACCTTTCCAACCGAAAATCCACTGGGTTACTGGGTCTTGAGGATGGATCACTGGCCAGAGCTTGCACAATATGCAATTGAGCTACCGGCCTGTCCTGCATCCAGCGTTCTTTCTGAACGCACATTCAGTGCTGCTGGAGGCTGACCTTCATAAAAATTAATCAGTATTGGATCACCAGCTACCAAGCACCTGATGCTGATGTAACCGATTCATTTTTCTATGCATGTGGGATCCCTTGAAGACTGCCTATGCTGAGTGACTATCCTGTTATGCTGAGTAAATATCCTATTCCTCCTCAATGTTCATGTTGTTAGCTTCTAAGAACATTTTTGTTTCACGGCACCACCACCAGTGCCTAAAGCCCAATTTTTCTGCCCCTGTTTAACAGGGGTGTATAATTATAATTTTTGCTGTAATATTTCGCAGCAGGGCTCGTTCTTGCGCTCAACTAGAGTATCTGTGAGGGGTTGCAGTGTTGTGGCACCACCACCAGTGCCTAAGGCCCATTTTTTCTGCCCCTGTTTAACAGGGGGGTGTAATTACAATTTTTGCTGTAATATTTCACAGCAGGGCACGTTCCTGTGCTTAGCTAGGGTATCTGTGAGGGGTTGCAGTGTTGTGACACCACCACCAGTGCCTAAGGCACAATTGTTCTTCCCCTGTTTAACAGGGGCATGTAATTACAATATTTGCTCTAATATTTCACAGCAGGGCCCATTCCTGCGCTCAACAAGAGTATCTGTGAGGCTTTACAGTGTTGTGCCACCACCACCACCACCACCACCGCCTAAGGCCCAACTTTTCTGCCCCTGTGTAACAGGGGCATATAATTACAATATTTGCTCTAATATTTCACAGCAGGGCTCGTTCCTGCGCTCAACAACAGAATCTGTGAGGGGTTATAGTGTTGTGGTGCCACCGCCACTGCCTAAGACCCAATTTTTCTGCCCCTGTTTTACAGGGGCATGTAATTACAATTTGTGATCTAATATTTCACAGCAGGGCCTGTTCCTGCGCCCACCAAGAGTAACTGTGAGGGCTTACAGTGTTGTGGCACCACCACCACACCACTACCAAAGGCCCAATTTTTCTGCCCCTGTTCAACAGGGGCATGTAATTACAATTCTTGATATAATATTTCACAGCAGGGCCTATTCCAGCGCCCACGGAGAGTAACTGTGAGGGCTTACAGTGTTCTGCTACCACCAACACCTAAGGGCCAATTTTCTGCAGAGTATATAGGGCAGGCTGTATAGTATATACAGGCGGTCAAATACTTTCAAACATCAGACCTACAAACGACTCTTACTTACAAACGCAGGGAGACAACAGGAAGTGAGAGGAAATCTACCCCTAGGAAGGGAAATTCTTTCCTGTAAGAGTTATTATATGGGAAAAGGTGTCTCCATTGATGCTTTATCACCAACCCTTGTTTTCCTAATAACCCCAAATTTTCAAAATCCAATTGTCATTGGAACAGAAAGTGAGGTAAACAGGGACACAGACAGCAAAACAAATGTTACAGGGGTGATGATAACCCGTCCCTATGTTATCCAAAAAGCTTAAAAATTGATTTTTTTGGGCTGGAGCTACACTTACAAAATGTACCTGTTCCAAATTACAAACAGATTCAACTTAAGAACAAACCTACAGTCCCTATCTTGTTTGGACCGCCTGTATACTGCTGTTAAGGGTATATAGGGCCTAGGGGGCACCACGCCTTTTCTTTTTTTAATTTGGGTGCGGGGTTCCCCTTAATATCCATACAAGATTCAAAGGGCCTGGCAATGGGTTGGGGGGGGGTACCCATGCCGTTTTTCTCAATAAGTTTCATCCACATTGCCAGGACCCGACATTACATTACAGCCTCAAGCAGTTTTAAATGACTTTTATTTTTTTAGAAATGTCATTTTGTGCAGGGACTGTTCTAAACACGGGAAACACGCGCCACTTTACAGGCATACAATAGACACCCCCCAGGTCTGATATTTAAAGGAATATTTCACTTTTATTTTTTCACTTTAAGCATTATTAAAATCACTGCGTCCGTTTTTAAAAATTTTTTTTTGCATTGATACATGTCCCCTGGGGCAGGACCCGGGTCCCCAAACACTTTTTAGAACAATAACTTGCATATTAGCGTTTAAAATTCGCACTTTTGATTGTTCACATTCGGGTCCCATAGACTTTAATGGTGTTCGAATGTTCACGCAAACTTTTGGTCCGTTCGCATGCTCTGCCGCGAACCGAACCGGGGGGTGTTTGGCTCATCCCTAATAGGTGGCACTGATGGGCACTGATTAACGGTACTGATGAGGAGGCACTGAGAAGCATCACTGATGGACACTAAAAGGTAGCACTAATGGGCACTGATTGGCAGCATTGGTTCGGAAATATAACGCATGCAAGATTTCACGGAGAGTTTTATTGTGAATTACACTTTTTCTTTTTTTTTTAAATGCTGTGCGTTATTTACTGCTTACTCGGATGTGGTAAAATATTGCCTAGTGAATTGTGCCCAAAGTCACATAACTTATATCTCTTAACACGCAAACCTGGGAGGTAACAGTTCTCAATTGTCTGAGATAATTAGCAGTGGAGGATTGCCAACAGCAATGTAACAATGCACCAGTAGACGCTGTAACTTAAACACCGTCCCCTATCTGTGTTCATTCAGTATAGATTAGAGTCAAGCAAAACAATTGCTTTCCCCCTGTTTTGATTTTATATTTGAAGAATGTATTATGTTGTAATTTCCTGCACTACATTGTCTGCTGGTTGAGTTGGTCATATAGTAATATACAGAAGTGCAAATATGTATCACCAGTACTTAAATTATCTGTTCGCTGAATGAGATATAAATTCACAGAGCAATAAGGGCTCTTGCACATGGGCACTTGAGCCCATGCAAAATAAATCCCAGCATTTTCTGCTTCCCTTTTCTATTGTTTTTCATACACCTGTACACTATACTCATGTTTACACGAGTACTGCTGTATACCCAGAGCATATTCATGTCTATGGGTGGCTGTATGCAGCACTTGGGCTGCCTGGGCATGGTGGGGGAATGACGGGATTTATCTTGCAAATCCTTCATTTTTAACAACAGAAAAGGTTGCACTATGTTTGCACTAAATAGCAGAAGTAGGTTGAAAATCAGAAGCCAACATGAATCACCAGCTTTACTGGCACCGTGCAAAAAAAGCTGGAACCTCGAAGAAATGCAAGAATCACAATACAATTTCGATAAGCCTCCTTTGATGAATGGATGATTTCTACGTTCTTTATAATTGACAATTTTTCCTGCTTTAATCTGCTCCTAATCTTCTTTCAGTGTTGACCTTTGGGGCTTGTTGTGATCCCTGGGAGATTACAGTGATATAGTAATCAGAGGATTTCAGTTAAATGCCATGTGAATTTTTACCTTGCTTTATTTGAAGACTGAAGACAGTTACTTTCCGTATTTAAAAGACAAAAATTACAACTAATTTTAACATTCTCCATATATATTAAGCACCTAGTTCATTCAAATCAATAAGCAGATCTCCTGGCACAGCTTTAGAAATCTTATATATGTCAAGATATTTAAGAGCATTTCATTTACATGCCCGGAAACTTGTCAGAATTTAAGAATTGCTCTTATTTTTGTTTTACAGAATGAAATATGTGATACATAAATAAAAACCTAATTTTGTTTTCCTGGCATGCTATTTTACAAAATATATTTATTTGCTTTCTCATTATACATGTCTTTTGATCATCGTTTCAGCAAAAAAAAACCTCAGCCTTCCATTAAATTTGTTAGCTCCTAATGGATAGGTTTGCCACCAACTGAGATTATTCCTAAGTTGGAATAACAGAATGGTTGTGACCCCACATCCCAAAACTACTAAGACTGATACCTGTGTATTTTATGTACATGAGACGTTAAACGTGCCAAATAATCAACTTCTCATATTAGTAAAAAATTTACAATTTTTTTTTATAATTTAAAATCCTTCATACAAAATCCTCATGCACAAGGAAAGACTAACTTTTAGTGACATATAATAAGAGCATTGTGCATAGAAACCTTCTATATTTGACCAAATGACCCCTACATCCCCCATCCCCCCATCCCCCCAGTACATGTAACATCATGTGTCAAACCACATAAAGATATAAGAGGAGTGATCTTTTGCCTGAACACAATTTGCACTTGGGCTTCTTCAGGAGTTAGAAGAGGTCCGAAGATCAATAGGAGGATTCACAGACCAGTAATGTGTGCTAAGGGGAACGGTAAAAACACCTTTTGTGGATCAATGATTAACAGAGTGTTGTATCACTCTTGCTGGTGCCTTTATAATCAGTACTATTGGCCCAGTAAAACAGCCATTGATCTTCCTTTCTCCATGATGCCAGTAAGTACATACAGCATGATATCTCAAAGATTCTATCCCCAATGCTGGGACACAAAGCGTCTTCCCCAGAATGCCCAAGTATCATTTCTGCGAGCATGCAAAATTGCACTGTTTAGTTAGGACTATTGTGGGAGTCCACGGTAGTATTTTGTGGCAGATTTGGAGCTCATTAGAACACTGTGTGGATAGAATCTTAGCAATATCACACTGTATGAACTTACTGGTACCTTGGAGATTGGAAGATCAATTGCCTCTTGGGAGGTTGTTTTGCTTGACCAAAGTACTGATTATAAAGGCACCAGCTAGAGTGACAGTCTGGTGAGCAGGGTGCAGCATGGTGTGCCAGCATCAAAGAACACACAGAGGCCAAATGAAATAGAGTATATATATATATATTTATTTATATATATTTTAGAATGTTCCAACAGGTCACAACTAGGCCTGGCGAGTGAGCACAACTGTCCAGAGCCAAATACAGAGTCAGTAGCAGCAGTTCTGTAGCTTGAAACAATGGCGAAAAGCTTCTGCAATGAGGAGTTAGAATGCAGCCTGGCCGGTCATACCAACTGGGAGACTTCCAAGGTGGAGATAGCATAGTCCCTGCACTTTTCTTACTCCTCTGGAACCTCTTCCTGTCACTAAGTGCTGTCCCTGACAGATGGGGAACTTGTCCATACACTAACCACTCACAGAATGTGCGCCAAATCAGGGGGCCAGGGCCTAAAATAAGCTCTGCCCTCACCCAAGATGGCCGTGGAGGTCATGAGGGGCACCAGCGTTCAATCTGAAAGCTGTTCCCCTGATAACCACAGAAAATCATAGAGAAACCACATTCCCCACAACTTCCTTCGCCTTCTGCATTACTGCTTCGGTTGAGCTCCACCTACAATGGGGAGTATCAATGATTTTTATAAAAAGTATTTTTAATTATGAAATAAAATTTGTGAGTTTTTTTACCAAGAAGATAAGTTAAGTGTTGACCATTGTAAAGTCCCCTGTACGTAAAATACACAAATAAAAGTAACCAACTGAGATTAGTTGAAGATTTGAAAGTCCAGTTGAGGTATTGCTATATTCCTATATCTCACAGGAAGTTCAGCAGTAAAAATCATTCACTGCAATTTCTGGTTCTAACCCAAATCCACCAAACTCAGACATGTACCTATCCTAGGACACCTGCATTAAATAAAAATATATTGTGGTGGCTATTCTCAACTTCCTAAAAAGTATGGCTGTCCATGGCATCAGAACTTTAAGATTCACTGACCTGCATACTCTTCCAGGTCAGTGACTTCTAAAGTTTTGAAGCCACCTTCCCCTAATGCACATACATTAAAAAAATATGCCATAAAAAAAGTTTTTGTAAAAAAACAAAAAACATCAGACCCAGCTTCTGATGCTTCCAGGAGCAGGGGTGACAATGATCCTTACAGGGTATAGAAATGACATAAGGGTCAGCAGGACGTGGAATTGTTGCTTTCCCAGAAGACTTCAGAGTATAATTTCCCAGGATAAAAGCAGTATTCGGAAATGGACAGTAAAAAGATGAATATTTACACACATTTTTTACAGGTTTGCCTTTTCTCAGAGACTTCGAAATTCCAACAGGGACAGGTAAAAGGTATAGTATGGTCTTACATCCGCACAAAGCAAAGTGACTGGGACCACCAGACCCTAAGGGCCCAGGAGCAGTTGCACCCTCTAGCCCCCCCATGTTGTTACAAACACATTTTTGCAGGCTAAACACATTGCAGCATAATAGAAAAGGACCTACCTGAAAGCACACTTTGCATTCCTGTCATTATGAAACTGGTTTTCAAGCCAGAAAGCCAACAGTATATCACATCAAATATTATCCATAACAAAGGATTAAGATGTAAAATATATAATCACACAACAGTCTTCTTTCATTTCTTATCTTTTGTAAATGTGTAATGGGTATAATAGACATAAAAATGTCTAAATCATCTGTGACATTAGAGTATATAATTTTTGTCCCTAATCTGATGCTCAACTTATGCAAAAATATCCATTAGATTTATCAAAGGACAGAAAAATGCCATTACTCAGATAAAGTGCTAAGATAAGAAAATCTTTTGATGTCTTGTGATGGATTTAGTATTCATTATGTAACAGAAATGTGGCACCTCCAGTGCTCTTATTTTCATGGAGATCCATTGCGGCATTGATGATAACTAATATAAAGCCATATGAAACCTGTGGTTAAAAATTGCCTGTTTTGCTCAGCTGTAAAATATAATCAAAGCAGTCCTTTTTTTCCAGTGGTCAAGACCACTGGACCACTGTACACATGAGCACCAAAAAGCAGGGCTTAAAAAGTACCATTGATTCTCTCCCTCCCCCTAGCTTGTGACTGAGTTGCAGAATTCTGCAACCACCACCAACCCACCATCACTACCACCATCCACAACCTTCTGTGAACACGCACATGTCCCAGGATGTAACAAGAGAAGTTCACAGTGGGGAACTGGTTGTGATTCCAGCACCCAAAGCCAAGATAACGGTACCAGGGATTTGCAGCCTTGAGAAGATTCTGCTGCATGAAGACAGGAATCTATGGACTGGTAAGTACCTTATTTTTAGAAGTCAACACCTACATTATTTTTAGCTGCTACCTTTTAATTTTTAAAAATCTTAGTGAAGTTCCTCTTAAAGCATGTACTTATCAGGTATCCTTTGTACAAAACATATAAAAGTACCTTTAATTCTCCCTAGAGCAAAATCCCACTAAAACAAATATTTACCATCCTTACCCTAATCTGCCTGACGATCTTCTACTCTATCCACCTTTAGGCGAACCCGAAAACCCTCTTTTCAGATAGGCAATTCCCAATTCTAACTAATAAACTGTAAGTCGAGAGCACCTGCAGGGGGGCTCCAGAAGTAAGGGGCTACTCCCATACCATTGCACAGAGAAGGTAATTATAGCATGTTCATTATTTTAAGGTGCTTGTAATCTAAGATCCTTTCCTCACATGCATAAATATTGTATTCTAGGCCCAATTAAATTCAGTTAACTTATGAGCAAGTCTTGGGTATGTGGAAATGAACCAGAGTTCCCAGAGGAAACCCACACAGGCATGGGAGAACATAGAGTGTTTGAGAAAACCTGGCTAGCTAGAGGAAGCCCATGCAAGCACAGAGAGAACATGCAAACTCCATTCAGATAGTGTAATGGCCAGAGTTTGAATTGGGGACCCTAGTGCTTAAAGGCAAAAATGTTAACCACCAAGTCACTGTGCAACCCAATCACTTCCAGTTACAGGTTGTCAATGTTCTGTCCCTGTCTTCTACTTTTTTCCTGAGTTGTCACCCTGTCATTTGGACTTCAATAAAGACTATAAGTATTACATTTAACATACATCAAGCGGGCATTGCCATTCTTGCCAGAATTTGCAATTAGGCCCTCACAAATGTCAGACAGCCATTATTGAAGTGAATGATGCACTATCCACTCTCTATCTTTCAAACTTCACAGGGATTACGCACACCACAGCCCACATTTTATGACCCATTCATAATATAAGAGCTACAGTGTGTAGCTTGTTAAAGCTCATGGAGTTCTCTCTCTCTTCTTCAAGCAGTAGCGATAGCTCTGTGATTGAAGAATAGCCGGTTATATTACTCTGAGATGTCAAGTGACCATGCTCTCCCTTTTTTTTCTACCTCTCTTTATATTCATTTATTTCTATTTCATTTTAATTGTGTCTCTGCTCGTGGACCGTGACCCACATTTGTAAAACACACCATTGAAGTTTTTATATGTGTACTTTTTTTAAAAGTCCCTTACCAAACTATATATCAGCTTATCAAGCTAGATTATCCAACTCCATTCGTATTGTGATTATCAAATCTGACAGATATGAATGTTTAAAATAGGTGCCAAACATCAATAGCAAGCAGGGGCATACTACAGATTTTATGTGGGCTATATATGGACCATCAACCTGGCTCTCTTGTGGCTACATACTTTATATGGGCTATTTAATATCTGACCGAGTGTTAACCTTGAAAATTTTTGGAGTGCATAATAAATCCAGCTACAGGAAGAGAAGCTGATAACCAGTTGATGCCATTGTTTTGTCCATTCAAGGCCATCTAAAATCTACTTTATCTTTTGCATTATCAGCTTGTATATTGGTATCTTAGTGTAGTATCTCCAAAGTAGGAACAGAGTTTGCATCTGAACATTAATTATTCTTTAGAAATAGCATGCATTTCTCCACTGACATGCTTTAAAAATGATCCTTAATAGAATTACTTTTGACAAGCGAGCTTCAGGCCAGCAAAGGTCAATCAACACCAGAGGACTTTTGGACAGCCAATAATGGACATAATCAACCACCTGGAGACATCACTTCATGCTTCACCTTTTCCTGCTGCTTGTAACCGGGTATGACATGTTGTGCAGAGCACGAATAAGCAGACTCACCACACAATAGGTGTTAATGGGAACCACTTTATTTTATGTCTTCTAAAAAAACATCTGCCCAGCGAAAGAAGCTTTGAAGTTCCAGATTTCTGCCATTACCAATGAATCCAACAGCAAGCAATAAACCAAAAAGAGTTAACACATGGTGAAAACAGCTCATTGCAAAATAGAGATTAAAAACATTCTAAAATAACACAGAGAAGAGGGGAAGCATGGTTGAGATAGTACAGATCTGTCGTCAAGATGTCTCACAGACTTACAAGTCACCTAGTATACCTCTGTAAGCTAGGATGTGCTGTAGTAATAAAACATTTTTGTTGTTTTCTTAAATTTAGAGTGTGCCTGATTTTCTTTGGTCAGAGCTCAAAGTAAAATTATATTGTTTTCATGTATTATGTAATATTTAATGTATGTATTAATTAGATAACAATGAAATATTAGATATAAATATTCTATATTTACCACTTGTAATCAGAAGTTTACAAACTCTAGGCAAGATCATCAGCTTTCTGGAGGCCTCCTCTCTCCTGGTATATGTAAATTACACGCAAACACTAGTTGAGTGACATTTACTTTGCTAAGGCACTGTGTATCATACACAGATGCCCTTTTAAAAAAAAATAAAATACTGTTTTCACTTTTGATACATCTCTGTGGCTATAAATACTAGAGTAGGCACTCCAAGATTATTTCAAATGGAAATACAGCACTGTCTATATGGCCCTTCTAATAGAGTATAAAAACAACAATTAGGACCTGCTGCAGTTTAAATGTGAGATACACACAATAGATAAATGTCAAAGAGAAAAAAACTGCGCATTGTGAGACCATGTAAATGATGATACAGACATATTATTGACAGTTATTGACTTTGTTTTGGTGAACATTCACCCTCCTCTGGACCACGAAAATTCATGTCTCCCTTACCATTATGGGAGGTTTTACAATAAAAGTCAACTAGAGATCCATGTCTCTCTTTGTGTTCCTTTACCTGGCACCTTTACCTGGAGTATTGATACTAATGATACTTAACATCATCCTCCTCAAGGATATTATCATTAAATTTGCTTGTTTTTCTTTTGAACTCTTTGTCTCCGTAGTTCCATTTAGCCACCATGCATTGGATCACCATTATCATTTTAGATTTTTTGATCCTTTGTAATTGAATGTCCCTATCAAATATGGGACAAGTAATTGAATGTCCCTATCAAATATGGGACATATTTACTCCCAATCTGTAAGAAAGTTCTAAGACCTACAGAAAAACAACTTGCATCACAATATTTAAACCCGGGATTCATTGGAAATCATCCACATAATAAGGTAAAAAAAATGTAATTGGAAAAATTGTTATCAACACAGATTCTCTAAACAGATATTGCTGCTGATCGCAGAGTGTTCACATTTTATGGAATGTCTTTCCTTCACTGATTGATTTGTGACTTAAAACAGGAAAACACCGTAGAAAAAAAGTGATTTGAGATAGAAAAGTTCCTCCACCTGGAAAATAACTGCCACTTACCAGCTGCACTGATCTCTTTTTTAAGGAGATCACATCCGCTTTAGGCTTATAACCCAGCTGAGGTCTCTGTGTTTGTCCACCAAATGGCACCTCTCCTCCTCTTAGGTCGTCCCTGAATGCCTCACGATCAGTAGTTAACCCAATTGAGAAGAAAGGCTACCATAGTGTAAAACTGTATGCATTTTTATTAATCATAAAAAATATTGCACTTACAGAATAGTAGCGTCTATAAAACATTCGAGCCGGCCGGCTCTTCAAATGATCGCCCATTGTTCCTGGGACTACACTTTTTAATGGCGATGTCAGCACGCCGCTCCTCTCTACACCGTTTTGTCAAAGGTGACATCCTCCAGGGGCCATAGGACGACGTCACATTTGACGAAACGGCGTAGGGAGGAGCAGCGTGCTGACCTCACCATTACAACATGTAGTCCCGGAAGCAATGGGCGATCATCTGAAGAGCCGGCCAGCTCAAATGTTTTATAGACGCTACTTTTCTGTAAGTGCAATATTTTTTATGATTAATAAAAACGCATACAGTTTTACACTATGGTAGCCTTTCTTTTCAATTGGGTTAACTGCTGATCGTTAGGCATTCAGGGACGACCTAAGAGGAGGAGAGGTGCCATTTGAAGGACAAACAAAGAGAGCTCGGCTGGGTTATAAGCCTAAAGCAGATGTGATCCCCTTAAAAAAGAGATCAGTGCAGCTGGTAAGTGGCAGTAATTTTCCAGGTGGAGGAACTTTTCTATCTCAAATCACTTTTTTCGACTGTGTTTTCCTGTTTTAAGTCACAAATCAATCAGTGAAGGAAAGACATGTGAACACTCCGAGATCAGCAGCAATATCTGTTTAGAGAATCTGTGTTGATAACAATGTTTCCAATGACATTTTTTTTAACCTTATTATGTGGATGATTTCCAATGCATCCAGGGTTTAAATATTGTGATGCAAGTTGTTTTTCTGTAGGTCTTAGAACTTTCTTACAGATTGGGAGTAAATATGTCCCATATTTGATAGGGACATTCAATTACTTGTGGACAAATATCATCATTTACATGGTCTCACAATGCGCAGTTTTTTTTCTCTTTGACACTCCCAGATTATGCCATAAATCACCTACAGAGATGATAATAAAATGAAAATAAAAATAAATAGCTTTAAACGGTGGGAGTGTATCGGTGCATATACAACTAGAAAAACTGAGTTAAAAAACCTGATTTAAACTCAACCACCAAATAACTGCATAGAATGTATAATGTTACTTCCTGGACTATAATAAATTCACATTTTATTAATCAAAAAATATAATAAAAGATGGATATATGCAAATTATATAATGCATTAAAATGGTACCAAATTCACATCATACACACCTAAAAACATGCATTCACCTCTCTCACTACATATAAAAACTCATTGTGTTCCCAACAAATATCATTGTATAATGATTTGGTAAACAATAATCAAATAATCAAAAAATACAAAGGATCAAAAAATCTAAAATGATAATGGTGATCCCATGCATGGTGGCTAAATGGAACTACGGAGACAGATGCCGTGTACACACGAGCGGACTTTACGGCAGACTTTGCTCGGCGGACTTTTCGCCGGACTTTGTCGGCTCCTTGCGCCAGACTTAAAAACGGACGGACTTGGCCACACACGATCATTGCAAAAGTCCACTGGTTTGGAACGCGTTGACGTATAGCACGTATGACGGGACTATAAAAAGAAAGTTCAAGCCCCACTACGGCACCCTTTGGGCTCCTTCTGCTAATCTCGTGTTTATCTCGTGTTAGTAGAAGTTTGGTTAGAGACGATTCGCGCTTTTCACACTTCAGCTTATTTTGATCGTTTTCTGCGGTTCAGTTTGTGCTTGTGAGGTTTGTATCTGCTTTTCAGTGCGTGTTGGTCAGTTCATAACCTGCCTTGCAGGCCGTTCTGGTCTGCTCGTTCCTGATTTTCAGGTCGTTCTTCATAGGCCTTGCTGTTCTTCAGTGCGTTTGTAATGTTTGACCAGCCGACCGTTTTGAAGCCATGTCGCGTGTACATACTTGTTCTTGAGTTCGTGCTGCGTGGGGACTTGGTGTTGGGGTTAATACTTTGGCCCGAGTCCAGTCCATGAACAGGGCGAGGAGGAGTTCATGGATGAAGAATTGGTTGCGCCAGCGTGCCCAATTCTCTCATATGCCTTTGCTCCGTGAGCTCCGTGAGAATAATCCTGAGGATTTCAGGAATTATCTCCGGATTACGGACTCTGTCTTTGAGCATCTGCTGGCTATGCTGACCCCCTATATCAGCAGGCAGGATACCTGCATGAAGCAAGCCATCAGTGCGGAGAAGAGGCTAGTTGCCACGTTACGTTACTTGGCGACAGGGAGAAGTCTTCAGGACTTGAAGTTCTCGACAGGCATCTCCCCCCAGGCTCTGGGGATAATAATCCCAGAGACTTGTTCTGCCATCAGTCAGGTCCTGCAGAAGGACTATATGAAGGTAAGTTTTATCCTTTAACATTACATGATATGTATTCAATGTTTTTTAATGTATTGTATAAATGTCCTCCTTACCTAATTGTCATGCTTTCAATATGCTGTGAATGTCCCCTTTATCTTCATGCATGCCTGTTTTTGGACATTAATCATTTATTGCCCTACATGCATATTTACCTTCAAAAACCTCCCCACCATGCAATCCTGTGTCCATTTATATCTCTAGCCTATAGTCCCTTGAACAATGTATATTGTCTGCTCCATTGTCTTGTTTGACCCTCCCCCACCCCACAAATGTTTTAAACAGTCAGGTGTTATTTGTGCCCTAATTAGAACCCCTCCCCCAGCCCACAAATGTTTTAAACAGTCAGGTGTGTTTGTTAACCTAATTAGAACCCCTCCTCCGCCCCACAAATATTTTAAACAGTCAGGTGTTTTTTGTGCCCTAATTAGAACCCCTCCCCCACCCCACAAATGTTTTAAACAGCCAGGTGTGTTTGTTAACCTAATTAGAACCCCTCACCCACCCCACAAATGATTTAAACAGTCAGGTGTGTTTGTTAACCTAATTAGAACCCCTCCCCCACCCCACAAATGTTTTAAACAGTCAGGTGTTTTTTGTGCCCTAATTAGAACCCCCCCACCCCACAAATGTTTTAAACAGTCAGGTGTGTTTGTTAGCCTAATTAGAACCCCTCCCCCACCCTACAAATGTTTTAAACAGTCAGGTGTGTTTTGTGCCCTAATTAGAACCCCTCCCCCACCCCACAAATGTTTTAAACAGTCAGGTGTGTTTTGGGCTCTAATTAGAACCCCCCCCCCCACATTCAAATGGATCAATGGGCCATTAGAGGGGGTGATTAATCTTATAAGTGGGCCTTATGTTTTTTACCATTTCAATTACAAACACACATATTAATAATGTTTGACTGCAGTTGTTCACTAATGTTTTTGTGTAATCTGATATACAAGTTAGGTTTCAAAGTCCTTATCTTAATTTTTTTTTTCTTTTCACTCCACAGTTTCCTTCAAGTACACAGGAATGGCAGACTGTGACCTCCCAGTTCGCTGACCGTTGGGACTTTCCCAACTGTGTCGGGGCGATTGACGGGAAGCATTGTGCCACCACCGCATTCGGGGTCTTATTTGTATAACTACAAGGGGTTCCATAGTGTAGTTTTGATGGCGGTGGTCTCGGCACATTTGGACTTTCTGTTTGTGGATGTGGTGAAGAACGGCCGGATGTCTGATGGAGGAGTCTTTGCACAGACCGAGCTGTGCCAGCGTCACCAGACCGGTGGCCTGGGATTGCCACCTGATGACCAGAATGTTGATGGACTCCCCTCAGTTTTTATCGCTGATGAAGCGTTTGCTCTCGGTGAGCACTTGATGAGGCCGTTCCCCCAAAGGATGCTCACCCCTGAGAGGAGGGTTTTTAATTACCGGCTGGCCAGAGCAAGAAGAGTTGTGGAGAATGCCTTTGGGATTCTGGCCAGCCGGTTCCGTTTATTCCTTTCTGCAATTAATCTGGCGGACTATAAACTAAATTAAATCATACTTGCTTGCTGCATCTTGCATAACTTTTTAAGGAGACATTCAGCAACATATATATCTTCTGTTGGGCCTGAGGCCGGACTGGAACAGGATACCACAATGACAGGCCTAGAAATTGGCCGTACTGGCTTGGCCCCCCGAACCGCACGTCAAGTGCGTGACCGTTATGTTAATTATTTTAATGGTTAGGGGGCCATTGCTATTCAGCAACAGCTGTAATTTTAACAAAATAAAAAAATAAAAATAATTGATCAAAAATATCTTGTTTTTATTCTTGTTTGCATTTAGTTATGTCTGTCTCCTAGTGCACTTGTAGTATTGGCAAGTGCATTTACCTTTATTTAATCAGGCCCCAAAAAAAAAAAAAATATTTGTCTGAAATAATAAGCCACACACGTTGTATTATTAAACATTTTTTACTTTGTGCACATTGAAGGGTGCATTTTTGAATATTTTTTTGTTTTTTATTTTTTTTATTGGTGTAAAAATATATCTTTTTTAAACATTATTAAAGGCATATTTTAGCAAAAATAGACCTTTCGAAAAATATTTACATTCACAACAGTGTTTTTATAAACATAACAAAACATTAAAGAACTTCCAAAGTTCAACATTTAAAGAACGGTGCAAGTGATGTCACCCTTGGAAATAGTTCCTTTTGAATATGCTCAAAATTGAGATTTACAAAAGAGTCAAGTCACCCATCATGGGTGAGCAATGTACGTGTTTTGTGTGTGCAATCCCTTTTTTAGTTCCTATCACCACAAAATAATTTTGAGGATGAAGGGGTTGCAAACACAAAACAAGTACATTGATAACCCATGATGGAAGATAGCACATAATGACACACCGTGTGCATCATAATGTAAATTTGGGTATCACAAATAAATTCTAAAAACATTTAGTAGAAAAAACAAACTTCACAAGGAAATGAAGAACATGATTGATGTTTTTAGGCCAAACGTTATTATATTCTGCCCAAAACATCAATCATGTTCTTCATTTCCTGTTGCATGGAGTCCAGACAAAGTTGCATGCTGTGAATTTGGTCACGCATTTTATCTAGTTGGCCATTCCACAGCATTATCTGGCCAATCAGTCTTTGGGCACTGTCTGTGGTGAATGGCTCTGCCGCTTGGCCTTCCACAACCAGAAACTCACCTAAAATGAGTGAATAAAAACAAGGGTTACAATATGCACGCCAAAATACATTACCTTAAGCTGGGGTGTCAGTCACTCACTTGGTGGGCTTGAAACCTCGCACACTTCCTCCACCTCTCCTTCCTCCAGGTCGTCGGGTGGGCGTGGTCTTGGGCTGGGGCTTGGAGTATCTTCTGCCTCAGGCTGATGACTTGGGGGGGTCCTAGGATCCTTGGACTGTTGTCTGAGTCTTTTCTCCCCTATGAGAATTGAACAAAAGGTATAGTTAAAACACATGGATATTTTAGACTTTATTAAATAATCTTAAACGTTGGTTAGGAGTTGTGGCCAATTGCCTTTTTTGATCATCAAAAATTTAGAAGACAGGATGAACATTCCCTCTGAACAACAATTATAAACAATGCACATTTTCAGGCAAGTTTCACAGATGCAGACACCTCACTTATCTCCTATGTGTATTACCCCTCTAAAATGTATTTATGGTCACATAGTACACTATAGTGCTCGTGAGTCCAGATGTGGAAACAGCTGCTGTGTCCTGTCCCTACATTACACTGAATCATTTTTGAAGAAGCATTATATTTTCCAACACATCTACACCACATCAACAAATTGTGGGAATTTGACAAATTATCAAGACATATGTATGTCCAACCCTGTACCATCGTATTTGGCGAAAAAATAACGTCATTTTCTAAAGTATCATATGTATTTTACAAAGAACGGTCTTTACGAACGATGCTGTATAAAGTCCAAAAATAAGGATCAGCATGCAAGTTAAGTATCTCAATAGGAAAACACAACAAGTACTTACTTTTTTTAAACAGCTTCTTTATTCGCCAATATTGTTCTGGCTCCCGACTTTTGATGTCAGACCACTGCTTCCTCAATTGTTCTTTCGACCGTTTTGTGCCAAATTTTGCTTCTAGAGCGGTGACAACTGAGGACATTATTTTGTCCTTACGCATATTCGGTCGTGTGTACGGTCCTTTTTTGCCATCGTAGTCCTCCCTTCTCAATATGGACACCATCTCCACCATCAATTCAAAAGCCATGTTGGTGGCCTTATATCTCCTCCAGGATGTGGATGTTTGGAGCTCCGGGCTTTCCTCCGTGCTACTTCCACTGATTCTCTCCGCCATCTTTAGCTATCTACTCCGATAGATAGCTAAAGATGAGTGAAGGGGCAGGGCCAAATCGTACTAAAGAACGTCAGGGGTGGGCGACGCAGGCGGTGCATGACACATGCGCAGTGTATATAAAGCTATTACGATGGCCTACGTATGTCCGTGCGGAAGTAGTGAGCATCAGAAACGAAGATTAAAGTGGGGGTGTGTGTGTTTGGTGTGTGTGTGTGTGTGTGTGTGTGTGTGTATGTATGTGTCCCCTAGATTACAAACAAAAATAATCCTGTGATTTGTGAGTGACATTAGTTTGGATCTTGTGTCTTGTCTTTCAGAAAAAATGAATCCCTTTAAAGAGGAAGAATGTTTGTGCCAATTTATTGAGCTCTATCAGGAAAAGAAAAACCTGTGGGAGGTCAAACACCCACTATATTATAATAGGTATGTAAGGAAGGCAACACTGGGCACACTTTTAGAGTTTGTGAAGACTCGAGTCCCCCAGGCAGACCTCAAGTTTGTGGACAAGAAAATTGGTATCTTGCGAAACATGTACAAGCGGGAACACAATAAAATCCAGGAGTCGTTCAGATCCGGTGCAGCAGCTGACCAAGTATATATACCCAAGTTGTGGTACTACAACAAAATGCGATTCCTGGATGACCAGACCGAAGCCAGGCAATCACTTTCCACCCTTCCCCCCACCCTTCCCTCTACTCTTCCCTCCAGCCTTCCATCCACCTCCACCCCAGCTGAGGAGTCCCAGGATGAACTGGGCCTTTTCATCATTGATGAAGTTGATGCGCCCAGCTTCAGCCAGGTATCCTTTTTTGTGTAATTTGTGATTGTGTAAATGTTATTAATGATGTTAACGTGTTAATTTTTAAAGTGCTTCATAAAAAATGACTTCTGCACAAAGATTAATATGTAGACATATCACTAGACAGAGTGGCCAAAAATATACTTCTGCATAGGTGTGCGCAGCCTCTTGCATTAGGGTGTGCACCCCAAAGCTCAAATACATATGCATGTGTATATGTACTGATGGTGTCAGTAGGGCAGTGGACAGTGTAATTTAGTTAATTTTCTTTTCCCCAAATTTTTGGCCTTGTGTAACATTTTTTGGGGGGGATGAAATATCAGTGGTCAAAACAGGGGGGAACATGCAGCACACAAGGCAATTAGGGTGTGCCCAGGCACACCTGGCACACCCTGTGCGCACGTCTATGTACTTCAGATATTGTTGATCAGCTGAAATAATGGTGGTGTCAAATAGATAGCCTTTACTATTTTGTGTAAATTATATTTGAAAGTCATGAGCTGAAAATTGTGTGTGATTGCATAACACAAAATTACAACTATGTGCCTTTTTTTGACACAGGATGACCTCAGCCAGGAGGAGGCCTTGCCCAGTGGGAGAGAGGAGGAGGCCTTGCCCAGTGGGAGAGAAGAGGAGGCTGTGGCTGGGCCAAGTCGAAGCCGCACGGAGTGTCAGGTGCCTCCCCTCCACATTCTCCACAAAAGGCCCAGGAGAATGACACAAACTGAGCAGGAATCCCTAGCAATCATACGGGAAGCAAGCCAGATCCTGAGCAAACCACCCAATGCAGAGGAGGCGTATGGCACCTATATAGCCAGCAGATTGCTGGAGTTGGAAAAGGGCCAACGCCTCCTCTGTGAGGGTCTAATTTTTAAGGCATTTGAGAAGGGTTTGAGAGGGGAGCTTACTGCTACCACATATCTGGCAGATGAAGCCACTCCTCCTCTTCCTCCTCCTCCTCCTGCCCCAAGTACACCACCAGAGGCACAACCTCCGAGGAAGGCTGCAGAGAAGCGTGGAGAGAAGGCTGCAGAGAAGCGTGCAGGGAAGGCTCCACGGAAGACTCGAAAGTGATTGTCTGGCTTCTGTCTGGTCTGACTGTGCTCCCTGTGCTCCCTAGTCGCAAGATACCAATTTTCTTGTCCTCAAACTTTATGTGTGTCCTGGAGGACGAAAGGCTTCCCAGATTCTAAAAGCGTCTCCAGTGTTGCCTTCCTAATTTTTTTTAACAAAAATAAATGTATTTTTTGGTTACCTTACATTATTGCCTATGTGTTTTGATTCAAAAACGCCATTTTGTTTGGGAGTAGGCAGGTACAGGTCAAAAAGACTATGGGGTTGATTTAATAAAAAGCAAATAGACTGTGCACTTTGCAGAGGGCAGTTGCCTTCTGCAAGTGCAATTGCTCCAGAGCATCAGAAATTAGTTAAAAGCTTGACTTTGCAAAGAGTACCTAATCCTGTGCAAGGAGAATTATAAAAACAACAGAATTGTTGCTTGCACATGATTGGATGATGGAAGTCAGCAGAGCTTCTGCTCATTTACTAAGCTCTGGAGCAACTGCTCTTGCAGAGGGCAACTGCACTTTACAAAGTGCACAGTCTTTTTCCCTTTAGTAAATCAACCCCTATGTGTGTTTTTGACAAAAGGCTAAATCATTTCGAATATCAAGTGAAAAGTACTAGTGAAAAGTTCACTTTAGAAATTGCACAGCAAGTGCACTTGTTGGAAGTGCAGTCGCTGTAAATCTGAGGGAAAGAGCTGAAATTAGGGGAAGCTCTGCTGATTTTATCATAAAATCATGTGCAATAAAAATTTTTTTTTTTGGGCTTCCTTGCATGTGCCCCTCGGATCCACAGCGAAGGCACTCCAAAATGCTCTTTCTGTGCAATTCCAAGTAGAATTAGCACTTGTAGTGAAAAATGAATTTGCCTTTGTTAAATACACCCCCCTATGTCTAATGAACAAGGGACAACAACCTCATTAAGGTTCATTAAAACAACACAAAATATTAAGGTTATTGTGGTAACTTGAAAATCCACACAAAAAACACCAAAAAAATGTTGGTATAATTTAGCACACATTGTAAAATAGATAAGTGTTGAAATCAATAAAAAAAATAAAGATGAGTCCAAAATCTAATTAAATTTTTTTTATTTATGGAGATCTGGCTTTTTACAAATATTATATTAGTCATGACATGAGGATAAATCATGAAGAAAGTAGTTTGTGAGAACTCTGTGTGAATATAAAGCAGAAATACAACTTCATTCCTCTCGCATTATCAATCCTACAAAAAGCGCTGTATTAAAATATCACAGAAGAGGAATGTGCTAGCTTCAAGACGAAGGGTAGTTTTACCAGACCGAGCGCTTCCGTCTTGTAATTGCTTCAGAGCATGCGTCAGTTTGAGTTCGTCCGACTAGCACACAGACGACCGGTTTGTCCGCTAGAAAGAAGAGTCCGTCAGATAGATTTAAAACATGTTTCAAATCTAAGTCCGTCCAACTTTTGAGCAAACAAAGTCTGCTGGAGCCCACACACGATCGAATTGTCCAACGAAATCCAGTCCGCCGGGCAAAGTCTGCCGTAAAGTCCGCTCGTGTGTACGCGGCAAAAGAGTTCAAAAGAAAAACAACCAAATAGCCATTCAATGATAATATCCATGAGGAGGATGATGCTAAGTATCATTAGTATCAATACTCCAGGTAAAGGTACCAGGTAAAGGAACAAAAAGAGAGACATGGATCTCTGGTTGACTTTTATTGTAAAACCTCCCATAATGGTAAGGGAGACATGAATTTGCGTGGTCCAGAGGAGGGTGAATGATCACCAAAACAAAGTCAATAACTGTCAATAATATGTCTGTATGATTCTAAAATGGATTCTGTAAACATAACCTCCCTCGCACATCAGTGTACATTCAAGTAAACCATTACATTGGCTACCTTGGAAGAGTGTCCTCAAAGTATTTGAACAAGACCCACAGGTCACAGAGTCAATGGCTGTGCTTGTAAAAACATGCATGCAAGTTTTACATAGTTATCCATCCAGTAGTTCATACAAAAATAGACCCATAGTTCTCATGCAGGAGAATGCACTTCTTGAATGCACATACCCATGCACCAATGGATCACCAATGGGGCAGAGAGAGAAGGTGGATGCCAGATGCGCCTGACCGGTTTTGCCAGGCATAGACAAGCTGCTTCAGAGGCAAGATCAGTTATTCTACATCTCTGTGGCTGCATGCTATTTCTCAGGGTGGTTTTCCTGGTGGTGAGAACAGTGGACTATGCCTGTGAAAAAAGCATTAGTACATCCACTTATATTCTACATTGGGAGAGCATATGACAGGGTGACAGCACAGGAGAAAAACTAGGAGACAGGTAGGGATGACAAAATGTACCTGGGTTTGGTTCAATGCACATTCGGCAAAACATGATTAAAGTTGGGATCCTGAATCCAAACCTCAGTGAAGGTGAATCTTAGAAATCAGTATTGTACAATTTTTGAGCTAACAGATGATGGTTTCCAAAAAAAAGGAATTGGGAAGCTGGTCTGGGGACCAGTATTCAATGAAAAAATGTTTTTTTCAATTTTGTCCTTCATTTAAGGGCTGCCTTAAAGTGACACTGAACAATAGTTTCAAAATTGTTATTCGAATTTGTATTCTTAACTCAAAAAAGTACCTTCTATTGGTTTCAGCCTCCTCCAAATTCCTTTTTTTTTTGCAGTAATTCGACTTCTTGCTAGAAAGTGGCTATGTTCATTCTCCTGTGGTCCCTCCATGGGACTACTGACTGTGGTATTTATAGTGTGCATAAAGAAGTGCACATGACTGCAATAACATGCACTGCTCATGAAGTGAGGGGGGAAAGTCGAGGTTCAGGAGCTCAAGGAGGATATTACAAAGAGGCAGAAAAACACAGTAAAAAACAATCTAATGAAAAATAGATCACAGGGCCAATAAGCAGTGGATGTGTATGAATTATTTTTTGGAAAATAAGGATATTGTTAAGTATCACTTTAAAGTTTCAGCAGGCTCCATAGGCATACTCAATCTGGAAGAAAGAAAAAAATCATGTTTGTTTCAAATGTATAAGAAAAAAATGCAAAGATTTGCAGCACCCCTTTGAAGCCTTTACTTGACAGGCCACAATTTCTGAGGAAGAGATCAAGCACATTACATGTAGAATTTAAAGATTTGAGTGTTTTGTTTTAGTGGATGTGTATGAATTATTTTTGGAAAATAAGGATATTGTTTAGTATCACTTAAAAGTTTCAGCAGGCTCAGTGGACATATTCAATCTGGAACAAAAAAATCATGTCTGTTTCAAATGTAAAAGAAAAAAAAATACAAAGATTTGCAGCACCGCTTTGAAGTCTTTATTGGATAGGCCACAATTTCTGAGGGAGAGAGCAAGCACATTACATGTAGGATTTAAAGAAATTAGTGTCATCCCTACCTGTCTCCTAGTTTTTCTCCTGTGCTGTCACCCTGTCACATGCTCTCCCAATGTAGAATATAAGTGGATGTACTAATGCTTATTTCACAGGCATAGTCCACTGTTCTCACCACCAGGAAAACCACCCTGAGAAATAGCATGCAGCCACAGAGATGTAAAATAACTGATCTTGCCTCTGAAGCAGCTGGTCTATGCCTGGCGAAACCGGTCAGGCGCATCTAGCCGGCTCACAGCTGGTGGGCAGCGTGGTATGGCGTGCGTTCCACCGCCCGTCTGCTAGAACCTGGAACTAACTCTAGCAGAGAGATGCTGACGTGTGCGTATCCCGAGGCCACGCCTTACGCGTTTCATCATCAAGACGTCATCTGAGGCCTCCGGTTTCTAGCAGGCGGGCGGTGGAACGCACGCCATACCACGCTGCCCACCAGCTGTGAGCCGGCTATTGGAGCGCTGTTAGCTCCTGTGTTTTTAACTGCTTTTAAGCATTTTTACCATATTCTTATGGATTCTTATTAATAAACTCAATTTTTTTGGATTCACGCTATGAAGTTTTTTCTTTCCTTACTTCATATGGATGTTTTGCATTGGGGATACTACAATATCAGAGAAGGATAAAACACCCCCGGACGGAGGATCGCTTCCTGGATTCGCCATCGTAGGATTTTCTACATATGCCTTTTACCCCTGCAGGGGTTAGGCAGTCCGGTGAGTGTAAGCACGAGTGGGGGTGCAGTGAAGGACGTGGGCAACACCAATTAATGCTGAAATCACGTTTTCTTCACCAGAAGGATACATTTTAGGACTTTGATTTTGGACACTTACTGCTTTACAGATTTATTGTTTTTATACACATTTTTCACTTTTCATGTTGTGGACTTTTTATGCACACATGCTGGGGATTTTTTTATTGCTAAAATTGTTTGTTTTTTATTGCTAAAACTGTCTTTATTGCCATAACTGTTTGCATTTTGGATTTCCTGATTTTCTTTGCCCTTTTTCATTTTTTAACTTTTGGGCACATTCCTATATATGCATAGGCATTTTGGCACATATTGAGATATTGGCACACATACTGTACATATATTTTAGGAGCACGTTGCACTTTATTATATTACACTTGCTGGGTGTGTTGTTTGCACTTTGAGATACCTTAGCCCCGCGACATATTGGTTACATACATAATATTAATAATAGCTTTATTCTATTTTTATTTCATTTATTTTTTTACACGTATATTTTTTTGCACTTGTATGAATCACCATTAATGCACATATAGCCGGACAACGCCAATTCCCCTGTTTAAAGCATTTTGTATATTGGATTTCACCTAGGTGATTTTCATTTTTAGGGGGGCAGCAGTCCTTTCTTGTCTCTATCCTCCTAAGCACGGAATTACCATCATTCATGTTATACTTACCTGCTCTGTTGCAGTGGATTTGCACAGAGCAGCCCAGATCCTCCTCTTCTTGGATCCCCCTTCTGTGATCCTGGTCCCTCTCTCCTGTTCAGTGCCCTCACAGAAAGCAGTTTGCCATCGGGGCACCCAAGCTGAATCACAGCTCCCTGTGTCCATTCAGACACAAAGCCCCGACCCGGCCCTGCTCCCTCTCTCCCCTGATTGGCTAGTTGACTTTGATTGACAGCAGCGGCAGCCAATGGTGCCACTGCTGTGTCTCAGCCAATCAGGAGGGAGAATAATGGATGGCTAAGACAATCGTGGACATCGCTGGACAGAGAGCGACCTCAGGTAAGTGTAGGGGGGGCTGAGGGGAGGCTGCTGCACACAGAAGGCTTTTTATCTTAAAGCATTAAAATAAAAAAAACTTCCACCTTTACAACCACTTTAAACAGCACTTTATTTTTACAGAGACATTGTATACACATTGTACCAATTTGAGGCACTTGCCTAATAAAGGGGCCCTGCGTGGCTCCGAAACATTGCCGTATGTGTACCGTGTGACCATGTAAATAAAGCTTTGGACCCTTCTGAGGAATCCTTGCTGCTGGTGACATTTTTTCCATTAATTTGAGGCACATAATCTCATCCTATTTAATATGGGGCAATTAGACAGGTATGGAATAGGCATCTATTAGACAGAAATATTAAATGAAAATTTAGCTCCTCAAATATTGTATAAAAATGTAACAAGTTTGATGTATAGAGCCACATCTTTTTAAATCCAAGAACATTTTAGAATCATTGTTTAATGAATCTGCTTTTTTAATATAAGAAAGTATTTCTAGTAAAGCTATAATAAGATAATTTCACAATAATATATTTAAGAGACAGGTTAGAAATTGTAAAAATTCAATGCACAGAATATCATACTTTTAAAAGAGAAGTGTGGGATTAAAAAAAAGAAACAAAAAACGTACTCACTTAGATGGAAACAGCATCAGTCCACTGCTGCATCTGTCCCCCGCTGCCTCTCAGACTGAGAGCTCAGTGTCAAAGACAACTGATTGTTCAGTTCTCAGTCTTCAGTGATCAGAGAGCCAGTGATAGGCAGAATCAATCTTTATTTTAAAAATGTAAAATTGCATTTGCCCTAGGATCAAAAGGGGAAAAATGGTATATAAATTAGCTGGCAATATGTGAAATTTAATTTTTGGAAACAAAATTTAGATTTAGAGAATGAGAATAGGTGGTTTCTATTTAAAGAATCACTGTTAGACCACACTACTTTAAAGGATAAGTTCACTTTTTTTTCTAAATTCCAGCTTTCTTACGTTCCAATATACCATTATGTTGCAGAAAAGAAAATGCTTTCCCTGTATTCTAGGGCAGGCATACCTCAGCTTCCAGTTTCTTGTATAGAAAACTCCTCTATGACTTTCTGCTATCCATCATTTGAGGCTAAGGAAGTACTTCAGCAGCTGACCTAATTTACAAACACCCGTCACATGCCCTCCCCCTCCAAGAGATTTCTTCAGCCCACCTCTGTAGTTACATGCAGTCATTGTCAGTGAGCACCATTCTCTTAGAATACATACCCAGTGTTTTCCTCTGCTGATCAAATGTTTTGTACCTTACCTTCTTGCATAGATAATTTTATTTGGCAAAGTGTGCAGGAGCTGAGCGATCACATAACAGCCTATGTGGAGAAGAGTTGTAGTATTAAAAACAAGAGAAGTGTGTCCCTGGAAGTCTGTAAAGCTCACCATAAACTGTACAATCTACTTATACAATCTCCTTTGGATCTACAAGGCCATGCCTAAATGGATACACAGTGATTGGATTTTTATTTTGATTTATCTTTTTATTCAACCAGCAGGCGTTCTTTATTTCACAGAAAATAGCAGGTAAAGCTGATAACATTGTTTCAGATTTCAGTTTAGAGCACAAAAGTTGCAAGGACACTCAGATCAGGATCAACAAGTTTTTTTTTTGTACTTGCAGAAAATGTTCTTAGTCTGATTAAAAGAAAACTAGGAGTCACCACATCTAAGGACTACATTTTTGGTCTTGGGTTTAGATATCCTCTAAGTAATATTGACTCTGATAAGCTACCAAGCATGCAGACATTGTCTAGCTTTCCATGCTGAGTATCATAAATAAACCTTGTATGAGAACTTTGCATGTATGTGATTAAGTTATGGAAGGAATGTCAAAAACCCAAGTTTGACTTTGCAAAGGTGGACATTGTTCAGCTGGTGTGGCTTATTAGTTTTTATTTTTTAAGCACGATGGTTTATTAACCGCTTCCCGACCAGCTCACATACATATACTGCGGCACAATGGCACCACTGCGCGAAACCCCGTACATATACAAGGTTCCTTCAAGAGCCGCCAGCCACGCACGATAGTTTGTAGATGCTATAACTTTTGCGCAAACCAATCAATATACGCTTAATGCTATTTTTTTTACCAAAAATATGCAGAAGAATATATATTGGCCTAAACTGATGAAGAGATTTGTTTTTTAAAAACATTTTTGGGGATATTTTTTATAGCAAAAAGTAAAAAATATTGTTTATTTTTTTCAAAATTGTCGCTCTTTTTTTGTGTATAGCGCAAAAAATAAAAACTGCATAGGTGATCGAATAGCACCAAAAGAAATCTCTATTTGTGGGAAAAAAAGGACGTAAATTTTGTTTAGGTACAGCATTGCATGACCGCGCAATTACCAGTTAAAGCGACGCAGTGCCAAATTGTAAAAAGAGCTCTGGTCAGGAAGGGGGTAAAATCTTCTGGGGCTGAAGTGGTTAATCACACTATTTTGCAATCATATAATTTTTTATATGCTGTATATATATATATATTGTTTAAAAGAATTTGTATGCATCTATTAGTATGTCTATATTTAAGAGATTCTTACATACTTATGTGATATGTGGAAGTGCTTCTGCCAGAACAATCAGTTTGGTGGTGCTGGCCTGCTTGTCTTCAATCTCAAAATACAACATAAAAGATTAAATGAGGCTTTACTTTTTTTTCTTAACTGTAAGTCAAATATGCTATTGATTTTGTGCATACTTGCTATCTCTTGCAATTAGGCATGGAACAGTCCATGGATGAAATTACAATTCAGTCCAAAAACTCTTTGTTTCTAAAATAGTTTCTCTAATTATAATCAAAGCTTATTTGTTCTACCACCATCATGACATACTCAGATTGTCAGTCCCAAGATCAGATAACTTCAGATATAAATAGATATACGATGATTGTCACAATTATCCACCTCTTCAGAAAGATGGAAATTACAGTTTTTCTGACCAGCAGTTTTCAAAGTGATTTTTGGTGTTTACGCCATAAGAGAATAGCCTGTCCAAGGATCTTGCAAGGAAATTTAAAACTTTTATCATTTCAAGTTAAACATATGTTATAATTCTATGTATATGACACATTGTTGCTTAAAAGTGTGATACATCTGTTTAGTAAGTGTTGTAAAGAGGAACATTGAATAATGTAATCTATCACTGCCATGTTGTAAAGAGATTTTCAATTTTGTCTGTGTATTACCTTTTTTTGTTTAACTTTAGAATGGTACAATTATCCCTGGAGAAGAAATGTGAAATGTAAAGATTTGAAACTCACTGGATATCCCAGAATACAGACAAATTGTCAATCAGGAGTTATTTGATTGTACAATATGGGTTAGATCTGGGAGTTACATTGATGTAACCCATTAAGGTGTTGGGGACATTGACTTATGATAAATATTGTTTTTAATATTTTATGACTTTGTAATAAAATCTTATTTTTAACTTAAGTTTGGTTGGCATTAAAGGGGTTGTAAAGGTAATTATTTTTTTTTTTTAAAATAACAAACATGTTATACTTACCTTCACTGTGCAGCTTGTTCTGCACAGAGTGGCCCCGAACCTGGTCTTCTGGGGTCCCTCGGCGGCTGTTTCAGCTCCTCTCCGCAAGCATTTACCACCTTAATGCGAGCTCCCTCGCATGGTGGTGAGTGCTTGCGGGCGCGCTCCCGTGATACAGCCGGCGGCTATAGCCGCCAGCTGTATCACTCGGCCCCGCCCCCCGGCGCGCCGCGTCATCGAATGTGATTGACAGCAGCGCGAGCCAATGGCTGTGCTGCTTTCAATCCATCCACTGCAGCCAATCAGCGACCAGGCTGAGCTGCAATGAAGATGACGAGAACGAGCAGCGAAGATTCGAGGCGTCAGGTAAGTAAAACGGGGGGGCTGGGGGCGGCGGTATTGTCAAAAGTTTGTTCACCTTAATGCATAGAATGCATTAAGGTGAAAAAATTTTTACCTTTACAACCCCTTTAAAGTCCCGTTAGAGAATTTCTATAGATTTTGGACATATTGTAAGGATAGTGGCAACATAAACCATGTCAGAGTTGACATTATTTAAATTAAGGAGAATAAAACAGTGTTCTCCTGAAGGGTATAGAGGTTCATATTTCTTGTCATTGTTGCATCAATGCACAACTGGGCAAACTATCAATACACTAAAAGACCTTGTTGGTACGACTTCAGAGCAGTGTGTACATCAAATTTTTCTATAACATTTTTAAAGTTGTCGGCAAGTTTCAAGCAGCTTAGTTGAAGCCTTTAATAAAACCTCAGTTCTGTTTTGGGAAGTTAAACTTAGATCTTAATGGAGTGTTGACTGTCACTATAAACAAGCAGCTATCACCTGAATGCAACTGAAGCCTGCTAGCAGCTTGTTAAAAGTGACAGTCAGCACTCCCGTTAAGATCTGTGTTTAACCTCCCTATACAGAAGCTACAATGCCTTGAAAAAGTATTCACACCCCTTGAAATTTTCCACATTTTGTCATGTTACCCTCTAAAACCTAAATGTATTTTATTGGGATTTTATGTGATAGACCAACACAAAGTGGCACATAATTGTGAAGTGGTAGGACAATGATAAATGGTTTTCCAATTTTTTTACAAACTGATATAGCACCTGTGAGTTTAGGCAGTGTTGCTAGTAAATTTAGTTGTCCAGGTGGTAGTTGCCCTGGTTAATTGTTAGTAGATCCACTGATTCCTCTCTAGTTCTGGACTTGCTGCACCTTCTTTCTTCTGTTGCTAGGTGGCGTTATGCTGGTGGCATTAGATAGACAATGGGTTAAGAAACTTAACTATATACTTAAAAGAGAAAAACTAACGTATAAGCATAGTGGTAAACCTCAAAAATTTGGTAAAATATGGTCATGGTGGATAGAACCTAGTAACAAACTTTACGATAGTTTATCCAGTAGAGAGGAGTAAAAGCAACGGAGATAGATGGGAGTAAGGAGCTGAGGCAGAAGGAAGTGGAGTACATGAAAAGAAAAGAGAAATATATGTGAAAGAAAGATAAGCGGAAGCTGCAGGGAGGAAGCTACCATAGTCTGATGATTGATATTAGGGGAGCTTAATTGGATGAGTACATTGTATTTATGCTCCTATTATGTTTTGGCTATTATATGAGAATGCCACTTTAATACAAGAGGTGCAAGGTTTGTTTGGTTTATGTTTTATGTTTTTTTTCCTTGTTTTGTGTTTTTTTTTATATATACTATTTGATAGTTTTTGATATTTAGTAATTTAGTTGACATAGTTTTTGTTTGTATAACTATAAAAAATAAATATAAAAATTATTTGATAAAAAAAAAGATAGACAAGGGCTTAACAAGGTCAGGTTATGAATCATTGGGGTGTCTCAGCCAATTCACAGGGGTTTCTTTAGTCCCTTGGCCTGCTGGGAGAGCCTATTTATTTGGGTGGAGTCAGGTCATCGGGATTCTGTGCCACCTGGACGGCTGTCTGGGTGGACGTGTGTTATGCTGCCCCGGGCTGCTAGTCCGGAAGACTGAGGCCTATCCCGGGGACATCTGGTTGCTAGGCTGTCTGAGGGCCTATCCAGAAGCAGTAGAAGCAGTGCAGGGTTGGGACTGCAGGACTGGAATCCAACCGAGAGTACCAGTTCAGCCAGACAGGGAATTAAGGGACCATCCACCTTGTTACCGGAGACCACTGTGAGTAAGCTGGAGCCAGTACCAAAGCAGTCTTCTCACCAGTCGGGAATGGTGAAGAAGTGGGAAAACTTCAGCAAGTGCCAAGCCAGGGACCCAGCTGGACAGCAGAGGTGACACACGAGGAGCATCAGTGAGTGCCAAGCCAAGGACCTAGCGGGTCAGCAGGGGTGACTCTTGAGGAGTATCTGTGAGTGTCAAGCCAGGGACCCAGCAGGGAAGTGGGGGTGACACTTGAGGAAGATACCAAGTTATGGAAGTGGAAGAGCTCAGGGGATCCAGTGGGGATTGGGTCAGAGAGTCTAGTGAGAGACTGGGAGCTCGGCAAGTGAAGACCTACAGTGAGAGATTGTAGAGTGTGAGGAGAACTATTTGTGTTACCAATAGTTAAATACAACAACCGTTAGTGACTGTTACAAGATGTGTTGCCATAGGAGACAGCGGTCCTACCTATACAGAAGTGGTGTGGTGGTGGAGGCTTTCCACTGTATAGCTGTCTACCTATAGAAGTCTGGGAGTTTGCCAATTGTTATTTCATCAACTTAAGGGTGTCCTGGCCCTAACCCTTTCTCTCACAGTTCTTGTTCAAGAGACAATAAATCTCTTTGCATTCAAAAAGTGTCTGATGCCCATCACTTCAGCTTGTTTTACACCCACCATGCCTGGTAACCCACTCTACAAGGAAGGATGTCAGCGCTCTCTAACCCTGGAGGTCACCATTAGGCCTCTTTGGCCCTGGGACCTTGCTACATAAATATCTGAAAAGTGTAGGGTGCATTTGTATTCAGCCCCTTTACTCTAATACCCCAAACTAAAATCTAGTGGAACCATTTGCATTCAGAAGTCACCTAATTAGTAAATAGAGTCCACCTGTGTGTAATTTAATCTCAGTATAAATACAGCTGTTCTGTGACACCCTCAGAGGATTGTTAGAGAACCTTAGTGAACAAACTGCACCATGAAGGCCAAGGAACACACCAGGCAGGTCAGGGATAAAGTTGTGGAGCAGTTTAAAGCAGGGTTAAAGCAGGTTATGAAAAAATATCCCAAGCTTTGAACATCTCACAGAGCACTGTTCAATCCATCATCCGAAAATGGAAAAAGTTTAGGTGGATGACCAAGACTTGGTCATCCACCTAAACTGACAGGCCAGACAAGACTAGCATTATTCAGAGAAGCAGCCAAAAGGCCCATGGTAACTTTGGAGGAGCTGCAGAGATCCACAGATCAGGTGGGAAAATCTGTCCACAGGATAACTATTAGTCGTGCATTCCACAAATCTGGCCTTTATGGAAGAGTGACAAGAAGAATGCCATTGTTGAAAGAAAGCCATAAAAAGTCCAGTTTGAAGTTTGGGAGAAGCCGTGTGGGGGACACAGCAAACATGTGGAAGAAGGTGCTCTTGTTAGATGAGACCAAAATTGAACTTTTTTGCCTAAAAGCAAAATGCTACATGTGGCAAAAAACTAACACTGCATATCACCCTAAACACACCATCCTCACTGTGAAACATGGTGGTAGCAGCAGCATGTTGTGGGTATGCGTTTCTTGAGCAGGGACAGGAAAGCTGGTTGATGGGAAGATGAATGGAGACAAATACAGGGCAATCTTAGAAGAAAACCTGTTAGAGTCTGCAAAAGTCTTGAGACTGGGGTGGAGGTTCACCTTCCAGCAGGACAACAACCCTAAACATACAGCCAGAGCAACAATGGAATGGTTTAGATCAAAGCATATTCATGTGTTAGAATGGCCCAATCAAAGTCCAGACCTAAATCCAATTGAGAATCTGTGGCAAAACTTGAAAGTTCTGTTCACAGACACTCTCCAATCTGACAGATCTTGAGCTATTTTGCAACGAAGAATGGGCAAAAATGTCACTCTCTAGATGTGCAAAGCTGGAAGAGACATACCCAAAACAAATTGCAGCTGTAATTGCAGCGAAAAGTGGTTCTACAAAGTATTGATTCAGGGGGGCTGAATACAAATATACGCCACGCTTCACATATTTATTTGTAAAAAAAATTGAAAAACATTTATCATTTTCCTTCCACTTCACAATTATGTGCCACTTTGTGTTGGTCTATCACATAAAATCCCAATAAAATACATTTATGTTTTTGGTTGTAAAATGACAAAATGTGGAAAATTTCAGGGGCTATGAATACTTTTTCAAGGCACTGTACATGGTACTTAAAGTGTAATTCCACTTTTGCAGTCAAATTTGAGAAAACCCCACTATATGATTGTTATATGTTCCTTGTTACATAACATAAATATTTCTTACCTTTGAAATGTTACTGAGCAGAAGTCTCACAGTGTTTCTGTCCCTACACAGACAGGAGACACTCTATCCCTCATTAACATACAACAGAGAAGCTGTATCTGTTTACTTATCAGCTTTAGATCTCTTTATACTGTACATACTTCAATATCTTTGTCCCATTCGGCAAGACACTGTCACCCTCGCCCACTGCCCACACATATCATGCCCTCCTTTGGTGTGGTCCTGCCTAGATCACACCCACTTCCCAGGCAGCCCTGCCTGAATCACATCCACTTTCTGGGAGCTCCCACTCCTAATTATGTGGGAATTACCCACTCAAGGCCTCCATACCTTCAGAAATACCTTTTTTTGTGTTGCTGTGCATGCTCTGTAACTCAAATAAGGGCAATGCTGTGATCTCAAGATGAAGCCTAGGAAACAGTATCATTAGGACAGACCACATTCCAGGATAGTTGATATCTAAGTACATCCCATGCTCTGAAACATGATTAAACACAGTATTCATTTTCAAGGAAATTATGGCCTCCCTTCCAAACAGCAGACATACTGCACAGGATAAAAAAAGGTATGTGGCATTTGCTATATGCTACTCTACTTTGCATTCCATGTTGACCTGCAGCCCACCTGTGCCCTACAACAATAGACCACAACCGCTACAAAACCTAGTAAGTAAAGAATAACATTATATATAATAGGATCTGTGAGCTAGTGATCTTTATTAGTTCACAATGATGAATTTTTTACCTTGAAAGATGTCTCTAAACCAAAAGTTGCTTTTTTATATTCTCCATTGTGAAATAAGGGGTGCAGACCATCAGCTGAAATGATGGTCTGAACCATGGTGAAATAAATGGTGCAGACCATCAGCTGAAATGGGCTAAATTTGAAACTTCTTAAATTCAGCCTAGAAGCATTAGCATAGTGTTGCTATGGGCTTGAAAACCTCTTATGACATCCTCTATGAGCAAGGATGCTTCTAGCAAGGGTGATAAAGTTATTATGGAATTGAGGTGTGATGAAACTGAAGGGCAAACAACTGTTAGTTCATTGATTAAATCCTTTGCTAAATGCCAGTAGGTAACTCCATGCTTCACGGAGGTACTAGGCACAGTATCCCACAGTGTTGAATGATAATAACTTCTGCTAGATCCAGCAAGAAAGAAACTTTGACAGTTACAACTTATTACAGTTCCAATAGCCAATGATAAATAACCCAGGTTAACCCTTAACCTAGCACTAGAGACTCAATGCTTATGTTAAACACCTAGTTTTGAGTAGGTTCCACCTTCAGGAACCAGTCTGAATATCACTAGCCTTATAGACTGGACCAGATCAATAAAGCTTATTCCAGCCTGCCTGTAAAGTCCTGGGTGCAAGCGTGCAAATTAGCTCAATTTTGATGACAAACAGTCTTATACTAGATCCGGAACACAGATTACTGGAGCTAGCTGCCTTCATTTTCACTGCATAAAACCATCATGAAACTATTCTAGCAAAAGTTACCTTTATTTGCATTTATGCATTCAGAGCTTTAGAGTCCCCACCCCTAGTCAGAGAAAGGGATAAAGAAGGATCAAGCTGGAGTCTCAGTTGCAAATGTCCCCAAGTATTACTGTGACCTTTCCAAGCAAGGGACAAAGGCCTACCCAAAGTCTTCAATGCACAAGAAGTGCTGTATAGTTTGTATTCAGTTCCTGATTGGTTTTCTCCCAGGAGAAGTGCACTTTTTTCACAGTGTTCAAAATGGCCAATGTCAACCTCCTCAGCAAATTTATGAATGTAATCACCTACACCTTACACACACACGCCTGTATGGCATTTACATATTCCAGTGAGACTAGGTACAGCTGAGTATGGGTTACCAGGGTCTGGGCAAGCAGTTAGCCTCTATAGCCCACACATAAGCAGTCCTACAGAGAATATGGCTCCAAATTGGATACAGACTCTGGCAGAATATTGTAAGCCAGCAAAAATGTTAATCTGAGCTCTAGGATTTTATTAATGTGCTGAAAAAGACTGGGGAGGAGGGCTACTTGGAGCTCTGTAAAATATTACTACTCATCTTAAAACTTATAGACCATTATTAAAGTATTATTTTTCATTGTGGTATTTCCTCTTTAAGAAATATTAATTATAGGTTCATGGGTTTAAATCTAACTCATCATATTTAGATAGCAGCATAGGCAGGCACTGTGTGCCAAAGATATCATCTATTGCTTTATTTCTAGTCATCTCAAAGACAAAAATGATTAATATCTCAAGGATATTACAGAGATGATGCCATAAATTAATCCGTATTGTGAGGATATAAAATTAAATTTGACATTATTGTGTATTAGTGGTACATTTCTTCCCACAAAGGTCTTTAGAATATTGGATGTAACAGTCTATTGAGTCACAGAAATATTACTCAGCAAACGCTTTTGAATCTCTAGTAACATTGTATGACAACTTCTTAAGGATGTCGTTTTGTTGCTTAAAATATATTTCCTGTTATTAAATTCACAGCCTCAAGCAGGATGTTTGCTGCATAACACAAATACACAGGGACTTGTATCTTATTGTGTGAACAATAATTCTTCAATGCCATATAGCACATACTGTATGACATCATTATTTTCTATGTACTGCTACCTCTGTAGGAGCTGCTTGGTATATTGGGTTCTCTGTTCTTTGCCTTGACAGTGCACAACCTTGACCCCTATGATGCACTAGTCATTGCAAGCATTATAGGAATAAAAATATAATTATCCTGCACACAAATGTACCCCAATACCAAGGAAAAGGCACCAGACTAACTGACTGCAAATTGAGTGCATATCATATCACAGTTTAGGGTACAGTAAATGGCAACACGTACATATATAAGCAAATGAAAGAGATAATTTACTCATCAGTGGAATTTCTAGGCTCTAGCCTATCACAAATAGTGATTGTAATAAAGGAAATGATCCTGCAGGAAATCCTCTGCAACCAGAAGCCTATACCCACTTTAACATAGATATCCAAGTAAAGACTATGGTGGTATATATAGCTAACTAAATAGGTAACTCTGACTATGGGCAACCAGGGCAAAGTTCCTGTAAAGCAGTTGCTTGGTATAGGCTTCTTAGCGTATTCAGCCGGCTAGTGTTGGGGTCCAGGCTTTAAGTTGGTGCACATACGTACAGTCTCTTTAAAGTCTGCATGCAGAGATTCAAACTGCTAGTTAGATGGTCAGACTCTCTAGTCTCAGCCTCCGCTAGTAGTGGTAGAACAATCACGGCCACAGCCTCCCAGTGATACAGTAAGTCTTGACCCAGGTTCTTAACAGAATTGTTGTCGACAATTCTTCTGCCTCTGCACTCAGGGCACTCCAGTCACAACACCCTCATCCTCAGTGCCCTGGTCCTCTTTTCCTGGTTGCAGAGGGTAGCAGGCAAGTGTGCACACAGGTGTGCACTCCCCAGTCTCCCCACAGCAAGAGGAAGTATTTTGGTCTACAGCCTGGGAAAATGCAACTCCCCTCACTTTCTTCTAGCAGTTTTTCTCCTGGAGATTGTAATCCCCTGGCCCATTGACCTCCATAGAGGGATCCTTTCTCCAAACTTAAACTCCACATTTCAGTGCTGTCAGAATCAAAGCTTCTTGAGAACCTCCTGCTTGTAAGCTCTCTCTGCTGGTAGGAGGGGATATAGTGTTAACCCATTCAGCATGATAGTTAGGTGGGAGCACAGAGAGCAACTGCAGCAGTGTCCTAAAATTGCTCTCTCTGTTTCTAGCCAGTACTTGGGTAAATGTATGCTGAATGAAGGGTAACGTTAAATCTACAGTACATCTTTAAGAACAAAATTACTTTTGAAATTACATTTTGTCTCCTAAAGCTTAAACTGTAGGTTCTCCTTCAGCAAAATTTTTCAAAAATCCACCTATGCAATTCCATATCCTGCGAACAGTACATAATAGTTCTCCTTCTGTTTTAAATGCTACACATTTTGGAGGGCCCACTACAAAAATCCTTCGGCCCCTAATTTTTAGGTGTCCCATTATTTGCTGGATGAGCACCCCCTAGCAGCCATTTCCTCAGTTCAAATTGTGCACCTGACCAGTGTGCTCTCCCCTCTTTAGCAGAACGAACTAGTGGCTGCAATCGACAGCACACAGTGCGCACACGTACAGTTTGATTGGTATCTATTGAGCTCAGCTGGAGAAGGGAAAGCAGTTTGGATGCCCCAAAAAGGCCACTAGGGGGCACATTATTGTAATGTTCAATCCATCCTGCCATTTTGGGGGATGAGAGGCAAGTCATTTTTGTGGAGAGGCCCCCAACAGCTGCATTTTTAATGGGATGACACACTGGTATGTACTGTTCTCAGGATATGGAATTGCATAGGTGGATTTTTGAAAAATTTTGCTGAAGGTGAACCTGCACTTTAAGCTTTAGGGTTTTAGGGTTTTTTGGTAAATCTTGTTGAGGGCGAACTTACATTTTAAATATATGTAGCCAAGTTCTTAGATGCTTGGCTAGGGAGAACAGTTATGACACTGTGCTGCAGCTGCTCTTTATGCTCTCCCTGAACTGTTCATGCTGGATTTAGAAACCCTTTCTGCCTCCAGCCCGTAAGGGGGAACTACAGTACAAGCAGAAGAACTCAAGGGACTTTAGACTGAGCCAAACTGTATGATGGGAGAAGCAGTTCAGGATGAGACCCATGCTGTGGAAATCAATGGATGGCCAGACTACAACTCCCAAGAAGTGAGCCTGATACCAGGAGGAGAGAGCTATATTTTCTTGGGCAAAGGATGGTGGACCTTCTCTTTGTTATGCAGAGATCAGAGAGTTTGCACCTCTGCCAAAGGGTGTATACCTGCCTGCTATAACTTGTGGCTGGGGTGCTGAGGGTTGCAGAACTCAGGGTCAGAGTGTTGAGGATCGGAGCACTGAGGATCAGGATGTTGTGACTGGAGTGCCCAAGCACAGAAGCAGACCGATCTCTTGACAGTGGAACTAAAGTGGCTGTATCGCTGGGACTAGTGATGGGACACTAATGCCATTAATCTGTTTCTGATAGCAGAGACTGAGCACATGGGGGTTGGACACTTGACTAGCAGCCTTTACAACTGCATACAAATTGGGACCGAATTTGGGTTCATCACTGTAAAGACTGGGCACCAATGCTAGCTGCTCAGATAGCTGCTCTACAAGCACTTCACTGACTGCCTAAAGAAAGGGGTACTTCTGCAGTGAGGTTTAGATTTTAGCATAGTCATTCATCTAAAGTGCACTCTAGCAGAACAGTATACTGGTCGCAAGAAAATTATTATAGCACTGATTACCGTTGCTGTTAATGCTACCTTTGCCATTGCTTAATGCTGACTCTCAGGTGTTCAGGTATAGATTACTCTAAACAATAAAGGTTCCTAATCTAAACTGCTACAATATAGTAACTCCTTTGTCTACAGATTTGTGCTTGACTCTCTTTGCTTCTATATATACATATTGCCTGGTACTTTGATCCGTTACAATGCACCGATTATTTATATATTCAATATTTGTATTTCTGCTACTAATAGCATTGCAATATCCTCTTTGCATAACCTGGTGTATCAGTCAGACTGAGGTCATTCACTGAGTCGAGGCAAAGAACAGAGAACCCAATCTACCAAGCAGCTCCTGCCGGGGTAGTGCTACATATTAGACATGTGCACACTGAAATATTTGGCTTCGGAATTTCATTTTCGTCCGAAAAATAAATGTATTTAGTTACTCCCGAAATTCGTTTTTATTTATTTCGTTTTTTGTTAAAAATTGCATTCGTTCGAAAATCCATATTAAGGTCGAATCTGTCATTGAAGGCTTATGGTGTCTGTCGAATGTTCAAAGAAGATTTGACGGAGCAGCTAAACTGTACAACGCCGTATAGTTTACCTGCTCTGTCGAATCTTCTTAGAACTTTCAACAGACACCATAAGCCAAAGTACGTGTGTACTTAGTTCTAGCTATTTTACTGCTCCTCCTCTTTGGTTGCAATCAGCCAATAACATTCATCATCATCATTATTTTTATTTATCTTTTCTCCCCTACGTCGAATCTTTTCTCCCCTACGTCGATTCTTTTCTCTCTATGTCGAATCTTTTCTCTAGTAGAATAATCTTGGACTAATAGAGTTAAGGTTAGGCACATTCGACCACAGGTTTGATGGGCACAGATTGTTATTGTCATCATCATGTCGAATCTCCTATCTATATCGAACTGTTGTAGCAACGAAAACGAAAATAAAGCATTTGTTTATGTCGGATCTTTCGTTTTTCAGATTCTGCACTGTCGCTATCGTTTGTTAAAACGATAACGAAAATACCTGAAATTCGGAAGAAAATGCATTCGGGCAAAAACTAATGCACATGTCTACTACATATAATAATGGGTCAACCCATCAAACACTACCACTAACTTTTTGTATCTCATAGGGAATCTGGTAGAATCTGAACCTGATCTTTTTTTTCTCACAGGTGTTGTATATGAAAGTATTGTGTCTAATTCCAAGGTTTGGGGTTAGTCAGAGATTTAGGTTGAATTTAGTGTATGTAAACCTTAATAATAAACTTCTCTTATTTGCTCCATGTTTAGTCTTGTAAATATGCTATTGAAAGCATAGTGAGATATCTGTTTGATAAAGAGAAAAATGATAATTGATCCTGACAGAAATTTTGTGAGATACAGAAGTTTGAAACACCCCGTTCTTACTCAGAGGTAGAGCTCCTCCTTCAGGAAAGCTTATGAGCCCTGCTGATTACAGAGCTCTAGCTCTGACACAGCAGGGGGCTTGTTGAAACATTGCAAAGAGCCCACTGTTTCCACACAGAGAACAAAGATCCTATATTTCAGTATAGAATAATCACAAAATAAATTTCTGTGAAGGCAGTGCTATTAGTGTTCTTAAGTAATCAATTAGATAGTGTCCTTCTGTTGAATCGGTTAAAAAGTTCAAAATGAAATATGTGTCATCCAAGAAGACTTAGTAACACTTTTGCAAAATATCTTTCCCAGTCTATGGTGCGTGGGATCTCTGTGAGTAGGTAGGTGTGATTGAAGTGTTGAAACGGGACATATAAACTTCCTCGGCTTTAAATACACGTATAGATCATAAGTGAATTCTCTTATAGATTCTAACCTTACCGGTGTTACTAAGTCTTCTTGGATGACACATATTTCATTTTGAACTTTTTAACCGATTCAATAGAAGGACACTATCTAGTTGATTACGTAAGAACACTAATAGCGCTGCCTTCGCAGAAATTTATTTTGTGATTATTCTAATACCTTTATTGAGCTTCTCTTTTAGGAAGTGTTTACGGCAGCAGCTGTTTATTATAGATCTGTAAATAGATTTGGTGTGTGTATATAGGTTTTTTTTTTTCTTTAACAATTTTTTTATTTAACTGCACCCAGGAGCGCTTAGTGTTTGTAGTAAGTGACACTTTGGGGATCTACATTTTTTTTTTTTATATATATTTTTCAGTATACTGGCAGGGAGCAGTACCTGAAAATTATGCTTTCATTGCTATGATAGAAAACCTCAGCACAATCATTTAAACATTTTAAACACTGGCATTACATATATTATTATGTACACTGAAAATAGACAGAAAAGCTAACATTTTGTCTAGGTCAGGAGTACATAATGCACAGAATGCTGCAGTCAGCGAGGAATACATAGCAAAGAGTGCAGGGGTCAGGGGCGTGTAATGCACAGAGTACAGGCGTCCAGGGTGTAAAAAGTGCTCAAAGGTCAGGCGTATGTAACACACAGAGTACTGCAGTCAGTGCTGGGTTTAGGAGTAAATAACACATGTAGAGCAGGAACAGGAATATGTAATGCATAACAAAGATTAGGAGTTCGAAATGAAAAGAGCACAAAAGTCGGGGTGGGTTACATACAGTGTAGGGGTCAGGAGAGTGTAAAATCCCCCCCCCCCCCTACAAGCAATACTCTGCCCCATTTTACCCATTCAGCAAAAAATTACCACTCTCTCTCTCTAAAAAAAATTAAAATCCATTATTAGTTTGCATGCTCACCTCAATGCCCTCTCCTAATGCACGGTACACACGAGTGGATTTTCAGTCGGAAAAAACTTGGATGGTTTTTCCGACGGAATTCCACTCAAGCTTGTCTTGCATATACACAGTCACACAAAAGTTCTCTGAACTTTCGACCATCAAGAACACGGTGACCTACAACATTACGACAAGCCGAGAAAATGAAGTTCAATGCCTCCTCCGAGTATACGTCAAATTGTTTCCAAACATGCATAGGAATTTTGCGCATCGGAATTTGTACAGACAATCGGAATTTCCGATCTGAACTTTTTCCGACCGAAAAATTGAGAATCTTTTGCTGGCCGAAATTCCACCAGCAAAAGTCCGATGGAGCGTACACAAGATCCCATTTTCCGACCAAAAGCTCTCATCTGACTTTTGCTGGCGGAATTTCCAATCGTGTGTACGGGGCATAACAGAAATCCTCTCACCCTCTAGCACAAATACCCCCTCCCAGCATAAATCCTCCCCCCAACCCCCTTCCCAGAACAAATCCCCCCAGCACAAATCCTCCTCCATTCACCCTCACAAGAAAAATACTATGCCCTCCCAATTCCCCCCACCTAGCACAATTCCTCCCTCCCTACAAACTCCCCTCCCAGGGTAAACCCCCTCCCAGCACAAATCTCCCATCTAAATTCCTTCTCTCAAGTGCGCCTTTGCTCTACCCCCTTCTAGCACTAATTTCTACCCCCAAATTCCCCTTTCCACTACAAATACCCCAGCCCTTTCTTAGCACAAATCATCTTTCCCTTCTAGCACAAATCCCCTCCATCACCCTTCCCAGCACAAATGTCCCAAACCCCCATTCTAAAACAAATTCTTTTCTCCCCCAGAATCCCCCTTCCCAGCACAAATCCTCTTTATATTTAGCTCAAACTTCCCCCCCCCCCCAAATCCTTTTCTCTTTCCAGAACAAATCTCTTCAACTCCCCCATCTCCTTTCCCAGAACAAATCTCACCCCCGAATCCCACCTCCAGCACAATCCCCCCTCTCAGCACAAGTCTTCTTCCACTGCAGCATACATCAACCCTGCTCCCCCTTCCCACCCAGTCACCTCCCCCTTCTATGCCAGTACAAATCCCCCCCAGCACAAATCCCTCCCCCAATCTCCTCTCCCAGCGCAAATCCTCCCCCCTTCTAGCATAAATACTCGCTCCCAACCCCTCACCTTCTAGCAGTCCTCTTCCCTCCCAAATTGCCCCCAGCACCCCCTAACTCTCCTCCCAGCATAAATCCACCACCACCACAAATCTTGGTAATCAGCACCCCCCTCATCCAAGACTCCAACCATTGCTCTTTAACCCTTTGGCACCAGCTCCTACTGACCCTTTAAAGGATACTGAAAGACAGGATGTGGAGGTTGGCTTCTCAGTCATGTTATCACTGTGACAGCAAGAGATATTTTACCAGCACACTAGGGAACACAATAAGAGGGTACAGTGATTTATTGCATGATCAAATCACAGCAGAAGATAGGGACATTTCAGTGCCATGCAAGACCCCTTCATTAGGCATGTGACAAAGGGGTCCTGCATGGCTCTGAAACAATGCTATCTTCTGCTGTGATGTGATCATACAAAAAAGGTGTAGGACCCTCTTATGGAGTTCCCTGGCTGCTGGTGACATATCTCTTTGAAGTCTTTTTGATCTCAATCTGGTGGTGGCTACAGCACCCACTCCCTCTTTAGCCATATTCAAGAACATGTGCATTGGGAATATTGCTCTGGCTATCAAACCAGTCACATGATCAGGAGCCCCTACCACCACCCCCTGATCGCAAATGGTTACCGGGAGTTGTCTGTGCCATTTTGGTCACTGTGCTGGGAGTGACTGACTTAAAGTGAAAGTTAATACTGGATGCAAAGACACCAAAAGGTGTGATACTTCATTTGTGCTTAAGGGAATGGCAGCATGTTGTTTAGCTGCACCAGACCTACATTTAGGACCTTAACACATTCTTTTCTATAATCAGGGTAACATTACACAGGAAGCACAGTACATTTCCAGTATGGAAAATGTACTTTACTTTATAAAAGATTGATAAAATATATATTTTTTGTATCTGCCTTAATTTTCCCCCTGCAGACTTTATGCTAGGGGAAATTCAACATTTATTAAACACTACTTGCACATTTGCATAATGTTTATTTCAATTTTTTCATCTGTTTAAAAGCATACTTTGCATTCTCAGTAACTTTGAAATAGTGATGTCTCTGTCTTCAGATTAAACCCGCTAGGACACATACATCTTAATGTACAAAGTAGCCTTGAAAAATACCACGGAGATTTGTCATAATATTCCAAATATTCATTTCCTTTTTTTTGTGAATCAGCAAAACATGATGCTGAGCATTGTTCCTGTGCTAGGTTAGGAATGCTATCGCTGGGTTTTGCAATTCACAAAGCACAATTTTTTACTTCTATTGGTTGCCACAGCAACTCACTTTTATCGTTTGTAACCTAAGTATAAGAAAAACACTTCACAAACACCTATGATACATTATCCCAGGGATTTTAACATGAACCCCTTAAACCAGAGTCTGAACACTCCAGATTCATAATGATTCACAGAGTCAATAATGAATCTCTGCTACACCAAGAAAACATATGGTTTGTCAAGATCTGTGTCTCTTACATACTGGGAGCTCTGATGGTATGACTGGCAGTATTGCATAGTGAGACCTGATAACTGCATACCTCCTAACCGTCCCTTATTTGGAGGGACTTTCCCTCTTTTAGAACCAAATCCTTCTGTCATTTTTTCCTTTTCAGTTGTTTCCCTAGTTGAGCTGATGTATAAACCTCTATAGAAAATACACCATTTACAGCCTAACTGTGGAAAAAATGAAAGTTCCCTCTTGATCCAACTGCTAATTTATTAAAGGGAAAAGTAAACACTGGGGTTGATTTACAAAAGGCAAATATACTGTGTAGTTTGCAAAGTACAGTTGCACTCTGCAAGAGCAGTTGCTCCAGGGCTTAGTAAATGAGCAGAAGTGCTGCTGACTTAAATCATCCAATCATATGCAAACAAAAATGCTGTTTTTTGTATGTTTTTTTCCTTGCATGTGATTGGGTATTATTTGCAAAGTGAAACTTTACCTCATTTACTAAGATCTGGAGCAACTGCACCCCTTGGCACCCCCGCATCAATTAAAAGGCAATGGACCTTGCATCAGTCTTGATGACACCAGGACCTTAGACCTCAGAGCATGGAAGAGAAGAAGCTGCAGGGACCGGTCTAGCAGCACGGAGGAGCAGAGGATTGGAGGATTGGATAAGTAAATCTAATTTTCTATGCAACCTATAAAACAAGCTAAACAAGCTAAACTTTGCAGTGGGGCTCTGAGATTGTTGAAGTTCCCTGGAGTGGTTGTTAAGCCACTTAGTGTTCTTTCTACAATCCCTCTGTTGTAGTAAATAATGTCCCCAGTATATGTGTTTTTTTTTAAAATAAGCTGCCATATACCTTATTTCATAGCGCTGCTAGGTGTTCACGTGACCCGCCACCTCTCTCAATCTGACAGCTATAGCGGGAGGGGCCGAGAATCCCCCGCTGATGTCAGCCAAGAGGTGGAGTGCAGGAGAGAGGCAGCCGCTCATGTGAGCGTCGAGCAGCGCTATAAAAAAGGTATACAGCGGCTTATTTTTAAAAAACCACATACACTGGGGACATTATTTACTATAACAGAGGGGATTGTAGAAAGAACACTCAGTTATGATAACAGCAGGAGTGGAGGGCTGGGGAGCAGATGGAGCTGACAGGCAGGGAGGGGAGGGGGGAGAGGGAGGGGAGAGAGGACAGAGGAGAGTTGCGGATGATGGTGGCATGTAAACTGACCACGGTGTCAGGGTTTAGCAGCCATAATAAACCATGGTCAGTTTACAGGGGGGAAGGGCAGAACCAGGCAGGATCAGCCAGGTATTTCAGATGATACAGGGGGCCAAATTACACAGCACAAGTATTGTGCTGCATAACATGCTTTAACCACTTGCCGCCCGCCATATAGCAAAATGACGGCGGTAAAGTGGTTGCGATATCCTGACCGGACGTCATATGACATCACCAGGATATCAATCCGCTGCGCGCCCCTGGGGGCACGCATCATGGCGATCGTTATTGTGGTGTGTCAGCCTGACACACCACAACACCAATCTAGGTAAAGAATATCTGACGGAGACTCTGTACCACGTGGTCAGCCATGTCCAATCACGGCTGATCACAGTGTAAACAGGAAGAGCTGTTGATCGGCTTTTTCTCACTCGCGTCTGTCAGACACAAGTAGAGGAGAGCCGATTGACTGCTCCTCTGACAGGGGGGTCTGTGCTTATTGATTATCAGTGCAGCCCCCCAGAGGGTGCCCACACTGGACCACCAGGGACACCACCAGGACCACCAGGGATGCCCACCACTAGTCACCACCAGGTATGCCACCCATGGCCACCAGGGATAACAATCAGTGCCCACAATGATGCCAGTCAGTGCCCACAATGGATGCCAATCAGTGCCCACAATGTCTGCCAATCAGTGCCCACAATGGATGCCTGCCAATCAGTGATGCCCATCAATACCATCCATTAGGGTACATCAGTGCCACCTATCATTGCCAATCCATGCCCATCCGTGCCACCTATCAGTGCCCATCCGTGCCGCCTATCAATGCCCATCCATGCCACCTATCAGTGCCCATCAGTGCCGCCTTTCCATGCCCATCAGTGCCGCCTTTTAGTGCCCATCAGTGCTGAATATCAGTGCCACCTATCAGTGCCCATCCATGCCACCAATCAGTGCCCATCCGTGCCACCTATCAGTGCCCATCAGTGCCACCTTTCATTGCCCATTAGTGTCACCTATCAGTGCCCCATCAGTACTGCATATTAGTGCCCATCATCAGTGCCCATCAGTGCCACCTCATCAGTGCCACCTCATCGTGCCCATCAGTGCCACCTTATCAGTGCCCATCAGTGCAGCCCCATCAGTGACCATCAGTGAAGGAGAAAACATACTTATTTACATAGATTTGTAACAGAAACCAAAAAAATCTGAAAGGGAAGTTTGCAGCGTGGACCAATTGACTTCAATGGGCAAGTTTGAAAGTCGATAACACCTGTCATGCTTAACCTGCTGAGTTGAAAATGCTGCAGCATGTGTACAAACCACTCCGACTGCCATGGTAGGATTCAGGAGGACAGGTGGGGGGGGGACATAAAAACGCAGATTGACCACCTAATTTTGCTCCCGCGGGAGTCTATTCCCAGAAGTGGGTGCAGATACCTGTATTATATGGGTATCTGCACCCCCCTCCCCCCTGAAAGGTGCCAACTGTGGCACCGGAGGGGGGGGGAATCCGATGAGCGGAAGTTCCACTTTTGGGTGGAACCCCGCTTTAATAAATCATATATTTTCACCTTACCTGCATTTGTTACCAATTTCCTGACATGTGCTGCACTGCGTGAGGCAAATGGTGGTCACTCCAGATACTGACTGGTTTTTGGACCCCCCTCCCCGACCCCCAATAAAGTCAATAATTATGCTGTCTAACCACTCCTGTGAGGTGGATGGATTATCTCAGCAAAGGAGAAGCGCTCACTAACACAGATTTAGACAGATTTGTGAACAATATTTGAGAGAAATAGGCCTTTTGTGCACATAGAAAAAGTCATAGATCTTTGAGTTCAGCTCATGATAAATTGGGGCAAACAGAAAAGTGTTGCGTTTATAATTTTGCTCAGTGTAGTTATTTATTGGGTGGAAGTGGTAGATTTGTTGCATTCAATTACTTCTGCTCATCTGCCAGTCTCAATGTCTGTAAGTTTGTTGGGACTGGTTGAGGCTATTCTCCTTACAGTGTCCGAGCAAGTGTTTGTTAATACTACATTATTTTATGCTAGAAAAGCTATTGCTTTACATTGGAAGAAATCTTTTTCTCCCACGCTTTTATACTGGAAACAATTGGTAACTAATAATCTCCCACTGTATAGAGATACATACATGAATAGGGGTTGTCCTGGTAAGTACAACAAAGTCTGGGCAAAGTGGCTGGATAAGCAGTATACGGCATCTAATGCCCATGGGGGTTATTGATTATATTTCTATATACAGGATGCTCAGGGCCACTGTGGATAGAAGGGAACAAGGTTTATTTTTGCCATATAAGGTGTGAATTGATATTTAATTTGATGAACAGTATAGCTCAGACCAAAGCCCAGTTAAAATACTCTTTTGTTAAATAATCTATTTTTTCTTTCTCTCTTTTTTTTCTTTTATCTTATCTTCTATTTTTAAATTGATAGCTGCTATGCAATGTGATCGGATCTTGAACTTGCACTAATATTTTGGTCCAATGTGTATGATGTGTTGTTTTGTTTGTTTGTTAAGGAAATAAATAAAAAGATCTATATATAGAAAAAAAATTTCTAAAGGAAGAGTGAAAATAGCATTGGTGTACTCATGCTGGCCTGCATTTATTGTGTTCTCAGTCTTCGCTGTTGAGTAATGCTCAATTTCAGTCAATACAGATGACTAAGAACATCTTGTACAGAAGTACAATTTTCCACAATGAAAATGAGTATTGTAGCCGGAGCTGCTTTTTTATGCATTTTTATATACTGTTGGGAGACAAATGTATTAAAAAAAAAACAAGAGTTAAGCCTCATACACACGATCGGACTTTCCGACAATAAAACCGTGGAATTTTGTTCGAAGGATGTTGGTTCCAACTTGTCTTGCATACACACGGTCACACAAATGTTGGCCAACAATTACGAATGTAGTGATGTACAAGACTTACGACAAGCCGATAAAAAGGAAGTTTAATAGTCATGCTCCACCCTTTGGGCTCCTTTTGCTAATCTCATGTTTATCTTGTGTTAGTAGAAGTTTGGTGAGAGACGATTCGCGCTTTTCAACCTCGTGCTTTTCAGTTCATTTCTGCTTTTCAGGTTGTGCTTGTCAGTTCCTATCTGTTTTTCAGTGCGTGCTTGTCAGGTAGTTTCTGTTTTTCAATGCGTTCTATTTATAGTTCGCTTCTGATTTTCAGTACGTGCTTGTCCGGTCGTTTCTGATTTTCAGGTCGTGCTTGTCAGGTCCTTTCTGATTTTCAGTGCAATCTGTCAGTTCATTCTGAGCAGTTGTTCGTTTACTAGCCATGTGACTTTCTCGTCGGAGAGATCGTGCTATTGTTGGGCTTGGAGTTATTGCTTTGACCCAAGTCCAGTCCATGAACAGGGGAAGGAGGTGTTCTTGGACCAAGAATTGGTTGCTTAATCGCGACCAATTCTGTCACATGCCTTTTCTGCGGGAGCTCCAGGAGAATAATCCTGATGATTTCAGGAATTATCTCCGGATGACGGACCCCATCTTTCACCATCTATTGGCTTTGCTGTCCCCTTATATTACTAAGCAGGACACCTGCATGCGGCAAGCCATCTCTCCCAAGCAGTACCTTGCGGTACTTGGTGGCGGGCAGAAGTCTCCAGGACATCAAGTTCACTACTGGGATCTCCCCCCAGGCTCTGGGAATCATTATTCCAGAGACCTGTTCTGCCATCATTCAAGTCCTGCAGAAGGACTATATTCGAGTAAGTTTTATCCTTTAACATCACATTCTATGTATTTAATGTTTGCTAATGTATTGTATTAATTTCTTCATTCCATAATTACCATGATTGTAATATGCTGTGAATGTCCTCTTTATCCTCATGCATGATGTAAGCTTTTAATGTTCCTCTTTTGTTCCTCATGCATTTTTGCCTTCACTAACCTCCCCAGCATGCTATCCTGGGCCCATACACACCTAGCCTAGTAACTTAACAATGTTTTTTGTCAGCTACATTTTAGTGCTTACCCTAAACACCCCCTAAAATGTGTCCAAATGTTATTGTTGGCCTTAAATTCAGGCAGAGTGCAAGAAGCTTTTTTTGGGGCCCAAACTCACTTGGAACCCTCCCTCCCCCCAACCACTAAGTCAACCAATACCAATACTCTATCTGCTGACTTTGCCAAACCCATACACACTATACCTACCTCTTTTGTGTTCATATTTATGGATGAATTCACAAAAGCATGTAGTGCAAGGGCCTGTCTGAATACTTTCAGATGGTACTGTTTAAAGTTTTGTTCTCCTATTATCTTGATAGTTAATTGCAGAATGTAAAAATGTGCTTCAATTTGGACAGTGTGTATTCATATTTTTGGACTATGACACTTCTTTCCTGTCCAGTGGCTGCCAATAGTGTAAGTAAGGAGGGGCTGGCCAAAGTAACACACATTATTTATGCATTCAGCTCTCAATGAAGTGGAGAGGGCTATCTGTACAAAACATCTACCCATCCCACTCCCCCTACCATAAAATGTTTCCAATGAGCCACCAGAGGGGGTAAGGAATCTGATAAGTTGACCTTATACTTTTGTCTCTAAATACTCATTTCAATAAATGTTATACCTAGGTTGGCCAAGAATGTTTATGTCTAATCTGCTTGCAATGTTATGTGCAAAAGTACTAATTATTTTTTTGTTGTTTGACTCCACAGTTTCCTTCCAACCTACAGGAATGGCGGACTGTGGCTTCCCAGTTTCATCACCAGTGGAATTTTCCCAATTGTGGGGGTGCTATAGATGGGAAGCATGTAAGGATCGTACCACCACCCAACTCGGGGACTTACTACTATTATTATAAGGGGTTTAGTAGTATTGTGATATTGGCGAGGGTGTCGGCCAATTATGAGTTTCTCTATCTGGATGTTGGGAAGAACAGCAGAAACTCTGATGGAGGATTGATCGCCCAGACCGAGTTCTACAGGCATCTTCAAAATGGCACATTGCAGTTGCCACCTTCGGAGGAGAATGTCGAGGGCCTCAATTTCGTACTTGTCACAGATGAGGCCTTTGCTCTGGGGGAACATCTCATGAGGCCATTCCCCATGAGGAACATGACCCCAGAGCAGAGGGTTTTTAATTACCGGCTGTTGCGTCCCAGAAGAGTGGTGGAGAATGCCTTTGGCATAATGGCAAGCTGGTTCAGGATCTTCCTAACGTCAATCAACTTGGCCGAATACAAACTGAACCATGTTGTGTTGAGCTGCTGCATTCTCCACAACTACCTAAGAAAGCATGTAGCCAGCTATCTGGCCTCAGTTTTGACTGAGGCTGACTTGGCATCGGATACAGCAGCGATGACGGCTATTGAAAGTGGCCGTCCTGGCTTACCCCCCCAAAGCACCCACAAAGTCAGGCAAAAATATGTAGAGTACTTCGTGGGTAGGGGGGCAATTGCTTTACAACAAAATGATGCGGATATCCAGCTATCTGGCATCAGTTTTGACTGAGGCTGACTTTGCATCGGATACAGCAGCGATGACGGCTATTGAAAGTGGCCATCCTGGCTTACCCCCCCAAAGCGCCCGCAAAGTCAGGCAAAAATATGAAGAGTACTTCATGGGTAGGGAAGCAATTGCTTTACAACAAAAAGTTGCGGATGTGCATTTTTTTTTAATAAACTAATTTCATTTAAATTACTGTTTGTGTTTCTTATCTGTCTCCTAGGTTCTCAATTTGCCTTTTAATTTTGGCCATTTTCTTCAATAGTGCAAACGTAACTTATTTGATACATGAGGTGACACACACAATGTTATTGTTGTTGTAATGCATTAATGATAAAAATATTCATCCTTTTCAACTCCTTGAATTAATTGCTTGGAGTCCCTAAAATGGCCTGATTTTGGCACTTTTTACAGCACATTGTCACTGTAACTATACCAACTTAACAAATGCACTGGTATTGAGCATTGAAATAAGAAGCCACACATTTTTGAGTATAAAACATTTTACTCCAAGCACATTTAAATGTGCGTTATAAACGTTTTTTGAACAAACCAACATCTTGGTTTACAACATGTATGTTTGACATTAATTTGCCTTTTTGGGGTTAAACAGGCATGTTTTTAAAATATAACATACACATCCCCAACTCAGGAACTTACAAAGTTCGACTTTGCTAAAGTGAAGGCCATATGAGACATTAGTATGTCAAAACTGTGTTGATCTTGCCTTCATCAGATGGGGTGATCTCACCCCACTAAAAGCCAAATTTTGAAGATGCACACAAATTAGGACTCCAAATTTGGATTTCCCTCATGATCCCATGCCTAAAATGTGTGTCTTTTCCCTACATCTATTTTTCTAAAGCTCCAAAACACACAGTGTGTCAACATGTGCTATCTCCCATCATGGGATATCAATGTACGCATTTTGTGGGTGCAACCCCTTCCTCCAAACTAAAGTAGGTGAGAGGACCCCTGCAACACGTCCATTGATCCCCCATGATGGGAACTAGCACATGTTGACACACTGGGGATTATTTCAGAAAGGCCAGTCCACTTTGCCCTACAAGTGCACTTTCAAGTGCACTTGCATTGCACTTGTAGTGCAAAGTGGTTTTGTCTTTTTAAAATAAGCCCCAGTGTGTCAACATGTGCTAGATCCCATCATGGGGGATCGTTGTTTCGGGGGTGCAACCCCTTCCTCTCACCTACTTTAGTTTGGAGGAAGGGGTTGCACCCATAAAACGTGCCCATTGATATCCCATGATGGAAGATAGCACATGTTGACACACTGTGTGCATCTTCCAAATTTGGCTTTTCAATTCATTTAAAACTGTAAAAACATGTACAACATAACGACAACTATAAAATGTTATGTTTGTTTACATTTTTCCTAAAATATCTATGATGTTGATCATTCTTTTTTGAACATCATGGATGTTTTGTTTCATTTGTTCCAAATCATGATTGCACACCATGATCTCCCTGATCAGGATTTGTGCACTTGCACTGCTGAAGTGAGTTTCTTCTTCCACAAAATCCACATCACCTAAAAATTAAAAAAAACATACCATGTATTATAAATATGCAGGCATCCATCTATTAACTGAAGCTGTGGTCTCAGACACTGACCTGTTGTCGACACCATTTCTACCACCTTACCCAGCACTTCCTGAATATCTGCATCCACATCTTCAGGGTGTGTGGTGAGTTGCCTTTCTTCATTCAGTGTGGGGTTACTGGTGTCCTCAGATGTCCCTATTCTTTTCTCCCCTATGTGAATACAAAAAAGGTATACTTAGCAGACAGATAAATTAGGCTAAAAATAGTAATATGAAACATTGCTTGGAAGTGTCTTCCAATTGTCTGTTTTGGCAGAGTTCCAAGCTGAATACGTGACCGGATGCTTGAGTGAGAGCGAGCGAGTGAGCCTCCCCCAGCCCGACGCCCCCGTGATCACTGGATTCAGCCCAGCGTTCCGGCCTGGCTGACAGAGCCTCCCATACCCCGCAGACCCCGGCGTCTTCCTGGCCATCTGGATCCTCTATTGCTGCCCGCTCCAGCGTGTTGGCAGCGCAGCTACACATCCGCCTGGGAGAGGACACTGCCTGAGCTCACGGAGCGGCGTGGAGGAGTTCAGGCTGTGCGTGTGTGTTTGTTGCCCGGGCAACGGCCTCGGTGTCGGCGGGGAGAAGCAGCGGGGACGGCGAGTACCACCGGCGAGGGGATCAAACCCCAGAGGCGTCCCTGCGCTGTCCAGGCATCTGGCAGTTTTAAGGTACTAACCTTTGTAGCTACACCAGGGGTGGACTGTCTTATCCCATTTCCTCAAGGGTTAGTTTTCCTCCACGGATAAGGGGAGGGGGAGGTACAGGAGAGCCCAGGCAGCCTGATAAACTGTTATTTAACAATCAGCCTTGGCATCTAGGCAGGCTTGGGCTACCTGACATTCTGACATATAGTGATCTGTGCCCATTAGAAGAGAAGACACCCCCTGATGGATAGCGGAGGGTTACATCAAAAAGAGAGACTTTAACCCTATGCTTTACCACATTAATTGAATAGAGCTGTAACATCGCCTAGTCTTAAAAGTGGATAATTACCCTAGTGGCACCTGCAAACGGGAAAGGCAAAGAGAGGGAGGAGGGAAAGCATTAATCCCACGAATGGCTCAATCCTTTTATATTCTTCCCTGATTTACCTAAAAAGCCATGACCAGGAAAAAGGGAGAGGAACTGCAACAGCAGGACAATGCTAGCTCCCAAACGACCCGTACATCAAAGGAAAAGGCGAATCAGGCAGCAGCTGCCACTGCGGCCAAATTGGAAAAATTTGCGCATCTCTCTACCTCATCACCATCTAAAAACACCCAGCAGCAGCAGGACGGGCCACATGCAGGGGGCTTAGGGGACAGGAGGAGCCTAGGAAAAGGACCAGCGATAACACACACAATAAAAACGACGAGCAATAATAGATCCGCTGGCGAGTCCGCGGGAGTGTCAGCTAATAAGACTGCGGTGCAGGACACAGCATTAGAAGCTGAACCCACATTGAAAGACGTGCTATGTGCTGTTAATTCTTGTAAGGCTTCCCTAAGCGATCTGTGCGACCAGCTGACGGGATTAAAAGAAGAGATAACTACGCTAAGCCAAGAACTGCAAAGGACTATCGTTAGAACAACTGCATTAGAGGAGAGAGTCAGCCAGGCTGAGGACGAACTAACCCCATTGAAGCAAGAGCTCAAGACATTAAAAATGCAGATGGGTTTACACAAAGTTAAAATAGAGGAAATGGAAAATAGGTCTCGCAGGAACAACGTAAGGATGGTAGGCCTGCCGGAGCGGAGCGAGGGTCCCCACCCTGAGGAGTTCCTGGAGAAGTGGCTTAAGGGAATATTTGGGACGGAAACTTTCTCCCACCTCTTTGCTATTGAAAGAGCTCACAGAGTCCCAGCTAGGGCCCCGCCACCCGGAGGGCATCCCAGGCCAATAATAATGAAGCTTCTCAATTATAGAGACAAGGTAACATTGATGCGTAGGGCCAGAGAGCTGGGGGATATTCTATATAATGGAGCCAAGATTTTATTTTTTTCTGACTATTCCCCAGACCTACAGAAACGGAGGGCTGAATTCAGGGACGTTAAGCGCAATCTGCGGACCTACAATTTAGAATACGCTCTGTTGTACCCTGCACGACTACGTATCACTGCCTTAGGGTCTACCCACTTTTTTGACACAACAGCAGGGGCAACAAAGTGGCTGGACGATAATAAAGCGGACCTGCAGAGCTAGGGGTTAAACAAGGTTAGATTTGATAGGAAAAGAGGATAATGCAATTTTTTTCTTTTTTTTTTCTGTGTTTTACTTTCCTTTTCTCTTTTTTTTTTTTTTTTTTTTTTATTATCCCTTTTTTCTTTTTTTTCATAGCAGTCAGTAGTTGACACGGGGGACACGGGAGGGGGGAAGGTGGGGGTATGTGAGATGGAAGCACGAAGGAAGGATGTGATTTCACTAGTTTTGTATGCTTTAAATGTCGTATTGGGGGTCTGGAGGAGGATGGAGGGAGGGGGGGAGGGGGGGAAGAGTGTGGTAGTGAGTCACAATATATTTTTTCAGTACAAGTACGGGGAGGTATTTTTTGTATGGTTGGGAGGGGGGAAAAAGGTCACAAGCACAGCCCCTAGGGCTAGCCTAAATAGGCAGAGGGGGGGTCACGAATAAGGGTGGTAACAAGGGGGATGCACCAAGCTGAGGGTGGGGGGGAAGGGGGGTCTATAGTGAGACATAGGGTTAGGCAGTGGGGTAAACGTAGGGCACATATAGTTATGAAGGGTGGGTTTGCAAAAATAAACGTAAAGCATATTAGCACGTGGGGATTGTATTTGCAGCTAGGAATTTTGGGGGGGGGGGGAGCCCCCGGACGCGGGGGCCCTCTGCCCTTCCCCATTTTATTTATTTTTTATTCCCTGTCTTTCTTGGTCAACATAACCACAGTGTTCACGAAAAATTTGGCATTCACCAGTACACAAACGAAACGTCCTTTTCTTTTGGACATTTTTTCTTTTCCTTTCTCTTGGCCTTTTTTTTTCTCTTTTCGGCTTTTTTTCATTACTCTTTTGCCTTTCCGGTCAAAATACCTTTTAAAATGTTAAAGGTAGGCTCTTGGAACATAAGGGGCATGGGAGACCCAGCTAAAAGGGCAGCAGTTTTCGCAGCAATGGAAGCTCATGGCGTTGGACTGGCTTGCCTGCAGGAAACTCACCTCACTAACGATACTAAACTACATGTTCGTAACCATAAATTTCAAGAACAGTATCACTCAGTTTACACCTCATACTCAAGAGGGGTGAGCATATTGGTGGGGAGAGGTATCTTGTTTTCCTGCAGGGAAGCCAGAATCGACGCGTTGGGTCGCTATGTCTTCTTGAGTTGCGTTGTGGAAAACAAGCCTCTGGTAATAGCAAATATCTACATCCCTCCTCCGTTTAAGACAGAGGTTATTTTGGAGATGCTGGAATTCGTGGATAGTAAGCTAGACGTACCGATAATAATGGTGGGGGATTTTAATGCAGTTTCTGCCTATAAATCGGGCGGAAAGGTTATCGGAGGGCTGCTTAGGCCAACTTTTGGAAGAGGCTGGGTGGTGCGACCTGTGGAGATCCCATAACCCAAAAACCCGACAGTATTCTTGCTATTCGGGATCCCATTCAACTCTCTCATGCATAGACATGGCAGTAGGTAATAGTGAAGCTCTGCAAATAATAAGGGACATAGAGTATAAGCCGAGGGGCATCTCAGACCACTCCCCCCTGATTCTGACTCTGAACTTAAATGTTAGATCTAGCCGGAAAAGGTGGACAATAAAACCACTATGGTTGGATTTAATAAACAGCCCAGTAGAAGTTTCTTCCAAACTAAAAGAGTTCGTAACATTTAACATAGGCACAGCCCCTGCGGGGGTAGTATGGGACACTCTAAAAGCGTTCCTTAGGGGACTATTACACCAACAGGTTGTCATAGTAAAGAAAAAGTCAAGGGAACGGGAGGCGAGGGCTAGTAGGGAGGCTACGGAGTCAGAAGCACAATATGTGGCGGACCCAACCCCCGCAAAACAGGAGGTCTGGCTTAGCAAACAACAAGAATACAGGGAACTAATTAATAGAAGAGCAGAAAATAAAAGACTGTTTCAGAAGCAAAATTATTATGGTGAAGGGGAGAAGGTAGGTCGGATGCTGGCACTTATAACCAAGTCTAACTTATCCCCATCGGCCATTTTCTCAATCAGGACACCGGCTGGAGAGATTACCTCTGACCCCGCCGAGGTCCTATGAGACCTTTACCACGTTCTATAGGGACCTGTACAGGTCGCGCTGAAGTTCGGATCGGCACGACATGGACGGGTTTGTGGAAGGGGTGGATCTGCCCGTGCTTTCGGAAGGGGACAGGAGCGAGATGGAGTCTCCCCTGACCCTGGAGGAGTTGCAAAAGGCTGTTGCAGAGCTGTCAGGCCAGAAATCCCCTGGCCCGGATGGTCTGCCATTGGAGATTTATAGAAGGTACGGGGAGGTCCTACTTCCGGAGCTTTTAAAAGTACTGGAACAGACGTTTAAGGACGGGAGGTTACCCACATCAATGTCAGAAGCTGACATAGTGGTGATACCAAAAGAGGGAAAAGATCAATTGGAAGTCACCTCATATAGACCGATATCATTACTGTGCTCGGACGCCAAGATCGTAGCGAAGGTGCTGGCGTCCAGATTGAACAAATGTATCGCAAAACTTGTGCACCCAGACCAATCGGGATTCATCCCCGGTCGGTCTACTAGCACTAACATCAGAAGGACATACTTGAACCTCCAGGTCCCAACGGAGAATGCGGGGCCTAGAGCCATACTATCCTTAGATACCGCCAAGGCCTTTGACAGCCTGGAGTGGGAATATCTTTGGTGGGTACTGGAGAGGTTTGGATTTGGCCCCGTATTCATCAATTGGTTAAAAATTCTCTATAGTTATCCAAGGGCAAGACTCAAGATAAACAACGACTATTCGGAAAGCTTCCCCCTCGAAAGAGGGACAAGACAGGGCTGTCCCCTGTCCCCATTGTTGTTCATCTTGGCTATGGAGCCATTGGCGGGAGCGGTGAGATCATCACCTGAACTACAGGGCTTCCATAGAAAAGGCGAGGAAGAGAGAATAGCGCTTTTTGCGGACGATGTCCTATTCTTCCTTGGGGACACGGCCTCCTCACTGAAGAAAGTAATGCACCTAGTGAAGGACTTTGGAAAATTCTCAGGGCTGACTATCAATTGGGAGAAATCATCGCTTCTGCCGGTCGACCCATTGGCTAATCCTATTCCAACGAGCTTACCCCAACTGAGAGTCACGGGGAAAATGAAGTACCTTGGTGTCGTGCTGTCCAAGGACCCTGGTACGTTTATCGAAGACAACCTGGTCCCTCTCCTATTAAAACTTTAAAAAAAATGTGATATCTGGTGTAGACTCCCCCTTTCTGTGGTGGGCCGGGCTAACTTGATCAAGATGGTATGGCTGCCTCAGCTATTATACCTGCTCCACAACTCCCCAGTATGGATCGGGGAGAAGTGGTTTAAAAAAATCCAATCCCTTTTTAGGGAATTAATCTGGAAAAAAGGACAGGCCAGGATAATCCTACAAAAGTTGCAGTGCCCTGCCACGGAGGGGGGACTGGGGGTCCCCCACCCGTTTACTTACTTTCTGGCAGCCCAGTTACAGCAACTTGGGGGTTGCGCCACTGAGGGGGGGGGAAGCAAGAGTGACCAGATTGCTCTGCAGGGAAGCCCACACAGCTCGCTGGTGGAGGCATTGGAGGCAGACTCATTACGAGGAGAGACTTTGACACTTAAAATGATTACCAGGGTTTGGCAGACAGCTAAGCGAATAATGGGGTACAAGGGAATCTCACAATATTCACCAATCTGGAATAACAAGAACCTGCAGGAATTATTATCTGTTGACAGGAATAAGCTTTGGGAGAGGAACGGGATTTGTCGTCTGATACAGATATACGAGGGGAATATCCTGAAATCCTTTGAGGAACTGAGGCACGAATACGGGCTACCAAGCCACGTATGCTATAGTTACTTACAGATTAGACACGCTTTAAGAAAGCAGTTTGGAAGGCAACCCCCCACATGGTGTAAGATTCCACTACTACAAACAATAATCAAATCAGAGACCTCTAAGGGGTTAATCACAGAGATATACACTCAATTAATAAAGAAAATAAACACACAAGTAGGCTCTTTTGGAGGTAGGGACAGGTGGGCGGCCGATGTGGGGGAGATAACGGACATACAGTGGAAAAGGATTCTGGAACTCGGACCGGAGGTGTCGGTCTCTCCCTCACAAAAGGCCTCTCATCTGATGCTATTGCATAGGTCCTACTACACACCAAAAAAGCTCTTTATGTTTGGTCGTCGAACCAACGATGAGTGTCCCAGATGCAGAGGAACAGGCGATCTGATCCATATGTTTTGGAGATGCCCAAAACTAGTGAGGTACTGGTCTGAGATCGTAAAAAAAATAAACACTACGTTTAAAACCAACCTAGAGTTAGATCCTAGGGCCTGTGTGCTGGGGCACGTCACCAATGAACTGAGAGACAAGAACATGACGGTAGTGGTAGCAAAATGCCTGTTCCAAGCTAGAAAACTAATCGCACAGTCTTGGCAATCAAGATCTCCTCCCACCCCGGAAGATTGGTTGGGAACTGTCAACTCCACAGTGTGGAGCGAGAGAACATTCTACACCAGGTCAGGTAGCTATAATAAATTTGTAAGTATGTGGAACCTGTGGATTCAAACAATGCCGTGCCCGTCATCCGTGCTATCCTAGTGCCGAGATTATCCGCTCTCTATTAACGGGGTGGGTTGAGCTAAGAGCAGCCCAGAGGTTAGGGCCTAGAAAAGAACTATGAATGGAATTTATGTTGGCCATCAGATGTGCCTCAAATACATAGGGGGTTAATGGGGGGGGGTCACAGGGGGGCGGGTGGGTGGTTTCATTAGAAAGAAAAGTATTAACACATAGATATGCACAGTAGTTACATGAGAATACGCGGCCAAACGGCTTTGCACGCTATGCACCTTGCAATGTGGAACTATTGTAACTATTTACGCGTTGAATTCTATATTGCAATATAATACTTTTACAAAAAAAAAAAAGGGGGGAAAGCTTTGAAAGGCCACAATGATGTGACTGGATTTGGGACACATGTGAATAACATTCTGATGATAGTCTCTGGACAAAGTTAACTGAAGTGGCAAAAAAGAAAAAAAAAAAAAAAAAAAGTAGGTGAGAGGACCCCTGCAACACGTCCATTGATCCCCCATGATGGGAACTAGCACATGTTGACACACTGGGGATTATTTCAGAAAGGCCAATCCACTTTGCCCTACAAGTGCACTTTCAAGTGCACTTGCATTGCACTTGTAGTGCAAAGTGGTTTTGCCTTTTTAAAATAAGCCCCAGTGTGTCAACATGTGCTAGATCCCATCATGGGGGATCATTGTTTCGGGGGTGCAACCCCTTCCTCTCACCTACTTTAGTTTGGAGGAAGGGGTTGCACCCACAAAACGTGCCCATTGATATCCCATGATGGAAGATAGCACATGTTGACACACTGTGTGCATCTTCCAAATTTGGCTTTTCAATTCATTTAAAACTGTAAAAACATGTACAACATAACGACAACTATAAAATGTTATGTTTGTTTACATTTTTCCTAAAATATCTATGATGTTGATCATTCTTTTTTGAACATCATGGATGTTTTGTTTCATTTGTTCCAAATCATGATTGCACACCATGATCTCCCTGATCAGGATTTGTGCACTTGCTCTGCTGAAGTGAGTTTCTTCTTCCACAAAATCCACATCACCTAAAAATTAAAAAAAACATACCATGTATTATAAATATGCAGGCATCCATCTATTAACTGAAGCTGTGGTCTCAGACACTGACCTGTTGTCGACACCATTTCTACCACCTTACCCAGCACTTCCTGAATATCTGCATCCACATCTTCAGGGTGTGTGGTGAGTTGCCTTTCTTCATTCAGTGTGGGGTTACTGGTGTCCTCAGATGTCCCTATTCTTTTCTCCCCTATGTGAATACAAAAAAGGTATACTTAGCAGACAGATAAATTAGGCTAGAAATAGTAATATGAAACATTGCTTGGAAGTGTCTTCCAATTGTCTGTTTTGGCAGAGTTCCAAGCTGAATACGTGATTTTTTCCCTTTCAAAAGCTGGAATACTTACCTGTTTTGTGAAAGTTTCATACATGTAGAGAACCCCAGTATCCACTGGAGCACCTGCATGGGACACCATAACAAGGGTGTTATGGTGTCCCACACTAGTGCTCCTGCTTCCAGATGTGTAAACAGCTGCTGAGTGTCCTCTCCTGACACTGAATAAAGTTGTAATTTCATTATAGTTTCAAACACATCTAGACAACAATGTAATAAACTTATTTTAATCAAAATAGACCTGAACAAATGTATTTAACCTGCATCTGTCAAAAATGACGTATTAGTGGTCAAACAAACAATGTTTAATACGAATGATTCCTGTGTCCATGAACCTCAAACTTGGCATTTTAAACTGTACAACTTTACCAGCGTTTCCTCAACTGATCTTTGGATCGCCGTACCCCAAAATTGCTGTGCAGACTTCTGACAACTTTAAACCTTGATCTTGGCCTTTCTTACATTGAGGGTTTCTGTATGGCCCATGATTTCCATCATAGCCTGTCCTCTTTAAGATGTCCACCATCTCTTCCAAGGACATATTTGAGGCCTTTTATCTCCTCCTGGATCGGGAACTGCCTTGCTCCGGGCTTTCCTCATTGCTGCTATTAGCACGCACCTACTGTCTCTCCGCCATTTGCTCTCCCACTGGCCCCAAAGAGAAGAGGCAGGGAATACACTATAAAGAAGGACAGGATCAGAGTTTGACGTATGCAGAGTGTATATAAAGCATAATGAGCGGTCGCTGTAATGGACGTTGGTACAATCTGTGAGTGGAGAATAGAAGATCGTTTTCGCGCAAAGGGAATTTGAAACTAAGGTATAATTGTAAATTGGGGCATCAGTGGTTAGTGGCCTATACTGCTTATAGATTGAGGCCTATATTGGAAAAAGATTATTAGAGTTTAGCCTGACATTAGGGTTTGTCTTGTGTTGTGTCTTGCAGATAAAATGGTTAATAAATTTACAGCCCCAGATATCCTGCCAGACTTTATCGAAAAATACAGGGAGCTGCCATGTCTCTGGCAAGTAAAATGCAAGGACTATTCAAACAAGATAAAGAGGAAGGCAGCGATGGAGAAACTGTTGGAATTAGTGAAGCTTGTGTATCCCACAGCAGACATCAACTATTTGAAGGCCAAAATTGGTAGCCTGAGGAGCACATATAATAGGGAGCGCAAGAAAGTCCAGGATTCCCAGTGATCCGGAGCAGTAGCAGATGACGTATATGTCCCCAGGCTGCGTTTTTTGTCCGACCAGACGGAACCCAGGCCATCACTCTCAACACTTCCTTCAACATCAGTTGAGGCTCCTGAGGTCCACCCTGGGCCTTCCACCCAGGAAGAAGATGTAGAGGAGCCAAGCTTGACCCAGGTATAGCAGTGTTGAACATATTTCTTGTCAAAAATTGAATGATGTTAACTAGATGTTATTGATCACAAATTTCTGATTTAACAAAGTGGTTTACATATCAATAGACAATAGTAGCCAAAAACGATTGGGACAAGAATGAAAAATGTTGGGGTCAGAATGACAGTCTTTTCTATTTGTTAACATTCAATTTGCAACAGTCATGAGCTCAAAATTGTGTGTGATTGATGACCAAAGACCTAAAACTATGTACCATTTTCATACACAGGAAAGTCTCAGCCTCAGCCAAGAGGAGGCCGTGGCAAGCAGCCTAACAGAATCGCAGGTTCCTCCCCTCCGCCCTCCAACCAAAAGGGCCAGGAAGTCCAGGAACCTGGAGGAGGCCACAGCTGCTTTTCTATTAGCACGGCCCCTGATGGCCAGAAGGCGTTTGGATGCCTGACAGGCAATAAATGAAAACAGATAGAGGACCAGCGCACTCTATGCGAGGAAATAATTCTTCAGGCCCTAAACAAGGGGACGAGGGGCAAACTCACCCATTAAACGCACCTCTGTGAGTTGGACCATGCTCCTCCACCACCTCCACCAACAACACAGCCACCCCACCCACCACAGCAGCATGGAAGGAAGTCTGGAGGGAAGTGTGGAGAGTGATGGCCTGGGTTTGGTGTGGTCTGACAAAAAAATGCAGGCTTTTGGAAGACCACAGCCTCGGGACATATATGTCATCTGTTGCTGCTCCCGATCTCTCGGAGTCCTGGACCGTATTGTGCTCCCTATTAAATGGACTCCTCAGGTTACCAATTTGGACAGTCAAATAATTGATGTCTGCCCTGGGGTACAAAGGCTTCACCAATTCCAACTGTTTCTCCATCGTTGCCTTTCACCTTATTTTGATATGACCTTGTGCTCCCTATTGAATTACAAAATTTTGTTTTGACAAATACTTGGCTATGTGTTTTATTTCAAAAAGGACAGCTTGTTTGTGAGTAGGCAGGTACCTTTGAGGTTATCTTTGAGGTTAAAATATACAAGATAATAATGGTGTTGTAACTTGACACACAAAACTAAAAAACATATTATTCTAGAGATCGCTATTAAAAAAAACATTATTCTGGAGATCACTAGAAAAACATATATATATATATATATATATATATATATATATATATTAGTCTGGAGATCACTAGAAAAAAAAACACAAACAAACATTATTCTGGAGATCACTAGAAAAAAAACACAAAAAAAAATATTATTCTGGAGATCACTAGAAAAAATTAAAAATACGTTTGTCAGAAATCTGTGAATATCAGCAGCAAAGCAGCTTCATTATTATACCATTATAAAGAAAAAGAGAATGCACTGTATTGAGAGATTTCAGAATTTGCGAGTCACGAATGTGATATCTCCATTACGAACGCTAGTTTTACAAGACCGATCGCTTCTGGCTCATCCTTGATTCCGAGCATGCTTGTTTGTATTTTGGACTTTTGTCCGACGGCCTTTTGTACACACGATCAGAAAGTCCGACAACACACATTTGTTGGCGGAAAATTTGAGAACATGCTAGCCAACATTTGTTGGCGGAAAGTCCGACAACAATTGTCAGATGGAGCATACACACGGTCGGATTTTACGCCAACAGCCTGACATCCAACATTTCCCAAAGGAAAATCCGATCGTGTGAATGCGGCATTAAACCTTAACACCTCTTTAAAGTTTTTTTTCAATGAAAGCAACATTAATACCTGAAATTAAACTGGAATTAGCCTCCTAATGCAAACATACATGCAGCACAGCTCAGATGGAAAAGGAGAAGCAGCTCAAGGAGCCAGTTAGATTTGTTGCAGTGATAACAAGGAGCAAGTTGAAAGGAGAAGAGAGCAGAGTGGCAAACAGGTGTGCTCATCAGTGTAATACTTTTCTCTTCACTTTCTAGTCACAGACTGGGGAGAGTCAAGACCTGTAATTGTTACCTCATAGCAGCAGAAAATTATTAGGACTACTGTATAACTGTATATTGTATCTCAGAACTGGACTGATGAAAATATAAATCTTTTGATATATAAAACAGCTCCATTATATGTATTTCATCCGTGTTATTAGCTGTTTGCCTGGATTTCTGCTTTAACCACTTCAATACAGGGCACTTAGACACCTTCCTGCTCAGACCAATTTTCAGCTTTGTCGCAGTTTGAATGACAATTGCACGGTCATGATACACTGTGCCCAAACTAAATTTTTATCATTTTGTTCCCACAAATAGAGCTTTCTTTTGGTGGTATTTGATCACCTCTGCGGTTTTTATTTTTTGCTAAACAAATAAAAAAAGACTGAAAATTTTGAAAAAAATAAAAGTTTTGCTTTTGTTTCTGTTAAAAAAAATTGTAAATAAGTAAGTTTTCTCTTTCACTGATGGGCACTGATAAGGCGGCACTGACAGGCACTGACAGGCACTGATACGGCAGCACTAATGAGGTGGCACCAATGAGCGGGCACTGATGGGCACTGACGATGGGCACTGAAATGCGGCACTGATGGGCACTGGTAGGCGGCACTGATGGGTGGCACTCATATGCAGCACTGATGGGCATTGATAGGCGGCACTGATGGGCACTGATGGGTGGCACTGGGTGGCACTGGTTGGCAGTGATGGGCACTGATGGGCGACACTGATGGGCAATGAAAGGCGGCACTGCTGGGCACTGCTAGGCACTGATAGGGTGGCACTAATGGCGGCACTGCTGGGCACTAATAGGCGGCACTGCTGGGCACTACTGCTGGGCACTGATACGTGGCACTGATGGGCACTGATACGCGGCACTAAAATGAGGCACTGATGGGCATACCTGGTGGCACTTGCAGTGGTAGGCATTGTGGTGGGCACTGACTGGCAGCTGCCTGGGCACAGATTGGCAGCTGCCTGGGCACACAGTGACATTTCCCTGGTGGTCTAGGGGCATACCTGGTGGTCCAGTGTGGATCGCTTCCCTGGTGGTCCTGGGCGGCATCCCTGGTGGTCCTGGGTAGGATCCGAGGGGGGGCTGTGCTGATAAACAATCAGCACAGACCCCCCCCTGTCAGGAGAGCAGCCGATCGGCTCTCCTCTACTCGTGTCTATCAGACGCGAGTGAGGAAAAGTCGATCACCGGCTTTTCGGCAGTGATTGTCGGAGAGTCAGACTGACACCCCGCAACAACGATCACCGCGATGCGCGCCCCCGTGGTGCGCAGCGGCTAGATATTCCTGATCACGTCATATGACGTCCGATCAGGAATATCAAACCACTTTGCCGCCGTCATTCTGTAATAGGGCGGGCGGCAAGTGGTTAAAGTCCAACTACGGAAATACAGAAAAATTATTCTTGTAGTGAGCCCTCTCTCGCACTGCAAGTTTTTTCTGGCACTGTTTGTTTACATCAGTAGTTTTTGCTAGAAAATTACTTACAACCCCCAAACATTATACATTCTTTTTAGCAGAGACCCTAGGGAATAAAAAGGCGATGGTTGCAATTTTTTATGTCACACAGATGCACAGTTTTTGGGGAAAAATGTACTTCTAATGAATTATTATATATATATATATATATATATATATATATATATATATATATATATATATATATATATATATTCCATTTTTTTGTAAAATGTGAAATTGTGATGTTACACCAAGTAAATAGACACCTAACATGTCACACTTTAAAATTGCGCACGCTTGTGGTATGGAGACAAACTAAAATACTTAAAAATCTCCATAGGTAACGCTTTAATTTTTTTTACAGGTTACCTGTTTAGAGTTACAGAGGAGGTCTAGCACTAGAATTATTGCTCTCGCTCTAATGTTCGTGGAGACACCTCACATATGTGGTGTGAATACTGTTTACATATGCGTGTGCGACTTATGTATGCATTCGCTTCTGTGCGGAAACACGGAGGGATAAGGACACCTTAATTTTTTTTTCTTATTTATTTTACTTTTTTTACGCTGTCCCTTTAATTAGTTTTTTTTTGTTTTTTTATTCCTATTACAATGAATGTAAACATCCCTTGTAATAGAAATAAGGATGACAGGTCCTCTTTATGGAGAGATCTGGGGTCAAAAAGACCCCAAATCTTTCCTTTACCTTGTGTGCAGGTTCACACTAGCACGATGTGGGAACCAGCGCAATTCCAGTGCCAGTTCCCGCATTGCATAAGACTCGCAGGCAGTTTACACTGCCCTACGCGAACCGCTGCTGGTGTCAATATAAAGTTAATGACACCCCCAGATTGGTTTGCATATTGAATAGCAAACTGTCTAATGGGATAGGAATTGGATTGCATGAGTGTGAACACCCATGCGATTTGATTCCGTGATGACCAAAAAAGGGTCCTGCACCATTTTGGTGCGAATGCGATGCAAATTCAGCCATACAATCTGTATGGCTAAATTTTCATCGCACAGACATTGCATGTGATCTGCACAGCAGTGCGGTGCGAATTACATGCGATGTCTAACCTCACACCAGTATGAAACCAGCCTTAAAAGCAAAAGATCAGGAAAAAAAGTTTGATCTTTTGCTTTACAAAAAATTTTGTTTACTTCCACCCTGGACCAGAAGTGATGTTGCTCCAGTCCTCCAAGGCCATAGAGGTGATCAAAGACGATCTACTCTTTTATCGCCTCTGGCACCGTTGGATCATTTATCGGGAAATCTGGCAGGGCCGGTAAGCCCGAGAGACACCAGCGTGCTGCAGTAGTAGGGGGGATGTCCTGTCCCACTGCTTCTGAAAGCATTCCAGCGACTCACAAGCCTCTCAAAGTACTTTAATGAGAAAGCTAGCCGATGGTATTGGCGGATATCTTCGTCCATAACCATGGTAAACCACTTGAAAGCCGCAATGCATATATACATATTGTGGCCTTGAAGTGTTTAGTGGTAGAGGAATAAGTTGTAATATTACCTTATTTCTCATTCTGGTAGGCTTGGATGCTCTTCTCTTCTCCCTGACTCTCCAGGCTATGAATGGACCCTTGCCTTCTTCACATAAAATGCAGGACTATTGGGTCCACATTGTACTCAATGGCATCAGCATGCAACCTCCAGCAGAAACATCGTAGAGAAGAGACTTTAGAGAACTGGTGACACGGATGGAAGGGGCCTACCAGGGCAAGAAATAAGGTATTATACTGTAGTCCTGTACCCCTAGACCTATCAAGCATTTGACACTTGCAGGTCATTTTTGTGTTCATACTACATTGTTCTAATATCTGTTTTTGTTATCTATTTGCCATCTATATTAAATTGTTACTAAACAGAGGAGAGTGTTAATTGCCAAAATTCATTCACATAAATCATATATCATTTTGGAGTTTTTTTAACCAGGTACATTTCACAGCCGACAGCAGACGTGGCCTCTCTTTACACTATCATCTTTCACTCTGATGGCCTGGAGGCTGTTGATATGTTTTTGAGTAGGGATATTAATTTGATCCAAAGGCAGTACATACTGGATCTATTGAGGTTTGCCATGACAATTACTTCTGGTTTGGAGGGACCCATTACCTCCAGAACAGAGGAGTTGCTATGGGTACTTAGTTTGCGCTGAGCATGGCAAACCTCTTTATGGCCAAATGGGAGAGGAGGATGTCGTCTATTCCAATAGGAGACCAGAATTGTTTTTTTGGGGAAGATATATAGACAACATCCTCCTCCTGTGGGATGGTGATCTGTTGTCACTCACCACCTTCTTGCAGCAACTCAATGAGGACACTTTGGGTATCTCATTACAGTTTGAGACCAGTAAGATCCATTTTTTGGACTTAAATATTGAAATTAGGGAAGGTATGTTACGTCCACTCTTTTCAATAGTACTGTCAGAAATGGCTTTATTGGACAGAGTAGTTGCTATCACCCCTCATGGCCAAAGTCTGTACCAAAAAATCAATTCATGCGTTTAAGGCGTAATTGCACTTTAAAAAATACTTTTTTGAGCAGGCCTTGAAAAGCAAGTTCATTGAAAAGGGCTATGTACCAGCAGACCTCGACACAATTATTAAAGAAGTGGGCTCTATGGATAGAGATTCTATTCTTAAAGGAAAAAATATCTAGAGAAAATGATCATAATTTCTCTTATGATATAAAAAAGATCATGACCAAACATTGGGGGGTCTTAAAAAGCGAAAAGATTTTGGGTCCTGTATTACCTGATCGTCCGCAGATCATTTTTTCCCCCACCTAAACCTCAGTTTGCTCCCAATATTTTAGATGCTCCCAATAGGGTGTCCTTTTTTCCAAAAATTGAAAGGCTTTTTTCCATGTCGTAGCTGCAATGTCTGTCTTTGTAAGAAAAATAAGAATAGAAAAATATGTGACTTTAAATACAATGTCACGGGCAGATCATATGATATTCACACATTTATTATGTGTACCTCTTTAAATGTTGTATATCTTTTGATCTGTCCTTGTGGCCTACAGTATGTAGGAAGCACCATACAAGCTATGAATGTTCGAGTGAATGAACACATAACAAATATAAAAAAATGCTTTCGTAAACACAGTGTTTCTCGCCATTATTTGGAGTGTCATAATAAAAATCCAGCTGGTACCACTTTCATCGCCATAGATAGAGTTAATCCTGAATGGCGAGAAAGTGTGAACAAGAGGGAGATTTCACGGTTAGAAACCCGCTGGATTTGTGACCTTAAATGTTACACTCCTTTTGGACTGAATGTCAATTGGGACGTGAATTGTTTTGTAAATAATTGCTAATTTTTAATTTCCAGCCAGCTTTTTCTGTGTCCAACACTAGATAGCAGTGCTTATAACTATTGTCAGACTCTGTATCATCAATTTGTTGTGGTCTATATATAAATTTTATATATGGATGTTTTTATTTTATTTTAATCCTTGCCAGAATCTGTTACCCTATTTTCCGGAGTATAAGACGACCTTTTACACCTAAATTATACAGCCAAAAAGTGGGGGTCATCTTATACTCTGGGTATGAAGGGGCTGCAATGGATTTCAGCCCACCGGGTGCTCGGTAATACTGTATACATACAGTATGCACCGCTCAGCCAATCCAGGCAGGCGATGCACTCTGTTGATGAATACAGAGCCTGCTAAGCCTGTTCGGATTGGAGTAACAACCTCTGCCAATCTGAGCAGGATACATTACAATGAGTCAGAGCGGTGCAGGCTGATGATGTCACAGCCTCTGCCAATTTGCCAATCCAAGCAGGCTTTGTATCCATCAACAGATTAGTAAAATACATTGCCTGCCATGATTGGCTGAGCGGTGCACACTGTATGCACACTGTATTCTGAAGTGTACCTGGCGCTACTGTACTAACATAGCATCATATACTGTGTGTACCTGGCGCTCTACCTATCAACAAAGCATCCTGTACTGCATATCCAGCTCCAGATCTCCCCTAAAATACAGATATGATTTAAGGTGCTTTGGAGGAGAGGATTCATTATTGCTGCCTACCAATTGTGGGATCTCTGGGACTTGTAGTTCACCAGTTTCTTTTTTCAGATTTTTTTTTAAAGTTTCAGATGGTTTTTTTAAATGGTTTTGCCTCGGAAGGGGGATAGTCTTATACGACGAGTATAGCCCAAAACCCTGTTTTCACCTTGTTTTCCAAAAAAGTTTTCACTGGAAAAATAGGGGGTCATCTTATATGCCCAGTCATCTTATATGCCGGCAAATACGGTATATGCCTTTGATTATTGATAAAGTGCCTATTTGTGTTTTATAGTTATCATGCGTAAATGGTTGTGCTTGTGCTTGCGTCGTTAGGCCATGCCCCTGAAGATATCCTGTTGGATGAAACATGTCAAACTGGCCGATGCAAGCACGCTGAGAGCTGCTGAGAGTGCAAGCACTCATGCAAGCACACTACACAATGCAAGCACACTGAGAGCTGCGGATTCTATTTTTCACCATGATGACTGTATTCTACTGCTTCCTGTAAGCAAACTACAATAAAATATTGTTTTTTACCTTACGGGCTTCACTATTGCTGCATCTTGTTTCCATTTGGGTCAATGCCAATTGGTGAAAGGTTATCACATCTATTCTGGCTTTGTAGTTCGATAATCCGTTGGCCATATGCTATTTGATGATTGGACCTCTTCTCGGTTTATCTGTAGCTTCTGGGGAGTGACACCATAATTCCTGAGATTGATGATTATATGCCTATATATCATTTCCTTCTGCTAAGCAGATTGGATGCACTTGGGTGTGGTGTGCTTTTCCACGTGCACGGAAGCTGGTGAAGGGCCCTTCAAATTTTCTATCTATCTAATGAAAGAACTTTCATGTGAATTAAAGCGCTGCATTTTGGACTTATATATATATTTTGTTTGATGATCAACAAACTGTGCTGGCTGCTTTCTTGTCATTTTTGTTAGCGCGGATATCCACCACCTCTTCTTTTTTTACAGGTATATTTCACTCTACACAAAACAAATGTTTTAGTGGCTTTGTGAGTATGAGCACTGTTATGTTATGTTATGTAGCATGTAATGAGTTTTTCATAGTCTGGGTTTAATGACAGATTTCTCAAAAACATTCTGAATTTGTGCCATGGACAATTTGAAATGTCTGACACTCTTTCTGCTATAAACCTCATCATTTTCCTTCTATCATCAAGGGATAAGTGAGATAATGAGTCTTTTCCAGGCCCTCTCACACATGTTTACTGTCACAAATTATTTGGGTTGATATGCCGTGCACACTCCAAGTTGTAACTGGTTTGGGGAGAGTAAATGGCATATTTCAGAGGGTTGAGGAAGCGGAGAAAGTTGATATTTACATATATACAACATCAAAATACCTCTGCCCAGACAACTCATATTGAAAAGAAGTCTTCATGTGCAGTAAGCTGGAAAACGATACGATAAACTCTTAAGTTTTACTTGACAGCGCATGAGTTTGTGACGGACAGGTTCACTTTAGATTACTTTTGAACGTGCAGTTGTTTTTTTGCCTGCTTATGCATGTCATACAGAGTTTTGTTAGAAACTGTGTCTTCTATTGATGCAATCAATTTGATGCATAAAATTAAGTAAATTACAAAAACTGATTAAATTGCACAGAAGACATTGATGCATGAAATCATTTTGGCTCATACATATTACTACGTGCTAATTGAGGTGATGAACACATTTAGCTTAGGGTTTTTTTTATAGGGCTCCAATGAATCACTTTATTACATTTCTATTGCCAGGCTGATTAGAAGTGCATTCTGATAGTGGCAGATTGAAACATTTTGATGCAAATAATACAACTGTTTCTCAGAGAAAAATTACTAGAATTTGAGTAAAATAATTCATAAAAATTAGAGGTGGTTAAATATCCCTATCATGAAGGTTCAACCAAGGCTGTATCTACAGTTGACAATGTTTCTGTTTGTTGCAGTGAAATATTTTTATTACAGGTATGCAGAGGTCCCTGACACATACAGTTCGGGTATTCTGTCTTCTGGAATGTATAAATAAAGTGCAAGAAGCCTCAAATGGAAGTTACTTCTCTTTGGGTATAGGTACTGTATATATACTAGGCTGAATAACATTAAAAAAGCCGTGGATACAGAACAAAAACAAGTACAAGTATAATAAATGAATAATTATTACACATCAGGATGTTTCCCTAGTTTACCTTCCAATAATAAATGTGTTAGAAAGGTAATTTAAGGTGAAAAACTGCAAAAAAAAAAAAAAAAAACATGAAAAGAATACATTTTCCTTGTCTGATCACTTACTTGGGGCATTATTAACGTTCTTGTTGATCACATCATAACATCATGACATCACCTTATCTTATCTGGTGATCTAAATGAGTTTTTTTTTTTTTTATAAAGTGAAACACTTTTTTAATCTTTGTAATATGCCATGAAAGTAATACAGAAGCAATGGTGGTTAGTAAGGAATGTGCTTCTGAGTCTCCACTGAATAATGCAGGACAGCATCAAACTTATGAAGAAGCTGTTGAAAGTCAAACCTAGAGCTACAGCAGATTTTCACTATAAGGTTCCTGAGACGCTGGAGAGCTCCTTTCCTTAACTCTGTAATAACTTTGGCAGCTTCTTGAATAATAAATAAGGGTTGATGTACTAAAATGGAAGTGTGCAGAATCTGGTGCAGCTGTGCATGCCAACCAATCATATTCTAACTTCAGCTTGTTCAATTAAGCTTTGTCCTACAACCCAGAATCTTGTCTCACAGCCCAGAGTCTTGTATTATATCCCAGTGTCCTTTTTTTTTTTCTTCTCTCCCCAAGAGTCCTAGATTTATAATCATGTTTTACACTAAGGAAGCACCTATCAGGATTAGGTGACCATAGGGGATGCCCAGGGTGCCAATCCTAGCGGTAATTTTGTTTCCACTGGTTGGCGCCAATTGCGTCTTCCCTCAAACTTTATTTGGACCTTGTCCATATAAATGGCTGCAGTTATTTTTCCTTTCGATACGGTTACACTTCTTTCTTTTTCTATCAATGGATTTATATATTTTGTTATGCCTTTTTGGCCTCTATGGATATCTACATCACTGCTTACAGTACTTTGAGGTGATGTTTCATCACTTCCGGTGCGCCACCTAGTGTTACTTCTGGTGTGCCTTGCACCATTGACTATGCTGATCTGATTGATGTATTTCTATTGCTGATTCAGCTAGAAGTGTCACTTCTGGTGTTATTGCCTATGGGTAGACGCCCCTGCAGCGTCCGACCCTCCCCCAGTTTTTTGGTGCCAAATTTGGAGAGGGGGAGGGTATGTAAGCACTCTGGTGGTGGTTTAATAGAGAGCCAGCCTGAGAGGAGGAGGATGTCATTATCTTCACACAGCACTTGACCCAGGTATTTAATGTTATTTTGAGGAAATCCTAGGCTAATCATTGAGGGACCATTTTTGGTCCAGGGTCTTTTGATTGATTTCAATTTATTTGCTTTTTTAGGCTCTTTGTTGTTTTTTCCCCTCCTGGGGCTTTGCTTTGGGGATGACACTAGCCAATGCAGTAAAGTAGCTTGGACTGATGGTTTGATATTAGACCTTTTATCACAGGTACAAACCCTTTTTTTTTTTTTTTTTAATAAAAATAAAAAATAAAAGATAAAAAACAAAGAATTAAGAGATTTCAAAATCAAAAATTGCAACAATGAAAATTCCTTTATTCCTTTCCCCATCCTCATTCTAGGTCCTCTTCCATCAGTTACAAACGCGATCTTATTTACTCTCTGTGGTCATCAGATGATCCTTTGGCTGGGTTCGCTTCCTGATTTAAGCAGTTCAAACATTAGAGTTAATATTCAATTTATTATTAAATTTTTTGAAAACCTATATACAGGTAAATACAACCCTCTTTGGCTGGAGTATTGCATTGGCAGATCAGATATGTGGTATTATTCTTGATTTGTACTTATATTGATTTTTTTGACTGTTCTATATATTGTTATTGTTCATTGTGCAATTCTTGTATTACTCTCTTTAGTGCTTGATACATATTACTCTCCTGAAGAAGCCACGGCATGTGGTGAAACATGTTGGGAAACAATTCCTTTGGTTGCACTATCAAAGATTGTATTGTTACATTGAATGTAAACTCTTTTTTATAGACATGTTTTTATCAATTTTTCTAAATAAAATGTGAATTTTTTACATACATTTTGTGTCACCTATTGCACCTTTAAAATCCCAGTTCCCTTTATGTTCTTTATATTGTATACCTAAGGGATACGGTGCCAATATTTGTATTAGATGTGAGGCAATCATTTACATTTTCCACAACAAAGAGTTGGGTCTTAAAACCTAAAGTCTTGTCTCACAACCCAGAGTCTTGTCTCATAACCTAGAGTATTCTCTCACAACCCATAATTGTCTTTCACAACCCAAAGTTTTCTTTCACAACCCATAGTCTTCTCTCACCACCCAAAGTCTTTTCTCACAACCAAGAGTCCCCTCTCTGTCAGAACTCGGAATGCTCTCTCACAACCCAAAGGTTTTTCTCACAACCCAGAGTCTTCCTTCACAACCTAGAGCAGCCTTTTTCAACCAGGGTTCACTCTGGGGTGCCTTCAAGTTCCTTCAGGGGGTGCATTGGCAAAATGTCTTAATATTGCACACAAATTGTAAATATGCCAGCAGGTGGATGAAGCCTGCCTTTTAGTTACACAAAGCTACAGGTTTTCATTGTGCACCATTACAACCATTCAGTTGCCAGCATCCTAACAACCAATGATGCCATCGGTTGATAAGGAGGACGTCAGAGAGCATCCTTGTTTGCTACTCCTTTGAACCTCTCTGTCAGCACTGAAGTCAAATTGGCTGAGTGAGGGAGAAAAACTTAGGGAAAAGAGAAAATTTGGACTCAGTACCAGTGTACAAAGGTGTATTTGCTTTGGAAAAAAAAATAATTTGTAACGTCGGGTGTCCTATGTGCGTGAATGTTGCTTCCTTATGTAAAACTATCAGTTACATTTTTTACACTTTAGAATGGGGTTCCCTCAAAATTTTGCAGAACTTTAAAAGGGTGCCTTGACTGAAAAAAGGTTTAGAAACACTGACCTAGAGTCTTCTTTCATATCCCAGTGTCTTATCTCACAACCCAGAGCTTTGTCCCACAACCCAAAGTCTTCTCTCACAACCCAGAGTCTTATTTTGTATCTCATTGTCTTTAATTTACAATCTAGAGTAGTGATGGCGAACCTTAGTACCCCAGATGTTTTGAAACTACATTACCCATGATGCTCATGCACTCTGCAGTGTAGTTGAGCATCATGGGAAATGTTGTTCCAAAACATCTGGAGGGCCAAGGTTCGCCATTACTGATCTAGAGCATTCTCTCACAGCCCAGAGTTCTCTCTCACAACCCAGAACATTGTATTACAACTCAAAGGGGTTGATTTACTAAAGGCAAATCCACCATGCACTGCAAGTGCATTTGAAAGTGCAGTCACTGTAGATCTGAGAGGAAGATCTGAAATGAGGGGAAGCTCTGCTGATTTTATCATCCAATCATGTGCAAGCTAAAACGCTGTTTTTTCTTTTCCTTGCATGTCCCCCTCAGATCTAAAGTGACTGCACTTCCAAGTGCACTTGCAGTGCAAAGTGGAGTTGCCTTTAGTAAATAACCCCCCCCCAGTGTTCTCTCACAACCCAGAGTCTTCTCCGACAACCCATTTTCTTGTCTCACAACCCAAAGTCTTCTCTCACAACCCAGAGTCTTCTGACAACCCATTGCCTTGTCTCACAACCCAAGGTTTTGTTACTTAACCCAGAGTCTTTTTGTACAACCCAAAGTCTTGTCTTGCAATTCAACAGTGTAATTGTTTACTGACCTGGTCATCTAGAATTGCCCACAATTCTAAATGGCCACATTAGTTAAATACATACAGTATAAAGGCCATATTTTGTCATTACAAGTCTGCCAAAAGTTTTTTTGGGGGGGATTAATAAAACGTGTCTGAGGCAAGTTCTATCTCAACTAGTCCCATTGCTCATAGCAACCAATCAGTTGAGTAAAATTAAAGAGCTGATTGGCTATGCTCCAGTTGAGACAAAGTTTGTCTCAGACACTTTTTTTATTCAACCCTGTATATCTCTGCAGACTCCCTTTAGTCTTTAATGACAAACATCCACAACGTTCTTGGTAGTCAGAGATCTTGTGATCAAGGCTTGGATCCAAAGATCTTGGTTTCATGCTGGCCATATTTGAATTCGTAATTACTTACTTTCAACCATTCGATTGAATGAAAAATTGGTAAAGTCTGTGTGTGTTCAGCATTAGGTGACATGAGAGAGTCCAGGAACAAGGTTGCTGTATTATTAGCAAGGAAAAGATACGTATTTGCTCACATATATAATTTATTTGGGTAATGAAGACAGTTAACCTATATGATGTGTTCATTTTACTGACAGGTCCACTTTAAGTCAATAAACAGGTCCTAAAGCATAAGTGAACAAACAAGTCCATGAAAGTCCTTGACAGCACAACAGAGAACATGGAAACATGAATAATATAGTTAAAACAGTTAATTAACAGTACCAAGCCATAAACATTATTATTATGACACATTGTAATTGTACATTACATTACAACATTTGTGATAAATGAAACTCGTGGGCTATGTAATGATGATAATTATTAAAAACAAAAGCCAATCATTTCTGAAGCAGACCGAGCAGCACAAAGTTCAGCCTGTACTCACCGCCGGTCTTGTAAACGCTGTCCGCTCCACTTCACTGAATTTATCGGCACAGCGGAGCTGGGCTTTGCCTAGCATATCAAATAAATTATTACTGCTAATCGATTTTTTTTTTCTGGCTCATCTCCAGCGCTTGTGATATAAAATCTTTTAAAGTGAAGGAAACAAAGAAATATGATCATACATATTTATTTTGCATTCTTGTTTTTCATGTTTTATCCAAAGAGGCAGCATCACGACAAGGAGTTTTCACCATTAGAAGAGCTCATTAAAGCAGTGCAAGGTGATAGGATGCAAAGTACAAGTGTCGGTGACAACCAGTCAGGTAAAGCTTGCTGTAGTCATATACATTATATATGATTTCTGATGGTTTTTACTACATGTGCACTTTTCATATTATTACAAAGCCAGTATATGAGAGTGAAGTTGAGCTATTTGGCTCCCAATAAGATATGTGATTTAATATATAACATTTCCGTCATTAAGAGGAAATAATACAAAAACACTTTATAAAGAGGTTCTCTAGAAAGGAGTCTAAAGATTCACATAGTGACAATCTCATGTCTAGGGTCACACACACAACCACTATCACTATCATAAAAATGTATTATTACCTAAGCAATTTCCTAATCTATTTGTAATTTATTTAGATTAATAATGCTATTTTAGAGAAGACCTTTACTTCCCAGATCCACTTTAGCTACCTGTAGTCAAAAATATTAAAAAAAACATTGTTTTTGTTATTTTTTTTTTGCGCAGCCTAGGTGTGATTGATGTGCCCCTGCATCCTGGGATTTTGGGATACCCTTTACACATATCCCCATAGGCTACAGGAGAAGGAGCTTTCAGCAGGCGGTGGGCAGACCTGGCCACACATTCTCAGGGGCCAGCTGTAGAAACTGTAAAGTAGGGTACACACTATAAGAAGATTGGAAGAAAAGTTCCATACGAGGCATGTTCGTTCGATTTTCGTACAGTGTGTAGATAACTTTCGACATCTGATTCAGCCTTTCCAAACAAAAATTTACAAAGGAACAAACTGCAACATTTTTATTGTACGTGAACAGAACTAACGATTTCCATTAAATGTGTACTGTTTTCGTACAAGAAAAATCAGATACGAAAGACTGCACGTGATCAGAAACAACATATAATAAACAACAAAAAAACCCCTTTGTCGTAAGAAAATTTTCGTACATAATTCCCATCCCCGGTTTCAAATTGCTGTGAAACATCGAGGAAAACTTTACAAGACAGCTGGGTCCTGATAATGTCAGGCCAGGGAAGCGGACTGGCAGACATTAGGTCCAGTAAGGGTGGCATTTGGCATTGCACACATTGTGTTCCGGAGTTGTGAATGAGGCGTGGGCTGTTGTCTAGCTGACATTGAGGCTTGGTTATATTTGATGAACCGCATATATGTATTAGTGAAAGCTTGGTTTGGCTGGTTGTAATGACTATATGTAGCGATGACAGGAAGTGTTTTCTCATGCCCCGGAAGAAGTAAATTTGTGTCAAAACCAGTCAGGCGAGGATTTACAGACCTGTCATCGCGCTTTTTGAATTTACCATTGTTTTCTATTTATGCCTGCATTACTGTGAAGGATGTAAGTGCAATTTTTTATCTTAATAAATCGGCTGTAAGAGGTTTTACACTATCGTAACTTCGCTTCTTTTATTTGACATACCGATGGAACATCCGGATGATCTGAGACCAGATCAAAAGGAGCTGTGTGTGGGCTGTGTGCTATCGGCTGTTGTCTCCCCTGATCAACTTTAATGATGGATACACCAAGGCTCCTGTGACCTTCCATAATCAGAGGGTTCACACCCTGGGGTAAGAGTACATCTTAACCTCTGTGTCAGTGGCATGTCACATGGTGGAGGATTGTCTACTGCATCTTCATTATGCACTTTAAGATGTGTTTATCATTTACTTCACTTATCTTTGGCTATTTATGAGCCATTGTGTTTTCGGACTTTAGAGACTTTGTTTTTTAATTACGAATTTGGAGCTATGTCTTTTAGCTCTATTTAGCACAACATTTTTGTCTTCAGATCACAGCAGGGCAATGCTGGCTCCACTGGGCAGGTGATTATGTTTTCTAGTGAGAACCCAGAGTAACAGGTAAGGTCTCGTTCACATGGGTGTACTTACTGTAAGTGCATACCTGTGTGACTGTCGTGTTTTGCCTGCATGGGATGCACAGGTGTTCCATGCATCTGCGTGCAGGCAGTCCCATTCATGTCAATAAGGACAAATAATTAATTGGATCCTGTCTAAATTGTCCCTAGTATATGTATGAATGTGAGTTAGGGACCTTAGATTGTAAGCTCCTTGAGGGTAGGGACTGATGTGAATGTACAATGTATATGTAAAGCACTGCGTAAATTGACGGCGCTATATAAGTAACTGAAATAAATTAAATAAATAAATAAATAAATAAATAAGGACACAGCCGCTGATTCCAATTTGACATCTCTGTGTGTGCTGATGTCCCCGAACGCAGATAGTGTGATTTCTGGGACACACACCTGCACTAGCACCCACATGGATGTCAAATTGGGAGTAGCAGCGTTGTTTGTACAGTTGCTGCTTCCCAATTGACATGAATGGGACTACCTGCATGCATTTCTAGCTGTGGCCATATTGAGTAAGGGCAGATTATCATGTAGAATTGACTTCCTTGGATCCAACTGCCCTTAGCTCAGGCATGCAGGCAGAAGGGTGCGACATAGCTGAGAAAGCTTCTCCTCCAGATAAAAGTCCCATTAAGACTCTTGAGATGAATGTCATCATTTTGGCCTGGCCAGAAAGCAAGAAGCAACTGAAGAAATGTAAAAATAAAGTTTCAAGCAAGTAAATATAATATACCTTCCTTTCTATTTATTAAGACAGTATAAGAATTTAAAAAAGTTAATGCTTATTGAGAGAGTTCAGTTCCACTTTAAGCATGCCCATGTGAACTAGGCTTAAAAGGGAGTGGGGGAAAAAAAAAAACGGGTCGTGGTGTAGTTCCTCTCTCATCTACAGACAGCTATTATTTTCTATATCTGAAAGGCAAATGTTGCTTCATCATTTTGGTGCTTCTGTATATTTTGTGAGTGATAGAAGTCTTTGTGTTGGTATCCATAAAACAGGAACAAGAGATATTTGCTAAAATCCTTGCGGCATGCACAACTCCCCTAAAAAAATAGTAACAGATCTACGGGGGAACTCAGAAAAACAAAAACTGCTGTTACAATGTTACAAACTGCAACATATCTGTGATTATTTTTTGTCCATCGTTCCACTTTTATTCATTTGTATATTATATGTCTATTTTCAGATTTACCAGCTCTCTCAAACATCCTCCAAACAGAATTGCAATCTCATTCTGTGCAATGTGACATTCCTTCCTAAGATGTAGTTTCCTCCTATGCTGTTCTATGTCAGTACAGTGAGACTAGAGCAAAGGCTAACTCTAAAAAGAAAACAACAGCCTTGGCCAAGCAGATTATTTCTCATAAAGATAATAATTTTTTTACAAGATGTTGGAAAAGAACCACTCTAGCCTCTCTGGCCAAAAAGTTAAAAAGTATCTATCTCACTGAGCATGACCTTTATAAATAATTTTGTATTGTTGATTAGGTTGTTGAAGCCAATGTTTTGGAGAAGCGTTTGCTATCTATGGTTGGTTACCTGGTTAAGATATGGGTGTGTATGCCGTAAAAATTTCTATCCTCTTCACAGAGAGTCTTCTTGTAGAAAGTAAATGACAGGAGGGAGGCAGTGCAGAGGGCTGAAGTGTTGCAAAAAGAAACATGCTGTGTAAGGGACCCTCTCATTGGTTGGTGGTCCCTGCCATGCTGACTCAGGTCCCACCATACTTCGTCTATGATGAGACAGTCACCTACCTGTTGTTTGACGATTCTCTGCCACAGTATGGTTTCACACCTCCATTGGCCTGAAGTCTAACGTTTATATATTCCCAGTCTGACCTGTTATCCAGAATAAATAAATATACAGTCCAGTTAAATTTTATCAGCTTTACTGCATAACTTCACACCACCACAACTCTTAAGTTTACAGGCACTTTTTAGTACAATAGCAGGACATGACTCACCCTCACCAACAGAAATCCACAGTGTAGAACACTTCTCTCCTCCTAACTTTCCATACAGTGGTTCCACAAGTGCAGAACACTTCAATGTCTCACAGAACAGCATGAGCCATCTTCTCCATATGTTACAGTTTCTTAGCATAAGCGATATTTACACGGGGTGGACCTTCCTATAACACATGAGAGATCTTCCACTGGCCCAAGGTCACTCTAAACCAAGCCAGGAAACATGCTAGGCGAGCGTCAAGGGGGTCAAGGTTTCTCTATCTGCTTCCCAAGTGTCCTCACACACCATCCTAGCAGTTCACTATGTAGAGGGCTCTCTATTTCGGCTCCAGTGCAGCACTACTTTTTTGCTGATCAGGGTATCCTGTTCTCATAGCCCAAGTGCACTGGGCCCCACCCACAGATGGCATATTATGGGCAATCTTTCCACCCATTACATCACTAAAGTAGGGACAAAAGGTAAAGGGACACTAACACCTGCCAACACACTGTGTGTAAACTTTATGATATTTGACCTGTGGATTATAGGATGGGGATTTTGTGTTTTGTGATCATCGGCTGAGTGTTTTTGAGGGCTTGAAAATTCACTCCTTTCATTATTATTCCTCAACATTATCTAAAGCTAAAACTTTTTATTACTTGTGGGAAAACATGAGAAAGGGTAAGAACCTATTGCTACTTGTATCCCCACTAAATTTACTCCAACTAATTGTTTTGTCATTAATTGCCACTGGGATGGAACATAAGGGAACGACATTTTGAGTCATCATAATAAGGGATTTACCTCACTTCAGAGAGATTTCTTCTCATTTCCTGTTGTGTCTAAAGGGAAATCTTTCAAACAGGAAATGCCTTAGATGGCACAAAAAGGCAGAGGAGTTTAAACAGAGTTTCAACCATTCCCTATTTTTTTTTTTTAAAGTGATTTAGATAGCAATGTAATTGTGAGTGATGTGCTGAACCTGGGTATGGCTTGTGCAGGCTTGGTGAACTTCAATAAAATTTGAGTACCGTATCAGAACTCCATTGAAGTTAATGGGAGCTGAATGTTAAAAACTAGAAATTGCATTTTCTAGGCTAATATGCTAGGGGTTGTCAAACAAATGGCATTAGGGGACTGGGCACTGCCCAGGAGATACTGTATGTACCAAAGAAAATAAAAAAAGGCGGGGAGCAGCAATTTTTAGGAATGCTGCTTTTAATAATAAAATAAATAAGAGGTTATATTTGCCTGCTCTGTGCAATGATATTTGGAGTCTCCAACTGGCGCTGTCCGCTTCTCCCTTCTTCAGGTACCTCCTTAACAAGCCTGTTGTTAAAGAGGCACCTGTGCATGTGCGCTCTTGAGCCAGGCTGTGTGCGTCCATAGACGCACACATGGCTGGTAAGCCATGCCCCCACTTCCTTCCTATAGGAGTTCAACTGAAGGTCTAGGGCTCCCGCTGCTCTCAGTGTCTCCTGTGAGACTAGGAAGTGAGGGGAGCGCTGCTACAGCTGAAACAAAGAAGGGGGGCAGGGTTGAGTACCCTAAACATGCACAAATGGTGATAAACAAATAATATTGGTTAAGAGCAGCTCATTGTGAATAAAACGTATGTGAGAAAAAAATTAATTGAATTAATTTGAACCACGCTCTCTCTTAAAGTTAAAAAAAACTTAAATGTACTATAAAGGGCAAGTGCATAAAAAGTGCATAACAAACAATGTCAGCAAACAATTTCAAATAATCCAAAATAAAACGTCCATAAATAACAAAATCTAGTGAATGTCCAAAATAAATTAAATTCAACTCTGTGCATATGAATCTTCTTAATTCTGGTGAACAATAAGGATTGACTGTAGGTCTTCCACCACCATCACCTGCCACACATCCTAGTCACCAGAACTCCATGACACCCATTACAGGTAGTCAAAAGAGCTGAAAAGATTATGCCAATAGGGGGATGCTCCTGACCTCAACACCGGTCTGACAGATGTCCAATCATCAGTGAAGAAATGAAAAGACGAAGAGGTCTCCCATAGTGAAGTATATCACAATTTATTTAAAAAATGTAAAAGTATTATTATTATTATACAGGATTTATATAGTGCCATAAGTTTACGCAGCGCTTTACAATATAAAAGGGAGACAATACAGTTATAATACAATAAAATACAAGAGGATTAAGAGGGCCCTGCTCAGAAGAGCTTACAATCTAATAGGGTGGGGCAGGTGGTACAAAGGTTGTAACTGTGGGGAATGAGCTGTTGGAAGTGGTAGAAGATTAGTTGGAGATGTTTTAGGCTTTCCTGAAGAGATGAGTCAGGGATCACCTGAAGGTAGCAAGAGTAGGGGATAGCCGGATAGACGGAGGTAGCGAGTTCCAGAGGATGGGAGAGGCTCTGGGGAAATCCTGGAGACGAGCATGGGAGAAGGAGATGAGAGAGCTTGAAAGCAGGAAGTCTTGAGAAGATCGGAGAGGTCGATTTGGGTGATATTTGGAGACAAGATTGGTGATGTAGCTCGGGGCAGAGTTGTGAATGGCTTTGTATGTTGTGGTTAGTATTTTGAATTGAATTCACTAGGTGATTGGGAGCCAGTGTAGGGATTGGAGTAGAGGGTTGGCAGACACTGAGCGGTTGGTAAGGTGGATAAGTCTGGCAGCAGCATTCATGATAGACATAAGAGGGGATAGCCTATGGAGAGGTAGGCCAATGAGAAGGGAGTTGCAATAGTCAAGGCGAGAGATAACAAAGGAGTGAATGACGAGCTTGGTGGTTTCATTTGTTAAAAAGGGGCGAATTTTAGAGATGTTACGGAAGTGGATTCTACAAACTGTTGGCAACGATTGGATATGAGGCTGAAATGACAAGTCAGAGTCTAGGATTACACCTAGTACCCTGGCATGAGGGGAGGGACTGATAGTTGCATTGTTGATTTTGATGGAAAAGTCATGGAGGGGGGCACGGGTGGGGGGGAATATTAATAGCTCAGTTTTAGAGAGATTTAGTTTAAGGAAGTGGTGCGTCATCCATGCTGATATGTCAGTTAGTAAGTTAGTAATGCGAGAGGAGGCTGAAGGAGTGAGGTGAGGAATAGACAGATAGATTTGGGTGTCATGAGCGTATAAGTGGTATTGGAAGCCATGGGCGGTTATTAAGTGACCAAGGGAGGAGGTGTAGATAGAGAAGAGAAGGGGTCCAAGAACAGAGCCTTGGGGGACCCCCACAGAAAGGGGCTATGGAGAGGAGGAGACAGAGTTGTAGGTGACACTGAAGGAGAACTGTGATAAATAGGAAGAGAACCAGGATAGAGCAGAATCTCAGAGGCCAAGGGAATGTAGTTTATTGAGAAGGAGGGGGAGGTCAACAGTATCAAAGGCCGCAGAGAGGTCAAGTAGTAGGAGTATGGAGTACTGGCTGTTGGTTTTAGCAGTTAGTAAATCGTTAGTGAGTTTTAGTAAGGCAGTTTCCATGGAGTGCTACGAGCGAAAGCCAGACTGTAAGGGGTCAAGAAGGTTATTTTCACTGGGGTAGGAACTAAGATGGTTGTAGACTAAGCGTTCTAGAAGTTTAGAGGTGAATGGGAGCAATGAGATGGGTTTTAAGTTGTTCAGGTTGGTAGAGTCCAGTGAGGGCTTTTTAAGAATGGGAGTGATCTGCGCATGTTTTAGAGGGGAGGGGAAGATGCCACTAGAGAGGGAGAGATTGAAGATGTGGGTGAGGGAGCAGAGGATAGAAGAAGAAGGTGACCGTAGTAGTTGTGAGGGAACAGGATCCAAGGGACAATTGGTTAGGTGGGCATCCACCTAACCAAGTTTTGTAACCTCTTCAGTAGTAGCCAATTCAAAAGAGGAGAGTGTTGAATGTGCTGCTAGGCAAGGTATGTTGGGTGGGGAAGGTGTACACACTGTGGAGGTGTCCTCACGAATTGCATCGATCTTGTCTTTGAAGTAAAAACAAATATCCATCACAGCCAAACATTCATGTGTGAAGGAACGCCATTTGTGCTCCAGCTTTGTTACATGGGGCGGAAATGACGTATCACACTTAAGGCACGCTTACGCGTTTTGTCAGCACGCTCTGACGTCATCAGGGGTCATGTGATATGTCCCTTCCTAATTTATACAAATCTGCCATTGAAGGATATCCAATCCAAATCAATCCTTGCTTAATAATGAATCTAAGCCTGAATATTAATCCACAATGGTGTAAGACAATAAAGAAAAATATAAAAAAGATTAAATGGATTTTGTTACAAAATCCCATTATTAAAAATAAATGAAAAATGTAGCTAAAATACTGCCATCTTGTGGACAAAAACCAGATGACGATAAAGTATTATTTTAAAAAAAGAAGGTTTACCAATTGGGCCATCTAGTGGCGAATAATTGAACTGAATTCAAATAAATTGGAACACGTTTTACTAAATGGCCATTACAAAAGGTGTTAAACCTGTACTGAATGCCTAATAGTTAGATAAATAGCATTTTAAGTCTATATCTACGTTTATTCCCATGGGAGTGAGTGTAATTAATTTGAAGATCCATTCTGTTTCTTTTTTTGATATTTTCTGGATCATATTTCCCCCTCTCCAATCCAAATCTATTTTGTCAATCCCAAAAAAAATTTCTAAACTGGGATCCTTATTATGATGTGTCCTAAAGTGGTTAGAGAGGCTATGTTTTGAAAACCTATTTTTGATATAATTTAGATGTTCGTTAATGTGGGTACTTAGATTCCTTTTAGTGCGTCCTACGTATTGTAGCACGCATGGGCAAATAATGAGGTAGGTTACGTGGGTCGATTAGCATGTGATCAATTTATCAATTTTAAACTAATTTCCTGTGCTAAATGATACAAATTGTCTTACTTTTCTGACACCCATTCTCGTCAATATGCATGCTTTACATTCTTTACAGTAATAAAACCCTGTTACATCCAAAAAGGTGTCTTTTTTCTTTGGGGGATCTAACAGATTGGGGGCAAATTTATTCCTTAAATTAAGTGCCTGTCGATAGATAAACCTGCGCGATTGGGTAACAGTTTTGATAATGTTTTATTCCTCAAAAGTATTGGCCAATGTTTCATAAGTATCTGCTCCAAAGTTATATAATCTCGATTGAAATTAGTCAAAAATGATATAAAGTTTTGTTGTGGCTTCTTTTTCGGCTTGCCCTTCAATAACTGTTCCCTGTCCATATCCATAATCTGTCGTTGAATGGGTCTAAGATCTTGATCACGGTACCCCTTTTCTTTAAATTCATTAACCACAATTTCAGACTGATGTAAATAATCAGACTTATTATCGCAATTACGCCTGATCCTCATTAGTTGGCCTGTTGGAACCCCACCCAACCATCTTGGATGATGGCAGCTAACCATAGGGATATAGTTGTTTCTATCTGTTCCCTTAAAATGAGTCTTAGTTTGGACACACCCATTACTTTTCACTAAGACTATATCAAGGAAACTGAGATGTGACAGATTCCAACTTCCTGTGAATTTTAATCCATAACAGTTTTTGTTAATATCCATCAAGAATGTTTCCAGGGCATCTACTGTACCATCCCATAAAATAACAATGTTGTCAATGTATCTTTTGTATAGAGACATTTCTTGTATAGGAACACCAAAAATGCTCTGCTTCTCTCATTGACTCATCAGTATGTTTGCTACACCGGGAGCGTATTTGGCTTCCATGGCAACTCCTTTGACCTGTTTAAAGCATGATCCCTCATGCCAAAAGTAATTGTTAGACATGGCTAGCTCTAAGGCCTCTATGCAGCTGAAACAACACTGAAGTTTTAGATTGTAAACTCTAATGAGCAGGGCCCTCTGATTCTTTCTGTATTGAATTGTATTGTAACTGTACTGTCTGCCCTCATGTTGTAAAGTGCTGAACAAACTGTTGGCGCTATTTAAATCCTGTATATTAATAATATTGTTCCATAAATGATTTAGGCATGGGGTGGGTAAAACAGGTAGTGGGCAGTTTTTAACTTAATTCAGAGAATGCATTAAGGTAAAAAAATAAAAATTACTTTAGAAGCACTTTGAAGTGAAACATTAGAAATGCTAAATTAATTTAAACATGCTTGGGTATGGCCTGATCTTGCCTGTGAAGTGGCACATATGTGCAGTGTATACAATCTACTACAGCAGAAGAGACATACACAAAAAAAGTATCTATAAATTGCAAGCAAAATGACAGCTCCCTGAAGCTAACAGAAGGGGGCAGGGATTCCATTCATCTATACTATACCCTTATCCACAACAAAAATGGCATAGGATCCCCCAATTCATACCAGCCCCGAAGAGTCAAAGACCAATGACATCACTTGGATCACATAAAGTCATTGACCAGTTATGCATATTATCCATATATGGTCACTGATATCACTTGGGAGACCCCACTCCGTTATTTATATCATCTATCAGACCTGACATTCGGCTGCAGTAAAGTGACAAGAACAAGTGTCAGCGTTTTTTCTTTTTCTTTTGGTGGGTTGGCAGACATCAGGCATTGTAATTAACACTGATCTCTATCAATGGACAATGTGATGGACAATATGTGTATAATATGGTGGGACATTTTTAAGAGACCTGTTAAAAATGGTGTCTGTCTCTATTTACACTTTACTTTTTTGTGAATGAGTAGGGGTATTATTATTGTTAAAGAGGCTTTCAGATTCAGATTTAGCCCCTGCATGCAGATCACCACAACCACTGGGCCAAGGTTGTGAGAAAGAGCCTCTTGTCCTCATCAATATTGGGATAAAGTACTCCCCCCATGTTTAGGGCATGTAAAACCAAACCAAAGAAAATTCCCAGCTTAACTCACCAGCCAGTCTGCTACCAACCAAATTTTCCTGTCTAACAGTTTGCATTAAAAACAGGGGTTTAGTTAACATTTGCAAATACATACGTAAGCTACAGAGCCACACCAAGGCACCCTGATATTTCTGCAGTCCTAACTCTTGTAAATTTATGAGAGTCTCCACAGTGGAAGCACATGAGCCGGAGGTAGCCCAGCCCTCCTTAAAGGCACAGTAGCACACTGAACACCCAGCACATAGCACAATAACAGCAAAGGTGTCCAGTGTGTCCCCTCACCAGTATAACATCAGTAAAAAACAATGGCCACTGCCCCTACCACAAGGGCATGTAGCCTTGTATGGTTCAAGCGCACACTAGTTCCTGCCCCCCCCCCCCCCCACCATATATATGTGTTTTTATTATTTACATGAAGTTACTCCTTATAATCTATACCAGACCAGCAACAGAATTTCGAGGGGGACTTCACCCTGTTCTTTTTTTTTTTTTGCAAGGGCCTTAAAATTCAAACCAGATCTGAAGCCTATGTTTAGTAATGGCTGATTAACCAGGTTCCAGCTGTGGTGTTGTATTATAAATTAGAAATTAATTGAATACCATAGGGCCCTTTTACACGGGCTGTCCGATCATGTCCGCCTGTCAGTTCTTCAGGCAGACCTGAACGGACACTCCATTCACTCCTATGGAGAGGCGGGTGTCAGCAGTAACATGTCCGCAGACACCCGCTGCCATCCGATCCGATCCTCTCTGCCAAAACCAGACGGATGGTGGTCCTAATTTCCATCCATCTGGTGGATCGGATTGGATGGGATCGGATAAAAACAGACAGGTGGTCCGTTTTCATCCGATCTCCCCATAGAGGAGAGCGGGACTCTGACAGGTCCGTCTCAGCACAGTGAGCGGAGACAGACCTGTCATCCGCCTGCTCAGCGGGAATCAGTGGATCGATCCCCGTCGAGCAAGCGGATTCCTGTCCAACGGAGTCGCCCGTGTGAAAGGGCACATGTTTTGCAGTCCATAAGTATTTCATCAAAGTGTTACTAAACCCAGTATTCACTATATCTGATCTCCCACAGCACACAGAACATGGAAATGCAATTATTTTAGTAAATTTGAAATACTAAATACATTTTCTCATGAACAGTATACAGCCTTGTGACTTCCATCAGTGTCTGACCGAGCACTGATTAAAGCTAGTAGGAGGAGTTTTCATTCTCCTCTGACTGTCCTATGAAGCTGCATGACCCCTGACCCTCTATCTGGACAGTGCCGGTTGGCCCTGTGCTGATCATATGCACGCTCCCAAAAAAAATCTTGTAGGAGGAGTTTTCATTCTCCTTTGACTGTCCTATGAGGCTGCATGACCCTCTGTCTGGCCCTGCACTGATTGCATGCACTCTCCCAAGAAAAAAGACATCTCTAGCAATACACACCTGAGCATATGCAGAGTGCCTCCTAGGGCTCTGTGCTATTAGCAGCTGGATTGGGGAAAGCAAAAGAATAGGAGGATTAGAGAAGACTGGATCAAACAGCCTTTTTACACAATGCACAGGATTAACCCCTATGGTTCCACAGTGAGTATAACAAGCGTGCATTACTGCATATACAGACTGATTTCACTGTTGTGGGTTTAGTAACACTTTAATTTCTATTGCATCATTGTTTTACACCTGCAACACAGCACAGGACTGCCCCAATACCCAATGGCCAGCAATGGGTACGTTTCCACTGCAAGAGGTTAGTGAAGCTGTGATCTAAGTCCCCTTTTGACAATTCAGCTTTTTACCCATGAAAGCAAGAAGAAATCCCTTGCCAACCAGTCTTTTAAAAAGTTTACTTACCCTTTAAACTGATCATATTGTCAAAAATAAAAATAGTTTCAGTTTAATTTTGTCTAACACCCTAAGGACTTTTTGTCCTTTTTACAATTGCTAAGCACAAGTTAAAAAAAGAAAGTTTGGCCAGTTGAAGGCCAAAGACACATCAAACTGCATTATCCATCTCCACTAAAGACAGATCTATACCAACCACCAATTATCTCAACACAGCACCAGCTGCTGCCACTGAATAACAGCCGGCTGTCATTATGCAACTCGACATCCCTCACATTTCACAACCATCACAATGAATTACAAAGGCATTAAATAGAGGAATAATTTATGAATTATAAATGCCAGTTGGCAGCCAAGGGATTCATTGCAGTTCATAAACGTGCACATTTACATAGAACAGAACAAATATTTAATTGTCGGAGCTTTGTGGGCAACAAGTTTGTGATAAGGCTTTTATCGCAGCAGACCGTGGAGTGCCATGACTTTCTCGCCACCAAGCCCTGTAATTATTGCCACACACGCAGGCATTAGATGGCCAATGCTGACCCCGTTCAAAACAATGAGAACTGAGTTTGTATGTACTTAATGATGCATCAAATTCCATTAACTTGTCACTGTATTCACGAGGCCAAGTGTTGTCAATGCCATGGTTGTATTTGTCAAAATGTTTGAAATAATTGCAGTCTATAACGTGCTGGGGAAAAGGTTTTAGCAATATTATATTTGTCAGTTTTGCAATGTGGGGTGATAAGTTTCAAGTTGACTTTGTTCAAGTTATTTGAACAATCCAATAGATTGTTTTTATGAAACTTAGCAGGGGCATTAAAAAAAAACACCAAGCATTAAATGGAAAATGTCAATAGATCAAAAATACAAACTGAATAAGAAAAGGCGTCTTAATAGAACAGAAATATGGAGGCTGCCATTGCTGTATTTTCATGCAGTACATGCTGGTTACCTAGCTGTCATATTGTCATTCAATACCTTAATGAGGAACTGTATTTGAGAACCACAAATTGAAAACGCAATTTAAATTTATTTTTAATATTCAAAGCGAATTCGCCCATTCATTCATGACTTTATGCTTTATTTTGTTGTGAAATCACCTTGAAAACCACTCCCCTAGCATTTTCTAGCCATGACCATCTTGAGTAGGGGCAGATGATTTCTGTAGCATTTACTTCCTGGAATCCATCTGCCCTTAGCTCAGGCATGCAGGCAGGAAGGTGTGCTTACCCGAGAAAGCCCCTGATCCCCTCAACCAGATGAAAGAAAAAAAATGCCCATGGAGACCCATGGAATGTATAACACCACTTGACCTAGGCCATAAAACAGGAAGCAAGTAAAGAAAAAAAATGTAAAACAAGTAAACATAAGATGCCTTCCTATCTATCTGCTAATGCTAGCAGCATAAGCATTAAAAATAGTTAAAGCTGTTGTAAAAACAATAAACATTTTTTTTCTCTCTTCTTTTTTTCCGTAGATTTTGCCTCCAGACCCCCAATGTTGGGGCCAGGAGAAAGGTTTTCAGTGCGTGTAAGCAGTTCGCATTTGTTTTTCAGTGCGTATTTTATAGTACGTATTTGAATTTGCAGTGCGTTCTTGTCGTTTCTGATTTTCAGCTCGCTCTTCTCAGGCCTTTCTGTTCTTCAGTGTGTTCTGTTAGTTCATTCTGACCAGCCAACCGTTCTGAAGCCGTGTTGCGGTTACGTACTCGTCGTAGAGTTCGTGCTATGTGGGGGCTCGGTGTTGGAGTTCTTGCTTTGACTCAAGCCCAGTCCATGAACAGGGTGGGAAGGAGTTCATGGACGAAGAATTGGTGAGAATAATCCTAATGATTTCAGGATTTATCTCTGGATAACGGACCCCGTTTTTCACCGTTTGTTGGCTTTGCTGTCCCCTTATATTAGCAGGCAGGACACTTGCATGCAGCAAGCCATCACTCCCGAGCAGAGGCTAGTCGCCACGTTGCGGTACTTGGCGATGGGGAGAAGTCTGCAGGACATCAAGTTCTCGACAGGCATCTCTCCCCAGGCTCTGGGGATCATTATTCCAGAGACCTGTTCTGCCATCATTCAGGTCCTGCAGAAGGACTATATTAAGGTAAGTTTTATCCTTTCCTCATTATCCTCATGCATGCTTGAATTTTTTAAACTTCCTTTTTTGTCCTTCATGCATATTTGCCTTCAATAACCTCCCCAGCATGCTATCGTGGGCCCATACACACCTAGTCTAATCACTCAACAATGTATTTTGTCAGCTTCATTGTAGTGCTTTACCCTAAACACCCCCTAAAATGTGTACAAATGTTATTTGTATGCTTAAATTCATGCAGAGTGCCAGAGGCTTTTTTTGGGGGTCCCAAAATAAGTTGGAACCCTCCCTCCCCCAACCGCTAAGCCAACCGATAACAATCCTCTATCTGCTGACTTTGCCCAATCCATACACACTATACCTACCTCTTTTGTTGTCATATTTATGGATGAATTCACCAAAACATGTAGTGAAAGGTCCTGCCTGAATACTTTCAAATGGTACTGTTTACAGTTTTGTTTCCTATTATCTTGATAGGTAATTGTATAAAGTAAAAATGTGCTTCGGGGGGGCGTGGCCTGGACGGGCATGTGAGCGGACGCACTGCACGGAGCTCCCGCCACTGATCCTTATAATATCCTGAACCCGCCACCGATCCGAACTCAGAACTGACCCATCAGTACACTGCGACCCTACAGGACGCATCACAACATTCCCGAACGGTGCCAGAGGTCCAGAATGACCAGAAAAGGGGAGAAAGAAGCAGCAGCAGCGGCGGCTATGGAAGGCCAAGATGGCGCCGGCTCACCTTTACCACAGCGTGCGGCCCGCAGCACAGACAGGACGCAGGATCCGAGCGGTAAGACAGCAAAATCTGGCAAACAATGGGGGAAAGAACAGCCCAGGGACATGGTATACTATGCCCAAAAGATGCAGGGACAGAGCGGCGCTTCCCCCCTGAATCAGCAGTCACTGGCTATGGACACTGAGGGACATGAAGGCGCCATGGCGCTGGATGATACGCTGCCATTAGAGGGCTCCCTGATCCTCAACACTGACGGCTCTGACCCCGTGCTTGATGAGGGACAGCAGCCCACGCTAAGTGATATTCTGCGGGCGGTACAGTGCTGCACAGCGTCTGTAAACGGACTGAAAGTACAATTTGGGAGCCTTAATGAAACTGTTTCACTATTGCGCCATGACATTCAAAAGATCAGGGAGAGGACCACAGCTGTGGAGGGAAGGATCAGCGAGGTGGAGGATATATTACCCCCCCTCACTAGAGATACTAGAAGTGCATTACAGCAAGTGGCTCAGGCCAATGCCAAAAATGACGACATCGAGAACCGTCTCAGGAGGAATAATGTACGCATAGTGGGACTCCCAGAGAAGGTGGAGGGGAGGGACCCCACAGCATTTACAGAAATGTGGCTACAGGACATATTCGGCAAAGATGCTTTTACCGCGCTTTTTGCGGTGGAGCGAGCTCACCGCACACCATTGAGACCCCTCCCCCCAGGCAATCCACCCAGATCAATGCTGGCCAGACTCCTGAACTATAAGGACAGAGAAATAATACTTCGATTGGCCAGGGAGAAGGGAGCAGTGCACTACAATGGAACCAAAATCTCCTTTTACCCTGACTTCTCGTCAGAGGTACAGCGTAAAAGGGCCAAGTTTGCAGAAGTAAAGAAAAGATTGCAGAAGATCCAAGTCACATACGCCATGTTATACCCGGCTAAGCTACGTATTACGGCAAGAGGTCAGTCCACATTCTTTGAATCTGCAGCCGAAGCCTCCGCCTGGCTGGACCGTAACGAACAGGATCTAAGGAGGAGGAGAGAAGCTGATGTGGGAGAGTGAATCACACAATGCGAAGCTGGAAAATTGGGCAGTCATTATTAGACGTTTTATAGTCTACAACATAGTTTGCGGGACAGTATCATTAATCTATAAAGTTAACGCGAGACAAGAGCTTTGTTTATAAGAAAAATACCAAGAAAAGCCAAAAGTCAAGGTGGGACAGTTGTACCCACAGGAAACCCTTTCTTTTTGATCACTCAAGTTTCGGCCCAGTTGCAGGGGCCAGTTAAAATGTGCCCGGTTGGCACCAGTTTGAAGCACAACTCAAGGTGCACAGTCGGAACAGGGGAATCCTCCCCTGACCACTATGGGAACATTGCTCACATTCACAGGGCGAGATCTACACCATGGAGTACATTGCTACAGAGGAGAGGGACACTTTTGCATACGAAGACACCACGCACTTTTTCCCACAGATGCCTCGGATCATCATTGCATAACAACGCTGAATGCTGTACCGGGACAGTCTGGGTCATCGAGACATACATTGATACTCTACGGCCAAAAGATGAGGCGAAGAAACAGGTTCACCCAGGACTTTTCAATCTACAATATCAATCATGGCTAACACCCCAGTTGTGACATGGAACGTCCGAGGTGTCCTTGATCCCTTGAAACGTACCATGATAAGCACATGTCTGAAAAAATTTCACCCAGCAATAGTGGGCCTCCAGGAGACTCACCTGACGAAGGAAACAGTCAGTTTTCTGCAGTATTCCTGGGTGGGCAAGGCCTACCACTCCACTCACACCGCATTTTCTCGGGGGGTGAGTGTTTTGGTACATAAATCCTTGGCTTACCAGGAATTAGATGCTGTGATTGATTCCACGGGTAGATTTGTGTTTTTGCATTGCAGGTTGTATACCTTGACATTGATACTGGTATTTGTGTACATACCTCCTCCGTTCTCCAGGGAAATTTTACAGCTCCTCTTGACTTACCTGGTTGACAAACCTGATATCCCAATAATGATCATGGGTGACTTTAATGGCTACTTAGATCCCAGACTAGACAGACACCCCCCGGCACAGCCACCCTCGGGAAACAGGGGCACTATTCTGAGTAGACTACTGATAGAGGTGGGTTGGATAGACTTATGGAGAGCTAAATACCCTAATACAAAACAATTTTCCTGCTTCTCCAAAACCCATGGGTCACTTTCCCGTATTGACCTGTGTGTGGGGTCCCCCCAACTCCTAGGTGTGATACACAAGGTAGAATATTTACCCCGAGGGGTCTCGGACCACTCTCCTCTAGTCGCTTATCTTGTTACTAGACCGGCGACCACACTGCCTAGAGCACCGTGGAAGCTAAACGCTTTTTGGCTAAAGCTATTCACCTCTCACGACAGAGTAACCAAACAGATAGAACAATACTTTCTAGACAACCGAAGACAAACGGATCTCTTAGTAAGATGGGATGCCTTTAAAGCATGCCTGAGAGGCACATTTATAGCTGAAATTGCTGACGTAAAACACAATTCCGCAACCGTACTGATGCAGGTGGAAGACCGGGTGAAGCAATTGGAGCTCGCTTTTATTCTAGACTCATCAGAGTCCGCGAGGGAGGCATGGATATCGGCCCAGGAGTCCCTGGATCGGTTGAGGTCCTCCGCCGCGGAACGTAAACGGTTCTTTACTAAACAAGCTTTTTACGAAGAGGGTGAAAAAACTGGTAGGCTGTTGGCTAGGATAGCCAGATCTCAACAGTCGTCTCCCGCTATAGGAGCGATACGTGGCTCCTCGGGACGTCTGGTGAATGATCCGGAGAAAATTATAGAGGAGCTAGCATCTTTCTACGCAGAGTTATATAAACCATGTGACAACTATACAGACGAAGAACTGCAGACATACATGGGCACTATAACGCTTCCAGCTCTGACCCACCAGTCTAGGGGGGAGCTGGAGGCACCAATTTCGCTGGATGAACTGAGAGAGGCGGCTGCCTCTTTCCCTACATGCAAGGCCCCCGGGGACGACGGGCTCCCCATGGAGGTATACACCCAATATGGTGAAACAATCCTACCTAAACTGCTCGAAGTATTAAATGCATCCTTTAAATTGGGAAGGTTACCAACCACTATGACTAGAGCTAACATTATATTATTGTTAAAAATGGGTAAGGACCCCTTAGACCCCGGCTCCTATAGGCCTATATCGCTCCTTCAGAGCGACATTAAATTACTAGCAAAAGTACTAGCCATGAGGGTTAATAAGATTGTTAGAACAATAGTTCATTTAGATCAAGCGGGATTTATGCCTCGAACATCTACGGCAACCAACCTTAGACGCTTATACCTAAACATGCAGACCCCCTCGGAGTCTACGGGCTCTAGAGCCTTGCTGTCTCTTGATGCCAATAAGGCATTTGACAGCGTGTGCTGGAGATACTTGTGGGCGGTTCTGGCCAAGTTTGGGTTTGGGCCCAGGTTCATCAGGTGGGTTAGGCTGCTATATGATACACCCCGGGCGGCTATACGTGTGGCGGATCGAATGTCCCATGCCTTTGGGCTGGGCAGGGGGACCAGACAGGGATGTCCCCTGTCCCCTCTGCTCTTCGCACTGGCTATAGAGCCCCTGGCGGCACAGGTGAGAGACTGCCCACAGATCAAAGGTTTTCAATATGGTGAATTGCATGAAAAAATCATGCTCTACGCCGATGACATGCTTTTGTTTTTGGAAGACGCAGAGGGATCCCTGGAACAGGCAATGTCACTTATAACTGAATTTGGTCGTTATTCAGGCCTCACTATCAACTGGACTAAATCTGCCTTAATGTTTATAGACGGTTCCCCGATGACCAACATGAGACCCCCGACCCAGATACCGGTGGTTTCTACGTTTAAATATTTGGGTATACATATCTCGCCTACACTTACAGACTTTTGTAGTCTAAATGTCTACCCTCTGCTGTCACGGTTTAGAGACAAGATAAATGTTTGGAATAAACTTAGGATGTCCCTAGCAGGAAAAGTAAATCTCATAAAAATGATTTTGATGCCACAATTTCTATACATGCTACACAACACGCCTGTAGTCATCACGCTGAAGATATTCAGAGTGGTTAACTCCTTATTCCGGCTGTTGTTGTGGCATACCAAACCCCCCAGAATCAAGCTGGAACAGCTGCAGCGCCCTAAGGAGGGGGGGGGCCTGGCCCTACCCAACCCATGGATATACTATCTAGCGGCGCAGCTGCAGCAACTGATAGGCGCTATGGCCCCTCTCCCACTGGGCTCATCGGCTAAACTTATGCTGGTGGGCACAGGGGCGGAGTCAATACCTGAGGGATTGGAGGCCCACCTCTTCCAGAAACCCAATAAACAAATGCCTACATATACACTGCTGCAGAAAGTGTGGAACAAAGCTAAACAACTACAAAATGTTCTGGGCTTTACTAAGTATAGCCCGATATGGGAAAATAAAACATATGTTGAGCTGGCTAAGATCCAACAAGGGCACAGATGGCGCTGCAGGGGTATCACACATCTGCACCAGATTTTCAGTAATGGAACATTATTATCGTTTAAAGATCTACAAGATAAATACTCATTGCCTAACAATATGCTGTTTTACTATCTACAATTGAAGCATGCAATTAAAGCACAGGGGGAAGCAGTTGACTGGTCCCAATCCCCCACACCGGTTTTTCATATAATGCAGGAGGCATTGGAGACTAAGGGCATGATTTCACAATGCTACAACATGTTATTAGCGTCACTGTTAGAGGGGTATCCCACAAAGGCGGCTGCTCAGTGGGAGGCGGATTTAGGCCCCCTACCAGGGGAGGTATGGGAAGAGGCTTTGCAAGCAGTTAACTCCTGCTCACTGAACGTGGCACAGAGGGTATCCCAACTCTACATCTTGTTGAGAGTACATTATACACCTGTTAAGTTGTTCAGAATGGGCAGGGCGCCTGACCCATTGTGTGGCAGATGCAGGGCGGCATCTGGGGACTTGATTCACCTCCTCTGGCGATGCCCCAAACTCCATAGGTACTGGGCGGAGGTCCTGGCTACACTAAATCAGGTGTTCCAGGTCACTGTTCCATTAGATCCATTATGTTGCTTGCTAGGAGTTCTGGAGGGGGTGATTGCGGAGGAGGTGACGAGGGTCGCTTTTGCACGGGCCCTATTTCAGGCCAGAAAGGTAATACTGATGGGATGGAAGTCTGCTGCGCCGCCTAGTAGCAAAACATGGATACTAAATATGGGAAAAACGCTTATAATGGAAAAATATATTTACCAGCACAGGGGCAATCCCGGAAAGTTTGACAGATTGTGGGACCCATGGCTGGATGTGCCAGGTATAAGCCCCACGGAATTGGTACAGATGAGGTTGCTGAGGGGTGTTTAAAGATACGACAGATAGACACAGAGAGCGGATATTGGAGAGCGGGGGAGGAGGGTATGGGGACAATGGAGAATATGTTTTTGATTTGATTAGATGGAATATAGAGTCCGAATGCTGAAAGATCCAAAATGTAAACTATGACACCTTATCGATGGATATGTTAATATGTGGGAAAAAGAAATGCAGATTATGGTGCAAATATCAATGTAATGTAATATATGTCTTTTCATATGAGCAATAAAAACCTTTTATGATTTAAAAAAAAAAAATGTGCTTCAATTAGGACAGTGTGTATTCATATTTTTGTATTATGACATTTCTTACCTGTCCAGTGGGCTGCCAATAGTGTAAAGTAAGGAAGGGCTGCCCAAAGAAACACACGTTATTTATGCAATCAGCTCTCAATGCAGTGGAGAGGGTTACCTGTCCAAAACATCTCCCCCCCTAAAATTTTTACAATGAGCCTTCAGAGGGGGTGAGGAATATGATAAGTGGACCTTATATTTTTGTCTTTAAGTACTCCTTAAAATGAATGTTATACTGATGTTGGCCAAGAATGTTTGTGTCTAATCTGCTTGCAATGTTATGTGCAAAAGTACTATTTTTTTTTTCTTGTTTGACTCCACAGTTTCCTTCAACACCACAGGAATGGCAGACTGTGGCATCCCACTTTGCCCAGCAGTGGGACTTTCCCAACTGCGGAGGGGCAATAGATGGGAAACACGTTCAAATAATCCCACCCCCCAACTCGGGGTCATACTATTATAATTACAAGGGGTTTAATAGTATTGTGTTGTTGGCGGTGGTGTTGGCTACTTACAAGTTCCTGTATGTGGACATGGGGGAAAATGGGCGGATGTCGGATGGTGAAGTCATCGCCCACACAGAGTTTTACTGAATGGCAGCTTGGGCTTGCCTGTTCCAGAAGACAATGTGGAAGGACTCCCGTTCATCTTCGTCGCGGATGAAGCATTTGCGCTCGGGGACCATCTTATGCGGCCATTCCCTATGAGGACCCTCACCCCGGACCAGAGGTTTTTAATTACCGGCTGGCCAGAGCCAGAAGAGTGGTGGAGAACGCTTTCGGGATAATGGCCAGCCGGTTCCGCCTATTTTGGACAGCAATCCACATGGCGGGGTATTAACTCAACCATATTGTGCTTGCCTGCTGCATTATGCACAATTTTCTACAAAAAAATGCGACAAACTATGTGGCCTCAGTTGGGACTGAGGCCGGCTTTCCTGTTTCTTCAACCCTGACGGCACTTGAAGCTGGCCGTCCTGGCTTGCCCCCCCAAAGCGCCTGCGAAGTGAGACAAGAATGTCTGGAGTATTTTGCGGCTAGGGGGGCCATTGATATGCCACACAGTCAAGAAACACTTTAAAAATATTTTTTTGGGGATAAACAGAAATAATATTTCCTTGTATTTACTGCTTGTGTTTCTTTCTTTTGCGATTTTTTAGTAGTCATGAAAATGGCGTGATTGTGGCAAATTAAAAAGCACTGCAGGAGTTATTTACTAAAGAAAAATCCACTTTGCACTCCAAGTGCACTGCAAAAGTGCACATGAAACTGCAATGAAAGTGCACTTGTAGTGCAAAGTGGATTTGCCTTTAGTAAATAACCCCCATTGTCACTGTAAACACCAACTTACTCCAAAAACTGCTTTTGAGCATTGAAATAAGAAGCCACACATTGTTGAGTAGAAAACATTTTACTCAAAAGCACATTCACATGTGCGTTAGAAAAGGGTTTTTGAACAAACCAACATCTTTGTTGTATAACATTTTTTTGGTCACATTAGAAATAGCCTTTTTTTAGCCGTTCAACAGGCATGTTTCCAAACAGAACATACACAACTCATGAAATTACTAAGTTCAACTTTGGCAAAGTGAAGCCAATATCTGACATTAGTATGTCCAAACAGTGTTGATATTGCCTTCATCAGATGGGGTGATGTCACCCCTGTAAAAAACAAATTTTGAAGATGCACAGAAATTGGGATTCAAAATGGGGATTTTCCTCTTGATCTAATGCCTAATGTCAACATATGCTAGCTCCCATCATGGGTGATCAATGGGCGTGTTTTGGGGGGTGCAACCCCTTCCTCTCACCTACTTCTGTTACGAGAAATGGGTTGCACACACAAAACGCGTACATTGATGGCAGATAGAACATGTTGATACACCCGTGCGCATCTTCAAAATTTGGTTTTTAAAATACTTTAAAACTTGTTTTTAAAAGCAAAAATACACAATAAAACGGTATAATTTTGGTGTGTTATATATTCTGCCTAAAACATCAATGATGTTCTTCATTTTTTGTTGAACGTCATTGATGTTTTCCTTTATCTTTTCTAAATCACGATTGCACCCCATTATCTCCCCGATGAGGATCTGGGCACTTTCACTTGTGAAATGAGATTCTTATTCCACAACATCCACATCACCTAAAATAAAAAAACACACTGTAATGCCCCGTACACACGGTCGGACATTGATCGGACATTCCGACAACAAAATCCATGGATTTTTTCCGACGGATGTTGGCTCAAACTTGTTTTGTCTACACGTGGTCGCACAAAGTTGTCGGAATTTCCAAATGCCAAGAACGCGGTACCGTACACCATGTAGGACGAGACTATAAAAGGGCAGTTCAGTACTAAGCGCGGCACCCTTTGGGCTCCTTTTGCTAATCTTGTGTTAGTAAAAGTTTGGTGAGAGATGATTCGCGCTTTTTCAGACTCGTGGTTTTCAGATCGTTTTCTGCTGTTCAGTTTGTGCTTGTGGGTTTGTATCTGTTCTTCAGTGCGTACAGCGAGTTACCCTTGACTTTGTCATTATGTTCTTGTTCGTTCGTTACTGATTTTCAGGTAACTCTTCACAGGCCTTGCTGTTTCTTCAGTGCGTTCTGTTACTTCGGTCTGACCAGCCGACCGTTTTCTAGCCATGTTGCGTGTATGTACTCATCGTAGAGTTCGTGCTGTGCGGGGGCTTGGTGTTGGGGTTCTTACTTTGACACAAGCCCAGTCCATGAACAGGGCGAGGAGGAGTTCATGGACCAAGAATTGGTTGCTCCAGCGTGACCAGTTCTGTCACATGCCTTTACTCCGTGAGATCCGTGAGAATAATAATGACGATTTCAGGAACTTTCTCCGGATGACGGACCCCGTATTTCACAGTTTGTTGGCTTTGCTGACCCCTATATCAGCAGGCAGGATACCTGCATGAGGCAAGCCATCACTCCGGAGCAGAGGCTAGTCGCCACCCTGCGGTACTTGGCAACGGGGAGAAGCCTGCAGGACCTCAAGTTCTCGACAAGCATCTCCCCCCAGGCTCTGGGGATCATTATCCCAGAGACCTGTTCTGCCATCATCCAGGTCCTGCAGAAGGAGTATATTAAGGTAAGATTTTTATCCTTTAACATCACATTTTATTGTATTTAATGTTTGATAATGTATTGCATTTCTTTCATCATTCCCTAATTACCATGATTGTAATATACTGTGAATGTCCCCTTTGTCCTCATGCATGCTGGAATTTTTTATATATTTTTTTTGTCCTTCATACATATTTGCCTTCACTAACTTCCCCAGCATGCTCTCCTGGGCCTATATTCACCTCACGTAGTCACTTAACAATGTATTTTGTCAGCTCCATAGTAGTGCTTTACCCTAAATACCCCCTAAAATGTTTAAAATTGTGATGTGTGCTTTAAATTCAGGCAGAGTGCCAGAGGTTATTTTTTTTGGGTCCCAAAATCATTTGGAACCCTCCCTCCCCCCCCAACTGCTAACTCAGCTGATATCAATCCTCTATCTACTGACTTTGCCAAACCCATACACACTATATCCACCTCTTTTGTAGTCAGATTTCTGGATGAATTCCCCAAAGCATGTAGAGCAAGAGCCTGCCTGAATACTTTCAAATGGTACTTTTTAAGTTTCTGTATCCTATTATTATCTTGATAGGTAATAGCAGAATGTAAAAATGTGATAAATGTGTACAGTGTGTATTTATATCTTTGTATTTTGACACTTCTTACCTGTCTAGTGGGCTGCCAATAGTGTAAGTAAGGAGGGGCTGGCCAAAGTAATACACATTATTTAGGCATTCATCTCTCAATGAAGTGGAGAGGGTTACTGTCACGTACCTGATGGTAGAGCCTAATATGCAGGGAGCGGCCTCTCTTACTCCTCTGATTCTGGCCCCCTGATAGAGCAGACAGGGGGCGCAGAAGTGCAGAGTCGCACGAGTGCCTGACGGTCATCTTCCTGGAACTGGGAACAGCACCAGGGGGCACGGTGCTTAAGCAGGATTCTCCAGTTGGCGGAAGAGGTTAAGCAGACCGGGTCATACACTGGCGGGAACGTCAGGAGCAGAAGCGGAGGCAGAAGCATAGTCAGGACACAGGCCAGGTCGGCAACGGGCTGGCAGCGTGGTAGTAGAAGGAGCAGGCAGGGGTGGAGGTCAGAACAAGCCGGGTCAGGTGCAGGCAGCAGGTAGCGGAGTCAAGGCAAGCCGGGTCGGTAAACAGGTACAGGTATCAGAAGTAAGCAGGCAGGAACACACGGGAACGCTGTAGAATGGACAGCACTGGATGCAAGCACAGACCAAGTTTAAATAGCCTCTTGGTCATGTGCACACAGGTGCACCGAAGGTGTCCTGGCAGAGGCTGAGGTCACAGGTCGACTTCTCTGTCTGCCATCTTGAGTACTGGCTGGTCTTCCCTGACAGGCTGAGGTCACAGGTCGACTTCTCCGTCGGCCATCTTGAGTACTGGCTGGTCTTCCCTGACAGTTACCAAAACATCTCCATTTTCCACCATAAAATTTATAAAATAGCCCATGGGGGGGGAATCTTATAGGTGGACCTTATACCTTTGTCTTTAAATACTCCCTAAAATAAATGTTATACTGATGTTGGCCAAGAATGTTTGTGTCTAATCTGCTTTCCATGTTTATGTGCAAAATGATTTTTTTTTTCTTGTTTGACTCCACAGTTTCCTTCCAACCCACAGGAATGGCAGACTGTGGCCTCCCACTTTGCCCAGCGGTCCTAGCTGCGGAGGGGCAATTGATGGGAAACACGTCCACATCGTCCCACCACCTAACGCTGGGTCATACTATTATAATTACAAGGGGTTCAATAGTATTGTGATGCTGGCGGTGGTGTCGGCTACTTACGAGTTTCTGTATGTGGACGTGGGAAAGAATGGCCGGATGTCGGATGGTGGAGTCATCGCCCAGATGGAGTTCTACAGGCGTCTCCAGAATGGCAGCTTGGACTTGCCACCTCCAGAAGACAATGCAGAAGGACTCCCATTCGTCTTCGTTGCAGATGAAGTGTTTGCGCTGGGGGACCATCTTATGCGGTCATTCTCTATGAGGACCCTCACCCGGCTGACCAGAGCCAGAAGAGTGGTGGAGAACACATTTGGAATAATGGCCAGCCGGTTCCGCCTATTTCTTACACCAATACACATGGCAGAGTATAAACTGAATCACATCATCTTGACTTGCTGTGTTCTCCACAACTTTTAAAGGAGAAATTCTGTGAACTATGCAGTTGGGCCTGAAGCCAGAATTAATCTCAATGAACCAACCCTGACGGCGCTTGAAGCTGGCTGTCCTGGCTTGCCCCCCCTGAGTGCCCGCGAGGTCCGTCTAAGATATATGGAATACTTTGCAGGTAGGGGGGCCATCAATATGCCAGACAATGTCTGAGACATTTTTTAAATAAAATAAAATTTTTTACTTCAAAAATATTTGCTTAGATTTACTGCTTGTGTTTCTTTTAGCTGACCATGACTGAAATTTGGAGAGTCCTGAAAATGGCGTGAGTGTGCAACATTATAAAGCACTGTTGGGTGTTATTTACTAAAGGCAAAGACACTTTGCACTACAAGTGCACTTGAGACTGCACTGAAACTGCACTTGTAGTGCAAAGTGGATTTGCCCTTAGGAAATAAGCCCCATTGTCACAGAAAACACCAATTTTACCACAAAAAAAGTTTATGAGCATTGAAAGAAGAAGACACACATTGTTGATTATCATTCTTTTTAATCCAAGCACAATCACATGTGCATTTATAAAAGGTTTTTAAAACAAACCAACATGTTTGTTGTATAACAATTTTTTTGGTCACATTACCAAAAGTAGATATGTCCATTTAAGGTAAAACAGGCATGTTTAAAACCAACAAGAAATACACAAATCTGGAACTTACAAAGTTCAACTTTGGTAGAAATAGAAGGCAATATCAGACATGAGTATTTATAAACTGTGTATGATATTGCGTTCAGCAGATGGGGTGAAGTCACCGCTGGAAAAGCAAAATTTTGAAGATGCACACAAATTGCCGAATGTCAACATGTGCTAGCTGCCATCACGGGGGATTAAGGGACGTGTTTTGTGGGTGCAACCCCTTCCTCTCAGCTACTTTATTATTGAGGAAGGGGTTGCACCCACAAAACGCATACATTGATCTTCCGTGATGGCAGATAGCACATGTTGACACACTGTGTGCATCTTCAAAATTTGGCTTTTCAAGAATATGTCAAAAAATGAGAAAAATATTTTCGGTAAAAAAAATAGAAATAAGTTAGGGATTTCGAGGGGTTTTAAACTCTCCCTAAAACATCAATGATGTTCTTCATTTTGTTTTGAAAATCATTGATGTTTTGCTTGATGTTTTCCAAGTCCCTATTACACCCCATGATCTCCCCAATCAGGATCTGGGCACTTTCACTGGTGAGATGACATTCATCCACAACATCACGATCACCTAAAAATATAGCAAAAAAACACCATGTATTAAAAATATGCAGGGATACATCTCTTACCTGAGCCTGTGGTCGCAGACACTCACCTGTTGTGATGACAATTTCCACCACGTCTCCCTCCTCCTCCTCCGCTTGGCTTTGTGGCATTTCCACTTCTTCATGAGGTGGGGGTCTGTTGTCTCCTCTGATGAGTGGTGTCCTCCGAGTCTTTTCTTTCCTATGTAAAAAAAAAAATAGGTATATTTAGCACAGATATTTGATGGCAAAAATAGGAATATGAAACATTGCTTGGAAGTGGGGTACAATTGTCTCTTTTGCCAAAGTTGCAAGATGAAGAAATATTTTTGTCCTTTGTCAAGCTTGAATACTTACCTGTTTTGTACAAGCTTCACAGATGGAGACACCCCCTATAGTATACACTGGAGCACCTGTGTGGGACCCCCTAAAAAAAGGGTGTTCTTGTGTCCCACACTAGTGCTCCTGCGTCCAGATGTGTAAACAGCTGCTGAGTGTCCTCTCCTTACACAGAATCTAGTGTGCATTTCATTCTAATTCCATACCCATCTAGACACCAACATTTTTTTTAACAGAAGTAGGCCCGAAAAAATGTATTGAACTGCATCTGGACAAAACATGGCGTTTTATAGGCTGAATGAACAGTTTCCTACGAACGAATAATGTGTCCATGTGCATGAAAGTTGCCATTTTAAACTGTACAACAGTATAAAGAAAAGCACATGGAGCAGCACGAACGTAATAAAAAAAAGTATAGGAACACAGGACAACTACTTACTTTTTTGCAGCACTCTCCTGATCCTTCTGTACTGTTCGTGCTCCCTTAATTTGAGGTCCGACCACCGCTTCCTCAGTTAATCCTTGGATCGCCGTACCCCAAAATTTCTGTGCAGACTCTTCTCAACTTTCGCCATGATCTTGGCCTTTCTGACATTGGGGTCGGGGTAAGGTCCATACTTCCCGTCATAGTCGGCCCCCTTCATTATGTGGACCATCTCCACCATCTTCACAAAGGACATATATGATGCCTTAAATCTTCTCCTGTGGGATCGTGACATTTCTGGCTCCGGGCTTTCCTCCTCCTCGTTGCTGTAATTAGCACGCACCTGTTGTGTCTCTGCCATGTGCTCTTCCCCACTGCACCAAATGAGAAGGGGCGGGGAATAGACTAGAAAGAACGTCAGGGGCAGGCGGAGTTTCACGCATGCGCAGTGTATATAAAGCGTAACACGCGTGCGTAGTACGTACGATCTGTGAATGGAGGAAGGAGTATCGGAAACCCCCGATCGTGATAACGAAGGTAACATTTAAACTTGGGCCTATACTGCTTTTAGATTGAGGCCTATATTGGGACAAGATTAGGAGACTTTAGCCTGACATTAGGGTTTGTCTTGTGTATTGCAGATAAAATGGATGGCTTCAATGACCACAACTTTATCCCCCTGTTCATAGACAAATACAGGGAGATGCCCTGTCTGTGGCAGATCAAACACCCGCATTATAATCATAAACAAAAGAGGCAGGCAGCGCTGAAGAAACTGCTGGAGTTGGTGAAGCCGGTGGTCCCCACAGCAACCATCCCCTATTTAAAAGCCAAAACTGGTGGCCTGAGGAGCACTTATCTTAGGGAGCGCAAGAAGGTCCAGGATTCCCAGAGATCAGGAGCTGCAGCAGATGACGTTTATGTCCCCAGGCTGTGGTACTATGAGAGACTGCGATTTCTGTCAGATCAGACTGAAGTCAGGGAATCCCTCTCAACTCTTCCTTCCACTCTTCCTTCCTCCCTATCTTCTACCCCAGCTGAGGCTTCCGATGTCCAACTTGGGACTTCCAGCCAGGAAGAAGTGGAGGAGCCCAGCTGGAGCCAGGTATAGCATTGTTCTACAGATTTCTGGTCAATAAATAAATGAGGTTTACTGGATGTTATTATTGATCACTAATTGCTGATTTAATAAAGTGTTTTACATATCAATAGACAGTAGTGGGCAAAAATAATTGGGACAAGAATGAAAAATGCTGGGCTCAGAATGATAGTCTGTTATATTTGTTAACATTCAATTGGTAACAGTCATGAAATGAAAATTGTGTGTGATTGATGAAGAAAAAAATAAAACTATGTCCCTTTTTTATACACAGAAAGACCTCAGCCAGGAGGAGGCTGTGGAATGTGGCAGCCAGGAGGAGGCGGGGGTTAGTGGCAGCCAGGAGGATGCGGGGCTAAGTGGCAGCCAGGAGAAGGCCGGGCCCAGTAGGAGCCTGACAGAATCACAGGTCCCTCCCCTCCGCTTTCCAAACAAAAGACCCAGGAAGGGGAGTCACGTGGAGGATTCAGCACTTAGACTGATTCAGGAGGCTTCTGCGTCCCTCAGAGCCTTCCCCACTCGTGAAGAGGCCTTTGCCTGCATGGCTGCCACAAAAATGAAGGACATGCAGGAGGGCCAATGCCTCATGTGTGAGGACATTCTTTATAAAACACTAACTAAGGGGGTGAGGGGCGAAATCACACCCAAAACACACCTGTGTGAGTTGGACCATCTTCCTCCTCCTCCTCCTGCCACAACTCCACCACCACAGACACAGCGTGGAAGGAAGCGTGGAAGGAAGACCAGAGAGTGATGACCTGGGTTCAGTCTGGTCTGACAAAAGATGCAGGCTCTTGTATGACCACAGCCTGGGGACAGACATGTCATCTGCTGCTGTTCATGATCTCTTGGACTTCTGGACCAGATTGAACTCCCTTAGATATGGACTCCTCAGGCCACCAATTTTGCCTGGAAAAAGTTGATGTGTGCCCTGGGGGCCAAAGGCTTTGCCAATTTCTGATGTTTCTCCAGCGTTGCCTCCCTCTTTCTTTGGTTAGGACCCCTTAATAAAGGAATTTTTTTTTCAATTATACTCGTCTATGTGTGTTTTCCTTAAAAAAGGACGGTTTGTTTGTGAGGAGGCAGGTACATTTCAAAAATACAATGTGAAATTAACAAGAGACACCAACACCAAGCAATCTCCTTGAGATTAATAAATAAAACAAGGTAATACTGGTGTTGTGGTAACTTGACACACAAAACACACCCAAAAATATTATGGAGTAAAAAAAATTAACAACAAAAAAAAAAACACAAGATCAGGCTTTAAAAAAATACAAACAATAAAAGAAAAACAAAAAAAAAACCCAAAATGATAATTTTTTAGTCAGATGTGACAAATAAAAATGTATTGATTAAATTACGGTGAAATAATAAAGAAGGAAGTTTGTGAGAAGTCTGTGTAAATATGAGCAGCAAAGCAACTTCATTCTTCTAGCATTATAAAGGAGAACAGAGTGCGCTGCATTAAAACATTGCAGCATGACGAAAGTGCTATATCCATTCTGAACGCTAATTTTACCAGACCGAGCAGTTCCGTCTCGGAATTTCTTCTGAGCATGCGTGGCACTTTGTGCGTTGGAATTGTCCACACACAGTCGGAATTGGGGCGATCGGATTTTGTTGTCAAAAAATTTTATAGCCTGCTCTCAAACTTTGTGTGTCGGAAAATCCGATGGAAAAAGTCCGATGGAGCCCACACACAGTCGGAATTTCCGACAACAAGCTCTGATCGCACATTTTCCTTCGGAAAATCCGACCGTGTGTACAGGGCGTAAGAGAACTATTGCACTCCGGGCACACTGGCGCACGCATGTGCGCATAAGGGACTCTTCGGATCGCAGATGTGCCAATGCGCATGCGCAAAGGAGTGTGCGCGCCCGCAGGAGCACGTCTACACGCCCCTTTGACGCCAGAAGGCCTATTTAAGGGGCGCACTGACTGTAACAGATGCTGATCTTCAGCTGTTCCTGTACCAGTACCCTGTGATTCCGCTTGCCTGCCTGATATCCGTTGCTGAACCCTTGGCTTCCTCTGACCTTGCTTTTGGACTCTCCCTCATCTCTGATTACTGGTTCCTGATTCCGGCTTCCTATTTGACTCTGCTCCTGCCTGATGATTTGGTACCTTGCTGCCCGCCTGCTTCCAAACCCGGCTATTCCTGTGACTTCACTCCTGTCTCCTGTTTGGCTCCAAGCTGCGTGCTGTGTTGCTGCATCTCCGCTCCTGCGATTTGCTGTGACTTCCTGCATTCCCAAAGTCGCATCATCTGCCTCAAGCTTCCAGGGCTACATCTGCAGGCACTCGTGTTCCTCCTATCCTTTGGGTCCTTATATCATCATCCTCAGCGGGACCCGGGTTGGAGATACAAGGGAGGCCGACCACGTCCCTTCAGACTCCGATAAGGTACGTGACAGTATCGGTCAGCCAGCAATGGAGTCTGAAAGGGAGGCCTCGCCTGTTATGGACATCTGTCGATCAATTTCTGCACTAGCCCATACTGTACGGAATCTCCAAGAGGACCTGGGCCAGATGGAAGATCGTCTACCGAACCTGCTTGATGTTTCACCTGCCTCTAACCACCTTGCTCTTGTGAGTTCTTCTGTGCAAACTTTTGCCTGCTCAGTGAAACCTCTCTGCCTCCTGAACCCAGAGTACCCTTGCCTGAGCATTTTTCAGGGGATCTCAAACTGTTCCGTACTTTCCAAAATGCCTGTGAATTTTATTTTTCCTTGTTATCCCGAACTTTCTCATCTGAGAGCATTAAAGTGGGATTTATCATTACACTCTTATGAAACAAACTACTCTCCTGGGCTCATCGTCTTAGAGAACATCATGATCTGGCCTTGTCTACCACACTTGGTAAACTCCAACAAGGCTTAAAGCGGATGTAAACCCAATGTCATCCTTTCTAAACTACTGCCATAGGGGTTATCTATAAGTATATACACGCCTCCTGCATGTATCTTTACCTGTCAAATGTCTCCCCTCTGTCTGTTATGAGAGCTGAAAAACTGCAGATTCTGTGGGCGGGGTCTGTTGTCTGGAGCTCGGTGGGTGGAGTCGTGATGTCAGTAGACTCCCCACCCACCTCTACACTCCCCTTGTCAATATGCATTTTCTCCTATGTATTTCTAACTGAACTTCTGCTATGATCTTTAACATCCAGTGAAAAGACAGGAAAGTAACTACATCACTTCAGCATGCCAAATCATGCTGAGGTGTGGAACAGCCAATCCTTGCAGAGCTGCTGAAGAAAGGAGTGGGGGTGGGAATTAAAAAATAATGCCTGTGTCTTAGGCTGTCACTCACAGCAAGGGGGAGTATTTGACAAAGTTTTTGTCAGTTTGTCAAGATTTCTCTCACTGAACAATAAAAGAGGATTGCTCAGAGATAGATTAACTCTGTGTGGCAAGACTGTGCTCAAATGATAGAAAATCGTTTACTCTACAGTATGATATAAAAAATAAATTTCGGGTTTACATCCACTTTAAGATCCGTAGAAGACTATGCAACTGATTTCCGTGTCTGGAATTTAGATACGCAGTGGAATAAAGCTGCTCTCCACCATCAATTTTCTTGGACTCTCTGACACATTAAAAGACGAACTTGCCCGAGTATGAGTACCATCATCCCTGGAAGATCTGATCCGTCTTGTCATCCAAATCGACTGTCGACTGCGTGAAAGGCAATCTGAGAAGGCTAATACCAAGCCATCTTCTACCTCAAGAGTTTTTGCTTCTGTTTCTGCAGTCACTTCCAGGTTACCAAGGGGACCCCACAAGAATAAGGAGCACCTTGATTCTTCCCGCAGAAGCTTTCTAAGACCACCTCAGTCTCCTTCTGAACGCCTCCGGTGACTACATGACAGACTGTGCTTTTACTGCGGAGTGGCAGGTCATTTCATTCAGACTTGTCCCATAAGACCTGCCAAGCCTGCTCCTACATCACCTCACATGATGCATCTTCCTGGGAGGGATCTGCTACATCTCCCTCTTTCGCTCCAGTTTCAGTTGCCGGGAGGACTATTCCTTTAACCGCAATTATAGACTCAGGAGCCTGCAGTTGTTTTGTGGGCTCAGCCCTTGTCATCTTACATCAACTTCCTGTATGCACCAAAAGGCAGGGATTTACTGTGCATCTTGCGAATGGCTCTGGTCTCAAGTCTGGGCCTGTTACACAAGAGACTGTACTCATTCTCTGCCAGACTTCCTCGGAACATCAGGAACTTCTCCTTTTGAATGTCATAACTTCCCCCATGTTTCCTGTTGTCCTGGGGTTACCTTGGCTGAGGGCCCATAACCCTCATATTGACTGGCTCACTGGAGATATCTCCTTTTCCAAAAGAACCATACAACATAAATAAATTCTGACTGCAGTCAGATCTTCTAATGCAGTGGTTCTCATGCCTGTCCTCAGGACCCACTAACATGCCAGATTTTATGTATTACCTTGGGGAGATGCAGACTAGAATACTGCAATCACTGAGCAGCAAATTATACCACCTGTGATGTCTTGCAAACCTGGCCCGTTAGTGGGTCCTGAGGACAGGAGTTGAGAACCACTTCTAATGTGTCTACTACTGGATTCACATCAGTAAAACCTGTGGGTGTGTGAATGCTTGCTCCTCCTACCCCGCAATGAGGTTGATTTACTAGAAGTGGAGCATGCAAAATCTGGTGCAGCTCTGCATAGAAACCATTCTGTTTTCTGGGTTTTTTTGTCAAAGCTTAATTGAACAAGCTGAAGTTAGAAGCTGATTGGCTACCATGCAGAACTGCACCAGATTCTGCACTCTCCAGTTTTAGTAAATCAAACCCATACAGCAACATACAAGCTTGCAGGAAGAACCACAACATGTGGAGGGGGGGAAGGTATTTGCACACCTGGAAGTGTTGAACACCAGCAATGCAAAAAAGCAAACCATTTGAAGGCACAGACCACTGGAGAGGTAAGTATTCATTCTCTTCTTTTACAACGTGGGCTTTGCTTGCAAGTGACCCTGTGGTGACAGAGTTATTTTAAGATGCTGATTGCCTAGCTTTTATCATAACCTGTTTTTGTGTCACTCGCTTAAAACAAATGTTCACATCATAACAGTAATGCTCTGTACACACGATCGGATATTCCGACAACAAAACCATGTTTTTTTTTCCGATGGATGTTGGCTCAAACTTGTCTTGCATACACACGGTCGCACAAATGTTGTTGGAAATTCTGAACGTCAAGAACGCGGTGACGCACAACACGTACGACAGGCCAAGAAAACTGAAGTTTACCAGCCAGTGGGGCTCTTCTGCTTGATTCTGAGCTTGCGTGGACTTTTATGCGTCAGAATTGTGTACACACACTCGGAATTTCCAACAAGTTTTGTTGTCGGAAAATTTGAGAACCAGCTCTCAAACATTTGTTGTTGGAAATTCCGACAGCAAATGTCCGATGGAGAATACACGCGGTCGGAATTTCCAACAATAAGCTCACATCGAACATTTTTTGTCGGAAATTCCAACCATGTGTACATGGCATAAGAGAAAAGTCAGGAATCCTTATCTACATGCATGTCCCAGGTCAGAGTTTCACAGTATTGAAGACAGAAAGTCAGCATGAATTCTGAACATCTGGTATCTTCAGGCAAGGTCAGCAAGGACAGCCTCCAAATTTCTCATGGCAGGTTTATTTTAAACTTAACAAGATGCAATGTCTTTTGCAAAGTGAAATTTCACTGCATTCACTAAGCTCTTTCCTTTGCAAATGCAACTTCCTTTACAAAGTGAACAGTCTATTTGCCTTTAGTTCCTCCAGTGGGACTTGATTTATGTGAACATTGGTTACCACTTTTTCGCCACTACCCCTCTTTCTTTCTTTTAGGAAGATTGATTGTCTGCATTTTTTTCACTGAGCCATTGTCTCCCGCTGCTGTCAATCACAGCCAGTGAGCTAATGAGGAGAGAGCAGTGGCAGGGCCAAGCCATGGCTCTGTGTGTAAATAAACACACAAGCTGCTTGCTCTGAGGGCACTCGGCAGGAGGGAGGGGACAGGGGTGCCGGCGGGAGGAACTGAGAAGAAGAGGATAGGGGCTATTCTGTGCAAAACTCTCTCTCTCACTCCTCATTGGCTCATGCTGTTGTCAATTGCAGACAGTGAGAAGGGAGAGGGGGTGGGGCTGAGCTGCGCTCTGTGTATTTATGGACACACAAAGCCGCATCAGGGGTGAGTGGCTTGCTATGGTGGGCACTCGGTGGGGGGGGGGAGCTAGAAGCACGTGGCGGGGGACCAGAAAAGAGGGGGATCGGGCCTGCTCTGTACAAAACCACATAGAGCAGTTAAAGTGGTTATAAAGGCACAAGGTTTTTTACCGCCCAATGCTTACCTGGGCACCCTCTCGATCCAGTGATGTCCACGAGAACCTTGCCTCTCCAGGGACATGCACTCCTGATTGTCAATCACAGCCAGTGAGCCAATCAGGAGACGAAGGGGGCAGACACAGAGCCGCAGGTCAGGAGCACGCCTGCTTGGGTGCCCCAAGCTGCTTGCTGTGGGGGCACTCGGCAGGAGCCAGGAGCTCCAACGTGGGACCCGAGAAGATGGGGATCTGGGCTGCTCTGTGCAAAACCATTGCACAGAGTAGGTAAGTATAACATGTTTGTAATTTAAAAGAAAGAAAAAAGGCTTTAATATCGCTTTAAGTATAACATGTTTATTAATTTAAAAAAACAAGTGTTTACAATCACTTTAAGACCCATCAGCAGCATATATATTCATATGGCTGGTGGGAACAGGTTAATTCCTCAATATAGGTGTCACCACAGTATGTTTATGCTATGTGAGCTCTTGAACTGACTTACATACTTTTCTGTGATTGACGTTATGCTGTGTAGTGTCATCTCCTGAAGAACATGTGCACTAAACATCACAGGCAATCACAAATATGCTTTTACAAGCTTTCTCAGTACAGTATATGTAATGTTGTTTGTAACCCCAGGAACCCACAGAATATTTTCAAGGTTGTTATTCCTCTGCATTGTGATATTTCTATATCTGTGTTTAGCTTGCAAATCTTACAGATTTTACAAAATCACAAACACAGTTTATTTTTCATGTTTGGTCCTAAAGGCTGTGGTTGGCTCTCAGGAGGATAGATAGAGGTTTATTTGCTAGCATGCCGCTAGAATGGCTCACGGTCATTTCTACCTTCAACAACAACCAAAAATTAGAATAGTTTCCAGTCCTGATTTCATTTAAATATTGTAACCTGAGAAGAACAACTACTAATTTAAAAAATATACTTCACAAGGGAAGAAAACCCCTCAGTTTCAAATGCATATGTGATATGTGTATGTATCACTACTGTAGGGCTTGCTGAGTGTTGACTTCATAGGCCACCAATTACTTTATTGAGAAGTAGTAAAATTTCACAATATTAGCAACAATGACTTTGGAATAAACTTCTTGCTTAGTTAACTAAACCCAATGACAATCGCTCTCTACCTTTTGGCACTTAGATTGTGGTCCCACAAGCTGGAAAATCTTTGTGCTGGGTGAGGCTAATAGTGTCATTGTTGCATATCAGTGGTGTGAGGGTGACCAGTCATTTGTCACAAGTTGGTGAAAAGGGCCGTGGTCAGACCCACGTTCATCACTAGCTTAACACTAACATAATGCAGTAAATGTATTTACTGTCTTTGTATGAAGAAGAACTCCACTCCACACAGTCCTTTTCTCATTGCTTTGTACACAGTGGGAAAAGGTTAGGACTGTCAGGTTTTTAGTGCTATTGCTATACTCATTGTGGAAATTATCTCTCACTTCCTGTCCCAATGGCCACCTGTGATTAGGAAAGAAGTAACATCTCCCAATGAGGAAAAAGAAATTGATGCAAATGAGACAGGATGACTTACCATTCCCTATCCATATATCTATCAAGCTTAAGGGGTTTTGGCTGGAATTTGACCTTAACCACTTCCCGACCAGCCGCCGCAGTCGTACTGCGGCAGGTTGGCTTTCTCGCGCAAATTGCCATCATTGTACGTCGGGGGCGTACACGGCAATCTGTGGGCATCCCACGCAATGTCCACCAGCTCGATGTCCGCCGGCCACCCGCTATTGCTCCACAAAGAGGCAGAACAGGAATATGCCAGTGTAAACAAAGCAGATCCCCATTCAGGAGAGTACAGTGAGATCGTCTGTTCCTAGTGATTAGGAACAGCGATCTCTCTGTACACCCTGTCAGTCCACGCCCACCCACACACAGTTAGAAAGAACCTCCCTAGGGAACACTTAACCCTTTGATCACCCCTGGTGTTAACCCCTTTCCTGCCAGTGTAATTTATACAGTAATCAGTGCATTTTTATAGCACTGATCGCTGTAAAAAATGTCACTGGTCCCAAAAAAGTGTTAAAAGTCTCGCTAAAAATCGCTGATCACCGCCATTACTAGTAAAAAAACTAATAATAATAAAAATGCCATAAATCTATCACCTATTTTGTAGACACAATTTTTGCGCAAACCAATCTATATATGCTAATTTGGATTTTTTTTACCAAAAATATGTAGAATATATATTGGCCTAAACTGAGGAAATTAGTTTTTCTACTTTTTTTTTTTGTTTATATCGCAAAATATAAAAACCGCAGAGGTAATCAAATAGCACCAAAAGAAAGCTTTTGGTGCTTTTTGACTGTTTGCCCCCCCGAACCGACCACAATGCATTGTGGCGCTGAACAGTGCATTGCAAGCCCTGATTGGCTGAAGCAGTGAAAGCCATCATGACTTTATCCAATCATGGCTCATTCTCGCCCCACAGTATAAAAGTATTCTTTCAATGGCAGCCATTTTCAGTGTGATTTTGGCATGGAGAGAGATAGAACAGGGCTCTGTTCAGTGCTATTAGTTAGTTAGTGTGCTATACTGTGCTATTTTGCTTAAATTGTCAGTGTAGAATACTAGTTTAGTGTCAGTCTAGGGATAATGTGAGTGTAGTGAGGAGGACCATAATTCAGCTTTGCATAGTGTTCAGCTAGAGTAGGGACAGCTCAGATAGTTTCACTGTAGTGTAGTGAGACCGTGTCATTCATACATACATTCAGGGCCGGACTGGGAATAAAAATGAGCCCTGGGGGTCACCCCTTCAGCATCAAGGTGACACGGGGCGGCAACAGGTTTACGCTCTCTGATCCAGACCAACTGCCCGACTTTTTCCTCTTTATCGAACAAGATCCAGTGGAAGTTTTGAACTGGTTAGACCCTCCAGAGGATAGATCAGGCCAGGTGGGACTTGGTCCACTTCCACAGCGCCGCAGACGTCCTAGGTCCAGATCAGTTTCCTCTGGCCCAGGGATAAGAAGACCTACTTCCCCAGAAGATTAACTCAACAGTTAATTAGAGACTGATGGCTTGTTTTGTCTCCACTGGTTCTTTCCCTGCTCTTTGCCAATTTACAATTTGGCTGTGGTTCGGGTGAGAACATAGATTGGAGTCAATCTTATGCCTCTCATTATGAAGAGCGTCAGGTAATGCGAATGTCTACCAATGCTATGTTTTTGTGTTTTTCTTTTTTCCTTTTTATCTGACGTTTTTCTAAAGATGTTTTGCATTGTCTCAGATTGATTCCTCTCACCTTCCCATGATGATATATGCAGTGGGGGAGGTGTAGCGGGAGTGGGGGGATACCTTCCTCGGAGGGGGGTTTGGTACCCGGTTTTACTCGGTCTCGGCTACAGAGAATATAGGGTTTAAAGGACGTTACACATGGAGCAGAGGATTGCCCCCATGGGGGGATCCCCCACTCTCCCTGCCCTCCATATACCCACCCAATTGTCTTGGCGCAATAACTTTCTTTATATACATGAGACAATGCAATAGTTTTATATATACCTCAGGGTTACTTATTTAAATCCAATGCACACACTTGGTTGATTGTTATCATTTGTTGTGGTTAAGCTGCCTTATGCCCCACACTCGTTTTAAATATCAAGTGTGCCACACATACTACTTGCATGCCTGATATGCTGTCGGGAACACGGCTCAGACCCATTCATCTCGACTTTTCCCCCACAATAGGACAGGCACAGTTTGTGCCTAAAACGTGAATTTTCACGCAGTGTTCTGCGTTCGCGGACACATTAGTTTTCCAGACACATCTTTTTAGGTGTCTTTTCATTTATATCGTATTTCTTCCATTATCACGCTCCTTTCATTTTTCTTCCTCCCCTCCCTCTCTTCCCCCCCTTTGTCTGTTTATCTTTTTCTTCATCTCTTCTTTCTTTTTCTTTCCTGCTCCCTATACCTTTCCTCCATATCTTAATACTTTCTCCCTTTTACAGCTTTTGGCACTCCAGCATGGCTCACACGGTGACTTTGCGCCCACACCTGAAACTTTGTTCGTATAATGTAAACGGACTTAACATAGCATCGAAACGTGGGCAAATTCTATATCAGATGCACAAAAGACAGGTCAGCATACTCTTGCTGCAGGAGACCCACTTCCATTCTGACTCCACTCCTTCCTGCTCCAATAGATATTTCAATAGATGGATACACAGTACCAACCCGACACAAAAATCTAAAGGAGTATCTATTGCGTTTCATAAAACACTCCCTATTGAGCTGCTTGATCAGGTGACGGACCCCCAAGGCAGGTATGTCTTTGTAAAAATTTTATTATGGGGGACTAAATTTACAATAGCCAACGTATACTTGCCTAACACACACCAAGTCCCATCAGCCTTGCAATACCTAAAGATCTTGGCGGGTTTCACGGAGGGCAAGCTCATACTCGGAGGGGACTTCAATACTCCCCTGGATCCACTTTTGGATTCATCGACATCCCGTTCGTCTATATCCTTTCCAAAAATACGGGCCCTAAAACGTACCATCTACAATATGCATCTCATAGACGTATGGCGAATACTGTACCCGGACTCACGAAACTACACACACTTCTCCAACATCCACCAATCATACAGTCGTATAGATTATTTTTTAGTCGAGCACGGCTGCTTAGATTGGTCCCCCAATTGTGAAATAGACCCTATGGTTTGGTCCGACCACTCACCCATATTCCTGACGCTTACAATCCCCTCTACTCCAATAAAAGAATGGACATGGAGGTTAAATGACTCTCTCTTGACTGAACCAGGGTTTGATACACAGATATCAGAGACGATATCAAACTTTTTCACAGATCACACATCTGATGACACCTCACCACCCATGAAATGGGAAGCATTGAAGGCGGTATTACGGGGTAGGTTTATTCAGATGGGTGCTCGCATGAAAAAAGAACGTTCAACTGTGATAGTTACGGCAGTACATAAGCTAAGGACACTAGAAACTACTCATAAACGCTCCCCGACGGTTGAACTGCTTACGGAGGTTTCTTCTGCTCGCACCCAGCTTAGAGAGTTATATGAGGCATCAGCCCGCACGTTTGCGAACAAACTAGCTTTTCATCAATATAAATTTAGAGATAAATGTGGTAGATCCCTGGCTCGCACCCTCCACACCAAACAACCTAACTCCTTTATACCTCATATACGGGACAGCTCTGGGAAAACTGTCTCATCACCTTCCGAGATGGGACAGGTGTTCCGGGACTTTTATCAATCCCTATATAATATACCTGCAGCGAGCTCCACTGATCCTCCCCTCACTACAGTGGAAATACAAGCCTTATACATCGAGCAAACTGCATTACCCACTCTAGATGGCGAGACGATAGAGGACCTTGAGGCCCCGATTTCGGAAGACGAGGTTGCCCGCGCCATTACTTCTACCCCATCTGGTAAAAGCCCGGGTCCTGATGGCTTTACTCCGAAATTCTATAAACAATTTGCTACCCTTCTTACTCCCTTCTTGACAAAAGTATTTAACTCCATCTCTGAACGATCAGTGTTCCCACCACAAACCTTAGAGGCACATATTACCCTCATCCCCAAACCAGACAAAGACCTGAATGTTTGTGCTAATTACCGACCTATTTCGCTAATAGGAGTAGATCTAAAGGTGTACGCAAAAATTTTAGCTAATAGGTTGCAACCATTGTTACCCCGTTTAATACACCTAGATCAGGTTGGCTTTGTGAGTGGAAGGGAGGCGCGTGACAACACCCTAAAAACACTCCTCATTGCGGATTATGCTCAGGCCCACAATATCCCATTGTGCCTTCTCACAGTCGATGCGGAAAAAGCCTTCGACCGTGTCGACTGGCAATTTCTCCGCTTATCATTACAACAACTAGGTCTAGGCCAAAACATGATCTCCAGAATAATGTCCCTCTACACATCTCCTTCCGCTAGGATTAGACTAAACGGCTCCCTATCCCCTAAGTTTACTATACACAAGGGAACGCGGCAGGGGTGCCCCTTGTCCCCCATTCTTTATGTAATTGTCATGGAACACCTAGCCATTGCCCTTAGAAACAATCCGGCCATACATGGCGTTAGAGTAGGCCCACTACACACTAAAATTGCCCTATTTGCTGATGATCTACTCATATTTGTAACCCAACCACAAATTTCTCTACCCTCCATTATGCAGGAGTTTCAGAGGTATGGAGAGGTTAGTAATTTTAAAGTTAATCTAAATAAGTCAGAAATCCTCAACATTTCACTCCCAACAGCGGCTCTACAACAGCTCACGACTTCCTTCCCTTTTAAGACAAGCTCCACATCTATCCGCTATCTAGGAATCCATATTCCAACAGTCTCATCCCAACTATTCTCCAGCAACTTCACCCCTTTACTTACCAGAACTCAAGCGGATCTGACCACATATGCCTCTAAACAGCTCTCCTGGCTGGGTAGGGTGAATGTCTTGAAGATGGATGTTCTCCCTCGATTCTTATACCTTTTCCAGACCATTCCTATCTATATCCCCACCTCGTTCTTCAAAAGGCTCCGTCAGATCTTCTCTAAATTTATATGGCAGGGACGTCGCCCCAGGATAAAACATGACACAATGATTCTCCCGAAAGTCAGGGGGGGTGCGGGGGTCCCAGATGCCTCTATATACCATAAGGCAGCGGTACTCGTGCGTATAGTGGATTGGTTCCACCACTCTTCCTCCAAACTTTGGGTTCAACTAGAGAAAGATCTTAATGAGGCTGATCTTTGCGCCCTGCCGTGGACCCCTATGGCTGGGCGTGGGGACGGCTTATTCTCCACTGCTCTTACTCGCCAAAATCTCCAGATTTGGGACCGCATGATCTCAGCGAGTAAATTGTCTAAAATCCAGGGCCCAATGACCCCTCTCTTCGGGACTCCGGCTTTCCCCCCAGCAGCGAACAAGTTAAGATTTGGACCCTGGAGTAGGGATAGCCATAGACGTTTAGCACAGGTCTTACGCGCTGACCCATCCTTGGGAACGGACATACCCTCTCGGACGGAATTAGGGACCTCAACAATGTGGTTACAAAGGGGTCAAATAACGTCATACATACGCACTTTCTCATCCATCTCAGAGATACTGGCCGACCCATCAGACTTTGACGAACTGCTTTTACAACCAGACCCACCAATACATGTAGTATCACTGTTGTATTCCCTACTACTGAACGAATACGCCCCTGACCTTCCAACATATACACAGAAATGGGAAGCGGAGCTGCAACACTCCATCTCCCCCACTGATTGGCAAAAAAGCTTTATCCTAACGCATAGGATTTCCCTGGCAACCAAGAAAAAGGGTTTAAATTATTAACGAGGTGGTACAGATGCCCAGTAGATATTAAAAAGTTTAACCCCTCTTTGACAGACGTGTGTTGGAGATGCCTGTCCTCTAGCGGGACAATGCTTCACATCTGGTGGGCTTGCCCTCCAATCTGGAAACTATGGCAAAAGGTCTTTGATCTTTACAGCAGGCTGATGGCGACATCAATCAAACCCACACCAGAGATAGCCCTATTATCTATACTCCCAGGCCCCCTCAAGTCGATTAAAAAAGATATACTGCGCCACTTTCTGGCAGCAGTTAGGACAGTGATCCCCCGACATTGGAAAACGACAGATGTGCCTTCCTTGGGAGAATGGGTGGTTGAAGTGGACCAGATAAGAGATCTGGAGCGCCTGTTGGCGGAGGAAGTGGGAAAGGAGGAGCAGTTTACCTCATGGTCCATGTTTCGCTATTCTGATGAGTTTTCCCTTTGGGTCAGAGATACCCCACCCTTACCCGCCGATTAGCCATGCTGGAGTGCCTGGTGCCTCAGGTACCATCCCACACTTCTACTCACGTTCTTATTTCTGACTTTTTCTGTCTCCTCTTTGTTAAGTACTGAACCGACCACTCACATATATAGTTAAAGATCATATCTTTGGACTAGCTTAATGACTTGATTATCTATAATAGGTGAATAAAAGACTTCTACAGCAGTCTAATTCGTTGAGAGGGAACCCTCAGATAACACCAACCCGCGAAACTACAAGGTTCATTATATGTTGGCCCCCACCCGCATATTATTCCTCTCTTAGAATAAAGATTTCAATATACAATATGATATACCAGTAGTTCACCGAAAGCTGTATGTTAAAATGATCACTCCTGTTTATACATGGGTAAAGTACACCTCACTATTCTATGTATACTATATGTGTTGCCAAACTGTAAAGAATGGTATTTTTCTCTTATATTCTTTGTGTTCTTACTTTTGAAAATAAACTAAAATTGAAAACAAAAATGAGCCCTGGAAAAAATTTCATACCAGCCCCATAGCAATATTATACCAGCCCAACATCATTATGTCATTTTCTTATTCATAAAAGGGAAAACCATGCATTTTAAAGCACATTTGAAGAGTGTATTATATATAGATAAGACATATATGAAAGCGCATAGGGCTTTACATATATAAGAGCAAATTCCAGTTAAAAGTGGTAAAAGTGTAGCAATCATCAAGGGGGACCCCAGGGACTCTGTGAATGTGAGGGGGTGGGGGCTCTGGTGACCAGAGACCACTTTCCGCAGAAAGAATACACTAAGGTAAGGGGTGGCTGATTTAAGGGGGAAACCTTTATATCAGTGCCCCCTTAGATTATTGTATTCACTCCCCCTTACATCAATCACCTCCCTCAGGCTGGCTTGGTGGCACTGATGCTGACCTCCTCTCAGGTGCAAGAGATCAATGCATCCTCACCAGTGCCCATCACATGCAGCCTCATCAGTGCCCATCAAATTCAGCCTCACCAGTGCCCATCAAATGCAGCCTCTCCAGTGCCCAAAAAAAGGGGCCTCTTCAGTGCCCATCAAATGCAGCCTCATCAGTGCCCATCAAATGCAGCCTAACCAGTGTCCATTAAATGCAGCCTCACCAGTGCCCACCAAATGCAGCTTATCAGTGCCCATCAAATTCAGCTTATCAGTGCCCACCAAATGCAGCCTTATCAAATCCCACCAAATGCAGCCCACCTGTGCAGTGCCCACCAAATGCAGCCCACATGTGCAATGCCCACCAGCTGCAGCCCACCAGTGCATTGCCCGCTAAATGCAGCCCACCAGTACAATGCCCACCAAATGTAGCCCACCAAATGCAGCCCACCAGTGCCATTCCCACCAAATGCAGCCCACCTGTACAGTGCCCACCAAATGCAGCCCACCTGTGCAGTTCCCACCAAATGCAGCCCACCAGATGCAGCCCACAGTGCAATTCCAACCAGATGCAGCCCACCATTGCAATTCCCACCAGATGCAGAATACCAAATGCAGAACACCAGATGCAGCCCACCAAATACAGCACACTAAATGCAGCCCACCAGATGCAGAACACCAAATGCAGCCCACCAAATGCAGCCCACCAGATGCAGAACACCAAATGTAGAACACCAAATGCAGCCCACCAGATGCAGAACACCAGATGCAGCGCACCTGTGCAATATCCACCAAATGTAGCCTATAAGTGCAGTGCCCACCAGGACCTGGATCACAATCTCCTGTGTCAGGGTGCTTGGATTTAAATTGCCCGCCCGGGCGTCCGCTGTTAGAAAGTCCCGCCTCCTGTGACACATGTCACACCGATTCAATGCCCATTGGATCAGTGTTCCGTCAATCACAAAAGCCGTTCCTTGGAGGCGGAACTTTCTTACAGCGCCGCCGAACAGCTCAGACGAACCCCCAGCTCCATGACACAGCAGGAGATAGCCGCTGTGTATGTGTTTCACATACAAGGAGGAGGGAGGGAAGGACAGCGTGGAAGCTTCAGCGCACAGTGTCGCCATTTAGGATTGGCCCTGCTTGAGCCACAGCTCAAAGCGGCCCCAGGGCAGGCAGCCTCCCGGGAAATCTCCCGGTATCCCGGTAGGCCAGTCCGGCCCTGCATACATTAGTGTAGAGTAGGGAAAGCTCATATAGTTTCAGTGTAATGTAGTGAGACTGTGTCAGTAATCTTTACATTAGTGTATAGCTAGAGTAGGGACAGTTCAGATAGTGACAGTATAGTGATGGTTTTTGATTGCGTTACTGCCAGTTTAACGGCATATAGTTTTGTGCATTACTGCCAGTTTAACGGCTTTTACTTCTGTGTGCGTTACTGCCAGTTTAACGCCATATAGTTCTTTGTGCATTACTGCCAGATTAACTCCATAGTTTTGCGTGCGTTACTGCCAGTTTAACGCCATATAGTTTTGCGTGCGTTACTGCCAGTTTAGCGGCATATCGTTTTGTGTGCGTTACTGCCAGTTTAACGCCATATAGTTCTGTGTGCGTTACTGCCAGCTTAACGCCATATAGTTTTGCGTGCGTTACGTCTAGTTTGACGTGATATAGTTCTGTGTGCTTTACTGCCAGTTTAACGCCATATAGTTTTGCGCGCTTTACTGCCAGTTAAACACCATACAGTTCTGTGTGCGTTACTGCCAGTTTAACGTCATATCGTTTTGTGTGCGTTACTGCCAGTTTAACGCCATATAGTTTTGTGTGCATTACTGCCAGTTTAATGCCATATAGTTTTGTTTGTTACTGCCAGTTTAATGCCATATAGTTCTGTGTACGTTACTGCCTGTTCAACGCCATATAGTTTTGCATGCGTTACTGCCAGTTTAACGCCATATAGTTCTGTGTGCATTACTGCCAGTTTAACACCATTTATTTCTGTGTGTGCTACTGCCAGTTTAAAGCCATATCGTTTTGTGTGCGCTACTACCAGTTTAAAGCCATATAGTTTTGTGCGTTACTTCCAGTTTATTGCCATTTACTTCTGTGTGCGTTACTGCCAGTTTAACGTCATATAGTTTTTCGTGCATTACTGCCAGTTTAACGCCATATAGTTCTATGTGTGTTACTAACAGTTTAACGCCATATAGTTCTGTGTACGTTACTGCTAGTTTAACGCCATATAGTTCTGTGTGCGTTACTGCCAGTTTAACACCATTTAAATCTGTGTGCGTTACTGCCAGTTTAGTGTCAGTATAGTGATCGTTTTTGATTGCGTTACTGCCAGTTTAACGGCATTTACTTCTGTGTGCGTTACTGCCAGTTTATCGGCATTTACTTCTGTGTGCGTTACTGCCAGTTTAACGCCATATAGTTCTATGTGTGTTACTAACAGTTTAACACCATATAGTTCTGTGTATGTTACTGCCAGTTTAATGCCATATAGTTCTGTGTGCGCTACTGCCAGTTTAACGCCATTTATATCTGTGTGTGTTACTGACAGTTTAATGTCAGTATAGTGATGGTTTTTGATTGCGTTACTGCCAGTTTAACGCCATATAGTTCTGTGTGTGTTACTGCCAGTTTAACGCCATATAGTTTTGCGTGCATTACTGCCAGTTTAACGCCATATAGTTTTGCGTGCGTTACTGCCAGTTTAACAGCATATCGTTTTGTGTGCGTTACTGCTAGTTGAACGCCATATAGTTCTGTGTGCGTTACTACCAGCTTAACACCATATCATTTCGTGTGCGTTACTGCCAGTTTAATACCATATAGTTTTGCATGCGTTACTGCCAGTTTAACACAATATAGTTCTGTGTGCGTTACTGCCAGTTTGATGCTATATAGTTTTGCGCGCATTACTGCCAGTTGAACACCATATAGTTCTGTGTGCGTTACTGCCAGTTTAATGTCATATCATTTTGTGTGCGTTACTGCCAGTTTAATGCCATATCGTTTTGTGTGCATTACTGCCAGTTTATCAGGAGATGGTTTGAGAACAGTGGAAGAGGGGAAGGATCAGAGAAGACAGGATCAAACAGCCTTTTTACACAAGGCAGAGGATTAACCCCTTAGGTTCTGCAGTGAATATAACGAGCATGCTTTACTGCATATACAGCCTAATTTTACTGTTGTGGATTTTACTTTAAAGGAGAAATACAGCCAAATTGGCTGTACTACTCCTGTGGATCACAGGAGTGCAGTTCGTTCTAAACTCCTTTGACCGGTTTTCAGCAGACAACGGGCTGAAGCCCACTGTTGGCTGACATCACAGAGCCGCTCCAGGCTCAGGCAAGAGTGAGCCCGCTCCAGGCTCAGGCAAGAGTGAGCGAGGGGGGGGGGCAAAGAAGAAAGCTGCTGACTGACGGGCACCAGCTCTCTGTTTAGAGAGATGTGAGAACCAAGCGATCAGTGGTATTTGATTGCTCGGTTCTCAGTATTAGAGGCGGTGGGAGACCGATGCTGCATCCAGCTAGGTAAGTATGAATCTTAAAAAAAATAAAACCCATACTTCTCTTTTAATGCACCATTTTAGTGTAGCTTAAAAAGGTAATCCCTGCACACTTGATGAAGTGTGATGAGTATTAGGGGAGAGGGTCACAAGAGCAAATTAATAGTTCCAAAGAACAATACCATCACCTTTAGGTGTGAAGCACTCTGCCAGTATCTTACCTGAAGGTGAAACAGTTTTAAATTATAGTATTACAGCGTGACAGAGATGTACAGATGCTGCACCGCCTGTCAAACTTGTCTATTCGGGTCAATGGGAAAGTGGTGCAACCACAAGCCAAGCTCTTGCGTTATGGTTGTGCCGCTTTAGAGTTGATGGTTCCTGAATGATTGCTGAGGAAGGTAAGAGGGTGGTTCCACACTGTGGAGCAAAGGCTTAAACTTTAAGAAATGTCTGCCTAAATCCAAACAGATTACATTTTTATAACATATAAAGTCCTACAGCAGTGTGACCACATGTTACACATGATTCTTAATCTGCACACAGCTTTATACACTTATGCCACGTACACACGACCGGACTTTTCGACGGACTAGGTCCGGCGGTCTTTCTGACGGACTTTGTAGCGTAGGTGCGCCGGACTTACAAACAGACGGACTTGGACACACACGATCACTCCAAAAGTCTGATGGTTTTGAACGCGGTGACATACAGCACGTACGACGGGACTAGAAAAAGGAAGTTCAAGCCCCATTACGCCACCCTTTGGGCTCCTTCTGCTAATCTCGTGTTTATCTCGTGTTAGTAGAAGTTTGGTTAGAGAAGATTCGCGCTTTTCACACTTCAGCTTCTTTCGATCGTTTTATGCAGTTCAGTTTGTGCTTGTGAGGTTTGTATCTGGTTTTCAGTGCGTGTTGGACAGTTTGTAACCTGCCTAGCAGACCGTTCTGGTCTGCTCGTTCCTGATCTTCAGGTCGCTCTTCATAGGACTTGCTGTTTTCCAGTGCGTTTGTTCTAAGTTTGCTTGTTTGACCAGCCGACCGTTTTGAAGCCATGGTGCGTGGACGTACTCGTTCTCTAGTTCGTGCTGCGTGGGGACTTGGTGTTGGGGTTAATACTTTGACCCGAGTCCAGTCCATGAACAGGGTGAGGAGGAGTTCATGGGCAAAGAATTGGTTGCGCCAGCGTGACCAATTCTTGCACATGCCTTTTCTCCGTGAGAATAATCCTGAGGATTTCAGGAATTATCTCAGGATGACGGACCCCGTTTTTCAATGTCTGCTGGCTATGCTGACCCCTTATAAATGCAGGCAGGATACCTGCATGAGGCAAGCCATCACTGCGGAGCAGAGGCTAGTTGCCACGTTACGTTACTTGGCGACTGGGAGAAGCCTTCAGGACCTGAAGTTCTCGACAGGCATCTCCCCCAGGCTCTGGGGATCATAATCCCAGAGACCTGTTCTGCCATAATTCAGGTCCTGCAGAAGGACTATATGAAGGTAAGTTTTTTATCCTTTAACATTACATGATATGTATTTAATGTTTGCTAATGTATTGTATAAATTTCATCGTTATTTAATTACCATGCTTGAATATGCTGTGAATGTCCCCTTTATCTTCATGCATGCATGTTTTTTTTTCCTAAATCATTTTTTGCCCTACATGCATATTTACCGTCACTAACCTCCCCACCATGCAATCCTGGGCCCATTTATACCTATAGCCTATAGTCCCTTTAACAATGTATATTGTCAGCTCCATTGTACTGCTTTACCCTCCCCACCCCCTCAAATGTCTCCAAATGTCATGTGTGGTCTTCTACTAAATTAGAATCTCCCACCCCCACCCCCTCAAATGTCTCCAAATGTCATGTGTGGTCTTCTATTAAATTAGAACACCCCCTCAAATGTCTCCAAATGTCATGTGTGGCCTTCTACTAAATTAGAACCCCCCATCCCCTCAAATGTCTCCAAATGTCAAGTGTGGCCTTCTACTAAATTAGAACCCCCCCACCCCCTCAAATGTCTCCAAATGTCATGTGTGTGGTCTTCTACTAAATTAGAACCCCCCACCCCCCCCACATACAAATTGATCAATGGTCCATCAGAGGGGGGTGAGTAATCTTATAAGTGGGCCTTATGTTTTAGATTTTTAGAAATAATACATTTCAAAAATGTTAGACTGCTGTTGTTCAAGAATGTTTTTGTGTAATCTGCTAGCAGAGTTATGTTTAAAAGTACTTATATATTTTTTTTCTTGTTTGACTCCACAGTTTCCTTCCAACCCACAGGAATGGCAAACTGTGGCCTCCCAGTTCACTGACCATTGGGACTTTCCCAACTGTGTCGGGGCAATCGATGGGAAGCATGTCCGCATTGTGCCACCACCCCATTTGGGGTCTTACTACTTTAACTATAAGGGGTTGAATAGTGTAGTATTGATGGCGGTGGTCTCGGCACAATTGGATTTTATGTTTGTGGACGTGGGGAAGAACGGCCGGATGCCGGACGGAGGAGTCTTCGCACAGACCGAGTTGTGCCAGCATCTCCAGACTGGTGGCCTGGGATTGCCACCTGATGACGAGAACGTTGATTGACTCCCCTCAGTTTTCATTGCAGATGAAGTGTTTGCTCTTGGCGAGCACTTGATGAGGCCGTTTCCCGAAGGTTCCTCACTCCGGAGGGGAGGATATTTAATTACCGGCTGGCCAGAGCAAGAAGAGTTGTGGAGAATGCCTTCGGGATTCTGGCCAGCCGGTTCTGTTTGTTCCTCTCGGCCATCAATCTAGCGGATTATAAAATCAATTATGTCATAATGGCTTGTTGCATTCTCCATAATTTTTTAAGAAGACATTCTTCCACATATATAACTTCTGTTGGGCCTGAGGCCGGACTTGCCGAATCTGCACTCACAGGCCTGGATACTGGCCATACTGGCTTGGCCCCCCAAACCGCCCGTCAAGTGCGGGACAGATAGGTCAATTATTTTAATGGTCGGGGGGCCATTGCAATGCCAGAACATCTTTAAACTTTTACAAAATAAAAAAAAAAATATTTTGGATTAAATCTCGTTTTTATTCTTGTTTGCATTTATTTTTGGCTGTCTCCTAGTGCACTTGTAGTGGCAAGTGCATTTCCCTTTAGTCAATAAGGCCCTTTGTCACTGTTAACACCCAAAAAATTAGGAAACTGGTATTGATAAATAATAAGCCACACACATTGTAGTAGTAAAAACATTTTACTGTGCGCACATTAAAAGGTGCATTTTTTTTCAAACGTGTTTATTATTTTTTGTTTTTTTTTAATGTAATTAATGTAATTTTTTTTTTGGTTATTTTAGGCATATTTATCCAAAAATATTTGTTTTGACCAATTTTTGCTTGACAACAGGGTTTTTTCACACATGATAAAAAAATAAAACAGGAACATGTCAAAAACTGTGCTGGTGATGTCACCCATGTAAAAGCAAAATTTAGCAGTTGCACACAAATTGTGAGTCCAAATGGTTAAAGTCAACATGTGCTATCTCCCATCATGGGGGAGCAATGTATGTGTTTTGTGTGTGCAATCCCTTATTTCCTCTCACAAACTAACATTATTATGAGGAAGGGGTTGCAAACACAAAACAAGAACATTGAGATCCCCCAATGGCAGATAGCACATGATGACACACCGTGTGCATCTGCTAAATTTTGCTATTACTATTTCACAACTTTTAAAAATTAAAAATTATAAAATTTTACAATGAAATGAAGAACATGATTGATGTTTTTAGGCAAAAAGTGATTAGATTCTGCCCAAAACATCAATCATGTAATTTACTGTTGCATGCTGTCCAGCCGATTTCTCATGCTGTCAATTAGTTCTCGCATTTCGATCAATTTGGCCATTCCACATCATTATCTGCCCAATCAGTCTTTGTGCACTGTCTGTGCTAAATGGCTCCGCCATTTGGCCTTCCACAACCAGAACATCACCTAAAATTTGTGGAGAAAAATGTATTTAGAAATATGCACGCCTAAATAGATTACCTTAAGCTGGGGTGTCAGTCACTCACTTAGTGGGGTGCAAATCTCGCCCACTTCCTCCACCTCTCCTTCCTCAAGATCGTCAGGTGGGCATGGTCTTGGGATAGGGCTTGGGGTAATTCCTGCTTTAGGCTGGTGACTTGGGGGGTCCTGGGGGTTTCTCAGGCTGTCTGAATCTTTTCTCCCCTATGAGAATGAAACAAAAGGTATACTTAACACAGTGATATTTCAGTCCAGAAATAGGAATATAAAACCTTGCTTTTAAGTGGTGGACAATTGTTTTTTTTTTTTTTTTATATTTTTTAAGACGGGAATCAAATTCACTTTGAACAAAACTGCAAAACTTCACATTTTGATGCAAGTTTCACAGATGGAGACACTTCAAGTATCCCCTGGAGCCCCTGTGTGTATTACCCTCAAAAAATGTTCTCTGGTGTCACACAGTACACTAGCGCTCGTGAGTCCAGATGTGGAAATAGCTGCTGTGTCCTGTCCTTACATTACACAGAATCATTTTTTAATAAGCATTCTAGTTTCAAAAACATCTACACAACATCCAAAAATTATTTTAATACGACTAATTATCAAGACCTAAATGTATGTACAACCCTGTACCATCGTATTTCTTGCAAAACAAATGCCATTTTATTATTATCATATGTAGTTTCAAAAGAACGATCTTCACGAACGACGCTGTATAAACAAAAAGCATATGGATCAGCATGCAAGTTCAGGCTCCCTAGTTTTTAGGTCAGACCACTGCTTCCTTAATTGTTCTTTAGCCTGTTTAATGCCAAATTTTTCTTCAATAGGGGTGGTAACTGAGGACATTATTTTGTCCTTCCGCATATTGGGTCGGGTGTACGGTCCTTTTTTGGCATCATAGTCCTCCCTTCTCAATATGGACACCATCTCCACCATATCTTCAAAGGTCATGTTGGTGGCTTTATATCTCCTCCTGGATCTGGATGGTTGTGGCTCCGGACTTTCCTCCGCTCTAGTTCCAGATAATCTCTCCGCCATCTTTCTCTATATACTCCCACTGCGCAACAAAGAGTGAAGGGGCGGGGAAAAAATGTCCTAAAGAACGTCAGTGGGGGGCGACGCAGGCGTAGCATGACACATGCGCAGTGTATATAAAGCTATTACGCTGGCCTACGTATTTCCGAATGGAAGTAGCGAGCATCATAAACAAAGGTAAAAGATTTAAACGTGCGTGTGTGTTTTGTGTATGTGTTTGGTGTGTGTGTGTGTACCCTATATTCTGATAAAAATAATACTGGGAGTTTGGACTGACATTACAGTTTTTATCTTGTGTCTTGTCTTTCAGCAAAAATGAATCTCTTTAAGGAGGAGGAATTTTTGTCTCATTTTATTGATCTCTATCAAGAGAACAGAAACCTGTGGGAGGTCAAGCACCCATTGTATTTCATTAAACATGCAAGGAAGGCAACACTAGGGAGACTGCTGGAATTTGTCAAGACTCGAGTCCCCCAGGTAGACATTAAGTTAGTGGAAAATAAAATTAGGATCTTGCGTAATATGTACAGGTGGGAACACAAGAAGATCCAGGATTCCCTCAAATCAGGAGCAGCAGCAGACAAGGTTTATGTCCCCAAGCTGTGGTACTACCCAAAACTGTGATTTCTGGATGACCAGACAGAAGCAAGGCAATCACTTTCGACCCTTCCCTCCACCCCTCCCACCACCCAGCTGAGGCATCCCAGGAAGAACCGGCCCTTTCATCCTTGATGAAGGCGATGCGCCCAGCTGCAGCCAGGTATACTTTTTTTGTGAATTTTGGATTGTGTAAATATTAATGATGTAAACTATAAAATGTTTTAATTGCTTAAATATCAATGATTTAATCACAATTATTATTATGTATACATATCACTAGACAGTAGTGGCCAAAAATGTACTTCAAAGATTGGTGAACAGCTAGAATAATGGTGGGGGCAAAATGATAGCCTTTTATATTTGTTTATAATTATATTTGCAAGTGATGAGCTGAAAATTGTGTGTGATTGAGGAAGCCAAAATTAAAACTATGTCCCTTTTTTTATACATAGGATGAGCTCAGCCAGGAGGAGGCCGTGCCTAGTGGTATAGAGGAGGAGGCCTTGCCCAGTGGTAGAGAGGAGGATGCCATGCCAAGTGGCAGGCAGGAGGTGCCTGGGCTCAGTAGAAGCCTCACCGAATGTCAGGTGCCTTCCCTCTGCATTACCACCAATAGGCCCAGAAAGATAAGCCGAACATAGGAGGAATCACTTGCCCTCATTCGGGAAGCCAGCCAAATGCTGAGTACCCCCCAATGCTGTAGAGGCCTATGGAACTTATTTGGCCACCAGGTTGGTGGAACTTGAGAAGGGGCAACGCCTCCTCTGTGAGGGGATTATTTTTCAGGCCTTTCAGAAGTGGTTGAGAGGGGAGCTTACTCAAACAAGCCATATTTCGGATGAAGCCCCTCTTCCTGCTCCTCCACCTCCTCCTCCTGCCACAAGTACACCACCAGAGGCACAGCCTCCAAGGAAGGTTGCAGAGAAGCGTGGAGGGAAGGCTGCAGGGAAGAGTCGAAAGTGATTGCCTGCTTCAGTCTGGTCTGACAGAAGACGCAGATTGTGTTCCCTATTTGCAAGATCCCAATTTTGTTTTCCACTGACTTGATGTGTGCCCTGGGGGACAAAAGGCTTCACACATTCCAAAAGTGTCTCCAGTGTTGCCTTCCTCATTTATGTTTTTCCCAGAATAAATGGATATTTTATTTACCTTAAATTATTTACTATGTGTTTTTATTCAAAAAGGACATTTTGTTTGTGAGTAGGCAGGGACATGTCAAAAAGACTATGTGGGTTATTTACAAAAGGCAAAATCATTTTGCAATTCAAGTGCACTTTATAAATTGCACTGCAAGTGCACTTGTTGGAAGTGCAGTCGCTGTAAATCTGAGGGGAGATCTCAAATGAGGGGAAGCTCTGCTGATTTTATCATCCAATCATGTGCAAGATAAAATGATCCTCAGCGGGGATCAGCAGAGAGATCCCCCGCTGAACAAGCGGATCCCACTTCACGGAGGCACCCATGTGAAAGGGGCTTTATTGTCAAAGCTTAATTGAACAAGTTGAAGTTAGAAGCTGATTGGTTACTATGCACAGCTGAATCAGATTCTGAGCGCTCCAGTTTTAGTAAATCTCCCCCAGTGTGAATTTTGTCTCCTCTTTCATTCCTCTGCTATCTACCAGAGTGATTTTCGACAGTCTATGCCGACAGCAGACAATCCAGGGAGATAGCCCCACCCCCCTCCAGCACACAGCAAGTAACTGACAGCCTCAGCTGTGCATTTTTCCCTATGTGACTGTGTAGGGGGGTTGTCTCCATTCCTATCATTCAGCTCTATGCTGTGCAGTTTGTAACATTGGATCCCCACCCCTTGCCTTCTAAAGCTCAGACAAGCTGTGTAAATTCTAGAATTTGAACTGATGTAGAGGAGAGAGGGCTGCAGATAAACAGGTACAACGTACAGTATGTAGGAGGATTTGTTTCACCATTGGCTAGTCAATTCAGTCGGTATATGTAGAAGGGTTTACAACCACTTTAACCATTTCCTGCCCGCCGTATGCAGAATGACAGCTGCAGGGTGGTTCTGTTATCCTGACAGTGATCAGTGGTGCAGTGTGTTTATCTGACACACCGCATCTCCGATCTAGGTAAAGAGCCTATGACATAGGCTTTTTACCACATGATCAGCTGTGTCCAATCACAGCTGATCACATGGTAACCAGGAAGTGCCGTTTATCGGCTTTCCTCCATTCGCGCTGGCAAGGCATGGGTAGAGGAGAGCCGATCAGCATCTCTCGTGACAGGGTTGGTCTGCACTGATAATCAGTGCATTGATTATCAGTTCAGGCCCATCAGAAATGTCTACCAGTGCCCATCTGTGATGCCAATCAGTGCCCATTAGTAATGCCAGCCAGTGCCCATCGGTAATGCCTATCAGTGCCTCCTCATCAGTGCTATCAGTGCCATTTATCAGTGCCGCCCATCAGTGCCCATCATTGCCCATTGGTGCCGCCCATCATAGTTACATAGTAGGTGAGGTTGAAAAAAAGACACAAGTCCATCAAGTCCAACCTATGTGTGTGATTATATGTCAGTATTACTTTGTATATCAGTGTATGTTATGGCCGTTCAGGTGCTTTTTATAGTTTTTTTAAACTACCGATGCCGATGAGACCACCGCCTGTGGAAGGGAATTCCACATCCTTGCCGCTCTTACAGTAAAGAACCCTCTACATAGTCTAAGGTTAAACCTCTTTTCTTCTAATTTTAATGAGTGGCCACGTGTCTTGTTAAACTCCCTTCCCTATTGTTGGACCACCAGTACGGTATTTATAAATTGAAAGCATATCCCCTCTCAAGCATCTCTTCTCCAGAGAGAATAAGTTCAGTGCTCGTAACCTTTCCTCATAACTAATATCCCCCAGACCCTTTATTAGCTTTGTTGCCCTGCTTTGTTCTCGCACAGTTTCCAGTACATCCGCCCTGAGGACTGGTGCCCAGAACTGGACAGCATATTCTAGGTGCGGCCAGACCAGAGTCTTGTAGAGCGTGAGAATTATCGTTTTATTTCTGGAGTTGTTCCCCTTTTTAATGAATGCCAATATTCTGTTTGCTTTGTTAGCAGCAGCTTGGCATTACATGCTATTGCTGAAAAAGAGGGGGGGGGGTTGGGACTTTAAATGAGGTGCGCATGATGGAGCCCAATCACACTCACAGAGGTGCAAACATATGTATGTTTATTAAGGACCAATGATCACCATGGCATAAAAACGCATTGCAAACATTAGACATAAAATAATCGCATAGAGACAATAAATCTATATATATACAACCATGGGACATGGTCAGGTACAATTATGTATCTTAATCCCCCAAGCAAGATAAAAGTCATGTGAAGTAAAAAACATCTGAAAATTGGTCAATGTGTGTTTGATGCATCAAAGGTAGGCCCGACGCTGCGTTTCATGGACTTCAATCCACTCTTCAGGAGCCGGATGCATCTAAATTCTATAAAAAAAATGTATGAAAAGCAATATAGTTTCATGGGTCTAACAAAATCAGCAGAAAAGGGGGAAATTGGGCAAAAATAAAACATTTTTTTTCCTCAGTTTAGGCCGATCGTATTCCTCTACATATTTTTGGTAAAAAAAAATCGCAATAGGCGTTTAATAATTGGTTTGCGCAAACGTTATAGCGTTTACTAAATAGGGGATAGTTTTATGGCATTTTTATTAATAATTTTTTTTTTTTTACTAGTAATGGCGGCGATCAGCGATTTTTATTGTGACTGCGACATTATGGCGGACATGTCGGACATTTTTGACACATTTTTGGGACCATTGTCATTTATACAGCGATCAGTGCAATTAAAAATGCACTGATTATTGTGTAAATGGCACTGGCAGTGAAGGGGTTAACCACTAGGGGGCGGGGAGGGGTTAAGTGTGTCCTAGGGAGTAATTACTAACTGTAGGGGGATGGGCTGTATGTGTGACGTCACTGATCGAGAGATCGAGTGACACTTGTCACTAGGCAGAACGGGGAGATGCTGTTTACAACAGCATCTCCCCGTTCGTCCTCTCCATGAGGCGATCGCGGGTATCCCCGCGGCGATCGAGTCCACGGGACCCGCGACCCAACTCACGGAGCTCCCGGCTAAAAAGCAGAAAATTGCCCTGGCCAGGTAGGGGATAACAGTGTCCAATACTGAAGTGGTTAAGTAGTGCACACATTAAAGTGAACCTGTTGTTTTGATCTGCATAAGCAGAGCACAGATTCATTTTAGTATCATCAAACAATAATATTATTTTCATCCTAGTGGGACCCATGCAATCTAACCTTCGAATCCATCTCGCTATTATATAGTCCCTGTTAACGTTTAAGAAGTGACAAGTGTAAAGAGGGCTCCTTTGAGTTCTTCAAAATCCAGACAAATCCAAATTGGGTCCCAAATTTTACAAAATATGGTATATAAAAATAAAACTTTTTCTGGTGATCTAGATGGAAATATGCTTTACAAAATTTCGATTGCAACTACTCCCACTTAAAAAACCTGAAAGGCTACTTTAATTAAAATCAATTGGTAAAAAAAATTAAGCACATCTTTTAAAAATGCTATTTTTTTCTAATCATGTTATATTTAATTAACAGTATGAAGGCCCGCATTTAATTGCTAAATTTAACACAGGCATAAAAGTACACATGTTTTTATATTACAACCGTTAAGTCCATCTGTTCATTGATTTTACTTATTTATCTAGTGCTATTTTAAATGCGGCAGTTGCTCTCAGGAGATAACTTGTCCTTTATTCTCCTTGTATTTTAACTAAAATTACAAAACTTTTAAATGAGACAGGACAGCACAATGTTCTCACAAAATGTGACAGTCCTCATAGGCAGATGTTGTTGAAGAGGAAATGTCATTGGGACCTATGGCAACTATTTGAATCCCATTTTATTTTTTTCAAGGACATCTTTAAAGCTGAACTCTGGTGGGAAATACTTTTGCTGTTGTGCTCCCCCAGAATTGCAAGGATTCATTCTGGTTTTGTCAAAGGGAACAGAAAAATCTACTTTAACCATCTCAGCTCTGGAAGGTTCACCCCCTAAATGACCAGGCCATTTTTTTTTTTTTGATACGGCACTGCGTAATTTTAACTGACAATTGCGCGGTCGTGCGATGCTGTAGCCAAATTAAATTGATGTCCTTTTCCCAATAAATAGAGCTTTCTGTTGTGGTATTTGATCACCTCTGCGGTTTTTATTTTTTGCACTATAAACAAAAAAAAAGAGCAACGATTTTGAAAAAAAAAACAATATTTTTTACTTTCTGAAATTTTTTTTTTGTTTACTAGTAATGGCGGCAATCAGCGACTTATAGCGGGACTGCGACATTGCGATGGACAAATTAGACACTAAGTGACACTTTTGACACTTTTTTGGGGACCAGTGAAACTAATACAGTGATCAGTGCTAAATAATATGCACTGTCATTGTACTAATGACACTGGCAGGGAAGGGGTTAACATCAGGGGCGATCAAAGGGTTAAATGTGTTTCCTGGGAGTGCTTGATAACTGTGTGGGTGGTGCCTTGACTGGAGGAAGATAGAGATTCGTGTTCCTTCTTAGCAGAAGCACAAGATCTCCATCTTCCCCTCTCACAGAATGGCGGTCTGCCTTGTTTACATAGGCAGATTGCCGTTCTGCCTCTCTCAGGAACAATCGGCGAGTGCCGGCGAACATCGGGTCCACTGGACTCGCTGATTGGCTCCCGCTGTGTCCAACTACAGCGGGAGCTGGTCGCCAGTGCGTGCCCCAGACCCGGAAAAGAAGATAACGTACAGGTACGTGATTTCATGCTGAAGGGCCGCCCTGCCCTGCTGCAGCATTTGTATGTGGGGCAGTCCGGAAGCAGTTAATTACCTTATCCCTCAATTCCCTGGCTGCCAGTGCCAACACTTTTCTCCTCTCTCCAATGATCCAGGTTGTGATTGAACCCTCCCTGTACTCACTTTCAATGCAAGGCTGCTGGTTCTGCATTGTAGGTGATGATGTCAGAATGCCTGCAATCGACGGAGTGGTGAAGAAATTTGGCTTCAGAGGACCAGTTGTGCAGCTGGGAGGAGGTCTGAGGGAGTGAGGAAAAAAGTGAATATAGTTGCTTAACTTAACTTAACATGATAATATATGTATAAATAGGTTCAATGATAATTTATAAATAGTAGAAAATTGAAAAAAAATGCAACTTCTATAAAAAAACATTTTTATAATAAGCTTTAATAGACTTCCATCTAATTGATCACAAAAATAAGACTAATGTAATATTGATCATAATTAAACTAATCATAATATTATTTAATATTTTAACATCTTCAACATTATTTAATCTTATTTTAATTATGACCTGTTATCTGTAATTTAAAAGTACTACTTTTAAACATGATACACACTTGTTCTATTTGTATCACGTATTAATTGGCATTTAATTTAATTCTATATGAATTTTATGACCCCTATTTTTGTTGTAGTCTTCATTAAGGGGGAATGACAAAGCCTCTGAAACATGTTGGCTGATTGCTTTCACCCTAGCATGAACAATTTAAAGTTTGGACTCCGTGTGGTGCTTCTATAGCAATATTATATTATAAAGGTTCTAATCCTTACTCACTCTATCGAAAGCAAAAAAGTTTTGCCTTACATAGATTTTTAAACATGTAGCCAGCACAGGAGGGAGCCCGAAACAGCACTGCCTTCAAAACAAGTAAGTTTTCCTTTTCGATCCCAGTTGTAGGCAGGTTAAAGTGTGTATGGTTTAGTGAGCCATCGGCCAAGCCCAGGCTGGGGAAAGGGTTAAGTATTTCTAGCTCAGTTTCTGGGCTTTTGTACCTAGCCAGCCTACCTGTGCTATAAAATAGGGGGACAGTTGAGGTCCAAAGAGGCGGGTTTTGGTGGGTCCAGTGAGTTCTGTGAGCGAGCGTAGTCGTTGGTACTACTGATGAAACTGGGTGTTTGGAAGACATCCAAGCCATGGACAATGCCGTTATGGACTCTCATCTCATGAAAGTATGCCTGGGCCTCTAGACTATGCTAGACAGGATTAACCACTTCAGCCCTGGACCATTTGGCTGGCCAAAGACCAGAGGACTTTTTACAATTTGGCACTGCACTGCTTTAACTGGTAATTGCGCGGTCATGCAATGTTGTACCCAAACAAAATTTGCATCCTTTTTTTCCCACAAATAGAGCTATCTTTTGATGGTATTTGATTGCCTCTGCGATTTTTATTTTTTGCGATATAAATGGAAAAAGACAGAAAATTTTATTAAAAAATGATATTTTGTTATAAGAAAAATCCAATAAACTCAATTTTAGTCATACATTTAGGCCAAAATGTATTCAGCCACATGTCTTTGGTAAAAAAAAATGTCAATAAGCGTATATTTATTAGTTTGCGCAAAAGTTATAGCGTCTACAAACTAGGGTACATTTTCTGGAATTTACGCAGCTTTTAGTTTATGGCTACCTATCTCAATTCTTGAGGTGCTAAAATGGCAGGGCAGTACAAACCCCCCCCCCCAAATGACCCTATTTTGGAAAGTAGACACCCTAAAGAAATTGCTAAGAAGCATGTTGAGACCATTGAATATTTTATGTTTTTGTCCCAAGTGATTGAATAATGACAAAAAATAAATACATTTTTTACAAAAAGTTGTCACTAAATAATATATTGCTTACACATGCCATGATTATATGTGGAATTGCACCCCAAAATACATTTTTCGGCTTCTCTTGAATATGGGGATACCACATTGGCATGTTATTTTACTTTTTAATAAACGCTACCAGTGGTAATGCGCTAGGTCGGTGCGCCCTCTCTTCTTTTTGTTTCCTCTTTGTAGTTTTTGAATGCCCAACATTCTGAAGAGGGCTGCAAGACGCCAGATACCACTAAAGCCTACTGGCCCTATCACACACTGAGAATCTAGACTCTTGAGCGCAGGAGAGAGATTTTCTCTTTTGGTTATCTGAATACCATGTGATATTTAAGTTTTTCTTTTTTAATAAGTCTGCAAAAATGTCAACAATCCTGTGTTTTTCTGTCAATATGGGGTGCTGTGTATACATTAATGAGAAAAAAAATGAACTTAAATTATTTTAGCAAATGGCTGCAATATAACAAAGAGTGAAAAATGTAAGGGGGTCTGAATACTTTCCTTCCCCACTGTAAAATATTCCATGGACTCGACATGCCTCTCAGCAAATAGCTTGGGTTGTCTACTTTCCAAAATGGGGTCATTTTTTGGGGGGGGGGGGTTGAACTGTCCTGGCATTTTATGCACAACATTTAGAACCTTATGTCACACATCACCCACTCTTCTAACCACCTGAAGACAAAGCCCTTTCTGACACTTTATGTTTACATGAAAAAATATTTTTTTTTGCAAGAAAATTACTTTGAACCCGCAAACATTATATATTTTTTTAAAGCAAAGGCCCTACAGATTAAAATGGTGGGTGTTTCATTTTTTTCTTTTCACATAGTATTTGCGCAGCGATTTTTCAAACGCATTTTTTTGAAAAAAAACACGACATGCTTTAAAATTGCGCACAAACGTGCAGCAGCAACAAACTACATACATTTTTAAAAGCCTTTAAACGCCTTTACAGGTTACCACCAGGCCCGGATTTACTCCCTTTGCCGCCCCAAGGCCGGGTCCTTCAATGCCGCCCCCCCCCCCATCAGTGTCCTCTGCCCCTAAAGACACACATTAGACTGCCTTACCGAGAGCCATTTAGAGCCAGGAAATGTGGGAGCCGGAGTTTGGGGGCGGAGCGAAGCTGCTCTACTGTATTGCTATTTTCCTTCTTTCCTTCCATTGTGCGGAGGGGCTTGGAGAGAAGGCAAAGTAGTGGCAGGTGCTGCATCGCTGTGCCCAGTGTGTTGGCAGTAAACACAGGAATCAAAACATATCCGAACTTGTGCACTCACTCACAGGGCCGCTGTTAGGAATAATGGGGCCCTCGCCCCCTGAGGGGGGAGAAGAGGTGGGGGAGGGAGGTGAGAAAGGGTGAGAAGAGGAGGTATGGGGGTTGTGAGGGGGAGTGGGGTAAGAGAGAGAGGAGGGGTGGGAGAGAGAAGGGGGCTGAGAGGGAGGAGGGGTGAGAGAGAAAGTTGGTAAGAGAGGGGGGTAGCTGACAGAGGGGGGAATAGCTGACAGAAGGGAGAGTAGCCGACAGAGGGGAGTGAAGCCGACAGAAGGGGGGAGTAGCCGACAGAGGGGAGTGAAGCCGACAGAAGGGGGGAGTAGCCGACAGAGGGGAGAGTAGCCGACAGAGGGGAGTGAAGCCGACAGAAGGGGGGAGTAGCCAACAGAGGGGAGTGAAGCCGACAGAAGGGGGGAGTAGCCGACAGAGGGGAGAGTAGCCGACAGAGGGGGGGAGTAGCCAACAGAGGGGGGGGAGTAGCCAACAGAGGGGGGGGAGTAGCCAACAGAGGGGGGGGAGTAGCCGACAGAGGGGGGGAGTAGCCGACAGAGGGGGAGAGTAGCCGACAGAGGGGGAGAGTAGCCGACAGAGGGGGGGAGTAGCCGACAGAGGGGGAGAGTAGCCGACAGAGGGGGAGAGTAGCCGACAGGGGGAGAGTAGCCGACAGGGGGGGAATAGCTGACAGAGGGGAGAGTAGCTGACAGAGAGGGGGAGCAGCTGACAGAGGGGGAGAGTAGCTGACAGAGAGGGGGAGTAGCTGACAGAGGGGGGAATAGCTGACAGAGGGGAGAGTAGCTGACAGAGAGGGGGAGCAGCTGACAGAGGGGGAGAGTAGCTGACAGAGGGGGGGGGCAGCTGACAGAGGGGGGGAGCAGCTGACAGAGGGGGGGGAGCAGCTGACAGAGGGGGGGAGTAGCTGACAGAGGGGGGGGTAGCTGACAGAGGGGGGGTTAGCTGACAGAGGGGGGGAGTAGCTGACAGAGGGGGAGAGTAGCTGACAGAGGGGGAGAGTAGCTGACAGAGAGGGGGAGCAGCTGACAGAGGGGGGAGTAGCTGACAGAAGGGGAGAGTAGCTGACAGAGAGGGGGAGCAGCTGACAGAGGGGGGGAGCAGCTGACAGAGGGGGAGAGTAGCTGACAGAGAGGGGGAGCAGCTGACAGAGAGGGGGAGTAGCTGACAGAGGGGGAGAGTAGCTGACAGAGAGGGGGAGCAGCTAACAGAGGGGGGAGTAGCTGACAGAGGGGGGGAGCAGCTGACAGAGAGGGGGAGAGTAGCTGACAGAGGGGGTGTAGCTGACAGAGGGGGGGAATAGCTGACAGAGGGGGTGTAGCTGACAGAGGGGGGGAATAGCTGACAGAGGGGGAAATAGCTGACAGAGAGGGGGGCAGCTGACAGAGGGGAGAGTAGCTGACAAAGAAGGTGCAGCTGACAGAGGGGAGAGTAGCTGACAGAGAAGGTGTAGCTGACAGCGGAGGGGGGGTAACTGACAGAGGGGGGTAACTGACAGAGGGGGGATAACTGACAGGGGAGGGTAACTGACAGAGGGGGGGGTAACTGACAGGGGGGGGTAACTGACAGAGGGGGGTAACTGACAGAGGGTGGGTAACTGACACAGGGGGGGTAACTGACAGAGGGGGGTAACTGACAGAGGGAGGTAACTGACAGAGGGGGTAACTGACAGAGGGAAGTAACTGACAGAGGGGGGTAACTGACAGAGGGGGGTAACTGACAGAGGGAGGTAACTGACAGAGGGGGGTAACTGACAGAGGGAGGTAACTGACAGAGGGGGGTAACTGACACAGGGGGGGTAACTGACACAGGGGGGGTAACTGACAGAGGGAGGTAACTGACACAGGGGGGGTAACTGACACAGGGGGGTAACTGACAGAGGGGGGTAACTGACAGAGGGAGGTAACTGACAGAGGGGGGTAACTGACAGAGGGGGGTAACTGACAGAGGGGGGTAACTGACAGAGGGTGGGTAACTGACACAGGGGGGGTAACTGACACAGGGGGGGTAACTGACACAGGGGGGTAACTGACAGAGGGAGGTAACTGACAGAGGGGGGTAACTGACAGAGGGAGGTAACTGACAGAGGGGGGTAACTGACAGAGGGGGGTAACTGACAGAGGGGGGTAACTGACAGAGAGAGGTAACTGACAGAGAGAGGTAACTGACAGAGAGAGGTAACTGACAGAGGGGGGTAGCTGACAGGGGAGGGGAGCTGACAGACGGGGAGTGGCTTACAGAGGGGGGAGTGGCTTACAGAGAACGGGATGCTGACAGAGGGGGGCGAGAGGGCAGATGAGAAAGATACCTCAGTGAGGACTCCAGGAGACACAGCAGAGCACACACCAGGTAAGGAGGAGGGACTACGGGCGGCCGCGATCACCCACAGTCCAGCCCCGCCTCCACATGTGAGCAATCACAGACTCTCGTGTCCGCTGCCCGCACGTGACCTATTCAGCCAATTACAGGCTGAATAGGTACGCCTGCTGCCCACCGCTGAGATCGGTTCGGATGCGGAGCGCACAGGCAGTAATAAATGTAACAGTGATGGCATTGGCACGGGAATCGGGATGCTGAACTGCTGCTATATGTGCCCGGATTTCAGGCGGCTTAAAAACCGGGCACATGTGTACAATACCAGACAGGTGGCAATCCTAGCGGCGCCGCCCCTTCACCACTGCCGCCCCGAGGCCTGGCCTCGGTGGCCTTGTGGGAAATCCGGCCCTGGTTACCACTTTAGATTTACGGAGGAAGTCTACTGCTAAAATTACTCTTCTCGATCTGACCTTCGTGGTGATAGATCACCTGCATGGTGCAATTGCTGTTTACATATGACGCCGACCGACGCTTGCGTTCGCCTTTGCACAAGGGCAGGGTGGAGACAGGGGTGCTTTTTTTTTTTCCTAATTATTTATTTTGCTTTTTTATTTTATTTTTAAACTGTTCCTTTCATTTATATATTTTTTATCATTGTTATTGTTATCTCAGGGAATGTAAATATCCCCTATGATAGCAATAGGTAGTGACAGGTACTCTTTTTTGAAAAAATTGGGGTCTATTAGTCTATTAGACCCTAGATCTCTCCTCTGCCCTCAAAGCATCTGACCACACCAAGATCGGTGTGATAAAATGCTTTCCCAATTTCCCAATGGCGCTGTTTATATCTGGCGAAATCTAAGTCATGAAATGCTCGTAGCTTCCGGTTTCTTAGGCCATAGAGATAATTGGAACCATTCTGGTCTCTGATCAGCTCTATGGAACCACCGGCTGCATTCTCAGGTTTCCTGTTGGGACAGGAGAGCCAAAGAAAACAATGGAAGACTGTGGGGGGGGGACATTCCCTCCCACTGCTTGTAAAAGCAGTCTAGAGGCTAATTAGCCTCTAGACTAGGATTGCTTTTACATGAAAGCTGACTGCTGGCTGAAAAGAATGATACCAAGATGATACCTAAACCTACAGGCATCATTCTGGTATAACCACTCAAAGTCCCAGCAACATACCAGTACGTTGCTGGTCCTTGTTGGGCATATATTGTAATCTTTTTTTCATGCAGCCTGTGGGCTGCATGAAAAAAAGAGATTGATCGGTGGGTATGCCCCCCATTAGAATACCTCCCTTCATCCACCCACTTCTAATGATGGGCATACATGAACCATTTATATATGCCGAAGCATTGGGGCATCTGTCCCAAAAGTTAGGAGCAAATCGCACCTCCGCCCCTGCTGCCCCCATGCTTCAGCATATACGCTCTTTTTTTTAACTGTGGTGGTGAAATCACCTCAGACAGCGCTGGTGTCACGGCTTTATGTATCGTGGGAGCAAATGCTGTTGCTGTCAACATAAATAAATCCACGCTGCAGCTGAATGGCGTACCTGAAAACAAAAAAATGGTTAACAATAAAACACAGTAAACAGTAAAGTATAAAAAAAGAGAATAGAGAGAGAGAGAATGAAAACGACAGCAATTTTTGTTTTTTTTTTTATTTTATTTTATTTTTGTGTATTTTTTATTTGTACTTTTTTTTTTACACTTTTATTTGTAACTGTAACTGTAAGGGTTCGGTTCCAGGTAGGGATGAGCCGAACACCCCCCGGTTCGGTTCGCACCAGAACCCGCGAACGGACCGCAAGTTCGCACGAACGTTAGAACCCCATTGACGTCTATGGGACTCGAACGTTCGAAATCAAAAGTGCTCATTTTAAAGGCTAATTTGCATGGTATTGTCCTAAAAAGGGTTTGGGGACCCGGGTCCTACCCCAGGGGACATGTATCAATGCAAAAAAAACTTTTAAAAACGGCCGTTTTTTCGGGAGCAGTGATTTTAATGATGCTTAAAGTAAAAAAAAAAAAGTGAAATATTCCTTTAAATATCGTACCTGGGGGGTGTCTATAGTATGCCTGTAAAGTGACGCGTGTTTCCCATGTTTAGAACAGTCCCTGCACCAAATGTCATTTTTAAAGGAAAAAATCTCATTTAAAACTGCTTGCGGGTTTAATGTCATGTCGGGTCATGGCAATATGGATGAAAATCAGTGAGACAAACGGCATGGGTACCCCCCAGTCCATTACCGGGCCCTTTGGGTCTTGTATGGATATTAAGGGGAACCCCGCACCCAAATTAAAATAAGGAAAGGTCCCTATATACTCTGAACAGCAGTATTCAGGCGGTGCAAACAAGACAGGGACTGTAGGTTTGTTGTTAAGTAGAATCTGTTTGTAATTTTGAACATTTTTAATGTGTTTAGCTCCAGCCAAAAAATCTTTTCTAAGCTTTTTGGAAAACATAGGGAAGGGTTATCACCCCTGTGACATTTGTTTTGCGTCTTTCCTCCTCTTCAGAAGATTTCACCTCACTTTTTTGTCCCAATGAAAAATGTTTTTTGAAAATTTGGGTTTTTTTGTGGAACAAGGATTGGAAAGCATCAGTGGAAAGGAGAAATTGTTTTCCCATATTAACTCTTACAGGAGAGAATTTCCCTTCCTTAGGGGTAGATTTCATCTCACTTCCTGTTGTCTCCTTCCGTTTGCAAGTAGGAGTCGTTTGTAAGTTAGATGTTTGAAAGTAGGGTCCTGCCCTATATACTCAGCAGAAATTTGGGCCTTAGGTGTTGCTGTGGCCAAAACACTGTAAGCCCTCACAGGGCCCTGCTGTGAAATATTAGATCAAGAATTGTAATTACATGCCCCTGTTGAACAGGAGCTGAAAAATTAGGCCTTAGGCACTGGTGCTGGTGCCACAACACTGCAACCCCTCACAGACACTCTAGTTGGAACGCAGGAACGAGCCCTGCTGCAAAGTATTGCATCAAAAATTGTAATTACACGCCCCTGTTAGACAGGGGCAGAAAAATTGGGCCTTAGGCACTGGTGCTGGTGCCACAACACTGCAACCCCTCACAGACACTCTAGTTGAAACGCAGGAACAAGCCCTGCTGCAAAGTATTGCATCAAAAATTGTAATTACACGCCCCTGTTAGACAGGGGCTGAAAAATTGGGTCTTAGGCACTGGTGCTGGTGCCACAACACTGCAACCCCTCACAGACACTCTAGTTGGAATGCAGGAACGAGCCCTGCTGCAAAGTATTACATCAAAAATTGTAATTACACGCCCCTGTTAAACAGGGGCTGAAAAATTGTGCCTTAGGCACTGGTGGTGGCGCCCAGAACCAAAAATGTTCTTACAAGCTATCAGCGTGATGATTGAGGAGGAAGAGGATAATTACTCAGGGATAGTCACTCAGCATCAGCATAGGCAGTCTTTGAAGGGATCTGAGATTTCAAAAAAAATTATTCGGTTACATCTGCATCAGGTGCTTGGTAGCTGGTGGTGATCCAAGACTGATTCATTTTTATGAAGGTCAGCCGATCGACCGAGTCGGTGGACAGACGCACCCTGTGATCGGTTACCACGCCTCCAGCAGCACTGAATGTGCGTTCCGAAAGAACGCTGGATGCAGGACAGGCCAGTAGCTCAATTGCATACTGTGCAAGCTCTGGCCAGTGATCCATCCTCAAGACCCAGTAACCCAGAGGATTTTCGGTGGGAAAGGTGTCCAAGTCTGATCTTGCCCCTAGGTATTCCTGCACCATGTAAAACAGACGCTGGCGATGGTTGCTGGAACCGATCATACCTTGGGGCTGCGGACCAAAAAATTGTCTGAACGCATCGGTCAGACGGCCACCTTCTCCACCGCTCCTTCTTTGACTGACCGAAGCCTCAGCAACACGTTGTCCAGAAACAGGAGTTTGTAACCTCCCAGTCTCTGGGAACGCGTTGCACAGACCTTTCTGCAAGGCCTCCCGAAGATGTTTCATCCTCTGCTCCCTCTGCGATGGCAAGATAAGGTCCGCAACCTTACCCTTGTAACGTGGATCAAGGAGGGTTGCCAGCCAGTATTGGTCCTTCTCCTTGATACCACGAATACGAGGATCCTTACGCAGGCTTTGCAGGATCAGGGAGGCCATGCAGCGTAGGTTTGCTGAGGCATTCGGTCCGGAGTCCTCTGGGTCACTAAGGACAACAACGTCCGCAGCCACCTCCTCCCAGCCACGTACAAGTCCATGTGTTCCTTGGGACTGATCCCTTAAAGACTGCTGATGCTGAGTGCCAGGCTCCACCTCCATACTGACACAATCTTCCTCCTCCTCCTCCTCCTCCTCCTCGTCCTCTTCCTGTGTGATCGGCGGGCACGCAGGAACACTGTCTGGATAAAGGGGGCCTTGAGAGCTAAGGAAGTCCTCCTCTTCCTGCCTCTGTTCTGCCTCAAGTGCCCTGTCCATTATTCCACGCAGCGTGTGCTCCAACAGGTGGACAAGGGGGACAGTGTCACTGATGCATGCACTGTCAGTGCTCACCATCCTCGTGGCCTCCTCGAATGGTGACAGGACAGTGCATGCATCCCTGATCATGGCCCACTGGCGTGGGGAAAAAAAACCAAGGTCCCCTGACCCTGTCCTGGTGCCATAGTCGCACAGGTACTCATTGATGGCCCTCTGCTGCGTGTGCAGCCGCTGCAGCATGGCCAACGTCGAGTTCCACCTGGTGGGCATGTCACAGATTAGGCGGTTCTTGGGCAGGTTAAACTCCTTTTGGAGGTCCGTCAGCCGAGCACTGGCATTATATGACCGGCGGAAATGCACAGAGACTTTCCTGGCCTGCCTCAGGACATCCTGTAAGCCCGGGTACCTGCCCAAGAACCGCTGCACCACCAAGTTAAGGACGTGAGCCAAACAGGGCACATGGGTCAGTTGTCCCTGTCGGAGGGCAGAGAGGAGGTTGGTGCCATTGTCGCAAACCACCATTCCTGCCTTAAGTTGGCGTGGCGTCAACCACCTCTGAACCTGCCCCTGCAGAGCTGACAGAACCTCTGCCCCAGTGTGGCTCCTGTCCCCCAAGCACACCAGCTCAAGCACCGCATGGCATCTTTTGGCCTGCGTACTTGCGTAGCCCCTTGAACGCCTACGGAGCACCGCTGGTTCCGAGGAAGAGGCCATGGAGGAAGAAGAAGAGGAGGGGGTGGAGGAGAGAGGTGTGTCACAATCAGCATTTTGGAGGCGTGGTGGCGGAACAACCTCCAACACTACTGCACCTTGTCCTGCATCCTTCCCAGCTGCCAGCAGAGTCACCCAATGCGCCGTGAAACTTAAGTAACGTCCCTGTCCATGCCTGCTGGACCATGAGTCAGCGGTAATATGCACCTTACCGCTGACCGCCCTGTCCAGCGAGGCATGGACATTGCCTTCCACATGCCGGTAGAGAGCCGGAATCGCCTTCCGTGAGAAAAAGTGGCGTTTGGGTACCTGCCACTGAGGAACCGCACATTCCACAAACTCACGGAAGGGGGCAGAGTCTACCAACTGAAAAGGCAGCAGTTGAAGTGCTAGCAATTTTGCCAAGCTAGCATTCAACCGCTGGGCATGTGGATGGCTGGGAGCAAACTTCTTTCGGCGGTGCAGCAGCTGGGGCAGGGAAATTTGCCTGGTACAATCTGACGTCGGTGTACCAAAAGCAGATTGCCCACAAGTACTTGGCTGTGACACACCTAATTCTACACCTTCATTCCTCTCACTGCAGGTCGCAGAGAGGACTGAAGGTCTAGTGGGGTTGGAAATCTCAGCTGATGAGGAGCAAGGAGAGATCGTCTTTGTTCTTTGGTGTGGGTCTTTTAGATACGCTTGCCAACGAACTGCATGGCAGGTCAACATATGTCTGGTCAAGCATGTGGTACCCAAGCGGGAGATGTTTTGGCCACGCGAGATACGCTTGAGACATATGTTGCAAATAGCAGCGGTGCGATCTGATGCACTCGTCTCAAAAAAGGCCCACACCAAAGAACTTTTTGAATAACGCGCAGAGACTGCAGCGCCCTGCACATGTGGAGCTTTGGGGTGTGATGCAGTCAATGTGCTGCCCTTAGGCTGGCCCCTGGAGGGCATCCTGCCTAGTTGGTGATGTGCCACCTCCTCCTCCTCCTCCTCCTCTCTCCTATCAGGCACCCACGTTGAGTCAGTGACCTCATCATCCCCTCCCTCCTCATCACTGGAGCAAACCTGGCAGTATGCTGCAGCAGGGGGAGCATGACTGCCAGATTGCTGTCCTTCTTGGGCACCCCCTCTGTCCGTGCTCATGTTACTGCCTTCATTGAGCTCAGTATCATCATCAGAGCCTTCCAAACGCTGGGCATCCTCCTGGAGCATGTACCCAACACTGTGGTCAAACAGTTCGAGGGAATCCTCATGAGGACATGGTGGAGCTAGGGAAGGAGTCACTGATGACATTGAGCTGAGGGAAGAGGCCGCTGCTTTGCCAGACAAAGCACCCTGGGCATGGGTGAGAGAGGATGAGGAGGATGAGGACGGCTTGGTCATCCACTCGACCAAGTCTTCCGCATGTTGCGGCTCAACACGGCCAGCTGCCGAAAAAAAGGCCAAGCGTGTCCCATGGCCACGTGCTGATGAGGATGCACCGTCTCCACGACCAGCACTAGACACAGAGCCTGCTTGCCCTCTCTTATTGGCTTGTGACTGTCTGCCTCTCCTTCTTGGCCTTCCAGACATACTAATGGCCTGTAGCTGCACTAAGCTGGGATAGAACACCTGTAATTTTCTTCAGGTAGCTTTATATACTGTAACCAGACAAGCCTGCCTGTCAGTAGGAAGATAACACGAACGGATCTAGCTGAACACTGTGAGCAGGACGCACTGTACTAAATGTAAATAGTCTAGCTGCCTGACCGTGGTACTAATAGGATCAAAAAGAACACCTGTAATTTTCTTAAGGTAGCTTTATATACTGTAACCAGACAAGCCTGCCTGTCAGTAGGAAGATAACAGGAACGGATCTAGCTGAACACTGTGAGCAGGACGTACTGCACTAAATGTATATAGCAGGAACGGATCTAGCTGAACACTGTGAGCAGGACGCACTGCACTAAATGTAAATACCAGGAACGGATCTAGCTGAACACTGTGAGCAGGACGCACTGCACTGAATGTAAATAGCAAGAACGGATCTAGCTGAACACTGTGAGCAGGACGCACTGCACTGAATGTAAATAGTCTAGCTGCCTGACCGTGGTACTAATAGGATCAAAAAGAACACCTGTAATTTTCTTAAGGTAGTTTTATATACTGTAACCAGACAAGCCTGCCTGTCAGTAGGAAGATAACAGGAACGGATCTAGCTGAACACTGTGAGCAGGACACACTGTACTAAATGTAAATAGTCTAGCTGCCTGACCGTGGTACTAATAGGATCAAAAAGAACACCTGTAATTTTCTTCAGGTAGCTTTATATACTGTAACCAGACAAGCCTGCCTGTCAGTAGGAAGATAACAGGAACGGATCTAGCTGAACACTGTGAGCAGGACGTACTGCACTAAATGTATATAGCAGGAACGGATCTAGCTGAACACTGTGAGCAGGACGCACTGCACTAAATGTAAATACCAGGAACGGATCTAGCTGAACACTGTGAGCAGGACGCACTGCACTGAATGTAAATAGCAGGAACGGATCTAGCTGAACACTGTGAGCAGGACGCACTGCACTGAATGTAAATAGCAGGAACGGATCTAGCTGAACACTGTGAGCAGGACGCACTGCACTGAATGTAAACAGCAGGAACGGATGTAGCTGAACACTGTGAGCAGGACGCACTGCACTGAATGTAAATAGCAGGAACGGATCTAGCTGAACACTGTGAGCAGGACGCACTGCACTGAATGTAAATAGCAGGAACGGATGTAGCTGAACACTGTGAGCAGGACGCACTGCACTAAATGTAAATACCAGGAACAGATCTAGCTGAACACTGTGAGCAGGACGCACTGCACTGAATGTAAATAGCAGGAACGGATCTAGCTGAACACTGTGAGCAGGACGCACTGCACTAAATGTAAATACCAGGAACGGATCTAGCTGAACACTGTGAGCAGGACGCACTGCACTGAATGTAAATAGCAGGAACGGATCTAGCTGAACACTGTGAGCAGGACGCACTGCACTGAATGTAAATAGCAGGAACGGATCTAGCTGAACACTGTGAGCAGGACGCACTGCACTGAATGTAAATAGCAGGAACGGATCTAGCTGAACACTGTGAGCAGGACGCACTGCACTGAATGTAAATAGCAGGAACGGATCTAGCTGAACACTGTGAGCAGGACGCACTGCACTGAATGTAAATAGCAGGAACGGATCTAGCTGAACACTGTGAGCAGGACGCACTGCACTGAATGTAAATAGCAGGAACGGATCTAGCTGAACACTGTGAGCAGGACGCACTGCACTGAATGTAAATAGCAGGAACGGATCTAGCTGAACACTGTGAGCAGGACACACTGCACTAAATGTAAATAGTCTAGATAGAAGATAACAGGAACGGATCTAGCTAAACTGAATACAGTGTATATATATATATGCAACACCTGGGATGCATATATATACACAATACACTGTAAGTGCAGCTAACTGACTGACTGTTCTGCCTAATCTATCTAACTCAAATCAAATGACACTGTCTCTCTCTCTCTCTATCTCTCAGCACACCGGAACACACACTACACAGGGCTGCCGTGCAGGCGGCCTTATATAGTGTGGGGTGTGTACTAAATCCCCTGAGCCATAATTGGCCAAAGCCACCCTGGCTTTGGCCAATTACAGCTCTCTCTACTGACGGCGCTGTGATTGGCCAAGCATGCGGGTCATAGTGCATGCTTGGCCAATCATCAGCCAGCAATGCACTGCGATGCCGCAGTGAATTATGGGCCGTGACGCGCCACACGAATTTGGCGCGAACGGCCCATATCGTTCGCAATTCGGCGAACGACCGAACAGCCGATGTTCGAGTCGAACATGGGTTCGACTCGAACACGAAGCTCATCCCTAGTTCCAGGTTCAGGTCTCTCAAAATGCGATGGCATCTTGGGAAACCCTGTGAAAGCGTGCCTACCTCTGTTCAATGCTGTACCCTACGCTAAAACTCAACTAATGTATTGTAGCGCTCAAAACATTCACCAATGCAAAGACCAGGATTGTCAGGACATGAGGGACAATAATAGCAGGTGTGATGCCTATATCTGCGCTTTCTACAGATATGACATTTTCTTTGGGGGGCTCGTTAGGTAGGGGTACTCGGGAGGACATAAGGAAAATGCTTCTCATGCAGCCGGCTTACTGCATTTGGATTGGGAAGGTGAGGTGGAGCACCGTCTGGAAACAGAAGGGCTCTGACGATCTCTTCCTGGAATTTAGTGAAGGATCCAGTCCGTCCTGAAGCTCCGTATAGCACATGAGCGTTCAGCAAAGCCAATTAAAATAAGTATACAGACACTTTTTTATACCAGCGTCTGGCCTTACCGGCAACTAGGTACAGCGCCAACAACTGGTCCCCTCCCATATTTTGGTTATATTCATGGACACAGAGGGGTTTCTCCACAACACCAGTCGCCGTAGGAATTTGGACCGTTGTGTCTGCATGAAGGCAGAAAAAAATGAAAAAATTCTTATTATATCTCCACTTCATAGCGAGCAAGTTATTACACTTCAAGCAGGCTCTCTCCCCCAGCCTAAGACGGGAATCTACAAACTGCTGGGGAAAGCCCCGGCGATTAGATCGCACGGTGCCACATGCTCCAATCTGATGATCAAACAAGTGACTAAAAAGTGGCATGCTTGAGTAATAATTGTCCACGTACAAGTGGTACCCCCTTCCGAATAAGGGTGACACCAAGTCCCACACAATCTTGCCAGCGCTTCCTATGTAGTCAGGGCAGTTTGTTGGCTCTACGTGACTATCTCTTCCCTCGTAAACCATAAAACTACATGTATAGCCTGTGGCCCTGTCACAGAGCTTATACATCTTGACCCCGTACCTGTCAAGCTTGCTGGGAAGATACTGTTTGAATGACAAGCGGCCAGAAAACCTAATCAGGGACTCATCAACGCAGACAACTTGATGGGGAGTAAACAAGTCTGCAAAACGTTGGTTGAAGTGGTTTACGAGGGGCCAAATTTTGTAAGGCCGATCATATCCAGGGTCTCCACGAGGATGACAGAGTTCTGACCTCTGCTCATATCGTGCCCTGGCCATGGAAGCAGAGAACACGGGCATATGGTGAATTGGGTCAGTGGACCAATATGACAACAACTCACTCTTTTTGATTATGCCCATGAGGAGGGATGGGCCCAGAAAGATCTTAAATTCGGAAACTGTAATTGGTTTCCAATCTCTGGCAAGGGAGGACTGGGGATTAGTAGATGTATTGGCCAGCATACAAATTGCTTTGGTCCACAATAGATCTATAGAGATCTTCGGTGAAAAACAGCGAATAAAAATCAAGTGATGTAAAATCAACTGTTTCCACCTGAATACAGGGTTGGCCAGTGAATGGGGGAAGTACGGGTGCTGCAGAAGTGGTGGGTTCCCAATTAGGATTGGAGAATGCCTCAGGAAGGGCACTATGGGCTCGACGGGCCTGTCTTTGTCTTCTTGGTGGCAGCGGGACAATCCTTGTGCTTGCCACCTCGCCAGCTTGAACTGCACTTATGGGACTCGCCACGTCACTAAGTGTTACTGCAGTGCTGGATGTATGACCAGGGTGTACTAGGCCGCTGGTGCTTGCCAGTTCATTAGAAGGAATACCGGCGCTAGTACTTCTCTGCTCCATATGAGAGCCCTGCGGTTCTTGCACCTCAACAGCAGAAGAAGATTGGGGTCTGATACGCCTGACCTTGGCAGGGACCACAACTCCGTCGTCAGAGCTATCTGTCATGGAGCCGCTGCTGTCTACAGGTTCGTATTCTGAGCCTGAATCTGACAGATGAGTGACTTCCTCTTCACTATCTGTCATGCTCAGAAACATGTAGGCCTCTTCAGTACTGTACCTTCGATTTGCCATTTTGGGCTCTAAATTTAGTGGTACAGTAGTGAGACTCACAAAAAAAAGCTCCTGACTGCCAGCGACTGTATAAAAACTGTACCAAAAAAACTGTTAGCAATCGCAGGGATCGGGCCTGACTCTGCGAACGCTGCAGTTATGTGTATAGTGTTTTGTAAGTGACAGTGATCGATCGATACTGCACTTGGGTGGGCTGGGCGAAGGGGCAAAACGCAGGTGCTATCAGGTATCTGGGCTGATCCCGCTAACACTGCATTTTTGGGAACCCAAAACTGCTGGGGACGCTAGTATAGATCTGATCAGATCAGATATTGATCCGTTCAGATACTATACCACTAGGGGAGGTGTATGCTGTGTGCGTGGGTGTTAGCGGTACTGGCACTAACCTGACGCTGCCTGGGGTGATGCAGACCCTATCTGACCCTAAAACCTAACTTATATCACCTGATGGGTGATCAGGGGGTTAAACCTTTGTTAAGTAATAATTGGCGGGTGCCCTGACACTATAAAAAACAAACTACCCACGGGAAGGCAGCTTTTGCCTGCCCGTGCCATTGTGCCAACATACATCGGCGGTCGGCAACTGGTTAAGGAAAGAACGTTGTTCGTATTGAAGTGTTATGCTGCATCTCTCCCATAAAGTTACATTAACCGTTCTGAGCCTGGTCTTAAGTTATTCAAAGGTGTGCGTATCCAGAACAAACAGAGTATGTAACAGCACTACGGGGCATGAAGTAACGCCACTACAACGTTAACTCGGCAATGAATGGAGAAGAGCCATCATTGCTAAGGGTAAACAAGCACAATTTCAAGACACAAAGCAACCAGTTGTTAGGCGTGATACCTGGTAAGATAACAAGTCCCCCAGTAGTGAGGGGTTCATTGTCTCCCTAGCATTCAGTATCCAATAGCAATCAGATCTGATTCTGAACCCATGGTATGGAGATCTATGGCCTGGTCACAAGGTAGGAAGGAAGGAGTTAAAGTGAAGCGTTAAGTGCTCAGGGGGACCCCATTCGGTTACTAGGAGTGATTTAACAGAGGTACGCTGGACTGGTGGAGTGGGCACAGGCTCAGCACGTCCCTCATAATGCAAACATACAAATTACAGTGTGTAGTGGCATGGGACAGCATTATAAAAGGAACTCTGCGCTTTATTACTACATACAGTGAAGGCTCATCTCTAAGTCAGGGAACTGGCTTAATGTTAGATTGTTGACATGACCACAGTCTACACCTGGTCCCAGGCATTGATGAGCGCACTCCTCATGAGAGGTACCCCATGTGCACGAGTGCAGATGACCCTGTCCATACAGTAGCAGGTTTATATATCTTTATATTAAGATTTAAAGCCCAGTGGAACTTTAAATCAGCTAAATATATTTCAGTTACCTCAAAACAAAAAGGTTTCATGTCTTACAGTATCTTTTCTTTCTAAAGCAGCCAAAGCCTGAGTAGAAAAGCCTGTCTCTTGGTAGCCTGCTACTGATAACCTTTCAAGACCTAAGTAGCCAGCATTTACAATCCTTTTCTACATAAGCCACCAGTGCTTGAACGGCTCTCCTTAGACCATGGGGCCGTTTTTGGCAGGCTCGCTTGTATTATACCCTGCCACAGCTCCCGGACAAGACATCCCTTGTGGGAGCCTCCAGTTCCCGAGACTGCATTTCCACATGGTGGTCGTGAGTACTGTTTACAACAGTTCTTTTAATACATCCTATCCCTTGGTGTATCGTCCCCCTCAAGGCAGTGACTTAGACACTTTTCATTGTCTTTCTTTCTGAATAAAGACATTGCTGCTCCTGATGAGTGAATCAATACACTTCACGAAACGCGTAGAGCCTAGTATATGCAATGCTTTTATTGACTTTTTGTCTTCATGTATTTCTATTTCCGTACGGACATGTGCATCGGCATTACAAAGTTCAAGCTAATAGGAAGTTTCTCAGTGAATGTAGCATCAGGGTCTACACACTGTCATGCAGTTCATGTTCCTATTTGTATATATATGAATTTTGTTATTGTATCATGTATATCACTGTATGAATTTTTATTATGATTTATATTAAATATACTGCTTTTTGCACCCACCGCTGTTGAGTGCATGTCTCATTTAAAGTCCCGCCCCGTTCTTCCCCTCTTCTTGTTCCAAGAAACCGAGATGGAGGCATCCGCCTCATTTAAAGTCCCAATATTCCTTTTTTCTGCTTATGCCAATAGGGATGGAGACATGTGGTCTTTATGCGGTGTATACATTAAAAGCGGTCATCGTCTTAATTACTATGTCAAGTTTCAGCTGATCACATTATACCAGATAATAAGGCTTTTTTCTCTCTTTTCTTTTTCAGTTTTTATAACCCCTTTGGGGAAACATACACCATTGGGCTTTTTGTTTTTCTTTTATTGCATCTAACATTTACTGGCTTACACACAGTGTGATGTTTGCTTGTTTTTTGATCTGGATCTGTGAGCCAATTGGCTCACTTCCCTGTCCAGGAGCTGCGATGCGCACCGCGGGATCTCCCCTCCCCCCTTTGGTGCGGGTGGATACCTTCTCGCTGCGCATCGACGCCACGTCACACACGCCGTACGTTTAACGCTCTTGAGAGCGTCATCACGTTGGTAGTGTTTTTCCATCTATGGCCTCCGAGAGGGATCTCTGACACCCACGCCAATGACGTATTGTCTTGGCAACAGCGCCGTCCCCTCTTTCGACACGGTCACTTGGTGTTAGGCGGGGTTTTGCGTGCGGGCCTCTCTTAATGGTCCCATCTGTGGTGTTCTGTCCACGCTGTCGGCTCCATTTTTATTGTTTGCATCCAATGCACATTCTGGCTACTTTAGGTCGAATATCAGGTAACCTAGGCATCTAAAGGCTTACAATTGCATTATTCTGTTCCTGTCTAAGTACAGATGCTGCCTATTGATAACCATATTAAACATTTATTTACAATCCTTTTCTACATAAGCCACCAGTGTTTGAACGGCTCTCCTCAGACCATGGGGCCATTTTTGCCAGGCTCGCTTGTATTATACCCTGCTACAGCTCCCGGACAAGACATCCCTTGTGGGAGCCTCCAGTTCTCGAGACTGCATTTCCACATGGTGGTCGTGAGTACTGTTTACAACAATTCTTTTAATACATCCTATCCCTTGGTGTATCCTCCCCCTCAAGGCAGTGACTTAGACACTTTTCATTGTCTTTCTTTCAGATTAAAGACATTGCTGCTCCTGATGAGTTAATCAATACACTTCACGAAACGCGTAGAGCCTAGTATATGCAATGCTTTTATTGACTTTTGGTCTTCATGTATTTCTATTTGTACGAACATGTGCATCAGCATTACAAAGTTCGAGCTAATAAGAAGTTTCTCAGTGAATGTAGAAAAAGGGTCTACACACTGTCATGCAATTCATGTTCCTATTTGTATATATATGAATTTTGTTATTGTATCATGTATATCACTGTATGAATTTTTATTATGATCTATATTAAATATACTGCTTTTTGCACCCACCGCTGTTGACTGCATGTCTCATTTAAAGTCCTGCCCCGTTCCTCCCCTCTTCTTGTGCCTGCTACTGAGAAGGACCCTTGTTCTCTGTGTGTAAGCAGTAGTCTCATTGCAGGGGTTTGACACGCCCCCTACTGAGTGAGATCTACACTCACCAGCCACTTTATTAGGTACACCTTGCTAGTACCAAGTTGAACCATCTTTTGCCTTCGGAACTGCCTTAATACTTTGTGGCATATTGTCAACAACGTGTTGTAAACATTCCTCAGAGATTTTGGTCCATATTGACATGATAGCATCACCCAGTTGTTGTAGATTTGTCGACTGCACATTCATGATGCAAATCTTCCGTTCCTCCACATCCCAAAGGTGCTCTATTGGATTGAGATCTGGTGACTGTGGAAGCCATTGGAATACAGTGACCTCATTGTCATGTTCAAGAAACCAGTGATGAGATGATTTGAGGTTTATGACATGGTGCATTATCCTGCTGGAAGTAGCCATCAGAAGATGAGTACACTGTAGTCGTAAAGGGATGAACATGCTCAGCAATAATACTCAGGTAGGCCGCGGCATTTAAATGATGCTCAATTGGTACTAAGGGCCCAAAAGTGTGCCAATAAATTATCCCCCACACCATTACACCACCACCCCCAGCCTGAACCATTGATACAAGGCAGGATAGATCCATGCTTTCATGTTGTTTACGCCGAATTCTGACCCTACAATCTGAATGTTGCAGCTAAAATCAAGACTCTTAAGACCAGGAAAAGTTTTTCCAATCTTCTATTGTCCAAGTTTGGTGAGCCTGTGCGAATTGTAGCCTCAGTTTCCTGTTCTTAGCTGACATGAGTGGCACCCGGTGTGGTCTTCTGATGCTGTAGCCTAATTCAAGGTTCAATGTGTTCTGCATTCAGAGATGGTATTCTGCATACCTTGGTTGTAACAAAGAATTATTTGAGCTACAGTTGCCTTTCTACCAGCTCAAACCAGTCTGCCTATTCTCCTCTGTCCTCTGACATCAACAAGGCTTTTTTGTCCACACAACTGCCGCTCACTGGATATTTTCTCTTTTTCAGACTATTCTCTGTAAACCCTAGAGATGGTCGTGCGTGAAAATCCCAGTAGATCAGCAGTTTTTAAAATACTCTGACCAGGCCGTCTGGCACCAACAATTAGGCCACATTCAAAGTCACTTAAATCCCCTTTCTTCCCCATTCTGATGCTCGGTTTGAACTTCAACAAGTCATCTTCATTACATCTAATGCCTTAATGCATTGAATTGCTGCCATTTGATTGGCTGATTAGCAATTTGTATTGATAGCAATTGAACAGGTGTACCTAATAAAGTGGCTGGAGAGTATATAGCCCTACAATCAGCAATGCTCATGCTCTCCCCTGATTGAAAAGCTAGTACTCTGACTCCAGACGGGGCTTATTGGATCACAACACAGAGACTGCTCCTTCCACACAGAAATCAAGGGGCTTTCTCTACAAAATGCTTACAGAGAACAGGTTTCTAATTGCTTTTTTGTTTGCTGCACCTTGTTAGTCAAGAGATGACAGACCCTTGGAAGCATCTTGGATGCTTATCGGATTTTCCGACTTCTCAGGCAACTCATAAGCATTTGTTCTCTTCTTTATGTTTTCACCATGCATCTGACAAATTGCAATGCCACTGCAGAGAGTGAGAAAAGTTTAGCGGGTCCCGGCAATCCAAGGTCAAGGCAAAAATTTGCCTATCTTTCAGGACCCGCTTTTTCATTCTCTCCACAGGCAGCCTACACTGAACATAACAGAAAATATCAAAATCACATCAGTAAAAGTTAATGTAGTCTTGATTAAAATTACATTTCTAAGTACAGGTGATTACAATAGAGCTATCCGTGGAACTCGGTAACATTTGTCCTGTGTAAAATCTAATCTTCTGCTGGTTAAATTAAGCAGAAACCCCGCAGATCCAACCTACACAAAGAAGGCTCACTTAGCTATAATTAACTTGAGGTCAGTGACTGTAGTGCAAGTAGTGATGAATATTGATTAAAATATACAAAACACTTGTAATGAGATTTCTCTTGCCATTTTCTACCCCTTTTCAATGTTCAAAGAGAAGCTCAGAATCCATCTAAAATAAATTACAGTAACCTGATCAAACTTTTTAATTACATTTTTCACTCATCTGGTCCAAGTCCAGTCATGGGTTGTATAACTAATTTATATATTTAAATATAATACTAAGTATAAAATACAGGTTGGAGGAGATAAATATAATTTTGCACTGCAGCAATTAGCAATGGAGTGTCTACTGTGGTGAGCGGTTCCAAAAGACACATTAGCTGCACCATAGTAGGAGCCCCAAATATTACTTTTTGGGGGTCTGAGGCTGAGGCTATAGTAAAACTATAGGCAAAACTTTTTTTTTTTCATTTTGGATAGAGTACGGGAGGGTTACATATACTCCTGTAAGATTTTCTTCCCCCCACCATCTGTGTCCCATTGCGGAGATTTCCCTTCACTACCTGTCCCACAGCCAAACAGGAAGTGAGAGGAAATCCCTACAAATTAAGGGAATTCCTTGGGGACCCCCAGGACACCAGGACTAGGGTCCCCATTGGAATATTTCCCATCTATTACTTTTCTGGGGACAACCCAAAATTTGGGATTTTCTTTTACTTTCACTTTCAGTGATAATGGTAAACAGGACAAATAGAGAGGGTGAATCTCCCTAACAGGGACACAAACAGCAAAAAAAAACTGACAAGCATTCTAATGTATTTTCGCTCTATCCAAAACTAAAAAAAAAAACGTTTTGCTTTTAGTTATACTTCAATATTATCACTGTATTAATATCAGTGGCAGTTACTTAGTTCCCCCCCAGTGTCAGTTAGTGTCAGATTGTCCACCGCACTATCACAGTTCCATTATAACTTGCTGTTTACCGCTATTAGTAATATAATGAAATAAATGATTAAAATTACAGTATATATACCATATTTGTAGAAGCTATAACTCACAAAAACCAAAGAATATACACTCAATAGGATTTTTTTATCAAAAACATGTAGCAGAATCAATTTTGGCCAAAATGTGTGAAGACGTTTTATTTTTTATTTTTTTTATTGGATATGTTATATTGCAGAAAGTAGAAAATATTGTTTTTTTTTTTTCAAAAGTTTTGATACTTTTTTGTTAATATAATAAAAAATAAAAAAACCAGAGGTGATCAATTACCGCCAAAAGAAAGCTCTATTTGTGTGAAAAAAAATATATACATTTTTGTTTCGGTACGGTGTTGCATGATCGCGCAATTACCAGTCACTGTATCGCAGTGCTAAATAGCAAACATTGGCCTGGTTATGAAGGGGGTAAAATCTTCCGGAGGTGAAGTGGTTAATACATGACAATGGTCTCCTAAAGCAGTATCAGTTAGCCAAAGAGATAGCAGTGCACTCTACTTCCTGGATCCATTTGTTAGACTGAGCACCATAGGCGTGCTCACAGGGTGTGCTGGATGTGCCTAGGCACACCCTAATAACCCTATTTGCATTAGCAGGGCTTTTTTTTCTGCCAGAACTTGCTGGAACACAGTCCTGCCACCTCAGGCAGCCCTTTTCTCTGCAGCATGTCACATAAAACAGAAGCCGGTAGAGGAAGTTTTCTATACCCTTCACTTCCTCCACCATCTTCTGTATGTTAGACATCCAGGGAATGTGCTCCACAGCTGACTGATCAGATTTCAGAGGCAGCTATCCCCGCCTGCTGTCTGTCATATCTGTGTAGCACAAGGCCGAGTGAAGCTCTCTGAAACTCCTCCTCAGTTCTTTGCTACACTGATCTGACAGGAGGAGCTGCACGGAGGAGACTGCACAATAAGCTGGGGGGGGGGAGCCTAATTTGACAAAACGGAAGTTTGTTCAGCATGGCTCTAATGAAGGTGAGATAGCTGTGGAGGGAAAGGGGGAGGAAGGGGGGCTGGTTGTCCAGAGAGAGAAGAGACTGAAGTTGTGGATGTTCTGCAGAGGTCAGAGCTGGGGGGGTTAGATTGTGCAAAGTGAGAGATGTAAGCAGGGGAAATGTGTACAGGGTCAAGAGTGCTGGGGGGGGGGCTTGGGGTGCAGAGGTGGAAGATGGGGGGTTGTAGAGATTTAGAGCTGTAGATGGGGGCACAGAAGTGAAATGTGGAGGGGGGGAGAGTGCAGAGGTGATTGTGGACTGGGGGTGTAAGCTGTGCATGGGGGTGTGCAGAGTTGACACGTTGACAGAGGTTATAAGGGGAATTGTGGAAGGGGGGAGGGGACTGCGCATGGTAATGTGAATTGTAAAATGTGGGGGCGGAGGGGGTGAGCTGGCTGTGAATGGAGGGGGGGTGAACTGTGCAGAGGGGGGAGAGAGTGAGCTGTGAGGGGGAGGTGAACTGTGGAGAGGGTGAGCTGTGAGGGGGGAGGTGAACTGTGGAGAGAGTGAGCTGTGAGGGGGTAGGTGAACTGTGGAGAAGGGGGAGAAGGTGAGCTGTGAGTGGGGGAGGTGAACTGTGGAGAGGGTGAGCTGTGAGGGGGGAGGTGAACTGTGGAGAGGGGGGAGAAGGTGAGCCGTGAGGGGTGGAGGTGAACTGTGGAGATGGGGGTGATGGTGAGCTGTGAGGGGGGAGGTGAACTGTGGAGATTGTGAGCTGTAAGGGGGAGGTGAGCTGTGAGGGGGTAGGTGAACTGTGGAGATGGGGAGCTGTGAGGGGGGAGGTGAACTGTGGAGATGGGGAGCTGTGAGGGGGGAGGTGAACTGTGGAGAGGGTGAGCTGTGAGGGGGGAGGGGAACTGTGGAGAGAGTGAGCTGTGAGGGGGGAGGTGAACTGTGGAGAGGGTGAGCTGTGAGGGGGGAGGTGAACTGTGGAGAGGGATGAGAAGGTGAGCTGTGAGGGGGGGAGGTGAACTGTGGAGAGAGTGAGCTGTGAGGGGGGAGGTGAACTGTGGAGAGGGGGGAGAAGGTGAGCTGTGAGGGGGGAGGTGAACTGTGGAGAGGAAGGTGGAGAAGGTGAGCTGTGAGGGGGGAGGTGAACTGTGGAGAGAGTGAGCTGTGAGGGGGGAGGTGAACTGTGGAGAGGGGGAGAGGGTGAGCAGTGAGGGGGGAGGTGAACTGTGGAGAGGGTGAGCTGTGAGGGGGAGGTGAACTGTGGAGAGGGTGAGCTGTGAGGGGGGAGGTGAACTGTGGAGAGGGTGAGCTGTGAGGGGGGAGGTGAACTGTGGAGATGGGGGAGAGGGTGAGCTGTGAGGGGGGTGAACTGTGGAGAGAGTGAGCTGTGAGGGGGGAGGTGAACTGTGGAGAGGGTGAGCTGTGAGGGGGGAGGTGAACTGTGGAGATGGGGGAGAGGGTGAGCTGTGAGGGGGGGTGAACTGTGGAGAGGGTGAGCTGTGAGGGGGAGGTGAACTGTGGAGATGGGGGAGATGGTGATCTGTGAGGGGGGGGTGAACTGTGGAGAGGGTGAGCTGTGAGGGGGAGGTAAACTGTGGAGAGGGTGAGCTGTGAGGGGGGAATTGACTGGGAAGGGTGGGTTCCTGCACCTATTCCCAGAGAAAAAAATCCCTGTGCATTAGCATTATCCAAGAGCAGCACCAGGTGGGTGGTTGGGGCCACTGTAAATGCCCCTATTATATTAAAATCTAGGTTCAATGTTAGGAACACGTTACAACCCGTATTTAGGGTGTATCGGAATAGGCTCCCACCACCAGAGCCCCCTTCCTATGACAGCAGGTGTCGTTCATGTGTGTTTGAGCTTTAGGGTGCAGACCCTAATGCAATAGGCTGCGCAAACCTATGCTGAGCACTAAAAATGATCACATAAGGCATACAGTAAATCCTTGTGAAAAGTTAGTGCTGATGAGCTATCCCAGCCTGTGTGTAAACTGCAGTTAAGCAGTTTACACACAGGCTCTTTGCAAAAGACTGCAAATAGACAGAGACACATATGTAAAAGCAGATTAAGCTCTATCTGCTTCCTCAAAAGAATACAAAATGTGAATAGGCATTATTTCATATTTACCTGACTGAAAAAAAAAAAAGTACAAAACCACTACAATACTTCCCTTTAATGCCATTGTTCACAAGAGTATTTCCAAATAGTTGTTGTCATATGAGAAGCTGGTACACATGTACATGAAATATACATAATAAACTAAGCAGACTGCCTCCTCTCAAGAACCATCTGTCGCAACCATCAACCTAATAACTGACATTCTTTTTTTCTATTTATTTATTTTTTTAACCACTCCAGCCCCGGAAGATTTTACCCTCCTCCCGACCAGAGCACTTTTTACAATTTGGCACTGCGTCGCTTTAACTGACAATTGCGCTGTCATGCAATGCTGTACCCAAATAAAATTTGTGTCCTTTTTTCCCCACAAATAGATCTTTATTTTGGTGGTATTTAATCACCTCTCGGCTGTATTTATTTTTTGTGCTATAAACAAAAAAAAAGCGACTATTTTGAAAAACAAAACAAAATTTTTTACTTTTTGCTATAATAAATATCCCCAAATTAAAAAAAAAAAATTCTTTCATCAGTTTAGGCCAATGTATATTCTTCTATATATTTTTGGTAAAAAAATCACAATAAGCGTATATTGATTGGTTTGCGCAAAAGTTATAACGTCTACAAACTATGGGAAGATTTATGGCATTTTTATGGCATTTTTTGTTCTACTAGTAATGGCGGTGATCTGCGATTTTTAGCGGTATTGCGACATTGTGACGGACAGATCGGACACTTTTGACAAATTTATAGGCCCATTGACATTAATACAGTGATCAGTGTTATAAAAATGCACTGATTGTAAATGTGTAAATGTCACTGGCAGGGAACAGCTTAACACTAGGGGGTGATCAAGGGATTAAGTGTGTGTTCCCTCAGTGTGTTCTAACTGTATGGGGATAGAACTGAGTAGGAGAGGAGAGATATCGCTGTTCCTACTTACTAGGAACAAACGACTTGTCTCCTCTCCTCTGACAGCACAGGGATTTCTGTGCTTACACACAGAAATCCCCATGCTGGCGCTCGTGCAATCGCGTGTGGCCGGCAGTGATCGCGACCTCCGGCCACGCACATCAGGTCCCCCGTCGTGCAGTGGGCACGTGCACGTGCCCTCTGGTGGGCGAAAAAGGGAAGGGAGTACCCATATGGGATTTCGCCCAGGAGAGCCATTCTGCTACAGTATATCTGCGTGAGCCGGTCGTGAACCGTTTAATATAAGGACATTAGGACCAAACAACAAGTGTATCATTAGAATGAAAAATACCAAGGCTCCCTGATTGGTCCCCCCAATGGACGCTCTGCTGTGATAGGGAGGGGGATTGGGAGCCTAGGGGATATTGAATTCTGGGGAGGATGGAGGCCTTATGTCAGATAAATTGTATGGACACCGTGTTATAATGTAGATTTTTTTTTCCTTAGAAGGAATATATTTTTCGCAGGGTGCCCTGTTTCGTGATGGAACACTTGCGCCTCCACTTAACCCTTAGACACCCGTTGGTCTCTGAGGGCTGGGTTGTCTGAGCCCGGATGGAACCGACATCAACTGATTACTAGTCATGGGATTTGGGGGGTTTCTCCTCCCCCGAACCCCATTTTTCTTTTCTTGGAGACCTTTTCTCGTCTATCCTTTTCTCCCTTCCCCCCTCCTCCCCATCCTCCTCCTTGCCCGCAAAAATGTGCTTAACTACAACTTGTTTTTCAGATAAAACACATACCTCAAAGAAAGTGTCTATCCAGAACCCAACAAGACGGAGCGGAGATCCCTCCGGAGCTGTCCAGATTTCAACACATCTAAGGGTAAGTGAGGGTTGTTTTCACAGCATTCCACCCCCTCTGCTCCATGGCTGACGGCCCTGAAGTTAAACTCCACATAGCTTCCCACAATGTCCAGGGCCTTAACTCCCCAATTAAGAGGAGGAAGGTTTTAGACTATTACAAGTCTCTCCAACTAGACATTCTCATGTCCCTCCCGGTATAGCCGGTTCCTCCACCCCCACTTCCCTCAGTTTTTCCTAGCGAGCGCTGACAATAAAACCAAGGGGGTTGCAATCGTAATATCCAAAACCTGCAAATTCGTAAAAATTTCTGATGCTAACCCAGAAGGGAGGTTCCTCATGGTCAAGGGCATGGTGGGGGACCACCTGTACTCCCTGGTTTCCTACTACTCTCCAAATAAAGGACAAGCCAAATTTTTTGACTCCCTATTGAGTACCCTTGCTTCGAAATTGGAAGGGACGGTCATCTTTGGGGGAGATTCGAACGTAGGGGGTTAGACAAGTCTAAACCCCTGCGGTCTCAACTAACACGCCCCACAAAAGAAAGCCTCAGAATAGCAAAGATGCTACTTGCCCACGGTTTAGCAGACACATGGAGGGAACTCAATCCCACCAAGAGGGACTTCACCCATTACTCACCCCCCCACAACACTTACGCGAGGATCGACCACATACTGACCCCGTCCTCCCTCCTCCCAGTAGTCCTTAGAGCCCACATTAAGGAGACGGCCCTATCGGACCACTCCTTTGTAATCATAACAATTAAAACAGGGGCCTTGGGTGGGTCCAGAGGGCAATGGAGACTTAATGAGTCGTTGCTATCTGATCCCATCAGAGTCATAGAAATTGAAAAAGCTCTACAAGAGTACTTTGTTCTCAATAAAACAGAGGGAACCTCCCCAAAACTGCTCTGGGCCGTGCATAAAACCTTCATAAGGGACAAGCTCATTCAGATCTCCACACAGGTCAAACGAGAAAGGCGGGCTGACATAACTAGACAAGGAATAGGCGGAACTTAAGGCTTTACACAAAAAAGACCCATCCAAGATCCCTATCACTCTCATTGATAAAGCCAGATTAGATCTCAATCTAGTGCTCACGGCCAGGGCCGAAAAATCCATCCGCTGGAGCGGACATAAATTTTACGCGCAGGCAGACAAAATGGGTCCCCTATTAGCGGTCAGACTATCCCCTCGCATCAAAATCAACACTTTTCCCAAGATAAGGATAGAAGGTCAACCCCCCACGACCACCCCATCATAGATACCGGAAGCTTTTCAGGGATTTTATTCTAAATTGTATAGCCGATCAGCTCCATCCAATGCTGAACTAATCCCTCAGTTCCTGGAGGGAATGACGCACACAAACAAAGGATGGAAACACCCATCACGGAGGAGGAGGTATTGGGGGTCATTAAGGATCTTAGAAAGGGGTCTGCTCCGGGACCTGATGGTCTATCCATACCCTACTATAAGTCCATTGAGAACACCCTAGCACCGCACCTGACCTCCTTCTTTAACTTCAAAACCAACGGAGACCCCCTAGATACCCACCTTACGGCTTTTATCACAGTCCTACCCAAACCTGACAAAAATCACGAAGATGTTAGTAATTATAGGCCAATCTCCCTCATAAATAACGATTTAAAAATACTCACCAAAATAATGGCTAACAGGTTGGCATCCTTCATCAGTCAATACATACATAAGGATCAAGTGGGATTCATACCCGGACGACAGTGCCCTGATCAAATAAGGCGGGCAATAGATATAACCTCGATCTTACAAACAAACTGGGAAGGGGAGCCAAACCAATCGGATTTCTTCTATCCCTAGACCTGCAGAAGGCCTTCGATACGGTCTCCTGGCTCTACATCTTCTCTCTTTTGGAGAGATGGGGCTTTGGTGATCGCTTCCTTGGTCTTCTGCATGCTCTCTACTCCCAACCCGAAGGCCCTATTACGCCTCCAGGGGCATTACTCCAAACCAATAGACATCACGAGAGGCACCAGACAATAGTGTCTTTTATCCCCTCTTATATTTGCTATAGCCATAGAAACACTAACAATCGCTGTTCGACATAATCCTGACATCAAAGGGGTGACATGTGGGGACCAGACGCACAAATGCGGGCTATTTGCCGATGACATCCTCCTTTTCCTGACTTCCCCCTCACTACACTCCCCAATGTATGCCAAGTGTTAGAAAAATTTGCCAAAATCTCAGGGCTTCAAGTTAATTTCTCTAAATCCCAAGCTTTCAATGTTTCCCTACCTCACCAGACAGTCTCCTCACTAAAACAATCCTTCAAAATTCAAATGGAGTGACACCTCCATTCGTTACCTAGGCATCTCTTTGACGGCCAAAACAGAAACTCTTTACACTCAAAATTACCCCCCGCTCTTTAGGAAACGGAAGGCAGACCTTAGTCTCTGGTCAAGGCATGAACTATCTTGGCTGGGTCGGATCAATTCCATTAAAATGACCTTACTCCCCAGAATCCTCTATTTCTTCCGCTCTCTTCCTATACCAATTAGGAAAGATCACCTACGATCGTTCCAGAGTAAAATACTAAAATACACCTGGGGTAAAACGGGATATCGCATCCCACAAAGCACCCTATTCATCCTTAGACGCAAGGAAGGGCTAGGCCTCCCAAACTTGCATAAATACTACTTGACAGCTAGACTTGCTATAGAACGACAGGCCACCCCCAACTTCACATTAGATTACTTACTTTGGTGCCCTCCTAAATCTAGGCCATCCATCCTTTCACCCACTTTATCCCACTCCTGTGCCTTACGGGACAGCCTTAGGTACTCCCCAGCTCTGGTCTCCACAGGACGCCCTCTCACACACCTCTTCCACAATCCCGAATTTGCACCCGGACTGGACAATTCACTATTCAAATGGTGGCTGGATAAGGGGCTATACCAGATAGGACACTTCTTCACCTCTAGCGGACCAATCACTCTCAGTTTCCATATCAAAAACCTGGAACTGCCTGATTCGGAAAGATTCCGCTTCCACCAAATTTCCCATTTCCTACACAATTTGGAAGGAGAAACCTCTCCCCCCCCCCCAAATTCACAGCATACGAACTGTGGTGTGGACAAGCCATGGAGCAGAGGGAAGGTATCTCGGTGATATACTCGTCCATCACTTGTCCCACTGAAAAAAAACCCATACATGAAGGTTTGGGAGGCCGATTTCCAATGCTGCAGAGATATGGAGACCTGGCAAGAGGCACTAACCAGATCCTTCAAAGGGATCCAGAACATCTCACTTATAGAGGCTAGTGTTAAACTAATAACCAGATGGTACCTGACCCCTGCCAGGTAAGCGGGCATTTACCCCTCAGCAAACCCTCTATGCTTCAGAGGTTGTCACCACCTGGGCTCCATGGCCCACATATGGTGGGGATGCCCCAAAATCCGCAATTTTTGGAGAAAAATCTTCAATATGATTCACAAGGTGATGGCTTGCCAGGTCCCCAGATCCCCAGAGGTGGCGATTCTCAATGCTCACATTCCGGACCTACCTAAGGCATCCCAAACGCTGATCCACTTTATCTTTCTGGGCACCAAAATCACAATTGCCAAAGCCTGGAAACATCCGAAACCATCATTGCAAGCGGTCAAAAGGAAGGTATCGTGGATTATGACCCAAGAATAACTTTCCAGCATCCTGACAGACACCTCAACGAAATCTGGGAGCCTTGGGCCCAGTATGTGGGAATTTCCCTCATACCGGGTTTTCAGATACGCAACACTTCCTAACTCATCTACAGGCATGTTTCTCTAACCGCTCTGCAAGCGGCACACAGCTGAGTTCCCCCTCCCTTCTCATCTGTCATGAGGACTCCCCTCCCCAACCCTCCTCTTCTTACTCTTTTCCCTCTCTTTCATCTCTTCTCTCTGTCATCTACCGCAAATCAGATTGCTATTAGGTGATATTTCAGTCTGAAGGTCCTTTAGTGCACTGTGTGCAGACGCCGGACACAGTGCGACGCCGGGCACATTGCACTAAGGGGAAGCGCCACGTCTATGCAATCACGAAATTGCAGACGTGGCGCTGCATTTGCGGGCGTTGAGCCCGCCTTGCGGCGCTTTCCGAGGCGCCGATTAGCTTCCGCCCGGCTATCGTAGTGTATGTTACTACGGCCGGGCGGTTTGATTGACATCTCAGTTTGATGTCACTTCCTGTTCTCATTCTCCCATTGTGCCCGGGAGAAAGGAAACAGGAAGTATGAAGAAGACACCGCTGGAGAGGACAACGGCAAGGTAAGTAGTACACTACCGCTGTGCTCCAGTGGAGAACGGGGGGGGGCTGCACAGGCTGCATTGGGGGACACAGGCAAGGCTGCATTGGGGGACACAGGCAATGCTGCATTAGGGGACACATGCAAGGCTGCATTAGGGGACACAGGCAAGGCTGCATTGGGGGACACAGGCAAGGCTGCATTGGGGGACACAGGCAATGCTGCATTGGGGGACACAGGCAAGGCTGCATTGGGGGACACATGCAAGGCTGCATTGGGGGACACAGGCAAGGCTGCGTTGGGGGACACAGGCAATGCTGCATTGGGGGACACAGGCAAGGCTGCATTGGGGGACACAGGCAATGCTGCATTGGGGGACACAGGCAATGCTGCATTGGGGGACACAGGCAAGGCTGCATTGGGGGACATATGCAAGGCTGCATTGGAGGACACATGCAAGGCTGCATTGAGGGACACAGGCAATGCTGCATTGGGGGACACATGCAAGGCTGCATTGGGGGACACATGCAAGGCTGCATTGGGGGACACAGGCAATGCTGCATTGGGGAACACGTGCAAGGCTGCATTGGGGGACACATGCAAGGCTGCATTGGGAGACACAGGCAAGGCTGCATTGGGGGACACAGGCAAGACTGCATTGGGGGACACAGGCAAGGCTGCATTTGGTGGACACAGGCAAGGCTGCATTTGGTGGACACAGGCAAGGCTGCATTTGGTGGACACAGGCAAAGCTGCATTTGGTGGACACAGGCTGCTTTTGGTGGACACAGGCTGCATTTGGTGAGACACAGTCTGCATTTGGTGAGATACAGACTGCATTTGGGGGACACAGGCTGGCTGTATTTTGTGGGACACAGGCTGCACTTGGTGGGACACAGACTGCATTTGGTGGGACACAGGCTGCATTTGGTGGGACACGGGCTGCATTTTGTGTGACACAGGCTGCATGTAAGGACGGACACGCTCAGGGCTCCCACTGATTCTGCATTATGGTGAGTTGAATGATTTCATTTTATATTACAATGTAATAATAGAATTAATGCGCTTCAATTATCCTGACACCATAACAACCATGGTGCCGGGATGATTGAAGTGCTAACACCAGGTGTTTGGAATATCTTTATCTGCTGATTGTTAAACTTTGTAGAATACACATATTTCTATTGTTGTGTAGGATCTGGGCCTGCTGTCCCTCCATCCCTCTCTCCCTCCATCCCTCATTCATCTCAGATGCTAACCACACCACCTTGGAGCCATGCCCACTATTTTGCTGAAACCACTCCCATTTTCACCAAGTGGGAGGGGTCAAAAGGAAGGGCGGGGTGTGGCGCCCCCCCATCCTAAAACTTCACCAGCTGCCACTGGATGTGACATAATATGTTTGTGCAAATTGAAAATAAAAACATATTGAATGTAGAATGAAAAATACGCCGATCAGCCATAACGTTACTACCACTGACAGTTTAAGTGAACAACATTGATTATCTCATCACAATGGCATCTGAAAGTGGGTCGGATATATTAGACAGCAAGTAACATGTTGTCCCTGAAGTTGATGTGTTGAAAGCAGAAAAAATGATATGAGATGACACTGGGATGCAGCATAGGAAGAAGGCAAGCTGGTGGGGAGCAGTGTGATACTTTGACCAATGTTCTATTGGAAAACCTTGGATCCTGACGATCATATGGATGTTACTTTGACACACACCGCCTACCTAAACATTGTTGCTACCCCTTCATGAAAACAGTATGGCATTGGCTTCTTTCATAAGGATAATACAACCTGCCACAATGCAACAATGGTTCTAGAATAGTTTGAGGAATACAACAAGTTCGAGGTGTTGCTTGGCCTCCAATTCTCCAGTTTTCAATACAAATAAGCACCCGTGGAATGTGCAGGAAAAATCAGTCCGATCCATTGATATCCCACCTTGCAACGTACGGGACTTAAATGATCTGCTAGTGATGGCTTGGTGCCAGATACCACAGCATACTTTCATAGGACTTGCTGGGTCAAGGCTGTTTTTGCATCAAAAGAGGGACCTACTCAATATTAGGTGGGTTGTCATAAAGTTGTGGCTGATCATTACATTGTTGGTAAGATTGAATAAAGACACCAGTCCATCCAACCGGTGTGGGTGTGTGTATGTATTTATGTCTTTACCACTTCCCATACTCCTGTTTATTGCATTCCCTCTCTTCTCATCTCATCTAAAAACTTTTTGAAATTATCAACACTTTCCACTGACGCCACCAATTATGGAAGAGAGTTCCCCATCCTTACCACTTTAACTTACCCCCCCCCCCATGCAGTTTAAGGCTAAACTGCTTCTTGTCCAACTTCATTGAGTGGTCACGTGTCTTCTTAAGAGGTTTTTTTTTTTACCCTATGTTAGAATCATCATTTAGATATTTGCATATCGTGATCGTGTTGCCTCTTAAGCATCTCTTTTCCAGGGAAAATACGTTTATTGTATGTAGCCATTCATCATAATTGAAATCCTCCAGCTTTGTTTGTGCATTAGCTTTGTTGCCTTTCTCTGGACTCTTTACAGTTCCAGCACATCCTTCATGAGGACTGGTGACCAGAACTGGGTGGCATATTCAAGATGTGGCCGAACCACAGTTTTGTAAAGTGGTAGAATTGTAGTTTACCTCTTTTTAATGCATGCATGCTAATAGTCTACTGCCCTTGCTTTCTGCAGCTTGGCATTGCATGCTATTACTGAGTTTGTCATCTGCTAGGAAGCCCAGGTCCTTTTCCATCCTGGATTCCCCCAGGGGTTCCCCTCAAGCTTGTTACTTGCATTCAGCTTTTTAGCTCCCAGATGCATTACTTTACATTCAGCCATGTAGTTGCCCATCCCTCTATTTTTATCAAGGCCCTCTTGTAAAGTTGCTGTATCTTATTGTGATCTGTGTATATACAGTATCTCACAAAAGTGAGTACACCCCTCACATTTTTGTAAATATTTTATTATATCTTTTTGTGACAACACTGAAGAAATTACACTTTGCTAAAATTTAAAGAAGTGAGTGTACAACTTGTATAACAGTGTCAATTTACTGACCCCTCAATATAACTCAACACACAGCCATTCATCCCTAAACCACTGGCAACAAAAGTGAGTACACCCCTAAGTGAAAATATCCAAATTGGGCCCAAAATGTCAATATTTTGTGTGGCCACCATTATTTTCCAGCACTGCCATGCCCTTCTTGGGCATGGCATTCACCAGAGCTTCACAGGTTGCCACTGGAGTCCTCTTCCACTCCTCCATGATGACATCACGGAGCTGGTGGATGTTAGAGACCTTGTGCTCTTCCACCTTCAGTTTGAGGATACCCCACAGATGCTCAATAGGGTTTAGGTCTGCAAACATGCTTGGCCAGTCCATCACCTTTAACCTCAGCTTCTTTAGCAAGGCAGTGGTCATCTTGGAGGTGTGTTTGGGGTCATTATCATGTTGGAATGCTACCCTGCGGCCCAGTCTCTGAAGAGAGGGGATCATGCTCTGCTTCAGTATGTCACAGTACATGTTGGCATTCATGGTTCCCTCAATGAACTGTAGCTTCCCTGTGCCGGCAGCATTCATGCAGCCCCAGACCATGACCATGTACTCTTCACCTGGTTGCCACCACACATGCTTGACACCATCTGAACCAAATAAGTTTATCTTGGTCTCATCAGACCACAGGACATGGTTCCAGTAATCCATGTCCTTAGCCTGCTTGTCTTCCGCAAACTGTTTGTGGGCTTTCTTATCCATCATCTTTAGAAGAGGCTTCCTTCTAGGATGACAGCTATGCAGACCAATTTGATGCAGTGTTCGGCATATGGTCTGAGCACTGACAGGCTGACCCCCCACCCCTTCAACCTCTGCAGCAATGCTGGCAGCACTAATACGTCTATAACCCAAACACAACCTCTGCATATGACGCTGAGCACGTGCACTCAACTTCTTTTGTCCCCCATGGCGAGGCCTATTCTGAATGGATCCTGTCCTGTTAAAGCGCTGTATGGTCTTGGCCACCGTGCTGCAGCTCAGTTTCAGGATCTGGGCAATCTTCTTATAGCCTAAGCCTTTTTTATGTAGAGCAACACTTCTTTTTTTCAGATCGTTCTTTGCCATGAGGTGTCATGTTGAACTTCCAATGACCAGTATGAGAGAGTGAGAGCGATAACACCAAATTTAACACACATGCTCCTCAACGAATCACATGACACTGGGGAGGGAAAATGGCTAATTGGGCCCAATTTGGACATTTTCACTTAGGGGTGTACTCAATTTTGTTGCCAGCGGTTTAGATATTGATGGCTGTGTGTTGGGTTATTTTGAGGGGAGAGCAAATTTACACTGTTATTCAATATGTACACTCACTACTTTACATTGTAGCAAAGTGTCATTTCTTCAGTGTTGTCACATGAAAAGATATAATAAAATATTTACAAAAATGTAGGGGTGTACTCACTTTTGTGAGATACTGTATATAGCAGAGCAGTAGTAGCAGTATAAAGAATATTTGTGTTTGTCGCAAGTTCTCCTAGGTTACCTCCATTAAATCTTTTATTCAGTAACAAAGATCATATAAAAAATTATTTACACAAAAAAACACAAAACACAATACACAATTTACATAATGATCACCAAGTTACAGACTGTTGCTTGCATACAGAGAAAATGAAACCTGTGGAATAGGTACAAAATTTTATTGATACAAAAATCAGAAATATAAACATATCATATGGCAGAATAGCCAGAACAATTAATCAGAACCTTCACCAATAGAATAATTAAAACTTAATGACAACGTTGTCATTGACATCAGCACACTCATAGTCCACATACACACGGGAATGGCTGATAATTCAAAGCCTGAAATAAGGCATCCAGTAGCACCAAATCACAAGAAATATTTAGTTCAAGGATCCCTTGAATTCTATGACATACATTGGTGTCAAACATTGGAAGCGGGGATATTGACCTGAGGAAACAGCCACTATGCTATTTAGCTACATTGGAAGAGCGGATATATGCTATCCAGAGATAATCGCATTTGCGATACAGAAAAGAAACACTGTAGTGGCAGGACTTCAGCGCCATTTATCAAGATCTCACCCACTATGATGCTTGTCTCCGTGATCCATTCATAACGGTAAGGTGTAACAACCATTTAAATCCCCAGGTTTTCAGGTAAACTTACTCTGGATATTTTAAAGCAGTTAAATGAATCATCAGCCAATGTTGGATTGTTGACAGCTCTTCAAAGTTGGCGCTGGATAGTGGTTCCCCGTGATGCCAGATTTACTCCATATTTACTCCATATTTAGGCGGAGTGGAACCGCATGTGGGTGGGCGGATGGCTGAGCTGTATAGCACCGTAGAGTTATGTCATGAGCTGGGTAAACCCCAATCAGACAATAATTGTGCCAGTAGAACTTCAGGGGATGCCGAAACCCAAGATAGCTTCATACATTTCAGACTAACTTGATATAGCTCAACATGTTTTGCAATTGAACGCTTTTTCAGGAGTTTTGGTACAATTTCTAGGTTAACTAGATTTCTGGATCACAGGACTAGCTGAACAGAGTTACAAATTATTTCAGGTAAGACAGCTCAAATATATATATACACAGAATGTCAACTACGGTATGTATTTAGCTGTCTGACCAGGGTCCACTTCAAGGCAAACTAATACAAACTCCTCCCTGACTGCCCATCCATTAAAACCTGTAAAGTGCAGTTTTTTATACCGAGAACTCTCCATAGGCTCTCACATTTATGAGGCCTTACCATGCATAATTTAATGTATGCATTTTTTTTGTTATATAAAATAAAGCATATTATTTTTACTTGTACCTCATTATTATTTTTTTTTTCACTTGCCTATTTATAATTATTTAATTAATTTATGCAACGAGTTGGCATATTCCACAGAGCCTATGTAATTTGTCAGTCACCGCTCCAGTGAAGTGTGCAATATAATCAGGGCCAGATTTCAGTTATGTGCCTCCCAGGTGATTTTGCCTGTGTCATCATGTCATACCATACATTGTTATGGTCCTACAGTTCTGTAAACTTTAAACAATATAAATAAGTACATTATACATCCAGTAAATGTTAATCTCACATTTGTTCCCTCAAGGTAAATAGAAAAATAGATACTCAATCCTGGCACTTTTTTGCTCTGATCTAGGTCTCCTTTTCACAAGTCTGAGAAAGGATAAAATAACACAATCATACATTCACACTAAGGCACCAATTTATAAAGCAGTAGTAGGTATAGTCAAACCTCAGTCATATCACTTAAAAAAAAAAAAAAATAAAAGAATTTGGGTATACTTGTAAAGCACAGCACATGTGCAAGTGAAGTGTATGAAGCATAAGGAAACCAGTCTTATGACTTTGATAGGTCATGTGACAAGGTTCTCCTCCGATCCTAGTGTGTTCTCTTCAGAGAACACTCTATAGGACATCACAAGCTCAACACCATGCTCTGCATTTTATGATTGAAATATATGCTGCAAGTATAGTTACATAGTTAGATTGAAAAAGACACAAGTCCATCTAGTTCAACCAATAAAAAAAAAAAAACGACTAGACAGCCTCCATATACACAGTTCTATACCCACAGTTGTTCCAGAGCAAGGCAAAAAAAAACACTAAAGCACGATCCAATTTTCTCCAGTCAAGGAAAAAAATTCCTCCCTGATCCCCTGGGAGGCAATCGGAAGTTCCCTGGATCAACTACCCCTGAAGTTATTAGCTATAAATGTTAGTATGCAGTTACATTTTGCACATATAGGAATGCATTAAGCTCTTTTTTTATACCAGGCACTTAGACACCTTCCTGCCCAGGCCAATTCTCAGCTTTCAGCGCTGTCGCAATTTGAATGACAATTAGGCGGTCATGCTACACTGTACCCAAACAATTTTTTTATCATTTTGTTCCCACAAATAGAGCTTTCTTTTGTTGGTATTTGATCACCTCTGCGTTTTTTATTTTTTGCGCAACAAATAAAAAAAGACTGAAAATTTTGAAAAAAAAAAAAAGTTTTTCTTTGTTTCTGTTAAAACTTTTTGTAAATAAGTACGTTTTCTTCTTCAATGATGGGCACTGATATGGCTACACTGACTGGCACTGATACGGCGGCACTGATGGGCACCGATGAGGTGGCACCAATGAGGTGGCACTGATGAGGTGGCACTGACGGGCACTGATGATGGGCACTGATAGGCGGCACTGATGGGCACTGATAGGTGGCACTGATGGGCACTGATAGGTGGCACTGGTATGTGGCACTGATGGGCACTCATAGGTGGCACCGATGGGCACTCATAGGCGGCACTGATGGGCACTCATAGGTGGCATTGATGGGCACTCGTAGGTGGCATTGATGGTTACTTATGGGTGGCACTGATAGTTGGCACAGATGGGCATGGATGGGCACTGATAGGTGTGCACTGATGGGCACGGATGGGCACTGACGGGTGGCACTGATGGACACTGATGGGTGGCACTGATGACATTGGTTGTTTGCAGTGATGCCCCTAAGGGTGGCATTGCTGGGCATCACTGCAACATAATGGTGCCAATCAGTGCCCATTTGTGGGAACTGATTGGCACAGATTGGGCACACTGGGCACATGTGGATGGCCATGGGGTACATACCTGGCCATCCACATGTTGCCCCTTCCCTGGGGGTCCTAGTGGCGATCCCTGGTGGTCCAGTGTGGTGATCTGAGGGGGGGCTGCGCTGATAAACAATCAGCGCAGACCCCTCCTGCCAGGAGAACCGCCGATCGGCTCTCCTCTACTCGCGTCTGTCAGCCGCGAGTGAGGAAGAGCCAATCAACGGCTCTTCCTATTGACAGCGTGATCAGCCATGATTGGACATGGCTCATCACGTGGTAAAGAGCCTCCGCTGGAGGCTCTTTACCAAGATCGGTGTAGCGGTGTGTCAGACTGACACACCGATCCACCGATTGCCGCGACCGCGCGGCAGCATGTTATCCTGCTTGACATCATATGACGCCCAGTCAGGATAACTGAACCACTTCGCGTCAATCCGCTATAGGGCGGGCACGAAGTGGTTAAACAATCAACTGAACTGGCCAGAACTAGATCTAGAGAGAGTCTATTCCACATTCTCTTACTGTGATGAAGCCTTTCCATATTTGGAGATGAATTCTCTTTTCCTCCAGATGTATAGTGTCCCCTTGTCTTCCGTAATGATCTGAAAGTGAATAACACCAAGTTCACTATATGGACCACTTATGTGTTCATGCATGGTGAGCATATCTGCCCCTCTTCTCAAGAGAGAACACATTCAGTTCAGCTAATCTTTCATCATAGCTGAGCAGTACCCAGGTCTTTACTATAAAGGGTCATTAGGCTATAGACCTTTTCTGAAGGCATAAGAGTAACAACAACAGGTAACCTGGAAACTCCCAAATTACAATTGACTGAGATGGAATTTTCTTTTCTTTTCTTTTTTTTTTTTTTGGACTTTCCCAATTTTTGATATTTCTAATTCAAATTAAGTTTATTTGTATTTGTTTCCGATGCTGGATTTTACATGTGTAGCGCTGGTAGATTTGCGATCTACCATATGTTAGGTAAATTTAGTAACTTGTTCGTTAGGAAGGTTAAGTTTGCCTCTGTTCCAGCTTGGCTGACGTTGTGTGTGTTTCCAGACTGACCGGCAGGTGTCGCTGTTATCGCTGGTCAGTGTTGGAAAGGCAACGTGTCGAAGCGTATGGATGCTCTTCTGTCCCAGAGACAACTCGGTGGAGGTGGTCCTCCGAGTTGCATTCTGGGCGACGGTATTTATGGGACAGACGCCATATTGTGGGGTTCGTTTTACAGCCACCTGCTGGCCCTCCTGGCCGACAGGTATGCGTTAGAGAGTAATCTCGTGGTCCTCCGTTCTGGAGGCCCACATCGCTACGACGCATGGGTGGGCCCAGAAGCTTGTCTGGGGCCTATCACAGCAGCCGAGGAATGGTCCTGAGCTGTCTTTCCAGAGTGAAGAAGCTGGACAACCGAGGAGATCCCAGGGGAGGATCATGGAAGGATCACGCAGCGTGCTGGTCTGGAGAGGGGCCTGGTGACTCGGTTGGAGGACGTATCCTAAAGTAACTATACAGCATAGTGTTGCCGGGTTGGCTTACAGGTTCAAGCACTGTGACTGACGTTCATTGCAGAAATATCAATACATCCTGTGGCAGAGGATAGTACAGGTTTATCCCAAACAAGTCTGTGGCAGAGACTTTTGTTCGTGCTATGTCCTGGCTGCTAGGCAAGTGAGAGAGGCCTATCCAGGCGAGCAAAGAGTGTGTCCCACTTGGGGAGCGCATTCTATTGTAATATCCAAATTCTACCAGGACATTTGTCAAGAATCTTACAAGAAGATATTTGAGTTTCTTCTGCAGTTTCCCTTCTGCCTCTTTCCTGCTACTTCCTTAGTAAATTGTTTAATAAAGCATTGAAAACGTACTCAAGTGTTGGTGCGTGTATCATCCAGAGGTAAACTCAACGGAACCCTAGACCCGGTGCCGGTAAAACAGAGGGAAGGAGAGTGAAGGTAACAAGCCTGCTTAAACCAGCAGCTCCACCGAGAGTTATTGCTACACATGCCACACTTGTAGATGTCTTTAATTCTATTACTGTTCTGCCTCTATTCAATTATACACCAGGTCTTATTTTACCTAATGTATAACATTCAAAAGCTGATATACCTTAATCACAATATTAATTTCTGGGGCTGCTAGAATTTATCAGTCACAGAATAATCAGTAAACATAACCAGGCATTCACAGTCATCATAAGATTAGACTCACTTTCTCACTCAACGTTAGATATATTTAAACATATCTCTATAAATATCTTTTTAATTAAATTCATGCAAATTTTATCTTCTAGTTTTTTATTTCCAGTATGTCTTGATATAAGCTTAAGCTAGCCATACATGGGTAGAATTTAGAACAAAAAGTCTTGAAGGAGAAGTACAGCCAAAGCTAGTTTGGCTGTACTTCTCCTGTGTATCACAGGAGTGCAGTTGGTTCTGCACTCCTGTGACCCACAGGATGTCACAGAGGCAACAGAGAGTCACAGGCTCTGGCGATATCGCGACAATAAAGTCGAGATCCGCCCACATGCCTGGACCAGCACCCGGCTCTGGCTCTCAGCAAGCCTGAGCCTTTAAAAATTCTGCTTTAACAGTGGTTTGACTTTTTTTCTGCAGCCTGTAAACACACCTCTATGGTATCCTATGTGGCCATGCACACATAGGTGTTTATTGATGTTTTAGAAGAGGAGCGCCTAAACACGTGTAAACGTGCTTAAAGGCGTGTGCAAAACACAGCTGTAGGCGCGTTTTGTAAGCTGCTTTTTTTCCTGCCAGTAGCAAAGGCATCCAGAGGAGACCCTGTGTTCTGTGTGCATGAGACTTAAGAAATAAGTGCTATAATTATTACAAGCAGAACGCAAAGCAATGCAACAGATATAATGATCTAAAACACAGCAATGAATTCTGGGAGTGTGACCTTTCACATATTCCCATTTCATAGTACCAACTGCTCTGTTCTGGGAAAACCAATCAGGGCAACGACTGCTGTGCTAGCTAATGAAATACATAAACAATGGAATTTAATATTTGGAATAATTCCACTTCATTAAAATGCAGCACATTAACAGATAAACAAAAGAAGAAAAAGAAGATCGCAATCTTTGTTCCAGCGATAGTTCTTATCAGGAAAAGTTGAAAGGCATTGTGTTGTGAAATACATTTCAGCATGAATTACTAAAGTTTGAAGATTATTTGACTTTGTCTTCTCTTTGTGAAAGAGAGGGGAAAAAAATAATTATTTGTTCATGGGCCTGACAGACGTTGGATGCGGTAAAAATGTTTATGACAGAAATCCATTCCCGAGGAGATGCAAGGTTTCTGTGATGTGATTTAGATCTGGTTCACACATGGCAGAATGCTCTCAATCTTTTTAACCTATGTGATGAAAATGATAATTGCTGTGGAAAGTAGAATATGTGTTTGTACCTATTGCCAGTCACGGGCAGGTTGAGTCTGATGGTCGTCAAGTGCTGACAAATATGCATGAGCTGCCGGAGATACTGACTTGCTTTAATGATGAGGACAAACATGAAAGGTTCAGATAAACTCAACTTGTTTCAAAGGAATTCTAGACACTGATATATTCAAGAATGGAATATGAAGTTCACTTTTGGGCACCGGTTCACAAAAATTATGCTGCAGAGCTGGCGAGATTGCAGAAATGGGCAAAAAAAAAAAAATTACCACTTGAATAGGCTGCACACTGCAAGGGTTAAATGCTAGTTTTTGCCTAGAGGTGGAGGAATTAGGTGTAATACTTACCTTATTCCTAGCTCCACCAGGGTCCCTCTAGCGGTGGGACTGATGCCTCAAAGCCTCCTCATTAAGGTACCTCTGGCTGTGGTCGCATGCCCGCTGTCTTTAAGTATAATGCAGGAATAGTCCTGCATTGTATATGATAATGCTGAGGGACAGGCCATAGCCAGGAGCACCAGAGGAAGAGTAGGAGAGCATTAGAGCCAGTTGGAGTGGGGGTAAGGTAGGCAAAGCAGACATTTTATCTCCCCTATATGTATCAAGCATTTAGCCCTTGCAGTATGAGGAGGGGAGCACTCCAATGCAGCGTACACACGGGCGGACTTTTCGACCGGACTGGTTCGACGGTCTATCCGACGGACTTTCGGTGGACTTCCGACGGACTTTCCCAACGAACGGACTTGCCTACACACGATCACACCAGAGTCCAATGGATTCGTACGTGATGACGTACGACCGGACTAAAATAAGGAAGATCATAGCCAGTAGCCAATAGCTGCCCTAGCGTCGGTTTTTGTCCGTCGGACTAGCATACAGACGAGCGGACTTTTTGACCGGACTAGAGTCCATCGGAAAGATTTGAAACGTGTTTCAAATCTAAAGTCTGTCAGATTTTTGACCGAAAAAGTCCGCTGCAGGTCCGATGGAGCCCACGCACGGTCAGATTGTCCGCCGGATTCGGTCCGTCAGACCAGTCCGGTCGAAAAGTCCGCCCGTGTGTACGTGGCACAAGGGTTTTTTTCCAGGCTTCAATATATGGCAGGAGGATAAGGAAAGATTAACTGAACTGAATGTATTTTGTGCCAATAAATATTAATGCTTTAAAAGTACCTTTGTCCTAAGTTCATGATATCAAAAGGATGTATTTGACGGTTGTATAGACTTTAATGGTACTCCCATGGACAACAACACATAGATTAGTCTAAAAAAAAATTTTTATTACATCAATCAGATTAAACATATACAATGTTGTGCTATTTCAAAAGCACTAAAAACGCTCTCTTTTACTTGGGTAATTGCACAGTTATACCAATAGCTGAATATTATGTCCGATAACATAGAGCTTATCCGTTTCTTCTCAACATGTTTCGAAGTGCTATCAGTTTCTTCAGGAGTATTTTTAGACAGCAAGAAATATCTATAGAGAGACAATGATGGTCATGATATAGGTATATAACCAAACATATATGATTAAACATTCAGACCCAGTTATTAGAGACGCATATAGGGGGGGAGATTGCGAATCCTGCCTATTAGATAGATAAAGTATTCAGTATAAAAGACCAAAATAAATAAGAACCATAACTCTTACTTTGGATTATAATACACACTGTATCTAGAAAATAGAGGTCTTTCAAGGGGAATGATCGGCAACAGTGGCTCAAAATTCCTGAGTCATACCACATCCACCATCATTAATGCCACGTGTAAGGTTTCTCTATGCAAGAGAATTGATATATGCTATTGTACGATTTTTTTTTGGAGGGGGGTTGTTATGTTGTTATATACTTTGTTATACATGCGTTTTTATATGCAATTAAGTATTGGAATAATTAAGGTTGTTGTCTCCTTAAGATGTGATTGAACAGCTACCAGTGAGATGTATTGAATTATCAGACCTCGGGATGGTGATTTGGGTTTCTGCCCACTTTATGTCATCTTCCAGCTTGTGATGGGCGTTATTGGGTGGCTGTTCCAGGCTGGTATGGATATTAATAAAATATTTATTGGCACAAAATTTATCTTGAGAAGAAACTGATAAGCTCTATGTGATAGGCCATAATATTCAGCTATTATTATCATCGCAGTATAACTATGCGATTATCCAAGTAAAAGAGAGCATTTTTAGTGCCTTTAGAATAGCACAGCATTGTATATGTTTTAGCTGATTGTAATAAAAGAATGTTTTTATACTAATCTGTGTTGTTGTCCATAGGAGTACCATTAAAGTCCACACAGCATCCAAATACAACCTTCTGTCTTGAAAAACATCAATTAAGGGGGATATGACTGCTTTATTTAAATACACAAATGACCCATATAGTAAACTTGGTGCCAGTTGTTCACTTTTAAGGTCATTGCAAATGGCAAAAGGCCACTCTTTTTGCTTAGAAGAAAAAGGTTTAACCTCCACAAATGGAAGGATTCCCTACAGTAAAAGCTTTGAAACGGTGGAATAGAGCTCCACAGGAGTTAGTTCTAGCCAAATTTGTAGATTGCTTCCAAAAAGGCATAAAATGCACATCAGCTATTAATATTTATAAGTAATATCAGTATAAATTGTTAATCTAGGGAGTATCTGATTTAATTAGGGAAGCAGTTGTCCTACGTGCCCCACCGAATCAGACCTCAGAGCCAGAAGTCTCATGTTCCCTGCTGATTGGGGAGCTCTACCTCTAACTTAGCTTATGTATTGCACCCCAGTCAGTAGGGGGGCAAAACATGTAGGGTTTGAGTTCTCCCCCTCTACAGTATGAGCCCCCAGCTGTGATGCCAGAGTGCACACCAGCATCTTTGACCCGCATGGAGAGAGCATATTATCGCTGCAGCAGGATACATCGTAACAGCAGCTATACTGCTTAATTGACACTAATAACCCTGAACATAACGTGTGAAGGAGAGCCTCGGCACATCAGCAAGATGTGGTGATATTGTACATATGTTACACGAGCACTTAGGTGCCTGCCACAGTACTACTCCTCTAGCATACACCATCTCTACCATTGGTCAATCAGCTGCAGGATGAACATGTCATGTTACAACATGGGCATGCTTTTTTATCTTGACCTGGGATACTCTGCCATCATGATTTTAGGGTCCACTACCTGCCTTTTTGTTGTGTATTAGCAATGACAACAGGAAGGACCCAGTCTCCATACCATTAGGAGTAGAGTTAAGCTGGACATATACCTGTGCACATAGTCGATCAAGTCTTAGGATCACCATCCGTCACCTGCTATATTGGCTCCAAGTGAGACTGTTCTTTTACAATTATACCAACACGGACTTCAGCTTTGCTTTCTCTTTTAGCAGGGTCATACGGGTCTTTACCTTCCATCTGAAGGGGGAACTAGGGCTTCAGGAGGTATGGGTAGGGTGAAGTGAGGTGGGGGTTGGCTAGGGGGTATTGATGTGTAGGAGTGAGGTGTGGGGATGGTGGTGGTGGGGGGTACTCCCCTTGGTGGGTTGCAGGTATACACTATTGTGATTTGATTTTTTACGTCCATATACTTTAATAAACTGCTTTTTGCAGCCCAATGCCGCATACACATGATCGGAATTTTGGTCGGAAAAAGGTATGATGGCTTTTCCGACGGGATTCCGCTCAAGCTTGTCTTGCATACACACTGTCACATCAAGTTTCGACTGTCAAGAACGCGGTGACGTAGAACACGTACGAAGGGACTAGAAAAAGGAAGTTCAATAGCCAGTGCGCCACCCTTTGGGCTCTTTCTGCTAATCTCGTGTTAGTAGAAGTTTGGTGAGAGATGATTCACACTTTTAAGCCTCGTGCTTTTCAGTCCGTTACTGCTGTTCAGTTTGTGCATGTAGTCAATTCGTATCTGTTTTACAGTGCGTTCTTGTCCGCTCGTTTCTGATTTTCAGCTCGCTCTTCACAGGCCTTGCTGTTCTTCAATGCGTTCTGTTAGTTCGTTCTGACCAGCCGACCGCTTTGAGGCCATGTTGCGGGTACATGTTTGTCGTAGAGATCGTGCTATGTGGGGGCTTGGTGTTGGGGTTCTTGCTTTGACCCAAGCCCAGTCCATGAACAGGGTGGGGAGGAGTTCATGGACCAAGAATTGGTTACTCCAGCGTGACCAATTCTCTCATATGCCATTGCTGCGGGAGATCCAGGAGAATAATCTTTATGATTTCAGGAATTTTCTCAGGATGACGGACCCCGTTTTTCAACGTCTGTTAGCTTTGCTGTCCCCTTATATTACGAAGCAGAACACCTGCATGCGGCAAACCATCACTCCGGAGCAGAGGCTAATCGCCACGTTGCGGTACTTGGCGACGGGGAGAAGTCTACAGGACCTCAAGTTCTCTACAGGCATCTCCCCTCAGGCTCTGGGGATCATTATTCTGCCATCATTCAGGTCCTGCAGAAGAACTATGTTAGGGTAGGTTTTCTCCTTTAACATCACATTCTATGTATTTAATGTATGCTAATGTATTGTATTTATTTCATCATTCCCTAATTACCATGCTTGTAATATGCTGTGAATGTCCCCTTTGTCTTCATGCATGCTGTAAGTTTTTAATGCTCCTTTTTTGGCCTACATGCATATTTGCCTTCACTAACCTCCCCAGCATGCTATCCTGGGCCCATATACACCTAGCCTAGTCCCTTAACAATGTATTTTGTCAGCTCCATTGTAGTGCTTTACCCTAAACACCCCCTAAAATGTGTACAAATGTTATTTGCGTCCTTAAATTCAGGCAAAGTGGCAGAGGCTTTTTTTGGCTCCCAAACTCATTTATAACTCTCCCCCACTAAACTTTTTCCAATGGGCCATCAGAGGGGGTGAGGAATCTGATAAGTGGACCTTATATTTGTGTCTTTAAATACTCCTTAAAATAAATGTTTATACTGATGTTAGGCAAGAATGTTTGTGTCTAATCTGCTTGCAATGTTATGTGCAAAAGTACTAATTTGTTTTTTTCTGGTTTGACTCCACAGTTTCCTTCAACATCACGCAAATGGCAGACTGGGGCTTCACAGTTTGCCGACCGTTGGGACTTTCCCAACTGTGGAGGGGCAATCAATGGGAAACACGTCCACATCGTCCCCTCACCCCATTTGGGGTCATACTATTTTAATTATAAGGGTTTCAATAGTATCATGTTGATGTTGGTGGTGTCGGGGACATATGAGTTTTTATATGTGGACATGGGGAAGAATGGCCAGATGTCTTTGAATGGGGAAGTCTTTGCCCAGACCAAGTTCTACCGACATTTCCAGAGTGGTGGCTTGGGATTGCCAGCTGCAGAAGAGAACGTCAAAGGACTCCCATTTGTTTTTATCGCTGATGAAGCATTTGGTCTGGGTGATCACCTGATGAGGCCATTCCCCCAGAGGACCCTCACCCCAGAGAAGAGGGTTTTTAATTTCCGGCTGGCCAGACCCAGAAGAGTCGTGGAGAATACCTTTGGGATATTGGCCAGCCGGTTCCGCCTATTTCTAACGGTAATAAACATGGCGGAGTACAAACTTAACCACATCGTGTTATCATGCTGTATACTGCACAACTTTTTAAAGTGAAATTCTCCTAATTATGTAGCCTCAGTTGGGCCTGAGGCCGGACTTCATGAACCAACACTGACGGCCCTGGAAGCTGGCCGTCCTGGCTTGCCCCCCCCCCCCAAGTCGGCCGTGAAGTGCGTCAAAAACATGTCGCTTATTTTACGGGTAGGGGGGTCATTGTTATGCCAGCAAATTTTTAAATACTTTCTAAATAAAAAAAAATTGATATGATAAAATCTTGAATTTGATTTACTGCTTGCGTTTCTTTTATCTGTCTCCTAGGTTCTCCTAGTGCACTTGTAGTGCCAATTGTTTTTTCCATTATTTAAATAACACCCATTGGCACTGTAAACACCAACTTAATACAAAAAGTGGTATTGAGCATTGAAAGAAGAAGCCACACATTGTTGAGTATAAAACCTAATTGGAGTTTTGCTGACGGCATTTCCGATCGTGTGTACGGGGCATTAGAGGTGTTTTACCCTTGTGGTGTTTTTTGTAATGACGGGATGTATTGCACCTTCAACATTAGAGATTAAGGGTCCTTCTCTGTGGCATGTTGGCAGGGGGCAGGTTGTGACTTTAATCACTTTTTGTAATAATGCACCTGGAATGTATTTAACTTATTTGAGCAGAAAGCAGGTGAGTAATAATATCCTTCTTTTGTAGGGGAACGTTTTTAGAAAAAAAAAAATTAAGGTAATAAAACTGCTTTAGAAACCAGTTTCTCCAAAAGTTTATGCTTTACCTATCTTATAAGCTGCATGTTTCACTGAACGTAAAAAACCATGTACATTTCCAGCATTAATTTAAACAGTATGTGGAAATCTTACCAATCTGCTTGTGGTTTTATTTTATGCACGGGAAGTGCAGTCCAACTTTTTAATGCACCAAGGCATATATATTTCAGCCCACATACTGGTGGGTCATAGCCTAAAAAAACATGAGGTAATGTACGGTAATACAAGCCACAGATTTCTCAACCTGGCTGTCAAGAACTTTGGCTAACTAGTTGGACTCCTCTAGCTTATTAACAGTAAACCCTTTTCAAAACTTGGTCTTACAACAGAGCAAGCTGAAATAACGTGGGAGGACAAAGGGCAGATATTGCATGTATTTACTTGTTTATTAACCCAAGCCAACTAGTTCCTAGGAGGCGAAGTAACTCTAGCCTCATTTGATTGGCAGCCAGCCTATTAAGCAAGAATTAATGCAAGACAGAGTATTTCTTCTTACTGGCAAGAAATGCTTCTCTGGGGTGTATGGACTGTCATAGCAGTTACATATTATACAGATCATGCTGGCTCTTCTGAATCCATGTTCAAAGTTATGTTCATTAAAAATACTTTTTTTTAAATCTAATAAAGGGTGTTTGTTATCCTGCTATTCAGAATGTGGATGGTCTATATGTGCCCATATATTTTTTATAATCTTAGATGGCAGAAGTTTAAATAGGAGACACGGAAAGCACTGCATGTTACTTAGCAATATTAATCATTAACAGTATCATGTTGAAAAAAAAAGTGACAAATGCCAAGCAGATCCCTTAGCTACACATAGTAGGACAGACACAACATACAACAAAACATATACTGACTGTACAATTTAGCTGTACAGCCCCTTCTGCATTCACTTTTTCCAACATCTGCACAAGGTGTGTGTGGGGCATAATGATTCATCCAAGCAGAAACAACAGTGGTGTAACACTCCTTCTCTTGGGGTGATGACCCTCTAAGCAGTGTGGCAGGCCAACATTTCCATTCTGGAGTTTGTTTTTTGGCATATGGTGGGAAGAAAAATACATTGGGCTCCAGCATGGGCGTCCGTAGAACTTTTTTCAGGGGGAGCATCATTTTAGGTCACCCATGCTCCACCCCTTTCCAACAATGTCATGAAGGGGAGGGGCTTAGTCATTATCACATAAAGCGCAGGCATGTGCCCATCAATTGCAGCCTCATTGTCCCCATCAAATGTGGCCTGTACAGTACGGAGGGTGTACAGTATGTGTATATCTAGGGTGTGGATGGTATTAGTATATACAGGAAGGAAGGTGGGTGTATATAGCTGTATACAGGACAGATTATGTATATCTGCAGTCAGTGATGATGAAGGAAGGTCTCTATATACAGGAAGGAAAGTGGGTATATACAGCTACCTTTATATAGAGACCTTCCTCCATTATCACTGACTGCAGATATACATCATCTGTCCTGTATACAGCTATATATACAGGACAGATGATGTATATCTGCAGTCAGTAATGATGGAGGAATATAGGAAGGAAGATGGGTGTATATAAAGTAGCTGTATACAGGACAGGACAGATGATATGATCTTTCTTATATCTGGCACCACCCTCTGGCACTGATCATACCTGTATGCACTCAGCTGCCCCCCTCATCTATATATATGTCAGGCCCCCACACACACATCTGTAAGCACACACACACAGCTCTGGCCCCCCCTGTACACAAACAACCTCCTCCCTTCACTTGTACTCACAGCCCCCACGGTGGTGGTTTTCCTTTCCCCAAGTCCAGTTTCCACATGTCCTTGTGAAAAAATACAACAGGCAGCAAAGCAAACATGAGGGGTGCATATAAGGGGGTGCACAGGAAGCAGCCAGAGGTGGCAGTAAAGAGCTCTGTGAAATCAGTGACACTGATCTGCAGCAGCTATGGAGCCGACCTGCACAAACCCAGAGAGCCACCACAGCTACAGGTGCGGCCACTGCAGACCCTTGTCAATTCCAGGGGGGGGGTCACTTGCCCCTACCTGCGGACGCCCATGGGCTCCAGTCACTTAAGTCTTTTTACCTTAAATTTGGAAAATCGATTTTAAGAGGGAGAAATTAGGAGAGCAGAATACCCAAAAAGAGTACATAAATAGGACAGGTATTTTGGTAGTACATTGTAGTAGGCCCTTTAGGAGTAGCTTCTTGGTATTTGTTGGCCCTGTAAGAGCAGCCAGATAGATACTGTATATGATCCTGTAAGAACAGTCACAGTAGCAGTGGATCTTTCTCTAATAAATCTGTCCCTTGTCCTTTTGATAGCAGTCAAAGATATCTTAATTTGTGGGCAATATGTCCTTCTTACAATATTCAGCCATAGCTTCTACCCTGCTTCTCTGTAACACTCTTCTGCAAGCTACCTTCAGGTAACCACTCCAGCAGGCAGCTAAGGTTCTGGGCCCCTAGCAGCACAGTCAATTTATGCAGTGCTTTACATATACAGTATATTGTACATTCACATCAGTCCCTACCCTCAAGAAGCTTACAATCTAAGGTCCCTAACTCACATTCATACATATGCATACTAGGGGCAATATAGACAGGATCCAATTAACCTACCAGAATGTCTTTGGAGTGTGGGAGGAAACCAGAGTACCCAGAGGAAACCCACACAGGGAGAACATACAAACTCTGTGCAGGTAGTGCTGTGGATGGGATTTGAACCAAGGATCCTAGTGCTGCTAGGTGGAAGTCACACACCATAGGCTGAGGCAAGGCCCAAGCAGAGATCCTTCTAGACACACATCCTCTCCAGGTAGATTAGAAACAAGTGACCTACCTGTGTTGCTTAACTGTAACTAACATTAGGTCACCAGACCAACCATGTTCTGTGTAAGTCTTAGGACTTGGATGGATGTAAATACAAATCTTTTTTTTTCAGGTAAAACAACTCCCATATATGTATTTTGCTGCTATATTTAGCTGTTTGGCTGGAAATTAGCTTTAAAGCACTTTAAAGTGCTTTGAGAAGCCACCTTTAAAGGTGCTAGGTGCTATATACAATAAAGTTTATTATTATTATTATTATTATTATTATTATTATTATTATTATAAAGCATATCTATGGTCAAAATGTAAAATCATAAAATTTCCACATGCATTTAATTTTTTTCTAGCTTACGTCTATTAATCTGAATGATGTTGAAGTTTTAAACTTACTTTGTGAAGATCCCGTTATTTACTTGCATTCTCTCTGACACATATGGTGGGTGGGGTCTAACTGCGCCCGAGCATGTGTATGGTAACTCCTCGCCCAAAAGCGTGCTCACCAATGCCCAGGACCAGGTCGAGGCTGGGGTCATGTGAAGAATCGAACATTAAGACAGTCCCCCGGCCTAAAGATGAACCACTAGTGTGTAGCAATAATGTACAGAGTTCCTCCTTAAAATGTTTTGTCCCATAACACTACACACTTGTATTGATGTATATGTTGCATTAGGAGGGACATGCAGAGCCATTGCCGACTCTACCAGTCCAGTGTATCTCCGCTACCTCACTCCCAGTAATGGAATGAAACCCCACCAGACACATAGCGTGGTCCTAAGTTAATGCTTTTCTTTCCTGTACCTGGTGATCCTTAGATCCTGTGACTGGAGAAGATGGACAGTTAGGGAAGGAGTCAGAGCACTGACCCCCTAGCTAACGGAGGACCCATCACCTAACCAGGTACCAGGTTAAATGATTGATAACTGTTTTTCCTTTTGGCTACCCATGGCAACTGCCTCCTCTTCTTTGCCTTGTGACTTAACCCTTTTGTAGTGGTGTTACTCATATCCCATAGTGCTATTACAGACCAAGGTTCTTTAAGATTATGCCAAGATCCACCATGCACCCCTTGAATAACTTCAGACCAGGCTCAAAGCAGTTGAAACAACTTTTACTGAAAACTTGGCAGTATAACATGTATAAACGTCTTTCCTAACCACACCTAACTGTGGCTGCCCCAGTGTACATGCAAAGGTGAAGTATTTTTGGGAAAAGTCCACAAATGGCAAGACACAAAAGGAGATGTCAATGGGTATTTCGAAGAGTCAGCGCTCTGAAGGTGGGCCTCAGGTCCCAGCTTACTCCAGCAATGTTGCCATTCTCAAGCTCCTGGCGACCCCCTGGTACCCGAACCTCTTTCATTTTATAATACACGGGAGGGAGGCTGGACCCCAGAAAAAACCCTCAAACACACAGAGGGAAGGCGGCAAGAATCACAACTCCCTTCCCCTTGACCAGGACAGCCAAGTAAATAACATACACCACAGTAGGCCACCTGCCTACATACAGTGCCTTGAAAAAGTATTCATACCCCTTGAAATTTTCCACATTTTCTCATGTTACAACCAAAAATGTGAATGTATTTTATTGGGATTTTATGTGATAGACCAACACAAAGTGACACATAATTGTGAAGCAGAAAATGATAAATAGTTTTCATTTTTTTTTTACAAATAAACAACTGAAAAGTGTGGCATGCATTTGTTTTCAGTCCCCTTTACTCTGATACCCCTAACTAAAATCAAGTGGAATTAATTGCCTTCAGAAGTAACCTAATTAGTAAATAGAGTCCACCTGTGTGTAATTTAATCTCAGTATAAATACAGCTGTTCTTGAAGTCCTCAGAAGTTTTTTTAAAGAATCTTAGTGACCAAACAGTATCATGGAGGCCAAGGAACACACCTCAGTCTGCTCACATGTGTTTCTGCCGTGCTGACCTGTTGTCAACTCCAGTGTCAGAAAGGGAGGGAGGCAACAAAACTTGTGCAGACTGATATATGCAATTCAGAGACTGAAGAGGACAAGCTGACTCCAAGGAGGAACTTTTTAGGAGGTTCTGATTGCTGGGTCTGACCTTGGCTGGTCTGAATGGGAACCTGCAGAAGATACCGGATCAGGTGTTAAGACCAAGCTAGAAAAACAAGAAGAAAAAGAGGGAGCACCAGCCTTGTGCATTATCTTTTAAAAGTCTTTTTTATTAAAAATAAGGTAAAAATACCACTCACAAACAAGTTTGCAAATACAAACGATCTCCAGATGACGACAATTAGTTGACTGACAAACAGACTCCAGATGGTACACAGGAGTTATCAAGGGCTACTGCCGGCTGGCGCGTTTCGAAGGGAAACCTTCTTCCTCAGAGCCTAGCAGTGTTATCCCCTCCAGCCCTCCAGCTTCCCATATTTATACACACATGTACACACACAGCAATGAGCATTTGGGGAGGCTCCTCCCAGAGGGGCCAAAGAAGCACCACCCATATGGGTGGGTGGGTCAAAGCGGAAGGCACGCGCCCATTAAGCGATATATACACTTAATACAATGAGTGCATAAGGCAAGTGGTGCCCACCTGTCCATGTATACGCTAGGGGGCCGTAGCCAGTAATTTTTAAAAAAAGATAACCAAAATAATAATCATAATAGATGATCAATAGATAAATTAGATTATAGGGCCCGATGGAAACACTAGTGGTTTATATGGTACATCTGCAGCCTCAGCAAGGGGTCACAGACTCACCCAGTCGTTTGCTCCCCGAGTGTCGTCCACACGCAGCCATTGGTGCCAGCACAAGAGGGAGAGAAAGGAGAGAAAGGGGGGATCCTAGAAGGAGAGGCAGGGACATCGCTCCATCCAGCAGGACATCTGCCCTTTTCGCCTCCGCCATTTATAAGGTTTACAAACACAACCTGTCCCAGCCTGGGCTGCACGCTGCGTTGTTTGCATTCCAAACAACTGAAAGTGCGGGCCTGACGCAATTTCCTGTGCGTCCGGCGTCACACGCTGCTGACGTTAAGCTGGGAAAGGCAAAATGCCAGATAGAGGGTTGAGACAAACTATTTACCACTGATGGGGTGCTTTCAAAGTGCCTGCTGCTGCTGCTGGGCAGCGAAGCTCCCTGGAAATCTCAAGACAACGGCAGTCTGAGTCCACATAACAAGACCCATCACCGTACAGATATATATTTATTTTTTTCCACCTGTTTTGGAGACCACAAAATTTTAACAGCACATGGAAACCTCAGTTGATTACCGGTCATTGACCCAGAGCTCTCTATTATTCTTTTCTGGGAAACATCTGTTATAATCTTCCTGTATGAGCCACAAACTCCTGCAAAAGGCGCTGGGATCTTGACTGTGTGCAATCAAAGGCCCGAGCTGGGTATCAATCCACAGGCGCATACGATCTCCTATAACTAAGAGATCCACAGGAGCCGGTAAGCGGCAGTTTGTGTGGAGGTGGAAAACAGACCTATTTCTCTTATCACCATTATTACGTGTTTTGTGTGATATTTGCACAGTGGAGATCAACTATCAATTTTAATGGACTATTAATTATATATTATTTGAATAGTTACATCTGCTTCACTTTCACATTTGAATAAGGTTACAGTACAATATTTGTCACTCTTTTAGTTTACAACGCGACTTGATATTTGAAAGGAACACACCTGACAGATCAGGGATAAAGTTGTGGAGAAGTTTAAAGCAGGGTTAGGTTATAAAAAAATATCCCAAGCTTTGAACATCTCATGGAGCACAGTTCAATCCATCATCCGAAAATGGGAAGAGTATGGCACAACTGCAAACCTACCAAGACATGGCCGTCCACCTAAACTGACAGGCCCGGCAAGGAGAGCATTAATCAGCGAAGCAGCCAAGAGCCATGGCAACTCTGGAGGAGCTGCAAGAATCTACAGCTCAGGTGGGAGAATCTGTCCACAGGACTACTAACGTGCACTCCACAAATCTAGCCTTTATGGAAGAGTGCCAAGAAGAAAGCCATTGTTGAAAGAAAACCATAAGAAGTCCCTTTTGCAGTTTGTGAGAAGCCATGTGGGGGACACAGCAAACATGTGGAAGAAGTTGCTCTGGTCAAATGAGACATAAATTGAACTTTTTGGCCCAAAATCAAAACGCTATGTGTGGTGGAAAACTAACACTGTACATCACCCTGAACACATTATGCCCACCGTGAAACATGGTGGTGGCAGCATCATGTTGTGGGGATGCTTTTCTTCAGCAGGTACAGGAAAGCTGGTCAGAGTTGATAGAAAGATGGATGGAGCAAAATACAGGCAATCTTATGCTGCGTACAGACGAGCGGACTTTGATGGACTAGGTCCAACAGTCTTTCCGACGGACTTTGCAGCGTAGGTCCGCCGGACTTTCAAACGAACAGACTTGGACACACACGATTACACCAAAGTCCGAAGGATTCGTACGTGATGACGTACGACCGGACTAAAATAAGGAAGTTGATAGCCAGTAGCCAATAGCTGCCCTAGCGTCGGTTTTAGTCTGTCGGACTAGCATACAGACGAGCAGATTTTTCGACCGGACTCGAGTCCGTCGGAAAGATTTGAAACATGTTTTATTTCTAGGTCTGTCTGACTTTTGGGGAAAAAAAGTCAGCTGGAGCCCACACACGATCGAATTGTCCGACGGAGTCCGGTCTGCCGGACCAAGTCTGCCGCAAAGTTCGCTCGTGTGTACACGGCATTAGAAGAAAACTTGTTAGAGTCTGCAAAAGACTTGAGACTGGGGCAGAGGTTCACTTTCCAGCAGGACAACGATCCTAAATATACAGCCAGAGCTACAATGGAATGGTTTATATCAAAGCATATTCATGTGTTAGAATGGCCCAGTCTAAGTCCAGGCCTAAATCTGAACGAAAATCTGTGACAAGACTTGAAAATCGCTGTTCACAGACGCTCTCCATCCAATTTGATAGAGCTTGAGATATTTTGCAAAGAAGAATTGACAAACATTTCACTCTCTAGATGTGCAAAGCTGGTAGAGATATACCCCAAAAGACTTGCAACTGTAATTGCAGCAAAAGCTGATTCTACAAAGTATTGACTCAGGGGGGCTGAATACAAATGCACACAACACTTTTCAAATATTTATTTGTAAAAAAAAAATAAAAACCCTTTATCATTTTCTTTTCATTTAACAATTATATCCCACTTTGTGTTGGTCTATCACATAAAATCCTAATAAAATACATTTATGTTTTTGGTAATATGACAAAATGTGGAAAACCTCAAGTTTTAGGGAGTGGAGTTTGTAGAAAAAAATCACTGCTTTCAGGCAGCAAGGTACCATGGGATATGAAGTCCTATGAAGCTGAAAGTAAACAGCAGAGGAGAAGCTGCAAAGCATGCAGAGAATCCAGGAAGTAGTGTAAAGAAATGGCCAGCAGACAGGAAGCACTGACAACATGAAAGGAGATTAAGCTTATATGGGATTCTCAAAAATAACTATTGGTTGTATTGCTAGTACAATGTTAATGTTATCAAATTAAAGTGTATGCTGTGAACAGAGATTTCCTTTAAGGATGGGCATACACACTACAATCTGCTTGAACAATCACTGTACAATTTTCTTTATATTTACCAAAACTGTGTAACATGAGGACAAACCTACACAAACCATTCACCATTCATTTTTATTGCACATGCATGCACAAAAATTGCAACGTTGTTGGTAGATTGAAAAGAAATTGTACGATCAGATTGTATAGGGTCTGGTCATTTTAACACAACACCTGGTATAAGAGAATACATCACAGACAATATAAAACCAGCTATAGAAAATAAAGTGCTGATGATTTTATGCTGATACAAATGTCTGATTAATATTCACTTCACTAACTTCTTCTATCATAAATATGACAAGATTCATTTTGCATGTCTTTTTATTTCCTTTGCAATTAATTAGCTTTGTTAATTATATTTGTTTTTTTTTTTATCCCAAGAAAATCTCACATTAAAAGGATTCCTGGCAAAAAATGACATTCGAGTAATGGAAAGTTAATGCATTGCCATAATTAAAGTGTACAATATAGATCTGAAAATCTAATTTTTATCAACCCCGCAACTATTGGCATGCGACTGCTCACTGCTCAACTTGCATTTATTCAATTAAACACTCTCCACCCTCTACCGTCACAAACCCATCTATTAAATTAGGTGAACAACAAAGGAAAGTTGTTGAATTATTCTGAATTTTGAGTGGGTCCTGTACCATTCACCAAAAGCCTCAATCCTCTGATCACACCTTTGCTAGTGCTAATGGACAGCAAGCTTTGAAGAAACCCTCAGACTAAATTTACATTTGAATACACACATTGCTGCATTATGGGGAAAAAAATTAGCTAATTTTTATGCAAATCAGCTTGCATTAAAACACTTGAAGATGTCACATTTTTACTGTGCAGAACTAGTTGAGGAGATGGAAAAAAACACTAAGGTGTACAATTACCATTTATTAAAGGTCGCCTGTCACATTATTATAACTTCAAAACCATAATGCCGCGCACACACGATCGGACATTCCTACAACAAAAGACTGGATTTATTTCCGACGGATGTTGGCTCAAACTTGTCTTGCATACACACGGTCACATAAATGTTGTCGGAAATTCCGAACGTCAAGAATGCGGTGACGTACAACACGTATGACGAGCCGAGAAAAAGGAAGTTCAATAGCCAGCTTGATTCCAAGCATGCGTGGAATTTTGTGCGTCAGAATTGTGTACACACGATCGGAATTTCCGACAACGGATTTTGTTGTTGGAAAATTTGAGAACCAGCCCTCAAATTTTTGTTGTCGGAAATTCCGACAAAAAATGACTGATGGAGCCTACACACGGTTGGAATTTATGACAACAAGCTCGCATTGAACATTTGTTGTTGGAATGTCCAATCGTGTGTACTCGGCATTAGAGGTTCTACATAGTGCTGGGAGGTACCTTCATTTTTAAAATAAAAATCTGTGTCACCTCCTATTCCAAGTGCACTCTCACTGAGATCTACACTTCAATTCCAATTTTTCATTTTGTCCAATGAGATTGCTGCAGTAGCAAATAATGTGGCTTTTGTTGGTTCCTGGGACGATGGGAGGTAGAGATGAGTAAATCTGCCTAGTCTCACTGTAGTGTAGTGAGACCGTGTCATTAATCTTTACATTAATGAATAGCTAGAGTAGGGACAGTTCAGATAGCGTCAGTGTAGTGACGGTTGAACACCGTCTATTTGATTGCGTTACTGCCAGTTTAACGCCATTTACTTCTCTGTGCGTCACTGCCAGTTTAACGCCATATAGTTTTGTGTGCGTTACTACCAGTTTAACGCCATATAATTCTGTGTGCGTTACTGCCAGTTTAACGCCATATAGTTCTGTGTGCGTTACCGCCAGTTTAACGCCATATAGCTTTGTGCGTTACTGACAGTTTAACACCATATAGTTTTGTGTGCGTTACTGCCAGTTTAACGCCATATAGTTTTGTGTGCGTTACTGGTAGTTTAACGCCATATAGTTTTGTGTGCGCTATTGCCAGTTTAACGCCATATAGTTTTGTGTGCGTTACTGCCAGTTTAACGCCTTATAGTTCTGTGTGCTTTTCTGCCAGTTCAACGCCATATAGTTTTGTGCGTTACTGCCAGTTTACCGCCATTTATTTCTGTGTGCGTTACTGCCAGTTTAACACCATAACGTTCTGTGTGTGTTACTGACAGTTTAACGCCATTTACTTCTGTGTGCGTTACTTCCAGTTTAATGCCATATAGTTCTGTGTGAGTTACTGCCAGTTTAATGGAAGAAAATTTTACAGCGCACACATGCAAAAAAACATTCAGCTCCAGCAAGGCTACTTTAAAAACACCTAAACATTTTCAAAAATACATTATCAAAAATATGGGGATTTGATCACACCATATTGCTATATGGTGCTAAGCCCACTTACTGCGACAAAGTACCCCATGATTAGTGGGTCCTACACTATCCATAGATTTGGGAGATCCTGCTTCTCTGAACCATGAGAGCTACACTCTTCTAAATGGGAGAATCTTGAGGACTCCACCTATGACACAAGTGGACACTAATGAGAGGTACTTAATGAGGGAGTGGGGTGCTCCTATCCCAAAAGGATTTGGTCAGAATCCATACAATAAACAAACAAGATATTTGGGGGGCACACCCTCTCATTAAAGCTGGTGCAGCCATAAGACCATACAGTAGAAGAAAGTTTTACAGCACACACATGCAAAAAAACATTCACCTCCAGCAAGGCTACTTTAAAAACACCTAAACATTTTCAAAAATACATTATCAAAAATATAGGGATTTGGTCACACCATATTGCTATATGGTGCTAAGCCCACTTACTGCGACAAAGTACCCCATGATTAGTGGGTCCTACACTATCCATAGATTTGGGAGATCCTGCTTCTCTGAACTATGAGAGCTACACTCTTCTAAATGGGAGAATCTTGAGGACTCCACCTATGACACAAGTGGGAGTAGTACCTGGCTGGGAGGAGGAAGTTCCAGATGCTGTCATCCTGAGTGACCCCGAGGAGTCTGCTTCTCAAGCCTCGGCAAATTTGCATGGGCAACCTCATGCTTCAAAGCTTGCGAAAGGACCCAAGAATGCGTGGCATAAAGGAGAAAGATGATTACTGGTTGGCAACCCTCCTTGACTACTATTATAAGGGGAAGGTCTCAGAACTCATCCCGTCCTCACAGAGAGTACAGAAGATAAAATTTCTTGATGACACGTTACAGAGGATTTTATTGAACGTCTTTCCTGACTCCAATAGGTTACAGTATCGTGGAAAATGTAGTTTTGAGTTTTATGTTCGTCAAGAGAGGAGCGTCTGCCTAAGTGAGGCATTTCTGAATTTTTTTAGTCCACACCGCCCAGGGCTGTCAGCTTCCACATCCCATTGGCAGCGTCTGCATCACATGATGGACGATTACCTCGGGGCCAAAACAGAGATGGGGCCACTCAGTTTTCCAGTTGACGATCCATTGACTGGGTCATGAGAATAGATCACTGGCCTGAACTTGCCCAGTATGCTATTGAGTTGTTGGGCTGCCCTGCATCCAGCGTGCTTCCAAAACGGGCATTCAGTGCTGCAGGATGTTTCATTACTGATCATAGAACACGTCTGTCCACAGACTCCGTGGACCGTTTGGCTTTCATAAAAATGAATCAGTCCTGGATTACCAGCTATGAAGCCCCTGATGCCGATGTCACTGATTAAGTCTTTTTGGGATGTGAAATATCTGCAGGATTTTGAGGCTGCCTAGCTTTGAGGGTGTTCAATCATTTCATCTGGAAAAATGTTTTGGGTATAGGTTTCATGGGCACAATTAACACCCAAAGACAAATTTTTCAGCACCTGTTTGACAGGTGCATATCATTGCAATTTTTTTTGCCTTCTTCAAGAGCTATAGGGTTATGGTGGGAAGACCCCCCCAACACCCAAAGAGTAATTTTTCTGCACCTGTTTGATATGTGCATATCATTACAATTTTTTTACAGCAAGGCCAATTCTTGACTTCATCAAGAGTACCTCTATAGGGTTACGGTGAGGAAGCGCCACCTAAACCCAAAGACCAATTTTTCTGCACCTGTTTGACAGGTGCATATCATTGCAATTTTTTACAGCAAGGCCAATTCTTGCTTTCATCAAGATTACCTCTATAGGGTTACGGTGGGAAGGCGCCACCGACACCCAAAGACCAATTTTTCTGCATTTGTTTGACAGGTGAATATTATTGCATTTTTTTACAGCAAGGCCAATCCTTGCTTTCATCAAGATTACCTCTATAGGGTTACAGTGAGAAGGCACCACTGTCACCCAAATACCAATTTTTACACACCAGATACTTCTATCCAAAGTGACACCAGAATGTATCCAAAAAATCTCCAATCTTGTTCCCAGTGCACTACATTGTGGCCTCATCAATAACACCGGCTCCCCAGCTGTTGCTGAGCAAAATAAAGGCAGCTTGCAGGGAAAATGTAATTTTTTTTGCGTTATAAATGCAGTTATTGCTGCAGCAGATTCTAGACATGGTACAGATCTGCCACTTTTCAGGTAGACTAAGGGGACCCCCTAGGCACTATAGTGGAAAGATTTTTTTTTTCATTTTTATGCTTTCACTTTAAAAATCAAAAAAACACTGCTCTTTTAAAAATGCAGTTTTTCACACAAAAAAAATGATATATGTCCCCCCCATGTCCCCCAGGGCAGGACACAGACCCCTATAATCATTGTATGCCCAATTACTTGCATATAAGCCTTCAAAATGGGGTTCGTTATTCAGGTCCGTACTTTCGCAGTGAAAGTGAGTGAGTGTAGGGATGTCTACAGGGTAACCCATCCTTACGTACCAGGTACCAGTTCACCCCTCTCTGCCCATTGTGCACAAGTTTCGTTACCAAGAGACACCACCATACAGAGGTTAGGAGTAGGAGTTCACACCAGGAATGTTAGTGTTTATGTATTTTTTATATTTCTTTGCTGTACAGAAAAAGTCTTGATAAATGGAAGGGATGATACATTAGTAACACTACCTGTGTCCCTAGATCTTTCCCTCAATAGAGACATCCTATCCATCTCCCATACAGATCGCATTGTATTATGCAGAGATTCAGGGTCATATCCCTTCTCTCCACAAGCCTTTTAAATAAGACAGTTGCCTGACAAATAAACTCACTCACCTCAGTACAGTTCCACCTTAGTCGCATAAATTGGCTATTAGACACTCATCTTAGCCAGGATCTATGGTGGCAACTGTCCAAGGGGATATAGGAATTCCTATCAGTGGGTTTGAAGAAGGTAGACGTAACAAATTTATCCTCTTTTATTGAGATCTTCAGATCTAAAAATGTATCTCTTCCATACTAGCTTCAAAATTCAAATAAATGCCTCTGTTATCATTATTAAGCTGTTTCATAAATCTCGTAGTTCAAGATCGCTACCATCCCACAGGAGGAGGACGTCATCTATATATCTAGCCCACAGGACCTCTGTTGGGCATAGATGACGTCTTCCTCCCATTTAGTCATGAACAGAATGCATTAAAATAAATAACGTTCTGACTTTATATCCACTTTAAGCCATCCCTTAAAAGTGACATATGACACATGCATTACCATCTTCCTAGGTGCCCTAAAACACTAGAGGTGATATCGGATAGTCTTGTCATTATTCCTATCGCACACGTTCCTGGCAAGTATGACTCTTAAAATGGTGGGTGCTGTAGCGATTACCAGTTGGTGTCCTGGAAACATCAAGCAAGTGTACATATTCACCAGCACACCATGGATCGACAATTTCCATCCAAAGGTTTCTTTTATTGAGGGAGATCACATCACAGAGATAAGTGCAATGTGTCAGAGCCACGCATGGCCCCTTCGTCAGGCATGTGATGCCTTTCCTCATTAGAGGCCTGCAGGTGCTGCAGCTCATTGATAATTATGAAACCACTCTCATAGGATTCACTTTCCCACATGGACACAGAAAAACACATAGGGAATTCTTCAGAATGATAAAGGGTAGGAATCTGCAACAATGTTTGTTAAAATCCTTGCTATGTACATAGATCACCCAGAGGGGAATGTTTTTTTCTCAACAAAAGTGGAGTTACTCTTTAATACCCATCAGAAATTGAATATTGTATATGAAAATAGTAATGGTTCTTTTTTAAGTTACAAGCAGTCCAACATAATCAGAAAAAAACAAATGATAAAAAGAACTAAAACACTCTGCTGACAAATATAATTGAACAGACTAAAGGCATAAATTGAGCCCCGTCTTGATGGATCTACAGACGATTGCTAACACCAAATATAAGGGGTGTGTTCAAGCAGTCCAACATAGTTTAGAGAGATGTGGTATGAGAGAAGAGACAAGAGGGCCATTACTCACATGAGGGTGTGCCAACGTCTAGCATCCCATGACAGGGAGATGCAAGTAGTCCCAGAAAATGCATACAGTCCTTCGGCCACTTCTAATGAATGGGGCACAACTGCCTACATGATGATCTGGCCTGGTTTATTCTCAGGCAACACTTTTGCATGATGAAATAACTCTGACCTTCCGCCAACATTATATATAAGCCCAACCTCTCATGTTGTCCCTTTACTGGCAGGGGCAGGTCTGGAACTTAATGCTAACCACTCCTGAGCCTTGCCTGACTCCTGGCTATAGGGACATCTAGTATCTTAAAGTGGTTGTAAACTCTCTCATATACCCAGTAAGGCCTCAGGTGATACACAGAGATGAAACAAATCCTCCTACATATGATAAACGTGTCTATCTGAAGTCTTTTCTTCTCTACAGCCATTCAAAGGCCAAAATATATAAAGCTTATCTGAAAGTTTAGAAAAAATGAAGCAGAGAGTTTAAATTACACTCTGCAGAGCTCAGTGAGGAGAGCTCTAAGAGCTGATTGGAGGGAAGATACACACCCCCTTTACACTGCACACAGGAACAGAGCTGAGGCTGTCAATCTGTTGGAGCTCCCTCCCCCGTCACTATTTTTCTCTTGGTGTCAAAAAAACTTGTCAGAAGTGATTCATGCTGATAGCAGAGGAACGAAGCAGCACAGATAGAAATGACACTTAGTGCTCTTAATTGAGATAAGTACACACTATAAAGGGATATGCTTTCATCAAATTTCATGTCTGAAGTTTACAACCACTTTAAGAGGGCAATATAACAGGTCACCTCTGTGACCTACTCTTCATAATTGTAGGTTCTTCCTTATTTCAGTTGCTCCTTATTTCTGGTAGTGAAACTGGCTAAAAATGTATGATACGTGAACTTCACAAATCACTCACCACAAACCTATGGCAGCAACCAATTTGAACCCCATTTCTAAAGGAAAGCTTGTCAATGTAGACCCAATATTTCTGACAGGCGGACACATAGGGCTCATCATGTTTGGTTGTGTCACTATGCATTTTCTGTGTTAGGATATTACAAGGACATGACAGATTTTTTTCATATGACCTGTTCTTTCCAGTTGGCTGCGGTGCAACGCTTCAAAAAAAAAAAAGTCCTGCTGCATTTTGAGTGGTTTGCCTTTTAAGTCAATTGAATGGGGATCTACACAGCAAATCTGAAAATGTTCAACACATTGACCAACATGTTCAAAGCATGTGGTAAGAACACACCATAAGCTGACAAACCACAACATGGAAGAACACACTTAGTTTCTGGCAGTTCATGCGCAGTAGTATCCTTTCTAGAAATGATTATTATAATGGTAAGTATCAGATAGTGATGTGTTTACATGGAGAGTGTCTGTGTTCAGACTGAGTTTGAATACAAATTCCTCAAAGAAAGGTAATGAAAGGCAGACAAGGGCATCTGTCAGTGCTTCTCTCCTGCACATCAGATGGCTAGTACTGAGCTTGCTGCTTCTCTAATGAGATATTGTGTAAATGACAGACAGGTGAGGGGACAGGCAGCCTCATGGCCCTCAGAGCTGAGGTGAGCTTCATTTGTAGTTAGCATGAATAAGTCCATCACTGATCAGAATAAAGCAGACCAGGAGAGGGAACATCAGCTTCATAGAAGAAATACATAAAAGAAGAAGTGCCTGTGTCAATTTTTTGAAAGGGGGCAGTGAGCAGGACCTACAATTGAATGTGGCAGTATTTTGGTTTTATCAAAATTACTTTAACCACTTGACCTCCAGAAGGTTTACCCCCCATTTATGACCAGGCCATTTTTTGCGGAACGGCACTGCGTTATTTTAACCGACAATTGCGCGGTCATGCGACACTGTCCCCAGATACATTTTTGTCCTTTCCTACAAATAGAGCTTTCTTTTGGCAGTATTTGATCACCTCTACGGTTTTTATTTTTTGCGCTATAAAAAAAAAAAGACCAACAATTTTGAAATATTTTTACTTTCTGCTATAAAATATACCCAATAAAAAATTCAAGTGTCTTCATCAATTTAGGCCAATATGTACAATATGTATTTTGCTACATATTTTTGGTAAAAAAAATCCCAATAAGCGTATATTGATTGGTTTTCGAAAAAGTTATAGCGTCTACAAACTATGGGATATTTTTTTTTTTCCACTAGTAATGGCTGCAATCATCGACTTATAGCGGCGAACAAATCAGACACCTAACAGGCACTTTTGACACTTTTTGGAGACCAGTGGCACTAATACAGTGATCAGTGCTAAAAAATCTGCAGTGTCACTGTACTAATGACACTGGCTAGGAAGGGGGTAACATCAGGGGGGCTAACTGTGTCCCTAGGTTGTGCTTACTCACTGTAGGGGAGGTGCTTTGACTAGGGGAAAGCAAAGATCCATGTTCCTGATTTGCATAAACACAGGATCAATGCCTTCCACTCTGACAGAACAACAATCTGCCTTGTTTACATAGGCAGATTGTCGTTTTGCCTGTGTCCTGTGTAATCAGCGGGTGCCGGCGGACATCAAGTCTGCGGCACCCACTGCTGGGCTCCTGCTGTGTCAGTGGGAGCAGGTCACCGGCATCGTGCACACGCATAAGACCCGAAAGTGTCAGATCACGTACTTGGTGTCAGGGCAGAGCTAAGGAATGGGGGAGAGGTGGTGCCAGGTCAGTGGTTTTCAGTTCTGCACAGTACAGGAGATGGCTGGGTGCTGTGGAGACAGGAGAGACTCCCATCCTAACTGCTCCTCCTGCAACACAGCACCAAAGATAATGTATTTTTTCCTCTACCTTGGGTTCCCACAAGGTAGTCACATCACCAAATCTCACTCCAGATCCATTCAGACTAGGAACTGAAGGCAGCAGTACCCTAGGTCTCACACTGAAGAGATACAGATAGGAGGCACACATACCAGGTTATTTAGCAGACAAAGACAAAGGGTACATTTTTCAAAGTACAGAATAATTAATATTTCTAAATGTTTCTTATAACACAGCAGACCTTCACTTTTTGAGTTCAGGGCCCCTTTAAAGTCCTATGTGCAAACCCTTAAAGGTGCTTGTATGTGTCAATGTCTAGAATTGCCTGCGTCTGTTATTTTTCTCTTCATTTTAAGTGGTTCATCTGTGACACAATCCCTAGCAACTTAAATTTTTTTTCTATTTTGCTTGTGACATACAAGAACAAATGTTCTTGGCAGCACGTTGAGAATGTAAAAAGTGATTCTTAATCAAACAAGTATTTTTCCTAGAATATGGAACCTACCCAATGCCAAATTCTACACTCATTTGCATGAATCTGCAGCACACACATTGTAAATCATAAGTTTTGCTCATTATCAGATGATAATAGAGATGCACATCTGTTAAACGAATAAGGAGCATCTTTTTCCCTTGCAATGTAATTATTTAGTGTAGAGCTAGTCGTTCTTTTAAGTGACAAACAAAATAATAAGAAGAAAAAAACAATTGCATGAAGATGGAATTCTCATACAAATTTTAGCTCTTTGGGATCACAAAAAAAAAAAAAACTCCATTACGGAAAGCTGTGATTTGTAGACTATCCAACAGCTGAGGGAACAAAAATACAGAGATTAAACCATGCATTTGTATTTAAAAAGAATGATCACAAGTATGTTTGTGAACTGTTCCTTTAAAAGCCTTTTCTGATATTTCAGTTTTGTGTGCTTACTGGTGTGGTGAAGGGTGTGCTTGTATATTGTATCTCTCCAGTGATGAAATATCTATTCCAAAATTATGGCATCACCCTTTCCCAGTGTGAGCTCCAAAATTGTTCAATTGCATGAATAATTTATTATAGAGTTTATGGAGGGGTGGAAACACAAACTAGTGTTATAAAATCTTGCAAGAGCAAAAATTCAGTATGCTAGTCCTTAAAGTAAATCTTTTGCCATTAAAAACAACTAACGATCATGAAGTTCCCCTAAATGTTACTTGTGATGGGAGTCACTTTGGGTGGGGGGCCCACCTATGCAGATACGTGTTTTTTACACCATAGTCACAAGATCTAACAAATAGCAGCCGACATCTCTAGCTCTTCATTCTTATTCTGCAAATATGTCCTATTAACCTATGAGAAATACATACATAGATAGAATGAGTATATCCATATACAGACCTCCCTGTTTCAAAACACGTTTAAATTTTTTCTTTGTTTATATAATCACTTGTAAAACAATACTGTTAAACAAACAAATATAGATCCAAATCAACATTTAAACCGTGTGGAACAATAAAAAAAAACGTATCTGCATAGGTGCTGAATATACTATGGATTGAACCAATTAACCATATTGTTTCCACATGTGATGTATCCCACTAATTTGTATTTAAATGATTGATTGCAGTGAATCTGTTAGATATGCTTTTTCAGATCTTAGGAAGGGCGCAAGCATACTAGCCTGAAACGTAATCCATCCATATCTGTATTGTACAGGCATCTATTGTCATGATTTTGTCTGGAAAGATTGTACTTGCTTTGTAATTTTTCCATGTGACTATGTGAAATAAAGCAACCGAAAGTTTTTAAGTGCAGCAACACCTTTGGACTTTATATATATATATATATATATATATATATATATATATATATATATTGTTTAGTGTCTCATTTTGTTGTGTACTCTTTGCTGGGTCGTTTGAGGTGTGGCTGTATTCCATTGTTCTATTGTGTCTGTCTGCCTTGAATATTATGGGATGTGTAAGTGTGTTTGTTTGCTGTGAGGAGGTAGGGGGGGGATTCCTCCAACAGCTCTTCCTGCTGATTGGACAGTCTACCCTGCCTAGAATGCAAAGGGAGGGGATTGTCCTGAGTATTACCTGTGTACCTGTGTTTCAATAAACAGTTCATGTTGAACAACCAAACGAGTACTGCCTAGTTTGTGGTTGCCAGCGGTTCGAATATCTGATATCTGTATTCAGACTGGGAGGAAGCGGTATATGATGAAAGCACCCAAGCGGAGTGTTGGGACGTTTCGTTACATTACTAAAATGGTAAGAATCCTTAAAGTAGTATTAAAGCGGTAGTAAAGTCTGCTTTGTGATTTTTATCAACAAGTAAGCCTGTAAAAAGGCTTACCTGTAGGTACTGTATATTGAATATCTCCTAAACGTACACAGTTAGGAGATATTCACACTGGATGGAGCTGGTGACATCACCGACATATGCACTCTGAAGGTCCGACATATCTTGCTGGACCTTCAGAGCTCCATGCTGGAGCTGAGGGTTCCCGCACGCATGCGCGTGAGTGACAACATCATGGGTCAGGCAGCTCCTACAGTCAGAGCCCGCAAACCCGGAAGGGAGGCCGGGGAAGATGGAAGCCCTGTCAGCGGTGACAGCGCGCTGTTGAAGGGCTTCGTTCTAAGGTATCTCATAATCTGCTAGTATGCGATGCACACTAGCACATTATGCAATCTTTATATAAGATGAACCTCGTGCTAAAAAACAAAAAGGAACAAAGAGCAGTATTCCTGAATACCAGAAAAGGAGCAATAGAAAATAAATACAAAAAAGATTGTGCTGTCTGTTATCAAAAAGTCAATAAATCAATAAATTCTCACACAAATATTCCTATGTGATAATTAAATCAACAAAGTGCAATGTTTGAATCAGAAAAGGGCTGGCGACTCGGATGCTCTTGAATAAAAGTCCTTTATTGGGTTACATGGGTACATGGGTACAGGCTACGCTGACGCGTTTCGGCTAAGAAGCCTTAATCAAAGCAAAGTGCAATGTAACTCAAATAAAACTGATAACAAATGTCTACTATTAACACCAAAATAAATCAGTGTTTAAACATCAATTAACTCCAAATATCACAAAGTGTCAATTGTTTTAAAACATAAAGTGCCATGTAACTCAAATAAGAAATATTTGATCATAATAATAACCATATAGTGAAAGATCAATATCCAAAACACAAAATTACTCAAAGGGTCGCAAAGCTTCCATATAGTGTTACAAGCAAAAATAAATGAAGGTGCGCTGCTCCCGGTGTATATCGATAATCAAATCATAAAGTGCATCCGTGCTCCATCAGTGCTCATTATAAAGGCGGCACAGTTGTGTAGTGGTTAGCACTGTCGCCTAGCAGTAAGACGGGTCGCTGGTTCGAATCCCAACCACGACACTACCTGCCTGGAGTTTGCATGTTCTCCCTGTGCCTGCGTGGGTTTCCTCCGGGTACTCGGGTTTCCTCCCACATTCCATAGACATGCTGGTAGGTTAATTGGATCCTGTCTAAATTGTCCCTAGTATGTATGAATGTGAGTTAGGGACCTTAGATTGTGAGATCCTTGAGGGTAGGGACTGATGTGAATGTACAATGTATATGTATAGCGCTGCGTAAATTGACGGCGCTATATAAGTACCTGAAATAAAATAAAAAATAAATAAAAATTATAAACATAGCCTCTTACCAGATCATCATGATCTCTATATTATAGAAGATCATAAACAGCATCAGATAGAGGGTCAAAAACAGTAAAACAGATCGCCAAGAGGCCACATGTGGGACAGATTGTTAGAGGTCCATGCAGTCTGGGAGTCCAAAAACTGCCTGGTTTTGTAAGTATACAACATCTAGACTATGGGCTATGAGTCTGAACATTTGTACTGCATTTAATAACCTAGGACTCATGAGGGTTGTATTACCTCCTTGTAAGCTACTGACTTTGAATAGGATCAAAGTTCAGACTTTTCGGACACGACTCACCACCTGCTTGGTACAGGAAGTGGAACTTTTAAATTCTTTGGCCTCCCCTGGCTGTGGTATGGACCTAAAAGTTACCACGGTCCGAGTCAATTTTATTCTTTACATTGTTACTTTGTTGATTTAATTATCACATAGGAATATTTATGTGAGAATTTATTGATTTTTTGATAACAGCCAACGCAATCTTTTTTTGTATTTATTCTCTTTCACATTATGCAATTGCCGTACAGGGGAAAGATTTTTTTTGTTATTATTACTGCCATAATTTACAAGTGCTTTACACCCAAAAGCAAACATTCATTATTTTGCAGCTTAACAATTCTTGGTTGTGGTGACCAAGCTCCGAGGGGCAGAGCGAAATGCGTTGGCAGCATGGCCTAGTCGGAATCCAGGCTGAGATTGCCTCTAACACATAGATCAGAGGGATCGTTCAGATGTGCGGCTAAGGGAGACCTTTTTCATACCCAGTTTAACATAGATATGCCTTATATAAATGATTTCCAGAAAACATCAACATCCTTTGAAACATTTTGATGTTGACTTACTTAAGGGGAAGCAAATATTCAATCTGGAAAGTGAACGTTTACTTAGTTCAGTGTATAAGGTGCAGCCTCATTTAATCATACAACCATGTGCAAGAAAAAAAATGACTGAACTAAGAAAAGAAAAAAATTAATGAACTGAGTGAACATTCTTTATTTCTTTAATAATGCAACCAAAAAGTCTCTTGCTGAATGCTTGTATGGAAGAAGGAGTAGAGAGTTGCTACTTTGGTACATTCACTTAGGGCCCATTCACACCATTTGTGATGGGATTCGCTGGACTGCTTTGAAACTGCTTTGTTTCATATGGCCTTAGTTCAGACCACTGCGTTGCGGGCTGTGGGTAAAACTGCTGCATCTCAACACTTCTATGTGAATAGAGCTTAACCACTTCCGGACCGCCCACCGTCGTTATACGTCTGTACTTTGAAGGAGGATATCGTTGTTGTGGCAGCAGCTAGCTGCCATAACCCCAGTATCCTCTTCTTCAGTGAGCGGTCTGGTTTAAGATAAAAATGGTCTCTGCGACAGAGTCGCCGCAAGATCACCTTTATCGGCGGCGGGAGAGGGCCCCCCCCTCCCGCCGCGATCCGGTGCCCTCCGTCGCTTACCGGAGCCGTCGGCAGTGGCGGAGGCGATCAGATCGTTCCTGTGGTCTGACATGGAGACGAGCGAGGGGAAGATGGCTCCCACCCGTCTCCATATCATTACAGATCGGAAGCGACGCCAAAACGTCACTTCCGCCCATAGCTCTTAAAGGGCCATTTTTTTTTTCATTTTTTTAAATGAGAATTTTTTTTTTAATTGCATTTTAGTGTAAATATGAGGACTTTTTAACCCCGGATCTCATACTTAAGAGGTCCTGTCATGCTTTTTTTCTATTACAAGGGATGTTTACATTCCTTGAAATAGGAATAAAAGTGATACAATTTTTTTTTTAAAAAAACTGTGTAAAAATAAAAAATAAAAGGTAAAATAAATAAGAATAAAAAAAAAAAAACATTTTAACCGCACCCCGTCCAAACGAGATCTCGTGCAGAAGCGAACGCATACGTGAGTAGCACCCGCATATGAAAACAGTGTTCAAACCACACATGTGAGGTATTGCCGCAATTGCTAGAGCAAGAGCAATAATTTTAGCCCTAGACCTCCTCTGTAACTTAAAACAAGCAACCTGTAGAATTTTTTTAAACATCGCCTATGGAGATTTTTAAGGGTAAAATTTTGTCACCATTCCACGAGCGGGTACAATTTTGAAGCGTGACATGTTGGGTATCAATTTGCTCAGTGTAACATTATCTTTCACAATATAAAAAGAAATTGGGCTAACTTTACTGTTGTCTTATTTTTTTATTTAAAAAAGTGTATTTTTTCCCAAAAAAGTGAGCTTGTAAGACCGCTGCTCAAATACAGTGTGACAGAAAGTATTGCAACAACCGCCATTTTATTCTCTAGGGTGTTAGAACAAAAATGTATAATGTTTGGGGGTTATAAGTAATTTTCTAGCAAAAAAAATGTTTTTAACTTGTAAACAACAAATCTCAGAAAGAGGCTCAATCCTTAAGTGGTTAAAGTGGTTGTAAACCTCAGACATGGAATATGAACAAAGCATATCCCCCTATAAGGTGTATTTGTCTCAATTAAGAGCATTAAGTGTTTTTTCTGTCTGCTGCTTCATTCCTCTGCTATCAGTATAAATCACTTCTGACAAGTTTTCCTGACACCAAGAGAAAAATGGTGACAGGGGAGGGACCTTCAGCAGATTGACAGCCTCAGCTTTGTTCTTGTGTGCTTTGCGAAGGGGGTGTGTCCCTTCCCTCCAATCAGCTGTTAGAGCTCTCCTCACTGAGCTCTGCAGAGTGTGACTCCAGCTCTGTAAATTCTGGACTTTGAAAGGAGGTAGAGAAGAGAATACTACAGATAAACAGGTACTACTAATGTAGGAGGATTTATTTAATCTCTGTAGATCACCTGAAGCCAGTCACTTCACTGGGTATATAATATGCACCACGATCCGTACTTCAGAACAATGTCCTTCCAGAGCACACTGGCAGGTGTGCGTTCAGCACTTATACTGTATGTATTAATTTCAGCTTGAGCTATTGAGTTCTATATACAGACTTTTTACAAGTGGTGCCTGGAAAACATCTGAAAAGGAGCCAAGAGCTCCACCTTTTGACTGCATATGAGAATTCAACATATTTTTGTCCTGAACACATGCAATTAATAAAAAATTTACATTTTAAAAATTGCACATTGTCTTTAACCACTAGGCGTCCGCGCTATAGCCGAAAGACGGCTACAGCGCGGACTCCAATTGCCGGGAGGCCGTCCGTGGACGTCCTCCTGTTCACTTCCGCAATGCGCGCTCCCGGGAGCGCGCATCGGGGAAATTCTGCTCTGGCCGTGTCCCTTGGATACAGCCAGTCACGGATCGCCGTAAACGGCCAATCACAGCGGCCGTTTACAGCGCGATCCGAGCTTCCAATGACAGATGATCTCAAATGTAAACATATGAGATCATCTCTCATTGCCGGTTTTCTCTCCTCACACAGAGACCGTGTGTGAGGAGAGAGAGCGATCTGTGATAACTGTGAGTGCCAAGCATTTAGTGAAACACCCTACAGTGCCCATACAGTGCCCATACAGTGCCACATCAGTGCCACAGTGCTTCCATCTGTCATCAGTGCCATCTGTCAGTGCCATCTGTCGTTAGTGCCACCTGTCAGTGTCACCTGCCACATCAGTGCCACCTGTCAGTGTCACCTGCCACATCAGTGCCACCTGTCAGTGTCACCTGCCACATCAGTGCCACCTGTCAGTGTCACCTGCCACATCAGTGCCACCTGTCAGTGTCATCTGCCACATCAGTGCCACCTGTCAGTGTCACCTGCCACATCAGTGTCACCTGTCAGTGTCACCTGCCACATCAGTGTCACCTGCCACATCAGTGCCACCTGTCAGTGTCACCTGCCACGTATCAGTGCCACGTATCAGTGAAATCTGTCAGCGCCATCTGTCGTCAGTGCCACCTGTCTGTCACCTGCCACATCAGTGTCATCAGTGTCACCAGTGTCACCTGCCACATCAGTGTCATCAGTGTCACCTGCCACATCAGTGCCACCTGTCAGTGTCACCTGCCACATCAGTGCCACCTGTCAGTGTCACCTGCCACATCAGTGTCACCTGTCAGTGTCACCTGCCACATCAGTGTCACCTGTCAGTGTCACCTGCCACATCAGTGCCACCTGCCACATCAGTGCCACCTGTCAGTGTCACCTGCCACGTATCAGTGCAATCTGTCAGTGCCATCTGTCGTCAGTGCCACCTGTCTGTCACCTGCCACATCAGTGTCATCAGTGTCACCAGTGTCACCTACCACATCAGTGTCACGTATCAGTGCCATCTATCACCAGTGCAATCTGCCAGTGTCACGTGTCATCAGTGCCACATATCTGCCATTCTTCATCACTATGTCACAAAGAGTATATTCAGCCGAGGAGGCATATAATATTCTTGCGGCCGACGAGAGCAACGGGGAGCTCTCCGCTTCAGATTCCTATTCAGATTCTGAGTCTGACGTGGACTACGAGCCTGTCCCCAGCAGTGGTACACTGACAGCCTCAGAGGAGGATGAGAGTCCGCCCGCCAAACGAAGACGTACTGGTGAGGATGCAGTGCCATCCACCAGCACCGCAATGCCATCCACTATCACCACAATGCCATCCACTATCACCGCAATGCCATCCACCAGCACCGCAGTGCCATCCACCAGCACCGCAGTGCCATCCACCAGCACCGCAGTGCCTCGACAAAGTCCACGTACCAGTGGGGTGTCACCTCAGGCCCAAAGGGTTAGGTCCCATGCCAGCCTTCCCTACTCCCTTGAGAACCCCTTATGGCTGCCACCCAATTCAGGAGAAGCTATCATTCCCCCTTTTACTGCCCAGCCAGGAGTCCAGGTGGATACGGAAAATTTTTCACCATTAGATTTTTTCAACCTTATATTTACTGAGGACATGCTTGCATCGATTGTGGCCCAGTGCAATCTATATGCCCAACAATACATAGCAAGTAACCCAACGTCCTATTATGCCCGTCCCTACGAATGGAGAGCCCTAACAGTGGAGGAGTTTAGAATTTTTTTGGGCCTCACATTCTGTATGGGACTAACCAAAAAAAATGTATTACGTTCCTATTGGTCTACCCTCCCCATCCACCACATGCCCATCTTTTCCTCTGTAATGCCCAGAACCAGGTATCTCATGATTATGAGATTCCTACACTTCAATGACAATACCCAGTGCCCTCCCCGAAATGACCCACATTTTGACAAGCTATATAAAATTCGCCCACTACTAAAATATTTTTCTGATATCTTCCCCCAGTTATTTACCCCAGACCAGCACATATGTGTGGATGAGTCCCTGGTCAAATTTAGTGGCAGATTGGGCATAAAACAATTTATTCCCACCAAAAGGGCCCGCTATGGGGTTAAAATGTATAAATTATGCGACCGAGCTACAGGATATACCTATGCCTTCATGGTATATGAAGGGAAGGACACCCAGCTACATCCCCCTAATTGCCCAGAATACATCGGATCGAGTGGGAAAGTCGTGTGGGAACTCATAAACCCACTCCTAGAAAAAGGCTACCATCTATATGTGGACAATTTTTATTCTAGTCTGCCCCTGTTCCGAAATCTTCACAGACAGAAGACTCCAGCATGTGGCACCATAAGGAAGAACCGGAAGGGCTTTCCTCAAAGCCTCGTGAACAAAAAGCTAAGAAGAGGGGAAATGGCGAGCTTGAGGAATGAGGAAATTCTGGCTGTGAAGTGGAGGGACAGAAGGGACGTCTACGTACTTTCATCAATCCACAATAACACCGTCGTGGAGATAACCAGGAGGAATGGGGTAATCCAAAAGCCCACATGCATCTTTGAATACAACAAGTATATGGGGGGTGTCGACTTCAACGACCAGATGCTCGAACCCTATCTTGCCACGAGAAGAACATACCAGTGGTATAAAAAAGTTTCAATATATTTGTTCAATTTGGCCATATATAACAGCTATGTTATTTATCATAAATCCACTGCAAGCCCCAAATCCTTCCTTGGATACCAGGAGGAAATCATCACTGCCCTGATATACCCCAACAGCCCACCAGAAACCATTCGATCCGATGTGATTAGTAGACTGTCCGAACGCCACTTTCCCGAAAAAATCCCCCCCAAACCAACAGGCCAAAAACGGCAGAAAAAATGCCGGGTGTGCTCCAAAGGAGGAGTGAGAAGAGACACTACTTTTTATTGTCCCGAATGTCCTTCCCAACCAGGCCTCTGTATAGTTAACTGTTTCCGCCGTTACCATACTTCACTAAATTATTAGTGAAGTATGGTAAACATAACCCTCACTTCCTGCCATTTACCTTCACACCCCTTATGCCTCTGCTTGCTCTGTAACTGACCCTGGCTTGTTTTTTGACCACGCTTCTGCCTACCGATTCTGTTTATATCTCTGCCTGATCTGGAACTGACCCTGGCTTGTTTTTCGACCACGCTTCTGCCTACCGATTCTGTTTATATCTCTGCCTGATCTGGAACTGACCCTGGCTTGTTTTTCGACCACGCTTCTGCCTACCGATTCTGTTCATACCTCTGCCTGATCTGGAACTGACCCTGGACTGTTTGACCATCCTTTTTGCCTGCCTCTTGGACTGATCTTGTACCCTGCTACTGGACTAGTGGGATTCATAACACAGGGGTCTCACATATGTGAGGGGCTCCAGAATTGTTTTTCTGGATGAAGAAAACGTTTTTTTTGTTTTCTCATTCCTAGATTAGGGTCTGGAGACTCGGAGGCTTCAAAGAGATTTGGGTGGGAGAAGCCTCTACCCCTGTCCCCATTCTGTCCTGAACGAGGCCCTACTTCTGCCTGCTGCCTGTAGGACCTATGCCATCATGCCTCTGCCTGTTGCATGAACTGACCACACCACATGGATGGACCATGTTCCTGCCTACTACCAGGATCAATATTTTGGCACTGCTGACAATCTCTGCCTGCACTGACCCTGGACTGTATATGGACAGTATCCCTGCCTGCTGCCTGTACTGACTATGGACAGTGTTCCTGTCTGTTGCCTGGATCAATTGCGTTCGCTTTTGCTGACCAAGTCCCTGCCTGCTGCCTGGACCAGTGCTATCCTCCTGTGGACAACTGTGCTACTAAAACCACAGGTAATCTTTTTTTTTTACCCTTTGCTCAGCAGAATGTATTTTTAGGGTGTAATTCTTGCTATGTGCATGCTATGTGTCCCTAGAACACCTGACGGTGTTCCTTGTATGTGGCCAGGCTGTGTAAAAGTCTTACACATGTGGTATCGCTATACTCAGGAGGAGTAGCAGAATGTATTTTGAGGTGTCATTTTTGCTATGTACATGCTATGTGTTGGAAATAGCTTACAAATGGACAACTTTGTGTAAAAAAAAATGCGTTTTCATTTTTTTCCACATTTTCCAAAAACTTCTGGAAAAAAATGAACCGTTCAAAAGACTCATTATGCCTCATAGATTATACGTTGGGGTGTTAGCTTTCCAAAATGGGGTCATTTTGTGGGCGTTTCCATTGTCCTGGTGCTCCAGGGCCTTCAAAAGTGTAATAGGTGGGTGAGAAATGAGATGTGTAATTTATGCTCCTAAAACCCTTGAAGGTGCTATTTCAGTATTGTGCCCCTGTATGTGGCCAGGCTGTGTAAAAGTCTTACACATGTGGTATCGCTATACTCAGGAGGAGTAGCAGAATGTATTTTGAGGTGTTATTTTTGCTATGTACATGCTATGTGTTGGAAATAGCTTATAAATGGACAACTTTGTGTAAAAAAAAATGCGTTTTCATTTTTTTCCACATTTTCCAAAAACTTCTGGAAAAAAATGAACCGTTCAAAAGACTCATTATGCCTCATAGATTATACGTTGGGGTGTTAGCTTTCCAAAATGGGGTCATTTTGTGGGCGTTTCCATTGTCCTGGTGCTCCAGGGCCTTCAAAAGTGTAATAGGTGGGTGAGAAATGAGATGTGTAATTTATGCTCCTAAAACCCTTGAAGGTGCTATTTCAGTATTGTGCCCCTGTATGTGGCCAGGCTGTGTAAAAGTCTTACACATGTGGTATCGCTATACTCAGGAGGAGTAGCAGAATGTATTTTGAGGTGTTATTTTTGCTATGTACATGCTATGTGTTGGAAATAGCTTACAAATGGACAACTTTGTGTAAAAAAAAAATGCGTTTTCATTTTTTTCCACATTTTCCAAAAACTTCTGGAAAAAAATGAACCGTTCAAAAGACTCATTATGCCTCATAGATTATACATTGGGGTGTTAGCTTTCCAAAATGGGGTCATTTTGTGGGCGTTTCCATTGTCCTGGTGCTCCAGGGCCTTCAAAAGTGTAATAGGTGGGTGAGAAATGAGATGTGTAATTTATGCTCCTAAAACCCTTGAAGGTGCTATTTCAGTATTGTGCCCCTGTATGTGGCCAGGCTGTGTAAAAGTCTTACACATGTGGTATCGCTATACTCAGGAGGAGTAGCAGAATGTATTTTGAGGTGTTATTTTTGCTATGTACATGCTATGTGTTGGAAATAGCTTATAAATGGACAACTTTGTGTAAAAAAAAAAATGCGTTTTCATTTTTTTCCACATTTTCCAAAAACTTCTGGAAAAAAATGAACCGTTCAAAAAACTCATTATGCCTCATAGATTATACGTTGGGGTGTTAGCTTCCAAAATGGGGTCATTTTGTGGGCGTTTCCATTGTCCTGGTGCTCCAGGGCCTTCAAAAATGTAATGGGTAGTTAACAAGTTAGATGTGTCATTTATGCTCATAGAACACTTGATGGTGCTCCCTGCATGTTGGGCCTCTCTATGTGGCTAGGCTGTGAAAAAGTCCCACACATGTGGTATCGCCATACTTAGAAGGAGTAGCAGAATGTATTTTGGGGCGTCATTTGTGGTATACACATGCCATGTGAGAGAAATAACCAATTACAATGACAATTTTATGGGAGGAAAAAAAAAAAAAAAAAAAAATCTTCATTTTGCAAAGAATTGTGGGAAAAAATGACAACATCAAAAACCTCACCATGCATCTTACTGAATACCTTGGAATGTCTACTTTCAAAAAAGGGGTCATTTGGGGGGTATTTGTACTGTCCTGACTTGTTCGGGTCACAAGAAATGAGATAGGCCACCAGTACATCAGGTGTGATCAATTTTTTATGTTTTGCACCACAATTTGTAGACTCTATAACTTTCACACAGACCAAATAATATCCACTAATTTTGGTTATTTTTACCAAAGATATGTAGCAGTATAAATTGTGGCCAAAATTTATGAAGAAAAATTAATAATTTGCAAAATTTTATCACAGAAACGAAGAAAAATGCTTTTTTTTTTAAATTTTTGGTCTTTTTTCATTTATAGCGCAAAAAATAAAAAGCCCAGAGGTGATCAAATACCACCAAAAGAAAGCTCTATTTGTATGAAAAAAAGGACGCAAAATTCATTTGGGTACAGTATTACATGACTGAGTAATTGTCATTCAAAGTGTGAGAGCACTGAAAGCTGAAAATTGGTCTGGTCACGAAGGGGGTTTAAGTGCCCAGTTGTCAGGTGGTTAAAGAAAAAACATCAGAGAATCTTTTTATCCCATTTTTATTTCTGGTCTTGTCCACCTAATTCACAGCACGCATAGGAAAAGGAAGCACAGAAACAAAGCAATAGATGAAACAAAAAGTACTTTCAAGAGAATTATCCATGAATCTATCTGCGTAATGAAACGCATTTTGCTTTTATGTAAATTGTTTTGAAGTCACACTTTAATTGCTTTGTACAATCACTATACTTTTGTGACAAAACTGTTTAATTGGATTGACATGCACTGAACCAACTGACAGAATAAGAACTTTGTAAACAAAAGTGATATTGCCTTTGTCAAAATAGCAAGGAGATTTACTGTATATTCTGCAACCTTTCAGATGGCAAAGAAGCAACAGCTGACATGGAACCCTGTCACTTGCAGTTCCTCAACAGATGGATAACTTCACAAAACTTCAACATTTTGTACAAAACCTTAGCATGAACCCCTTTTCTGCATGTAAAATGTAACAAAGAGGTTTGAAAATGTTCCATTGTTTTCAAAAAGGGTCTTTTCTTTAGAACATTACATGCCAGATACTAGGTGACTAGAAACACACACTTTGAAATAAAGAAAAAAGGAAGCGTCTGGTACTGTTAGAAAGTATTCCAAATGTGCGCAAAGATTATTATTAGATCTAAAGGAAATCTGCCAAAAAAAATTGGAATAGCATAAATGCTTTTATGCACAGTGCAGTACAGTGTAGCCCCCTGGCAGCATTAAAGAGGCGCTGTCGCTGTGCCCCCTCTTCTTTTCTTGAACATACCCTCTCAGCAGGATGGCAGGAACAGGTAAATCTGGCTATACATCATTAGAATTTTGTTTGATATTTTTTTCGCTTGGTATTCTAATTGTTCATTGTTTGTTGTGGTGTCAATTTGACGTTCATTTTTTGACCACAGTGATGAGAAAATTCAAAGGAGCAGGATGGAACTTTTCTTTCAAATGAACAAATTCCTAATAGTGAATGTGGTGTGCGCTCAGGACGTTACATTAATTACAAAATCGAATGTTGAACGAAAATGAAATTTTGAACTACATTCAAACAACATTTGTCCAGTCATTGAATATGCAATGGGGTTGATTTACTAAATCTGGAGAGTGCATAATCTGGTGCACATGAACATAGTAACCAATCAGCTTCCAGGTTTTATTTTCAAAGATTAAGGCTCCGTTCACGTCTAGGTGTTTTGGGGCATTTTTCTGCTCTAAGCCTCAGCTCTAAAAACACCTAACAATACAAATCATATTCATTTCAATGGCCCCTGTTCACATCTGAGCGTTTCTATCGCCTGAAGCAAAACGCCCTTCGCTCAAAAAAGTACATGAGCTTCTTTTTTGGCAGATTACAGGCTTTTGGATTTCAAAACGCCTGTACAAAAACGCTGCAAAAACTCTGCAAAAACGCCAAACAAACGCCTGAAAAACGCCTGTAAACTAGCAACACCTAGATGTGAATGGAGCCTAATTGAGCAAGCTGAAGTTAGAAGCTGATTGGCTATCATGCACATCTGCACCAGATTTTGCACTCTCCAGTTTTAGACAAATCAATCAAAAAAATGATTTTGATACAATTTTGTATGGATATTCATACAAAAGTTCCTTAAAAAAAACTACTAGTGTGTGGCCAGCTTAAAGTGATTGTAAAGTCTCGTTTAAAAAAAAAAAATAACAAATATGTTATACTTACCTGCTCTGTGCAATGGTTTTGCACAGAGCAGCCCAGATCCTCCTTTTCTCGGGTCCCTCTTCACTGCTCCTGGCCCCTCCCTCCTGTCGAGTGCCCCCAGAGCAAGCAGCTTGCTATGGGGGGACCCGAGCCGAGATGCAGCTCTGTGTGTCTATTCAGACAAAGAGATGCAGTTCGGCCCCGCCCCCTCTCACTCCTGATTGGCTAACTGACTTTTTTTGATAGCCACGGGAGCCAATGGCACCACTGCTGTGTCTCAGCCAATCAGGAGGGAGAGTCCTGGATGGCCGAGAGACTCGTGGACATCGCTGGACAGAGATGGGGCTCAGGTAAGTATTATGGGGTGCTGGGGGGGCTGCTACACAATGAAGGCTTTTTATCTTAATGCATAGAATGCATTAAGATAAAAACCTGCTGCCTTTATAACTCCTTTTAGGTGTTACTAAACCCAGAACCCTGCATTCATTATATCTGGTCTCCCACAGTACACAGAACATGGAAATGCAATAGTTTTAATAAATATAAACTCATCTCATCAGCAATATATAACAGTCTTGTGACTTCTATCAGTGTCTGGCTGAGTACTGGTTAAAGCTTGCAGAAGAAGTTTTTATTCTCCTCTGACTGTCCTATGTGGCTGCATGACTCCTGACTTTCTGTCTGGACAGTGCTGACTGGCCCTGTGCTGATCACATGCACATGCACCCTCCCAAAAAAATATATGTATAAGTCTCTAGCAATACACACCAAACTGAGCATGTGCAGAGTGCCCCCAAATCTCTGTTCTGTCAGCAGATGGATTGGGGACTGTGGAGGAAGGGATCAGAGAAGACAGGATCAAACAGCCTTCATACACAATAGGATTAACTCCTTAGGTTCCACAGGGAGTTTAATAAGCATGCTTTACTGCATGTGCAGACTGATTTCACTGTTGTGGGTTTAGTAACACTTTAGGACTCTACAGTGAAGTTTGCTAAACTTTTTGTAATGTATTTATCTTACTTACATGAATAAAGTGATTTTTTTTTTAGCATAATACACTATTGGGCTTTCCTCTCTGTCCCCACATGGTATATGAGTGCACCCCAATATACAGACCAAACGTTCTTAAAGGGACCACAACTTCATTACTGAGGAGCAAGATCTAGGTGATTAAGAGTACCCTGGTGATTGGGAGACCTTACTACAGAGTACTCTAGGATTCTGGAATACCAATCTGACCAGAGAGAAGTGAGCTGGATATTCGTATACATGTGTGTATACTACATTATTGAGATCAGGGCACTGAGAGCACTGAGGTGATTGGGGAAGAGGCTTGAAGATTTTTGTAAAGAAGAAGTCACGTTCATTTCACGTTCTATGAACTGCAATACCATTGTTTCCATTTAAGGATTATTATTATTACTATATTATTATTACTATTTATTTTTTAGTACATATATACACTGATGATCATACACTGTTTAATTTGATGTAATTATCTTCATGTAATCACTTTAAGAGGTAGCACAGCATCTTTATCTTATCTTGTATTACCTAGGTTCATACCTCCCAGGGAAGCGAAGTCCATTCAGCAAGAGTCCAATAATGGTAAATTCCAATTCCAGGGAGAATCCCAGCAGGGTAATCCATTAGTGGGTCCACGTGCTCCAGCAGGCCTATGTTGTAACAGTTCTTCCCCTGTAAATCCCATGTGGAAGGAAGAGAGCTCTGAGCCCTCCCCTGGTATTTTCGTGGCTTGCAGCATAGAGCAGGACTCAGAAAGCCCAGGAAAGAGTCTGGATTCTGGGCAGCCTGAACTAAATGCATAACTACATAGTGCAATGAGTACAACAGCAGAAATACATTCAATGACATCCCACAAGCACCTGCCTACTTGCCTTTAATTATTCAATCCTCCACTCCTCCAGCAGATGGTGCTCCCCCATGATCCAGTGGTTGACTGTCCTTTGGCTTCCTCACATCCATGGCAGGGCTGTGGACCTTCCACTGGTCTTTATGTTGTCAGGACCTTAAACCGGTGGCACATAGGGGAGAGGACACTGCAGGCACCAGTCTAACAGCAGGAAGAAGCAGAGGATAGGGTAAGTAAATCTGCTTTTCCGTGTCCCCTAGACCTAAACAAGTGCTCCCATGCTGCAAGGGATAATTTTATAGTTTATTTATTAATATTATCATTTTCCCATGAACCTACATGTAAATGCCAGATAAGCTAAAATGGATAAAACCCAGCTGCATTAAGGGTAAGTAAATCTGCTTTTCCGTGTCCCCTAGACCTAAACAAGTGCTCCCATGCTGCAAGGGATAATTTTATAGTTTATTTATTAATATTATCATTTTCCCATGAACCTACATGTAAATGCCAGATAAGCTAAAATGGATAAAACCCAGCTGCATTAAGATATTGTTATATTTAAAAAACAGATTAAATTTACAAGACTAACATTTTGATATTTTTCCCCTCAGATCAGGCTAAAACTGTTTTACCCGTATATATATATATATATATATATACCCCCCCACGACCAAACCAGACCCCCTCACGACCAAGAGCAGCAGTGGGTGACCCTGGGACCTACAACGGCTACAGAGCAGGACATCGTGGTGTGGGAGCGGGTATACTGAGGACAGTAATCACCCCACAGATGCGGATGGAAGAGATGGGAGGACATTCAGTGGGACCGGGAGGTGGAAGGCTGACAGGGAGAGGCGACGGGTAAGTGAAGTACACACCAGATGGAGAGTGTGAGGCTGAGTACCTGAGTATTGTGAGTACCTGAGTATTGTGCGTACCTGAGAATTGGGAGTACCTGAGTATTGTGAGTGTTTGAAGAACCTGAGTATTGTGAGTGTTGGGAGTACCTGTGTATTGTGAGTACCTGAGTGTTGTGTGTATCTGTGTATTGTGTGTACCTGTGTATTGTGAATGCACGTGGGCAGTGAGTACACGAGACTGCGAGTGCACGTGGACTGTGAGTACATGTGGGCTGCAAGTGCACGTGGGCTCCGAATGCATATGGACTGCGAGTGCACATGGGCTGCGAGTGCACGTGGACTGCGAGTGCACTTGGGTTGCAAGTGTATGTGGACTGTGAGTACACATGGGTTGTGAGTACCTGGGTATTGTCTTGTTGAATACCTGTGTTTTGTTGAGTTTTAGTGTCAGAAAGCTAGTTGTTAGTTAATTTGGGCAGGGTATAATCCCCAATCCTCATTAAATTAGTAGGTACGATGCGGGTGTGGAGATGCAACTCAGTGTACATCTTGCGGCATTTATACGTTCCTTGATTATCTGATTGAGGGCGAATACTGTTGTGCAAAATGTAAGCACATTCTTTCCCTGGAAGCCCAGGTTCTGAATCTAGGGAAGCAACTGTCAGCACTGAGAAGACCCTCCATACTAAGAGAGAGCTGGGAATGTACCTATATGCTATAGGCCCCCTAACCTGAGGGAGGAGGGGGAACGGACCTCCTATCACAATTTGGATTAGCAGCAAGAATGGGAAGTGTCATGGGACTTTAATTATCCAGACATAGACTGGGCGGAAAGAACCGCACATTCGTCTAAGGCTTCTTAAATTTCTTACAGTACAATTTCATAGGTCAGATGGTAGATGCACTAACTAGAAACAAAGCGTTACTAGACCTACTGATTACCAACACTACAGACCTGATCACGGATGTGAAAATAAGGGGCAATTTAGGAAAAACGATCACAGGTCAATTAGCTTCAGTATAAATCACACAAATAGGAAACATAAGGGGAATACAAAGACACTGAATTTCAAAAGAGCCAACTTCCCTAAACTACGAATCTTGCTAGAAGATATAAATTGGGATAAAATCTTAGGAACAAAGAACACGGAGGAGAGATGGGTTTGCTTTAAGAGCATATTAAATAAGGGCATTAGCCAGTGCATCCAAATGCGAAATACATTTAAAAGAGCTAACAAAAGAAATGTAAGGGTGCAATTAGGGCAGCTAAGACAAAACACGAAAGATACATAGCAGAAGAAAGCAACAAATATCCCAAGAATTTCTATAAGTATATAAACAGTAAAAGAGGGAGAACAGACCTTATTGGCCCCATAAAGAATGATGAAGGGAATCTGGTTACCAAGGATGGGGAGATGGCAAAGGTATTGAATTTATTCTTCTCCTCAGTCTTCACGAGGAAATCGGGGGGGCTTCAGTAACCAAAACTGCAGTGTTTATCCTCATGACACATCTCAGGAAGCACCCTCATGGTAAACAGAGGACAGAATTAAAATTGACTTTGAAAACTTAATATAAATAAGTCACCAGGATCAGATGGCTTGCACCCGAGGGTTCTTAGGGAACTCAGTCAAGTAATTGCCAGTCCATTGTTCCTAATTTTTACTGACAGTCTACTGACTGACTGGAATGGTACCAGCTGATTGGAGAAAAGCCAATATAGCACCAATAATTAAAAAAAGGGACAAATACATCCCTGGGAATTACAGACCAGTTAGCCTAACATCAATAGTATGTAAGCTCTTGGAGGGGATGATAAGAGACTATATACAAGATTTTAGTAATGAAAACGGTATCATTAGCAGTAATCAGCATGGATTCATGAATAATCGTTCTTGCCAAACAAATCTACTAACCTTCTATGAGGAGGTGAGCTGCCATCTAGATAGGGGAAGGCCCATAGACATGGTGTATATGGATTTTGCAAAAGCATTTGACACAGTTCCCCATAAATGTTTACTGTACAAAGTATGGTCCGTTAGCATGGACCATAGGGTGAGTACATAGATTGAAAACTGGCTACAAGGCCGAGTTCACAGGGTGGTGATAAATGGGGAGTACTTGGAATGGTCAGGGGTGGAAAGTGGGATACCCAGGGTTCTGTTCTGGGACCAATCCTATTTAATTTGTTCATAAACGACCTGGAGGATGGGGTAAACAGTTCAATCTCTGTATTTGCAGACGATACTAAGCTAAGCAGGGCAATAACTTTTCCACAGGATGTGGAAACCTTGCAAGAAGATCTGAACAAATAAATGGGGTAGGCAACTACATGGCAAATGAGGTTTAATGTGTAAAAATGTAAAATAATGCATTTGGGTGGCAAAAATATAAATGCAATCTACTCACTGGGGGGAGAACCTCTGGGGGAATCAAAGATGGAAAAGGACCTGGGGTTCCTAGTAGATGATAGGCTCAGCAATGGCATGCAATGCCAAGCTGCTGCTAACAAAGCAAACAGAATATTGGCATGCTTTAAAAAGGGAATTAACTCAACTGAATTTTCTTTTTTTTTTTTACTGGATCAGGCAATGATATTATATATATTATATATAATATATACAACTCCAGAGATAAAGCGATAATTCTCCTGCTCTGCAAGACTCTGGTCTGGCCTCACCTGGAGTATGTTGTCCAGTTCTGGGCACCAGTCCTCAGGAAGGATGTACTAGAAATGGAGCAAGTATAGAGAAGGGCAACAAAGCTAATAAAGGGACTGGAGGATATTAGTTATGAAGAAAGGTTATGAGCACTGAACTTATTCTCTCTGGAGAAGAAATGCTTAAGAGGGGATATGATTTCAATTTACAAATTCTATACTGGTGACCCCACAATAGGGATAAAACTTTTCCACAGAAGGGAGTTTAATAAGACACGTGGCCGCTCATTAAAATTAGAAGAAAAGAGGTTTAACCTTAAACAGCATAGAGGGTTCTTTACTGTAAGAGCGGCAAGGATGTGGAATTCCCTTTCACAGGCGGTGGTTTCAGCGGGGAGCATTGATAGTTTCAAAAAACTATTAGATAAGCACCCCCCGACGACCACAACATACAGGGAAATACAATGTATTACTGACATATAATCACACACATAGGTTGGATTTGATGGTGTCTTTTTCCAACCTCACTTACTATGTACAAGCACATAGGATGCACTTTCAATGTTATAGCAGTAAATTTATAGCTGGTACGTTGATTACACTGCAGAAAGAAGCATATTTAGGAGAGGTTGGAGAAGAAAAGCGAAAAAATGAAAGCATAAGAATGAATTGTGCTCATAAGTGAATTTTAAAATTTCCAAGAACAATAGTAATTTCTAACTCTATAAAAGTGAAATAATTCTTAGAACACATCTGACAAACAGCTTTAAACCTGTACACCATGAACTTTATACTCAATATTTCACCCTCTTTTTTTTTTTTAAAGGATGTATCTAAGAATGAAATTAGATCACAGTGTGAAGCCCCTACAGAGATGGATAATCAATAGACGGCCTTCTGAAATTTTTCTTCTGACAGAGGTACCCTGCTGTTTTATGAAACCTTACAAAAAATCATTGGCCCATTAGATAATCTAGCAGCCTTTCCAATTAAATCACCATCCCAACAAACTGCTGATGTAATAGTGTATGACAAGTTGTCAATATAGCTGAAACCTGTCATGGTTAGCTATAAAATATATTGCATACTGAGATATTTATATACTTAATAGATAATAAAACATGTCTGTATCAGACACATCCACTTTAATGTCCAGATTTGCTATAGCAAATTCTGAGAAATTAATCAAGTTCAGATTTTCATTTAATTTATTATGTATTGTAAGAAGTTGCTACATATACTTTTATGCCACTTGGATTTCCTTTATTACGCTAATCATGTAGTAGGAGACTTTACACTTCATTGCAATATAGTACCAACACTGGGAGTGCTTTTTACCTCATGATATCATTATGCCACCAGGCTCCACACAAGATGACAGTGGACAGTCAGGGGATTGTGTGTAAGATGAAATTAAATGCACAACTGAAAATATACTAACACATAAGTGCAAAATCAACAAACAAATATGTGCAAAATCAACAAACAAATATATACAAAAAAGATATATCCTCAACATGCATGGTTCAATAGATGAGTAGAGAAAGTTGGAAACGTCCATAGAAGATGATATTCAATAACGTTCCATTGAAAGTGAATCCTTCACTAAGAGCCCAGTGGTTCTGTCCACCGAATACTCCCAGAAGACAATCAAAGAAAAATGAAATGCCAGAGGGCCGCTTACCAGATCCGTAGGATCTCTATTACATCTTATGGGCACATACAGGAGGGATCACTCAAGCAGGGGCAGTCCTCTCAACACATCCATCCGGATCCTCTCCTCCACCGATAATTTCAAATGCTGCAATGCACTCCATGGGACCTCTACCAAGGTAAGTACACTCGTGGAATATATTATAAAAGGAAGAGAAGGAGCTTCATAGTGCAGTAGGTTTAAAATCAGAGGTTCCTTATGATGGACAACTGACATCTTAAAGCGGTAGTAAACCCGATGCCTTTTTTTTTTCCCTACACCTGTAAGGGAAAAGGCATAGTGAGATAGTATGCCCCACATACTAGCTCATTATGAGATACTTACCTTAGAACGAGGCGCCGGCATCTCACCCAGTCCACGCCAAGGGAGCTGACATTTCCCCTCGGCGTGTCTTTCAGGTATCGCAGCCTCAGCACTGTGAGTGGCCGGAGCCGCGATGTCGTCACTCCCGCGCATGCGCGCGGGAGACTTCTTTCCGGTAAGGTCTGGCGTCTGCCGGGCTTTCAGCTGAGAATCCCCTGTGCGCATGCGCTGCTGCAGTCAGCGGCTCATTGCGAGGGGAATATCTCCTAAACCGTACAGGTTTAAAAGATTTTTTTTTACCTACAGGTAAGCCTTATTATAGGTAAAAGTTGAAAAAATAAGCATACAACCGCTTTAAGAAGCAAAAGCAAAAAATTCAATGAAAGACACAGCCGCGGCTCAAGCCAGCCAGCTGGTGCGTGGTGACGTCAGGTCCTATAGCTCCACCCGACGCAGCGTTTCTCCATACTAGGCATCAACAGGGAAAGGAGGCCTCCTATGAAATGCTGCGAACACACCATTTACATATGTTGGCGTGACCTACGTATGCATTCACCACTACATGCGAGCATGGGGGGACGGGGTCACTTTCAAAAAATTTTATTTTTGTTTTGGGTTTTTTTTACACTGTTTCTTTAAAGAAAAAAAATACTTTTATTGCTATTGTAAGAAGTGTAAACATCCCTTGCGATAATAATACAGCATGGCAGGTCCTCTTTATGTAGAGACCCCAAATCCCTCCTTTAACTTTAAAAGCAAAAGATCAATGAAAAATGTTTTGATCTTCTGCTTTAAAAAAAATGGCCTGGTTTACATTGGGCTGGAACTGGAAGTTCGGTTCCTGGAGATACCGATTGTCCAGGTTGCCATTTTTTTTACCAAATACATCTTAGCCTAAGTTTATGAAGAAATTAAATTTTTTTTAAATTTTTTATTGGATATGTTATATAGCAGAAAGTAAAAAATATTAAGTTTTTTTTTTCAAAAATTTTCGGTCTTTTTCCATTTATAATGTAAAAAATAAAAAAAAGCCAGTGGTGATCACATTCAACCAAAAGAAAGCTCTATTTGTGTAAAAAAATGATATAAATTTTGTTTAGGTACAACATTGCATGACTGTGCAATTGCCTGTTAACCACCTCAATACTGAGCACTTTCACCCCCTTTACGTGTTGTTTCACTCTGAATGACAATTGTGTGGTCATACAACACTGTACCCAAATTAATTGTTTTATCCTTTTTTCACACAAATAGAGCTTTCTTTTGGTGGTATTTAATCACTGCTGGGATTTTTATTTTTTACTAAAAAAAAAGACTGGAAATGTAAAAAAAAAAAAAAAAAGTTTTCTTATTTTCTGTCAGTACATTTTGTAAATAAGTAATTTTTCTCCTTCACTGATGTCTGCTGATGAGGCTGAACTGATGGGCACTGATAGGCTGCACTGATGGGCACTGATGAGGCAGCACTTATGGGCACAGATTAGGTGGCACTGATGAGGAGGCACTAATATGCCGCACTGATGAGCACTGATAGGTGGCACTGGTGGGCACTGATTGATGGCACTGGTGGCACTGATAGGCGGCAGTGGTGGGCTCTGATGGGCAACACTGGTGGGCACTGATAGGCGGCAATGATGGGCGGGGCTAATAGGCACTGATGGGCAGCGCTGATGGGCAGCACTGATGGGAGGCACTGATTGGCATTGATGGGCAGCACTGATGAGCAGGCACTGATGGGAGGCACTGAATAGCATCACTTATGGGCACTGATTGGTTGAACCTATGGGCACTGATTGGTGGCATTGATGTGCACTGATTGGTGGCACTGCTGGGGCTTTCCTGTAATCAGGACACTGATCCAGTGCCCTGTTTACCTGCCCAGGTCTTCTCTGCGAGGAGATGTTACTGATCGGCACACCTGGCCACATACTCTGTCAGTGTGAGGCAAGGATAGCCGATTCACAGCACTACCGTATTTACATGTGACCGGCTGTGATAAGACACAGCTGATCACATGGTTAGAGCTGTTTACAGAGATTGGGGTCCCGCCGTGTCCTAGCAACATGGCGTGGACACGATTGCCGCACTATGTTCCCCCGCGGGCACACAATAGCAGCCGTTCTGGGGCGCCGTCATATGACGTACTCCCAGAACGAGACCTGCACCATCCCTCCGTCATTTGACAGTGGGTGGGCGGGCAGCAAGCGGTTAAAGTAGCGCAGTGCCGAATAGCCAATTATGGCCTGGTCATGAAGGGGGTAAAATCTTCCAGAACTCAAGTGGTTACACTAAGTTAGTGTTGTCATTCTAAGGCTTCATGTACGCTTTTGGCTTTTTTTGGCCAAAGATCCTAAACTCAACTCCATAAAAGCCTATGTGTCCATGTACTCATAGGCTTTAACAAGTGTTTAGGAGCTGCTGTGGTTAGGGGAATTTCAACCTCCCTCATCCTCCCTCTCCTGAACGTGGAAGAAAGCGGATGGGAATGTTTTGACCGCCAGCTACTCGAAAACACAAACTGCAGCAAAAATTCAGCAAAATCATGCTGCTTTTTGCATTTTCCCATGGCCAGCGGGCAAATTAGGCTGTGTACATGGAAGTGAAGAAAAAGAAGATTGGTCGCACACCATGGAAGGAAGAACTTCTGTAGAATAGTTACTCAATTGTAAAGGTGCCAATATCACCTTGACAATAAATTATATCTGTTTGCATATCTGTATCTGGAGTGTATGTTTGCAATATATTGTTAATTTGTGTATGTTAAAAAATAATAAAAAAAAGTTATTGGATTTAAAAAAAGGTGCCAAAGACGTAGACAGGACATTACAGGAACATTGGTAGACCGGTTTCACATGGATAACTCCTGCTTGTTCACAACATGTGTACATGGAGCCTTAATCACTTCCCGCCTGGCCTATAGCAGAATGATGGTCGGGCGGTGGTTCAGTTATCTTGACTGGGCGTCATATGACGTTCAGCAGGATAGCATGCTGGCGTGCGCCTGTGGGGGCACTCAGCACGGCGATCAGTGGTGTGGTGTGTCACTCTGACACACCGCATATCTGATCGTAGTAAAGAGCCTCTGTCAGAGGCTCCTTACCAGGTGATCAGATGTGACCAATGACAGCTGATTACAGTGTGAACCAGGAAGCGCCGGTAAACAGCTTTCCTCGGCGGCTCTCCTGTCATGGGGGATCTGTGCTGATAATCAGCACACATTGATTATCAGCACAGCCCCATCAGATGTGCCACCAACAATGCCAATCAGTGCCTCATAAGAAACGCCTGTCAGAGCCCATCAAAGTGCCAATCAGTGTCCACCACAGTGCCAATCCGTGCCCATCACAGTGCCAATTAGTGTCCATCAGTAACACCTGTCAGTACCTCATCATCAGTGCCATCTATTTGTGTCCATCAGTGCCATCTGTCAGTGCCGCCTATCAGTGCCCATCAGTTCTGCCTGTCAGTGCCACCTATCAGTGCCCATCAGTTCTGTCTGTCAGTGCCACCTATCGGTGCCAATCAGTGCCAACTCATTAGTGCCGCCTCATCAGTGCCACCTCATCAGTGCCCGTCAGTGAAGGAGAAAACAAAATTTTATAACAGAAACAAAGAAAAACTATTTTTTTTCAAAAAATGTCAGTCTTTTTTAGCAAAAAATAAAAACCCTAGTAGTGTTCAAATATCACCAAAAGAAAGCTCTATTTGTGGGGAAAAAAATGATAAAAATGTCATATGGTTACAGTGTTGCATGACCGTGCAATTGTCATTCAAAGTGTGACAGTTCTGAAAGCTAAAAATTGTCCTGGGCAGGAAGGGGGGAAAGTGCTCGGTACCGAAGTGCTTAAGCTGGCTATGCATGGATCAAAATTTGGCTGGTTCAGCAGGGACCGACCAAATTTTGATCCATGTGTAGCTCTCTCTGTTCAGTAGAAGCTGGTCTTTAGACTAGCTTATGTGAAATCATCCTGCTAAAATATTAGCATTTGATTAGTGCATGAATGCAGTCAGCTGCAGCGGCCAGTGGAGGAGTCCTACTGCAGAATATAGACACAGCGGGGAGGATTTCCCCATTCACCTAGATTGTATGGATGGAGAAATCGGCTCAGATGTTTCTGTTCAGCCACCTGGCTGAACGAAAAAACCTTTGCCATGTATGGCCATTGGCCAGCTTTACACAGGAAATCAGAGCTCCAAGTTTAAATGAAAAAAACTGACTCAATTCCCCCATCTACACACTCGATATGGATGGGGGAATCCTCACCACTGCACTATTGTACTATCAAAATACACTGATAAATGCTGCTAGCTACAGCCAGCGGTGCTGATTAAGAGGAACTGTTCAACAGGGCAGTTGTACAGAAGTTGATCAGCAGATCAACTTCTGTACAACCACCCTACCCGTACATGGATCGAAATTCATTATGGATCGAAATTCGTCTGGTCCCAGCTGAACCGGCCAAATTTGAATCCATGTTTGGCCGGCTTAAGAAAGCCACTATAACTGGAAAGCTGCAATGTATTACATTTTTGTTCCCGGGTTCAAATATATGCCTTTATAGGTTGTTTCTGATATTGTTTTTTTTTGTTTTTTTTTTCATATTGGATACATATGTTGGTACATTTTATGGCATTTTCATTAAAAGCAACCTTTAAGCAGTAGCAATGGTTTTTCCGGCTGTACACCAAATTATCTGATAACACAAAGCAGCCCTGAAGAGATGGAGCCAACCTGTAAATATTCCTAGACACAACATCCTCAGGCATAACAAAGACAGCCTAGATTGTAAATTTTGGCTGTCTCTAAATTTATTGGAAAGGGAAAGGCAAATTTATGGAACAGCCATATAGAAAACAATTTTATACTAAAATATATGCTGGTAAATATATATATGAAACGTGAGATATTTCTCCCATTACCCATCTTCAGCTTATTTAAAGATAAAGGTTACAATTCATGCAAGGCTTTGGTTTTTAATGTTTTTCTTCTCACCCTAATTGATGTTACTCTCGACTGTGCTTCCTGTGCTTCTTGAGTATGCATATTGATCTCTACATATTATGGATTTTTTTTGTTGTTTTTTTTTTTTAATTATTATTTCTTTATTAATTTCCAATGCATTAAAATATAGGAATAAGCCAAACAACCCCCCCCGGTCCAGTTCGCAGCAGAACTTGCGAACAGACAACAAATTTGTGCGAACATGCAAACACAAACAAAAGTGCTAATTTTAAAGGCTTACATGCAAGTTATTGCCATAAAAAGTGTTTGGGGGCCCGGGTACTGTCCCAGGGGACATGTATCAATGCAAAAAAAAAAATTTTTAAACGACCGTTTTTTCAGGAGCAGTGATTTTAAGAATACTTAAAGTGAAACAGTAAAAATGAAATATTCCTTTAAATATCATGCCTGGGGGGTCTCCTTAATCTGCCTGTAAAGTAGCACATTTTTCCCATATTTAGAAAAGTACCGTAGCAAAATGACATTTCTAAAGGAAAAAATGTAAGTAAGAATTGTTCACGGCTGTAATGTATTGCCAGATCCTGTATTGCCAGATCCTAGTAACATACAGGACCCTGCGGGTCTGGTATGGATATTAACCACTTCCCGCTCGGCCTATAGCAGATTGACGGCCAGGCGGTGGTTCAGTTATCCTGACTGGGCGTCATATGACGTGCTTCAGGATAACAGCCGTTGCGCACCCATGGGGGCTCGCATTGCGGCGATCGGTGGAGCGGTTTGTCAGTCTGACACACTGCTCCACTGATCTTAGTAAAGAGCCTCCGGCGGAGGCTCTTTACCACGTGATCAGCCGTGTCCAATCACGGCTGATCACGATGTCAATGGGAAAAGCCTTTGACCGGCTTTTCCTCACTCGCGTCTGACAGACGCGAATAGAGGAGAGCGGATCGGTGGCTCTCCTGACAGGGGGGGTCTGCGCTAAATGTTTATCAGTGCAGCCCCCCCTCGGATGCCCGCACTAGATCACCAGGGAAGCCGCCAGGATCACCAGGGAAGGGGGCAACATGTGGATGGCCAGGTATGTACCCCATGGTCATCCATGTGTGCCCAATGTGCCCAATCTGTACCAATCAGTGCCCACAAACAGGCACTGACTGGCACCATTATAATTCAGTGATGCCCGGCAATGCCACCCATCAATGTCATGAGTGCCACCAATCAGTGTCAACAGTGCCACCCATCAGTGTCCATCTGTGCCACCTATCAGTGCCCATCCATGCCCATCAGTGCCCACCTATCAGTGCCCATCAGTGCCCATCTGTGCCACCTATCAGTGCCACCCATAAGTACCCATCAGTGCCACCCATAAGTGCCCATCAGTGCCACCTATGAGTGCCCATCAGTGCCGCCTATGAGTGCCCATCAGTGCCACCTATCAGTGTCCATCAGTGCCACCTATCAGTGCCCAGCATCAGTTCCTGTCAGTGCCACTTCATCGGTGCCCATCAGTGCCACCTTATCAGTGCCCGTCAGTGCAGCCATATCAGTGCCCATCATTAAAGAAGAAAACGTACTTATTTACAAAAATTTTTAACAGAAACAAGGAAAAACTTGTTTTTTTTTCAAAATTTTCGGTCTTTTTTTATTTGTTGCGCAAAAAATAAAAACCGCAGAGGTGATCAAATACCACCAAAAGAAAGCTCTATTTGTGGGAGCAAAATTATTAAAAATGTGTTTATGTACAGTGTTGTATGACCGTGCAATTGTCATTCAAATTGCGACAGCGCTGAAAGCTGAAAATTGGCTTGGGCAGGAAGGCGTCTAAGTGCCTGGTATTGAAGTGGTTAAGGTGAACCCCACGCCAATTTTTTTTTTAAATGACGTGGGTGGAGGCCCCCCCCCCCCCCCCAAAATCCATACCAGACCCAAAGAGCCTGGTATTGACGGGGGAAACCCATGACGTTTTTTTCTTACGGTAATTCTTTCATAGGGCTCCCCTTAACCACTTCAATACACTATATTATATATTGTACACTGCACTATATACCCTGCACTGTATTATATACAGTATATACTACACTGAGTGTGCTATATACTCTGAACTGCAGTATATATACTATACGGACTTCACTATATACTCTGAACTGCAGTATATACTGTATTCTATACGGTCTGCACAATATACTCTCCTGAAAAATTGGGCCTTAGGTGTTGGCGGTGGCAGAACACGGTAACCCCTCACAGTTACTCTTGTTGGGCGCAGGAATGGTCCCTGCTGTCAAATATTATTTCACAAATTGTAATTACATTCCCCCTGTTAAACAGGGGCAGAAACATTGGGCCTTAGGTGTTGGTGGTGCCAGAACACTGTAACCCCTCACAATTACTTGTTGGGTGCAGGAACGGTCCCTGCTGTTAAATATTATTTCAATAGCTGCTTGCCTCCTTTTAGTGGTCTGTGAGCATCTGCCTCTCCTTGGAGGCCCTCCGGATATGATGGGTATTTTTTTTTAACACCGCACTACACTGTATTATATACTGTGTACACCGCCTGAAGTGTATTTGAAACTGTACACACTGTATTAAATACTGTGTACAGCGCCTGCACTGTATTAGAAACTGTACATAGCTGAATGCACTGTATATATAGGCTATGCTGAATGCAGAGTATATATATATATATACAGTATCTCACAAAAGTGAGTACAACCCTCACATTTTTGTAAATATTTTATTACATCTTTTCATGTGACAACACTAAAGAAATGACACTTTGCTACAATGTAAAGTAGTGAGTCTACAGCTTGTATAAGAGTGTAAATGTGCTGTCCCCTCAAAATAACAACAAACAGCAATTAACGTCAAAACCGCTGGCAACAAAAGTGAGTACACCCCTAAGTGAAAATGTCCAAATTGGGCCCAATTAGCCATTTTCCCTCCCCGGTGTCATGTGACTCGTTAGTGTTACAAGGTCTCAGGTGTGAATGGGGACCAGGTGTGTTACATTTGGTGTTATTGCTCTCACTTTCTCATACTGGTCACTGGAAGTTCAATATGGCAAGAACCCTATAAAAAATAATTATTTGTCTACATAAAGATGGCCTAGGCTATAAGAAGATTGCCAAGACCCAGAAACTGAGCTGCAGCATGGTGGCCAAGACCATACAGCGGTTTTACAGGACAGGTTCCACTCAGAACAGGCTTCGCCATGGTCAACCAAAGAAGTTGAGTGCACGTGCTCAGCTTCATATCCAGAGGTTGTCTTTGGGAAACAGACGTATGAGTGCTGCCAGCATTGCTGCAGAGGTTGAAGGAGTGGGGGGGTCAGCCTGTCAGTGCTCAGACCATACACTGCACACTGCATCAAATTGGTATGCATGGCTGTCGTCCCAGAAGGAAGCCTCTTCTAAAGATGTTGCACAAGAAAGCCCGCAAACAGTTTGCTAATGACAAGCAGACTAAGGACATGGATTACTGGAACCATGTCCTGTGGTGTGATGAGACCAAGATCAACTTATTTGGTTCAGATGGTGTCAAACATGTGTGGCGGTAACCAGGTGAGGAGTACAAGAACAAGTGTCTTGCCTGCAGTCAAGCATGGTAGTGGGAGTGTCATTGTCTGGGGCTGCATGAGTGCTGCTGGCACTGGGGAGCTACAGTTTATTGAGGGAACCATGAATGCCAACATGTACTGTGACATACTGAAGCAGAGCGTGATCCCCTCCGTTTGGAGACTGGGCCGCAGGGCAGTATTCCAACATAATAACGACCCCAAACACACCTCCAAGACGACCACTGCCTTGCTAAAGAAGCTGAGGGTAAAGGTGATGGACTGGCCAAGCATGTCTCCAGACCTAAACCCTACTGAGCATCTGTGGGGCATCCTCAAATGAAAGGTGGAGGAGCGAAAGGTCTCTAACATCCACCAGCTCTGTGATGTCTTCATGGAGGAGTGGAAGAGGACTCCAGTGGCAACCTGTGAAGCTCTGTTGAACTCCATGCCCAAGAGGGTTAAGGCAGTGCTGGAAAATAATAGTGGCAACACAAAATATTGACACTTTGGGCCCAGTTTAGACATTTTCACTTAGGGGTGTACTCACTTTTGTTGCCAGCGGTTTAGACATTAATGGCTGTGTGTTGAGTTATTTTGAGGGAACAGCAAATTTACACTGTTATACAAGCTGTACACTCACTACTTCACATTGTAGCAAAGTGTCATTTCTTTGGTGATGTCACATGAAAAGATATAATAAAACATTTACAAAAATGTGAGGGGTGTACTCACTTTTGTGAGATACTGTATATATATATATATATATATATATATATATATATATATAAATATATATACACTAGTCTGACTGTATACATATATTTATTAAATACACTGCCACTAACTAACTAACCTGCCTGCCTAATCTAGCTCAATCTCTCTATCTCCATCCACTAATAAAAAACACTATATGGCACTGTGTAAACAGCCTTATATAGTGTGGGGCGTGGACTGTCCCCCTGAGCCATGATTGGCCAAAGGCACCCTGCCTTTGGTCAATTATGGCTCTTGCTGAGATCTGTGATTTGCCAAAGCATGCAGGTCAGGTGTATGCTTTGGCCAATCATCATACAGCAATGCACTGCGGTCCCGCAGTGCATTATGGGGCACTCAAATTTGCCACAAACGCCCCATAAAATTTGCTGTTTACGTTCGACTCTAACTCAAAGCTCATCCCTATTAAAATAAAAAACATTAAAAAGAAAATGTCACAATTCACATATATTGTTTTTTTTCCATGTAACAATTACTCGTTCCCCTCCTCTCCCCATCCCTGCCCTCTCTCTTTGATCTTTTAATTTCGTACCTTCTCCTCCACTTCCCCCTCTCCTATATTTCCACCACTTCTGCATATCTCCTTGTATTCTTCACCACTTGCTGCCCGCCCCGCCGTCATATGACGGCGGGACGGTGCAGCTGTAATCCTGGGCCGCTGTCATATAACGTGACGGCCTTCCAGGCCCCTCAGAGGGCACGTGCGCGTCCGCCGTGTCATTCGGGTCCCGGTGCGCATGCCTGGCGGCCGCGATGTCCGGCGGGCACCCGTGATTGCCCGGTAACTGAGCAGGACCGTGGATCTGTGTATGTAAACACACAGATCCACGTCCTGTCAGAGGAGAGGAGACCGATGGTGTGTTCCTTGTACAGAGGAACACCGATCGGTCTCCTTCCCTTGTGAGTCCCCTCCCTCCACAGTTAGAATCACTCATTGCCAGTCACATTTATACAGTAATCAATGCATTTTTATAGCATGGATCGATGTATAAATGTGAATGGTCCCAAAAATGTGTCAAAAGTGTCCGATGTGCTTGCTGCAATATCGCAGTCACGATAAAAATCGCAGATCGCCGCCATTACTAGTAAAAAAAAATAAAAAAGTAAAAATAAAAATGCTATAAATCTATCCCCTTTTTTTGTAGACTCTATAACTTTTGCGCAAACCAATAAATATACGCTTATTGCGATATTTTTTACCAAAAATATGTAGAAGAATACATATCGGCCTAAACTGAGGGAAAAATTTGTTTTTGTTTTTTTTAATTTGGATATTTATTATAGCAAAAAGTGAAAAATATTGTGTTTTTTTCAAACTTGTCACTCTTGTTTTGTTTATAGCGCAAGAAATAAAAACCGCAGGGGTGATCAAATACAACCAGAAGAAAGCTCTATTTGTGGGGAAAAAATGATAAAAATTTCATTTGAGTACAGTGTTGCATGACCGCGCAATTGTTATTCAAATTGTGACAGCGCTGAAAGCTGAAAATTGGCTTGGGCAGGAAGGGGGTGAAAATGCCCTGTATTGAAGTGGTTAAACTCTGTCCAACTTTCCCACATATAATAATACATTTTTCGATCTAGTCTTCCCCACTACATCGTAGGTATTCCATGTTATATGTGTAGTCCACTCTTCTGATCCAATCTCCTATTGTAGGACTTTCTATTTCTTGCCAATGTCATGGTATCAAACTTTTTGCTGCGTTCACCAAATGTGATATCACTGTCCCTTCATATATGAGTCATAGTTCCCATTACCTTACATCCTCGCCAGCAGTGTGGTGATTTCCCTGTTTGGTATTTGTGCATTTTATCTGGTGGTATATACCACCTTGACAGCCATTTATAGTTAATTTCCATGGTATTACTGTCTACTGCAGAGCTATGTACCATTTTCAGAATTTTTCCTAATTGCTGCTCATTCACTCGTGCTCCTAGTTCTTTTTCCCATTTTTCCATGTATGGCGGTTTTCCCAGTCCTGCCATTGCCACAAGTATCTTGTATACAGTCAGGTCCATAAATATTGGGACATCGACACAATTCTAATCTTTTTGGCTCTATACACCACCACAATGGATTTGAAATGAAACGAACAAGATGTGCTTTAACTGCAGACTTTGAGCTTTAATATGAGGGTATTTACATTCAAAATCAGGTTAACGGTATAGGAATTACAACAGTTTGTATATGTGTCTCTCATTTTTTAAGGGACCAAAAGTAATGTGACAGGTTAACAATCATTAATCAAAATTTTACTTTTTAATACTTGGTTGCAAATCCCTTTGCAGTCAATTACAGCCTGAAGTCTGGAACACATAGACATCACCATACGCTGGGTTTAATCCCTGGTGATGCTCTGCCAGGCCTCTACTGCAACTGTCTTCAGTTCCTGCTTGTTCTTGGGGCATTTTCCCTTCAGTTTTGTCTTCAGCAAGTGAAATTCATGCTCAATCGAATTCAGGTCAGGTGATTGAATTGGCCATTGCATAACATTCCACTTCTTTCCCTTAAAAAACTCTTTGGTTGCTTTCGCAGTATGCTTGGGTCATTGTCCATCTGCACTGTGAAGCGCCGTCCAATAAGTTCTGAAGCATCTTGCTGAATACGAGAAGATTATATTGCCCGAAACTATTCAGAATTCATCCTTCTGCTTTTGTCAGCAGTCACATCATCAATAAATACAAGAGAACCAGTTCCATTGGCCGCCATACATGCTCACGCCATGACACTACCACCACCATGCTTCACTGATGAGGTGGTATGCTTTGGATCATGAGCAGTTCCTTTCCTTCTCCATACTCTTCTCTTCCCATCACTATGGTACAAGTTGATATTGGTCTCATCTGTCCATAGAATGTTGTTCCAGAACTGTGAAGACTTTTTTAGATATTGTTTGGCAAACTCTAATCTGGCCTTCCTGTTTTTGAGGCTCACCAATGGTTTACATCTTGTGGTGAACCCTCTGTATTCACTCTGGTGAAGTCTTCTCTTGATTGTTGACTTTGACACACATGCACCTACCTCCTGGAGAGTGTTCTCGATCTGGCCAACTGCTGTGAAGGGTATTTTCTTCACCAGGGAAATAATTCTTCGGTCATCCACCACAGTTGTTTTCCGTGGTCATCCGGGTCTTTTGGTGTTGCTGAGCTCACCGGTGTGTTCTTTCTTTTTAAGGATGTTCCAAACAGTTTGGCCACACTTAATGTTTTTGCTATCTCTCTGATGGGTTTGTTCTGTTTTTTCAGCCTAATGATGGCTTGCTTCACTGATAGTGACAGCTCTTTGGATCTCATATTGAGAGTTGACAGTAACAGATTCCAAATGCAAATAGCACACTTGAAATGAACTCTGGACGTTTTATCTGCTCCTTGTAAATGGGATAATGAGGGAATAACACACACCTGGCCATGGAACAGCTGAGCAGCCAATTTTCCCATTACTTTTGGTCCCTTAAAAAGTGTGAGGCACATATACAAACTGTTGTATTTCCTACACCGTTCACCTGATTTGGATGTAAATACCCTCAAATTAAAGCTGAAAGTCTGTCGTTAAAGCACATCTTGTTTGTTTCATTTCAAATCCATTATGGTGGTGGCCAAAAAGATTAGAATTGTGTCGATGTGCCAATATTTGTGGACCTGACTGTATCTGGGAGATACCATTTCTTGCATTCGTTGACACGCACAAATGCTCAAATGGTAATAAATGCTCTCCGGCCCTTATTGGTTGTGGTATTTGTGTAACAAAGTGCTTAAACTGGGAGTACCGCCATTCATCTATCACCAACATTTCTTTCTTGTGCCCTAATTCCTGTAGTGTACAAATCTTCCCATTTTCCATTATATCCTTTAATTGTGCATTCTCATCTTTTATCCACTCCCCAAATAACATTCCTTTTCCCGGTGGAAAATAGTTAGTTTCTGCTTTCAATTCTAAATTGGGGCAAAATGTGCCACAAGTGTTTGGGTGCTATTATCTCTAATGGCACCACAAATGTGCTGCGATTTTGCTGCAATTGTTGCGCAAAAAAAAACTCACATCAATTGCAGTAATATGCAAATTTAAAAATCATGCAAACTCATCGCCCAAAAGGGTACATGAGCTTTTTCTGTGCTACAAACGCATATAGAGTAGCCCAATCAAGTGAATGTGCTGCCCTATATGTGACACGCAGACGTGCATGAAAATTGTGCACACAAAATCGTGAGCAGGGACGTTTTGTTCCCAATATGCAATATGTGAATGGGGCCTAATGCTGTCACAATGGGTAGGTGACTGGGGTTAAATCTGGCCAGTGCAGTTAGGGTTTGTCCCAACGCTCATATTGTAATGCCAATGTTCTTATTTAAGAATTTTCATTTTATAAAGCCTATTTTTCTTTTGCAAGAGGCAAAAGAGAACACACACCGCCTGATAACCTCATTTCTGTGTAACCATTTGCATATGGTATAATATTTGAGAAATAGAAAGCCTACATCACAATTCATCATAGATTCAATTAATCCAACTTTTTCAGGGTCCAGGAGTTCAAAGATTCAGACAGCGTTCCCTTGCTTATCACAAGATTAAATGTACATCTTTTCATTGTGTGATAAAGCTCCCCATTTTAATTAAGGATGTCACCTTGGTGTCAGCATAGTATTGTTCATCAAAACAATATCCTGGCTTTTGGAATGGAAGGTTAAACTTAGTAAATTAAGATTTGATGATTTTACCAAATTCATTGCTACTAAAGAGTACATTGCACAGCCCAAGGAAATCAGACTTTGCTGAAAGAATACTAATTTTCAGAAATGTTGCACTGACTATTTCAGTCACTGCAGTCCTCTGATATTCTGCTTTGCTGCTACTCTGAACTATTGACCTGTAGCCAGTGATGGACCAGGGTTACCTGTGCTTCACTTGTACTAGGCCCTTAGAGCATCAGGAGCCTCTCCAGCCATAACTGGAATAGCAAATGTATCCAGACCTCTGCTACACATATTACCTCTGAAATATACCCTATACCCTGCCAGCTGCATGCTAGTGCCCCTGAAAAGTGAGACTGTCTGAGCTGTGTGCCCTTCAGAGTAAAGAGTTAGGTCATACAGTGCCACTCAATTGCATCATTACTAATATGTACAGAGCAAAATGAGTGAGATTTTTTCTGAATGCCACTACTCTTCACTGTCTCATTGGTGCCCTAATTCCTAAGTTGGCATGACATTTAACAGATAGCCACACCTGTCAGTCACATTATTATGTGGCCTTATTATGTTGCTAAGAGCAGGGGGAAAACCAGCGAGCACTAGCAGATGCAACAAAGGACTAAATAAGGGTGGAGAAAGCATGTAACACCCCCAGTGGCATTTGATAAGCTAGATAATGCACTAGGGGCCTACATGAATACTTTCCAGCAAGGGTATTGGAAACCTTCCCTGAGCTCTGGCTCTCACTACACAACTACTATGCAACAGAGTTGTCTTGAGTCTCAATATAAATATAAAATATGCCGGCATTACGCCCATGGGCGTGGCTACGTGTTGTAAGCCGTCACGTTGATTGCCCCATGTACTGCACGGGTGGCTGTTTGTTGTAATGCCGGCATATTTTATCGTTTTAATATTATCGTTACGGAGTGTGTACTCTCCATTTTTGTTGCACATTTTTTTATAATAAATCCGAGACAGATTTACACTATTGGAGCCCTGTTTTTGCTTTTCCCTTCTCACCACTCTGGGAGCAAGAGAGCCCTCTTCCCCCCTCCAGGCTCACGACTTGGACCAACCCGGACTGGAGACACTTGCTTCGTCAGCTGTTACAGATATCATCTTTACACGATCCCCGCAGAGGGCGAAGTCTGCATGCTCGTCTGACCTCGCTAATAGGGGGTCCAACACGGAGGGTAAGGGTCCACCTTTTATCTTATTTTCACTTTTTGGAGTCACCACAAGTGGAGTCATATCATCTTGTATATCCTTCTCTCCTTTTGGCATATCCATATGGATGATGGGTTCATGTATGGTGGATGAAGGTTCCTCTCACGGATGAACTCTTTTTGTTTCATTTCAAGGACTGAAGCTATTATTCTCACATCATCTTTTAGATTCACTCTTTATTAATACACATTATTTGAATGAAGTTTGCTCATATTTCACAGGTCGTATTTCATATGACTAGATTATTTTTCACCTCACATACGTTTTATTTATGCAATTCATCTTGCTGTTATTTTTCATATTTTATTTTTTATTTATATGTTTTCTATTTTTCAATATATTGTGTGTTTTGCATATTCAACAGTTTGTAACATTACACGTTTGTACAGACTGTAAACGCACTTTTTTATTTTTCTTCTTGAGTTTGTACCCAGATATTGGTGTTTTTGGTGCAGCTATCAGCCTGCTCTCTTATATTTGGCCCCGTAGCGCGTTTTTTTTTCCTTTTTATTTTTAATGTTCTAAAGCCAGCCTAACACTGCCCAGCAGCAAATTATCTGATTGATCATGTGATCTTTCAAGTTTTTTAATCCTGTCTGACTGTTGTTACTGAGATTGGTCAAACAGCAAACCTGTGCTACCTTACATAGTTACATAGTAGGTGAGGTTGAAAAATGATACAAGTCCATCAAGTCCAACCTGTGTGTGTGATTATATGTCAGTATTACATTGTATATCCCTGTATGTTGCAGTCCTTCAGCTGCTTATCTAATAGTTTTTTGAAACTATCAATGCTCCCTGCTGAGACAAACCACCTGTGGAAGGGAATTCCACATTCTTGCCGCTCTTACAGTAAAGAACCCTCTACGTAGTTTAAGGTTAAGCCTCTTTTCTTCTAATTTTAATGAGTGGCCATGAGTCTTGTTAAACTCCCTTCTGCGAAAAAGTTTTATCCCTATTGTGGGGTCACCAGTACGGTATTTATAAATTGAAATCATATCCCCTCTCAAGCGTCTCTTCTCCAGAGAGAATAAGTTCAGTGCTCGCAACCTTTTCTCATAACTATCCTCCAGACCCTTTAATAGCTTAGTTGCCCTTCTTTGTACTCGCTCCATTTCCAGTACATCCTTCCTGAGGACTGGTGCCCAGAACTGGACAGCATACTCTAGGTGCGGCCAGACCAGAGTCTAGTAGAGCGGGAGAATTATCGTTTTATCTCTGGAGTTGTATATATTATATATAATATCATTGCCTGATCCAGTAAAAAAAAAAAAGAAAATTCAGTTGATCAGGTTACATAGCTAAAAACATAGCTAAAAACATCAACGTTTGTAGTTGTCTCATACAAACAGTAGAAAATGCATGTATAAAGCATTTCCTGTCCAACAAATTATCCTAGACTTTACAAAGACTTTGGTAATTGGCTTTCATAGATCTTCATTATGTGCTTCTCTATTGTCCCTCCCTCTTCTTCCCATATAGGCTTATTTAAATAACACTTGAAACACTGAGCTGGAAGACTGTGAGTCATAACTAAATCCCAATATGAATGTAGCTAGCATGTAAATGAAAAGGGAGCTTAGGGGAGTTTTGGTCCACATCATTATTGCTAGTGGATCTCTATATCAAATCACAAAGCATGCTCAATGCAAGAACAGCAAATAGCAGAGAAACCCACCTTGCACCGAAATATTGGCAAAATATTTGCAATATATGAAGGCTAAACTAATTGTATGAAACCCTAAAGCAGTTTTTAAGTATGTTTGCCATCCTATGGCACTCCCTACCCCAATCTGTCTGACTATCTCCTACTTTGTTTGCTTTTAGACAATTCCTGAAAATCCTTTTCTTCAGAAATGCCTATTCTGACCCTACCTAACAACTGTACTTTTATTTTTTCCATCAGCTCATCCCCTACAGCTATTACCTTTTGTAACGCGTGACCATCCCTCTTAGATTTTAAGCTCTAACTAAGAGAGATTCTCTTGCCAGGTTTTTATTGCTGTTTGTGCCATCGTTTGGGAGACTCACCCTCACTATTTGCCCTATTTACCATTACCATAGAAAGTGAAAGAAGAAAGATATTCCCAAATTTTGGGTTGACACCAGAACAGAAATAGAGGGGGAAATCTAGTTCTGGTGACACCCTGAGATTCCCTCACCTTGGAGGGAATTCCTTTAACTTCCTGTTTTGTCTATGGGAAAGGAAGTGAAGGGAGAACTCCCCTATGGGACACAGATAGCAAAAAAAAGAATTCACAGGGATTATAACTCGCCCTTACTCTATCTAAAAAAAAAAAAAAAAAGTTTTTCCATTAGTTCTACTATAAGAAAGTCAGAAAAAAGTATGTGCTTCAGAAAGCTGAATACGAGTCATGGTGCCCAGCATACTGAAAAATACATCTGGAGTTTACTAGTAAAAAATATATATCAATAGTAGACAGAGAAAAGGCTTCCAATGTAAATATTAAGAGAGAGAAAAATATCACCGCTCTGAAAGAGGTCTGTGAGGAACAAACATTTTCTCCATGCTGGAAGTAACAGGTGCAGGCAATGCTGGTAATTGAGAGGTAAACGAGAAATTCTGGACAGTCGCACTCAAAAGTAATATTCGATCTTCATTTAAATATGATCATAAAAATACATGCCGCAGCATCACTGTAGTCAGTGCTTAATCATAGCTAAGATTAAGCACTTACTACAGTGTGAAACGCGTCAGCTTCCTGCATTGTGATGCTGTGGCATGTATTTTTCTGATCATATTTAAATAAAGATCAAAGATTACTTTTGAGTGCGGCTGTCCAGGATTTCTCAATGTAAATATTAATATATAAGTGGGGTGGAGATTTTGGTGCTGACGTCGCATACTACCGGGTCAGCAGTGGCTTTAGGATGTATGTTTATTGATTACTTTACTTGTTACGTGTTCCTTTTAACATTGAATACTACACTATTGGAATCTTTCTCCGGCTCTTGGTGAGCTTTGTTCATTCATAGTTAGAGGCTTTCTGAAGGAGAAGTCTTTGGAGTCCCTATGCTGCAGTGTTTCCTGTCTGAACATCATGCTGTTTTAGCCATTAATCACTTTGGTGAGTTGGCAAATCACTTGGTGGTGGGAGATCACTGAAGCTAAGAAGAATTGCCTTATCAGCACTGGTGCTATTGTTTTGCAATTGTCATAATATTTGACACTACATTGGGATTTCAGTTTTGTACTTTAATTTTGATTCATCGTATCTTTTTTGCTTAAAATGTTTTATATTTTACTTCTGAGGCGCTGCACTTTTATTTTGCAAATATTAATATGCAACTTTTTAAAATTATCTGCCTTCACCTGTGTGTGATGTACTGTATGTATGCTTCTGTAAAACCAAGTACTTAGAATACTGATATTACATCTGCCTCTGCCATAATCTTGAACAGCAGAAAATTCTGATACTAATTTTTTACTGTGTTAAATGTAAAGTAATGAAAATTTGAAGGATGAATGGTTTTTGGATAGATTTTTGAATGAAATGCCACTTGTCTCCTTTTACGTTAAATGAACGCACTCTTTTGGCAGCTCACCACATGTCCTTCTTCAATTTGTTAAGAAATACGGAGAAGTCTATTTTAATGAAGTGCAGGTGAGGTGGGTTAAAGACTGCCTTTAATGTGTCAAATAGCATTAAGTAACTGACTCTTTAAGCAAAGGAAGAATGAATGGTGTAATGGCATTTTCAATAATAATAATGAAGTTGATTGTCTCAAGACATCTTATTGATTCTCTATGATACTCTAAACCTATATTGCAAACACAAAATGAGCCACGCACTTTTCAATCATCTTTTTCTAACAAATGAATTTACATATTGCAACAATATTTAAACATGTCTACCTTCAAAAGACTTTGATTCATCAAACTTTAAGTGTCTTGTTGTATTATCTCAAAAGGTATAACTCCGGGGGAATCATCTCACCCCTGTACATTTAGGTCCATAAATATTGGGACATCGACACAATTCTAATCTTTTTGGCTCTGTACACCACCACAATGGATTTGAAATGAAACAAACAAGATGTGCTTTAACTGCAGACTTTCAGCTTTAATTTGAGGGTATTTACATCCCAATCAGGTGAACAGTGTAGGAATTACAATAGTTTGTATATGTGCCTCCCACTTTTTAAGGGACCAAAAGTAATGGGACAGATTAACAATCATCCCTCAAACTTTCACTTTTTAATACTTGGTTGCAAATCCTTTGCAGTCAATTACAGCCTGAAGTCTGGAATGCATAGACATCGCCAGAAGGTGGGTTTCATCCCTGGTGATGCTCTGCCAGGCCTCTACTGCAACTGTCTTCAGTTCCTGCTTGTTCTTGGGGCATTTTCCCTTCAGTTTTGTCTTCAGCAAGTGAAATGCATGCTCAATCGGATTCAGGTCAGGTGATTGACTTGGCCATTGCATAACATTCCACTTCTTTCCCTTAAAAAACTCTTTGGTTGCTTTCGCAGTATTCTTCGGGTCATTGTCCATCTGCACTGTGAAGCGCCGTCCAATGAGTTCCGAAGCATTTTGCTGAATATGAGCAGATAATATTGCCCGAAACTTCTCCATACCCTTCTCTTCCCATCACTCTGGTACAAGTTGATCTTGGTCTCATCTGTCCATAGGATGTTGTTCCAGAACTGTGAAGGCTTTTTTTGATGTTGTTTGGCAAACTCTAATCTGGCCTTCCTGTTTTTGAGGCTCACCAATGGTTTACATCTTGTGGTGAACCCTCTGTATTCACTCTGGTGAAGTCTTCTCTTGATTGTTGACTTAGACACACATACACCTACCTCCTGGAGAGTGTTCTTGATCTGGCCAACTGTTGTGAAGGGTGTTTTCTTCACCAGGGAAAGGATTCTTCGGTCATCCACCACAGTTGTTTTCCGTGGTCTTCCGGGTCTTTTGGTGTTGCTGAGCTCACCGGTGCGTTCTTTATTTTTAAGGATGTTCTAAACAGTTGATTTGGACACACCTAATGATTTTGCTATCTCTCTGATGTTTTTTTTTTTTTCAGCCTAATGATGGCTTGCTTCACTGATAGTGACAGCTCTTTGGATCTCATATTGAGAGTTGACAGCAACAGATTCCAAATGCAAATAGCACACTTGAAATGAACTCTGGACCTTTTATCTGCGCCTTGTAAATGGGATAATGAGGGAATAACACACACCTGGCCATGGAACAGCTGAGAAGCCAATTGTCCCATTACTTTTGGTCCCTTAAAAAGTGTGAGGCACATATACAAACTGTTGTAATTCCTACACCGTTCACCTGATTTGGATGTAAATACCCTCAAATTAAAGCTGAAAGTCTGCAGTTAAAGCACATCTTGTTCGTTTCATTTCAAATCCATTGTGGTGGTGTATAGAGACAAAAAGATTATAATTGTGTCGATGTCCCAATATTTATGGATCAGACTGTATATTTGCAGGCTGGCAGTCGCACCATTGTGAATATAACTGGGCACAACTTGGCAATCTGGATATACTAGGGCCCTCAGCTGTACTTATGTTATGGATATTTACATTTAGTATTGAGCAGTGCATTGTAACATCAAGAAATGTGTCTCCACAAATTTCGGGGTTTTGGATGCTGTTTTCTTGTTGAATAAAAGATCTGTGGGTCAACCCAGGTGTTAACATGTTTTTATCTATTGACATTTTTTCATGTGGTGATATTTCTTATACATATGCGGTGTGGATCCTGGGGAAGCGACCCTTCTGCAAAACACATCGATCTTTGATGCCATGTTGGAGATAACAGTATAAATGTAACTTTTGTCCTTTGGATCCACACATGATTTTATGTGTTCCTGATTTATTTTTTATATTGTTGTATATAATTTCTTTGGGGCACATATAAAGTTTCAACACCTTGGCCCCTAAGGTGGGAGGTGTTCTATGACTAAATAAAGACACCAGTCCATGCATTAGAACACGTACGCACACGAGTGTGTTTGTGTGTATGTGTCATTACCATTTCCCAGACTCTTGTTTAATGTATTCGCTAAGATGATCATGTAAAAGCTTTTTTACATTATTGACACTCCCTGCTGACAAAAGAAACAAAAGTGTGGCGCTATATATCACTCCCACAGCCGTGTGTATTACAATAAAGACATATAAAAATGGTGAATACTACCAAAAAATGTATGACCATAAAATGGATAGTGTCAAATAATTAATCAGTGTTGATCACATATAAAGTAAATACACAATAGTACTTAATCATCAGATGTGACAGCGAATAGTAGAAACCCGTGCTGGTTCCATGAGCCAGACACCAAACATAAAAAATATAAAACTTTAAAAGTCCATAAAAAATGTGTAGAAAATTGTGAAGAAAAACATCAACAGAGTTTAAAGGGGGTGATGCATGGCCAGATGGTATTCACAGAATTTTAATCGCACCAAATCTGGCGAGTGGGCAGAAGGGAGACCACAAGTGTGCATAGATTGTACATCAGTGCCGGGGCCAACACCTGGAGTAGAGGAGGCTTTCCGAAAAAAATTGACCTGAAATGGCGTACGCCAGACAAGTCAAAAAAGCATAATAACCACTGGTTCTGGGAAATGTGTCTTGTCAGATGTCATCAGCAGATGGTGGAAAGAAAAGGGGGGGGTCCGCACGGCTTCCTCTCCCATAGGTAATCCAGCATAAGCCAAACTCGCCAGATTTGGTGCGAGTTGCTATATCGTGTTGTGAAGTTATTACCCTGCTTAGCTTTGTATCATCAGCAAACACTGAAACACTGAGATTAAACTAATTACACCAACCTCAATATCATTTATGAAAAAAGAAAATTGGTCCTGAGACCGAGCCTTGGGGTACCCACTTACAACTCCAGACCATTAAGAAGATAAGATATTTATTACCACTCTCTGGACATGCTCCTGTAACCAGTTTTCTGTCCAAGTACATACGCTATTGTAAATGCCAACAGACCTCAATTTGTAATTTGTATGGGTTATTGTACCAAATGCTTAGACAAAATACAGATACTCCACATCCTCAGGCCTACCTTTATCCAGATTACAGCTCACCTCCTCATAGAATGTCAACAGGTTGGTCTAGCAAGAACGATCTTTCATAAATCCATGCTGGTTATTACTAATGATATTATTTTCATCTTTAAATTCGTGGATATGGTCCCTTATCATATCTTCCAAAAGTTTTTATACTATTGATGTTAGGCTTACTGGTCTGTAGTTTGCAGGTATATATGTTGGCCCTTTTTTGAATAATGGTACCATGTTAGCTTTTTGCCAATCTCTAGTCTAAACAAGACTACACAGGAAGATCTGGAAAATAGGTGGCAGGTAACTAATCATAATTCTATCTTTCCAAATCTGATGTATTAGTTTTAAGTGGACTTATACGTAAGGTACCCATAATGTGTTTCCAACTGAACTAACACTATGTGAAAATAATGAGTATGTTTTATGCTCCTGATTAGGTACATCATAAATGTATTTTTTGAAACTCTTTTTATAATCATTAAATTAGATAAATGTTAGAAATAGTTCACTGCAGTGTTGTTTGGCAGACAGATAAAACCATTGCAGGTGCAACTTACTTCCCAATAGAGATAGCTGCATGATGCTAGCACATGTTGCCAAGGAAGACATAAAAACCTACATTTACCAGACACTGCCAAGTCTTACTGCTGGTTACATTTTTCTCGACTGAATGATCCCACAATCTGCAATGGCTTAGCACCAGTGCTTCCAAACCCAGTACATTGGCAAAATTCAGAGAAAGAAGTCTTTAGAATTCAATGGAAATGTACAAATCAACAGGGAATATTTAACCTCAAATAAGCAAAATTGCAGAGTCTATGCATCTAAGCAAGGGCTGGATGACAGATTTCCTTAAAATGCACCATAAATGTTCCAATTAAAATATATATATTTTTAAACAGGCAACTTGGGACAGAGATCAGGAACAAGCATACTCTTAATCAGATTCCGGTGCTTGTGCACACATTCATCTTGCCTGTACAGTGCCCCAATAGCTTGCAATTATGAGGGGCTCTATAAGTAGAACAAGAGGTTGACCACCCCCATATAGCTCACATCTTCCTACCACCTATTCCAGCAATGTGATGGGTGGCAACACAAAGCCAAAGGAGTCAAGAAGGGTCTGAGCTACAGAGCAACCATAACAGCCCTTGTTACAATTTCCTTTATAAAGAACACTGGAATTTTAACCCTTTGCAATGCTCTGCACCTAAAGATGCCTGCTATTCAAAAGTGGGAGCAGCTTACCATATCATCTCTAAACCATCATATAGTGTTGCCTTAATGGCTGTGTCATTGGATTGGGTCTACTGATAATGATAATGTAACAGAAATTAATGCACATGGTGCTTGTGTATAATGTTAATGGTAGATGTATGTAGGCATTTACAGTATGCCTGAACTCCACCCAAACTCTTTCTGTAGTTAGTCATCTTCAGGCTCCATTTGAACATAGCAGGACAAAGCTGTATGCAACAACCTAAGGAGTTTATTGAAACCAATGAGACAGCACAGTTGTCATGCATGTGCTGTTCTAATCCAGTTCCTTAGAAATACCTTTGTTGACAGAATTTAGTGTACCATTAAGGTTACATAAGCATGCTCCATTCACTTTAAACTGAGACTGAAGATGGCAAACCCTAAGCAAGACATTGTGGGCCATAACCACCCAGCTACATAGGCCAAGATAAGGTATAGGAGGTTTACTTGCAGGCATAATATGCAAAAGGTGATGGAGACTCTGGCAAGCACTGATTGGCACTGGACTAGCACCTCTGTAGAGCAGAAATCATGAGAACCAATGAGGAGCAAACTTTTGTTTTGCGTAAGAGTTGGTTAAAATGTAATTCTAGGCAAACCTCTTTTCTTTGTGTTGGATAAAGCGGAGAAAGATTAGATTAAATTTGATAAAGTCAAGTTTTTATGACAGCCTGTGTCCCTATTGGGAAAACCCAAAATTTTTAAGTTGTCCACAAAACTAAGACACTGAATTTCAAAAGAGCCAACTTCCCTAAACTACATACCTTGCTAAAAGGCATAAATTGGGATAAAATATTAGAAACAAAGAATACGGAGGAGAGATGGGTTTGCTTTAAGAGCATATTAAATAAGGGCATTAGCCAATGTATCCCATTCGGTAATAAATTTAAAAGAGCGAACAAAAATCCTGGATGGCTTAACTCCAATGTAAAAATGCATATAAAAGCAAAGGAGAAGGCCTTCAAAAAATACAAGGTTGAGGGATCATCCTCAGCATTCAGACTTTATAAAGAATGCAACAAGAAATGTAAGGGTGCAATTAGGACGGCTAAGATAGAACATGAAAGACACATAGCGGAGGAGAGCAAAAAAAAATCCCAAGAAATTCTTTAAGTATGTAAACAGTAAAAAAGGGAGGACAGACCATATTGGCCCCATAAACAATAAGGAAGGACATCTGGTTACAAAGGATGGGGAGATGGCGAAGGTATTGAATTTATTCTTCTCCTCAGTCTTCACGAGTGAATCGGGGGGCTTCAGTAATGAAAACTGCAGTGTTTATCCTCATGACACAACACAGGAAGCACCTCCATGGTTAACAGAGGACAGAATTAAAATTAGACTTGAGAAACTTAACATTAATAAATCACCGGGACCAGATGGCTTGCATCCGAGGGTACTTAGGGAACTCAGTCAAGTGATTGCCAGACCGTTGTTCCTAATTTTTACAGACAGTCTATTGACTGGAATGGTACCATCTGATTGGAGAAAAGCCAATGTAGCACCAATATTTAAAAAGGGCCCAAAATACATCCCAGGGAATTACAGAACAGTTAGCCTAACATCAATAGTATGTAAACTCTTGGAGGGGATGATAAGGGACTATATACAACATTTTAGTAATAAGAACGATATCATTAGCAGTAATCAGCATGGATTCATGAAGAATCGTTCTTGCCAAACCAATCTATTAACCTTCTATGAGGAGGTGAGTTGCCATCTAGATAAAGGAAGGCCCGTAGACGTGGTGTATCTGGATTTTGCAAAAGCATTTGACACAGTTCCCCATAAACGTTTACTGTACAAAATAAGGTCCGTTGGCATGGACCATAGGGTGAGTACATGGATTGAAAACTGGCTACAAGGGCGAGTTCAGAGGGTGGTGATAAATGGGTAGTACTCAGAATGGTCAGGGGTGGGTAGTGGGGTTCCCCAGGGTTCTGTGCTGGGACCAATCCTATTTAATTTGCTTATAAATGACCTGGAGGATGGGATGGGATAAACAGTTCAATCTCTGTATTTGCAGACGATACTAAGCTAAGCAGGGCAATAACTTCTCCGCAGGATGTGGAAACCTTGCAAAAAGACCCGAACAAATTAATGGGGTGGGCGACTACATGGCAAATGAGGTTCAATGTAGAAAAATGTAAAATAATGCATTTGGGTGGCAAAAATATGAATGCAATCTATACACTGGGGGGAGAACCTCTGGGGGAATCTAGGATAGTAAAGGACCTGGGGGTCCTAGTAGATGATAGGCTCAGCAATAGCATGCAATGCCAAGCTGCTGCTAATAAAGCAAACAGAATATTGGCATGCATTAAAAGGGGGATCAACGCAAGAGATAAAACGATAATTCTCCCACTTTACAAGGCTCTGGTCCGGCCTGGAGTATGCTGTCCAGTTCTGGGCACCAGTCCTCAGGAAGGATGTACTGGAAATGGAGCGAGTACAAAGAAGGGCAACAAAGCTAATAAAGGGTCTGGAGGATCTTAGTTATGAGGAAAGGTTGCAAGCACTGAACTTATTCTCTCTGGAGAAGAGACGCTTGAGAGGGGATATGATTTCAATTTACAAATACTGTACTGGTGACCCCACAATAGGGATAAAACTTTTTCGCAGAAGAGAGTTTAATAAGACTCGTGGCCACTCATTACAATTAGAAGAAAAGAGGTTTAACCTTAAACTACGTAGAGGGTTCTTTACTGTAAGAGCGGCAAGGATGTGGAATTCCCTTCCACAGGCGGTGGTCTCAGCGGGGAGCATTGATAGCTTCAAGAAACTATTAGATAATCACCTGAATGACCGCAACATACAGGGATATATAATGTAATACTGACACATAATCACACACATAGGTTGGACTTGATGGACTTGTGTCTTTTTTCAACCTCACCTACTATGTAACTATGTAACTAAAAGTTAGGGGAAATCTTCCAACGTGGACACCTGTTCCAAGGACAAGCCCAAAGGAAGGAAATTTCCCTCACGTTGCAAGATTTTTCTAACGTCCTGTTGCAAATTGCACAAATTTCACTCAGTACTCAAGGTTGTCTGTACTGATCTGCTTTTATTTATCCTGTAAATACTAGTTTGTCTGCAGTGACCATTATGAGGAATGTCTTTCTGTCAACACAATATGGTGATCTTCAGGGAAGCAACGTGTGTGTGTGTGTGTGTATATATATATATATATATATATATATATATATATATATATACATATACATATACACATTATATTACCAAAAGTATCCTTTGCAGCTATATCAGCTTCAACTCTTCTGGGAAGGCTGTACACAAGGTTTAGGAGTGTGTCTATGGGAATGTCTGACCATTCTTCCAGAAGCACATTTGTGAGGTCAGGCACTGATGTTGGACGAGAAGGCCTGGCTAGCAGTCTCTGCTCTAATTCATTCCAAAGGTGTTCTGGTTGAGGTCAGGACTCTGTGCAGGTGGGTCAAGTTCCTCCACCCCAAACTCGCTCATCCATATCTTTATGGAACTTGCAAGTTGGGAACATGAAATTGTCCAAATTGTCTTGGTATGCTGGCGCTTAAGAGTTCCCTTCACTGGAACTAAGGGGACAAGCCCAACCCCTAAAATACAACCTCACATCATAACCCCCCATCCACCAAATGACTTGGACCAGTGCACAAAACTGGGTCCATAAAGACATGGATGAGCGAGTTTGGGGTGGAGGAAGAATTGTCAAACATTCCCAAAGACAGTCCTAAACCTTGTGGACAGCCTTTCCAGAAGTGTTGAAGCTGTTATAGCTGCAAAGGCGGGCCAACTCAATATTGAACCCTACGGACTAAGACTGGGATGCCATTATAGTTCATGTGCGTGTAAAGGCAGGTGTCCCAATACTTTTGGTGATAATAAATAAATATATATATATATATATATATATATATATATATATATATATATATATATATATATATATATATATATATATATATATATATATATACATACATACATACACACACATACATACACACACAAGTTCCTTCCCTGAAGATCACCATATGGTGTTGACAGAAAGACATTCCTCATAATGGTCACTGCAGACAAACTAGTATTTACAGGATAAATGAAAGCAGATCAGTACAGACAACCTTGAGTACTGAGTGAAATTTGTGATTTGAAATCAGAGGAGGAGGACTGTGCTCATTCCCTTAATGTGACCCAGATGTTGTTGATTAGACTTTAATCAACAACTCACTTGAGGTATGTTGGAAAAAAGTGATATGGAAAGAAGCAGAGGTTTGTATACTCTTCCACCTTCTCCAGATTACCAAAATAAGTGTCTAATTTGTCTGAAGCTTGGAACAAAATGTTGTAAAATCAATATTAATCAAAAGTGTAAAAAATATATAGATGTTTCCAAATCTTGTGCAACAGAGAGGAGACAAGCATTTGCATCATGTGCAATGCCCTGTGCAATATGTTGTATTGTAATGAGAGTAAGCTAAACAAAAGAGAGATGTTTGCCGCACTCCATGTTCACGTCTTGAAAAGTGAAAGAAAAAATATGAAGAGTATGATTATTCTAACCTATTTTAGGCAAGCAATGTCACTTAGTCATAAAATTAATCAATTTGGGTAAGGGTAAGCTTCATTATGTACTATTGTCCACAGAAACAGTAGTCTTTCCTGCAAATGTAAAACTGAACTCACCTGAGCACACTAAAAAATGTTATGTGTGTGTATATATATATATATATACACAGTATCTCACAAAAGTGAGTACACCCCTCACATTTTTGTAAATATTTTATTATATCTTTTCATCTGACAACACTGAAGAAATTACACTTTGTTATAAAGTAAAATAGTGAGTGTACAGCTTGTATAACAGTGTCAATTTGCTGTCCCCTCAAAAGAACACAACACACTGCCATTAATGTGTAAACCACTGGCAATAAAAGTGGGTACACCCCTAAGTGAAAATGTCCAAATTGGGGCCAATTAGCCATTTTCCCTCGCTGGTGTCATGTGACTTGTTAGTATTACAAGGTCTCAGGTGTGAATGGGGAGCAGGTGTGTTAAATTTGGTGTTATCACTCTCACTCTCTCATACTGGTCACTGGAAGTTCAACATGGCACCTCATGGCAAAGAACTCTCTGAGGATCTAAAAACAAGAATTGTTGCTCTACATAAAGATGGCCTAGGCTATAAGAAGATTGCCAAGACCCTGAAACTGAGCTGCAGCATGGTGGCCAAGACCATACAGCAGTTTAACAGGACAGGTTCCACTCAGAACAGGCCTCCCCATGGTCAACCAAAGAAGCTGAGTGTACATGCTCAGCATCTTATCTAGAGGTTGTCTTTAGGAAATAGACGTATGAGTGCTGCCAGCATTGCTGCAGAAGTTGAAGGAGTGGGGGGGTCAGCCTGTCAGTGCTCAGACCATACGCCGCACACTGCATCAAATTGGTATGCATGGCTGTCTTCCCAGAAGGAAGCCTCTTCTAAAGATGTTGCACAAGAAAGCCCGCAAACAGTTTGCTAAAGACAAGCAGACTAAGGACATGGATTACTGGAACCATGTTCTGTGGTGTGATGAGACCAAGATCAACTTATTTGGTTCAGATGGTGTTAAACGTGTGTGGCGGTAACCAGGTGAGGAGTACAAGGACAAGTGTGTCTTGCCTACAGTCAAGCATGGTAGTAGCAGTGTCATTGTCTGGGGCTGCATGAGTGCTGCCGGCACTGGGGAGCTACAGTTCATTGAGGGAACCATGATTGCCAACATGTACTGTGACATACTGAAGCAAAGCATGATCCCATCTGTTTGGAGACTGGGCCGGAGGGCAGTATTTAAACATGATAACGACCCCAAACACACCTCCAAGACGACCACTGCCTTGCTAAAGAAGCTGAGGGTAAAGGTAATAGACTGGCCAAGCATGTCTCCAGACCTAAACCCGATTGAGCATTTGTGGGGCATCCTCAAATGGAAGGTGGAGGAGCTCAAGGTCTCCACCAGCTCTGTGAAGCTCTGGTGAACTCCATGCCCAAGAGGGTTAAGGCAGTGCTTTGGGCCCAATTTGGACATTTTCATTAAGGGGTGTACTCACTTTTGTTGCCAGCGGTTTAGACATTAATGGCTGCGTGTTGAGATATTTTGAGGGGACAGCAAATTTATACTGTTATACAAGCTGTACACTAACTACTTCACATTGTAGCAAAGTGTCATTTCTTTAGTGATGTCACATGAAAAGAAATAGTAAAATTTTTACCAAAATGTGAGGGGTGTACTCACTTATGTTAGATACTGTATATATATATAAAATCATTACATATCTGAGTGCAGATCCCCCATTAACATCAGGGTTCCCAGAGATCCCCCACTTACATCAGGGTCCCCAGAGCTCCCCTCATTACATCAGGGTCCCCAGAGAGCCTCCCCTTACATCAGGGTCCCCAGAGAGCCTCCATACTTACATCAGGATCCCCAGAGAGCCTCCCCCTACATCAGGGTCCCCAGAGAGTGTCCCCTTACTTTAGGGTCCCCAAAGAGCCTCCTCTTACATCAGGGTCCCCAGAGAGCCTCCCCTTACATCAGGGTCCCCAGAGAGTCTCCCTACTTACAATAGGGTCCCCAGAGCCCCCTCATTACATTGGGGTCCCCAGAGAGCCTGCCTTACATCAAGATCCCCAAAGAGCCCCTCCTTTCATCAGGGTCCCCAGAGAGCCCCCCCCCTTACATCAGGATCCCTAGAGAGCCCCCCTTAAATCAGGGTCTCCAGAGAGCCCCTCCTTACATTAGGATCCCTAGAGAGCCCCCCTTACATTAGGGTCTCCAGAGAGCCTCCCTTACATTAGGGCCCCAGATAGCCTCTCCTTTACATAAGGGTCCCCGGAGAGCCCATTCTTACATCAGGTTCCCCAGAGAGCCTCCCCTTACATCAGGGTCCCCAGAGAGTCTCCCCTTACATCAGGGTCCCCAGAGAGCCTCCCTACTTACATCAGGGTACCTAGAGAGCCTCCCGTTACATCAGGGTCCCCAGGAAAGCCTCCACTTACATCAGGGTCCCCAGAGAGCCTTCCCATTCAGAAGGGGGCCCCAGAGGGCCTCCCTACTTACATTAGGGTCTCCAGAGCCCCCCTCATTACATCAGGGTCCCCAGAGAGCCCCTTCCTTACATCAGGGTCCTCAGAGTGCCCCTCTTTATATCAGGGTCCCCAGAGAGCCCCTCCTTACAACAGGGTTCCCAGAGAGCCTCCCTACTTACATTAGGGTCCCCAGAGACCTTTCATTACATCAGGGTCCCCAGAGAGCCCCTTCCTTACATCAGGTTCGCCAGAGAGCCCCTTCCTACATTAGGGTCCCCAGACAGCCCCACTTACATTACTGTCCCCAGAAAGCCCCCTTACATCAGTGTCCCCAGAGAGCTCCCCTTACACCAGTGTCCCCAGAGAGCCCCCCTTACATCAGTGTCCCCAGAAAGCCCCCCCTTACATCAGTGTCCCCAGAAAGCCCCCCCTTACATCAGTGTTCCCAGAGAGCCACCCTTACATCAGGGTCCCCAGAGAGACACCCTTACATCAGGGTCCCCAGAGAGCCCCCCTTACATCAGTGTCCCCAGAGAGCCCCCCCCTTACATCAGTGTCCCCAGATATCCCCCCTTACATTAGTATCCCCAGAGGGCCCCCCTCTTACATCAGTGTCCCCAGAGGGCCCCTTCCTTACATCAGTGTCACCAGAAAGCCCCCCCTTACATCAGGGTCCCCATACAGCCGCCCCCTCCCTTCCAAAGGTTCCCCTGTACCTGGCTGGTCTCCGCTATCTGTGCACCTCCAACCCACAGCACATCTCTATACCCCCCACCTGGGGGGAGGTGGGAGGTGGCAATCAGCAGCTCTATGGTGTCCACGGGCGGTGGGATCTCCCTGGGGCTAGTAGTTCTCTTCCCCAGTGTATACAGTGGAGAGGAGAGGGGCCTCTGACCCTGGCATGTATCAACAAGAGTGTACAAGCAGAGCGACTCACTTGTACACTGAAGAGTGAAACTAATACATGCCCAGGTCAGAGGCCCCTCTCCACTGTATACAGTCGGGAAGAGAACTACTAGCCCCAGGGGCAACATGGAGCTGTCGATTCCCCCCTCCCACCTCCCCCCCACTGCATTCTAAACAGACAGCCAGAGGTGCAGGGGGAGATGCCGGGTCTTGGAAAGTTCTATATGGAAAGTTCCATATATATATATATATATATATATATATATATATATATATATATATATATATATATAGTATATAGTATCTCACAAAAGTGAGTACACCCCTCACATTTTTGTAAATGTTTTATCATATCTTTTCATGTGACAACACCAAAGAAATGACACTTTGCTACAATGTGAAGTAGTGAGTGTACAGCTTGTATAACAGTGTAAATTTGCTGTCCCCTCTAAATAACTCAACACACAGCCATTAATGTCTAAACAGCTGGCAACAAAAGTGAGTACACCCCTAAGTGAAAATCTCCAAATTGGGCCCAAAGTGTCAATTTTGTGTGGCCACCATTATTTTCCAGCACTGCCTTAACCCTTTTGGACATGGAGTTCACCAGATCTATACAGGTTGCCACTGGAGTCCATTTCCACTCCTTCATGACAACATCACGGAACTGGTGAATGTTAGAGACCTTGTTCTCCTCCACCCTCTATTTGAGGATGCCCCACGGATGCTCAATGGTTTAGGTCTGGAGACATGCTTGGCCAGTCCATCACCTTTACCCTCAGCTTCTATAGCAAGGCAGTGCTCATCTTGGAGGTGTGTTTAGGGTGGTTATCATGTTGGAATACTGCCCTGTGGCCCAGTCTCCGAAGGGAGGGGATCATGCTCTGCTTCAGTATGTCACAGTACATGTTGGCATTCATGGTTTCCTCAATGAACTGTACAGTAGCTCCCCAGTGCCGGCAGCGCTCATGCATCCTCAGACCATAACATATTGCAACCACCGTGCTTGACTGTAGGCAAGACACACTTGTCTTTGTAATTCTCACCTGGTTGCCGCCACACACGCTTGACACCATCTGAACCAAATAAGTTTATCTTGGTCTCATAACACCACCGAATATTGGTTCCAGTAAACCATGTCCTTAGTCTGCTTGTCTTCAGCAAACTGTTTGCGGACTTTCTTGTGCAAAATCTTTAGAAAGGCTTCCTTCTGAGATGACAGCCATGCAGACCAATTTGATGTAGTGTGCGGCGCATGGTCTGAGCACTGACAGGCTGACCCCCCACCCCTTCAACCTCTGCAGCAATGCTGGCAGCACTCATACATCTATTTCCCAAAGACAACCTCTGGATATGATGCTGAGCATGTACACTCAGCTTCTTTGGTCGACCATAAGGAGGTCTGTTCTGAGTGGAACCTGTCCTATTAAACCCCTGTATAGTCTTAACCACCTCCTTATAGCCTAAGCTAGGCCATCTTTATGTAGAGCAACAATTCTCTTTTTCAGATCCTCAGAGAGTTCTTTGCCATGAGGTGCCATGTTGAACTTCCAGTGACCAGTATGAGAGAATGAGAGCAATAACATCAAATTTAACACACCTGCTCCCTATTTACACCTGAGACCTTATAACACTAACAAGTCACATGACACCAGGGAGGGAAAATGGCTAATTGGGCCCAATGTAGACATATTCACTTTTTTTCACATGAAAAGATATAATAAAAATATTTACAAAAATGTGAGGGGTGTACTCACTTTTGTGAGATACTGTATGTATATATATATATATATATATATATATATATAAAATGTATATACAGTATATATATATAAATAGTTTTTGTTTGTTAATTACCACAGAATTAAATATGTATGTCACTTCCTGTCTCTGGGTTGTTGGGTAAAAACCTGGAAGGAGGAAGTGAATAGAAAGAGAGGGTTCTTGAGACTACATGTACTCATGACTATTTAACTGTAGCTGCCCAAAACATCTTGATCTGAATCCTAATGATAGACGTATCTCTGTCCTATTGTTATTATCTCACATGCACAGTGTCAGATAGATAGGTCTGTGCTACTATATGTATGTAGTGGTCACCTTCCAGTATATTAGTAGGTGAAATTCTTTATTGTCATAGAGTTGTTATATAGCACTTATTTTATTTGACCCTGTAACTTCTGGTCTGGGATTCTTTAGCTAGTTTTAGCTCAGAGCTCAATAACCAGCATAGGCTAGAGGCAGGTTAGGTATCCGACAGCCACTTCTGGTATTTAGAGGTCCTGTTGCATGTAAAATTAAAAACAACTAGAGAGACTAAAGCACAGTGTATATTGGCTGATCCAGAGTTCCAGTATCACACCACAGATCCTGCTGGTCAGAATCTGTGTTCCAGGCTGGTTGGGGGATCCCATTACCACTAATCCTGTCTTCAGGTCTTCAACACCAAGACAGAAGCTGCATCGCAATCACCCTTAGTGGCCCCTGCAACTGGACTTTGCTGCAACATTTATCTGGAGGCATCTTTATTGATAACTATATACACCCAGGTATATGTGCACAATTCCACCAGGACTCTTATTGGGCTCTTTGTTGATAAAACTTCTTGTACACTGGATATACAGTATTTACTATTATTCATCTTTTCTTATATAAAGTTTGTATTATTTTGTACTGGTGTGCCTCTATATATTTATGGCTAATGTTATATGCTGGTTGCAGTAGTTCTTCTGCTCCCAATTACTTTTATTAGATCACTGGTTAATTTTCTATGAAGAGATCCCCCTATGTTCACAATAACAAAGGCTTGTGAATGCTCATATAAAGTGTAAGGTCGTTGCACTTGATATATAAGTTCAAAACCTATTCCACTGTACCGCCATGTTTTTGTGAACCCATAAGACAGTTTATTGTAAAATGGGGCAGTCATTCTTTATTATAAATCCGTATGATTAAAAACACACAATAATTATGTGTGTGCATGTTGTATCAAAGCAAAGCACACAAAGCCTAATATGTGCAATGACATCCAAGTAGAGCTGCTTACTTAGCCCAGGACTAAAGGTGGTAGCACGCTGATGGGATGGAAAGGAAGGACCAGCAACTAGTTCCTCCAATAGTGGATTGCGGTCAAGATGACTTGACAAAGGGCCACGCCCGAAATGCGTTGTCATGATGACAGCCTAGCCTACTTCTGACCCCAGCCCAGTTTGCATTCCAGCCCCATTGTTTTCCGGCTAGCTGCTCCACTTCCGGGTTGATGACATCATATCCAGTGCTCCATTTTTGAAGAACAGCCAAATAATGGCAATTCATTTTTGCTCCACAGTGGCAATTCTTCTACTGCCATGGTTTGCACCTCTGAGCCCCTGCATCACCGCAATCAACTCTACGCATGCTACCACCTTTGGTCCGGGGCTAAGTAAGCAGCTCTCCTTGGTTGTCATTACACATGATAGGCTTTTTGTGATTTGCTATGATACAACATGCACATGTGGTATTAAAGGCATACCCCACTTTTAAGTACACAATGGGGTTTATTTACTAAAGCTGGAAAGTGCAAAATGAGGCTGACTTCTGCATAGAAACCAATGAGCTTCCAGGTTTTATTACCAAAGCTTAATTGAACAAGCCAAGGTTAAAAGCTCATTGGTTTCTATGCAGCAGTGAGCTTGATTTTGCACGTTCCAGCTTTAGTAAATAAACCCCATTGCGTACTTAAAAGTGGAGTATGCCTGTATTGTGTTTTTAATCATATGGATTTAAATGTCTTATGGGTTCACAAAAACATTGTGGTACAGTGGTATATGATACTACACTTTACATGAGCATTCCCAAGTGCTTATTTGGATCAAAATTTGCTTTTCATCACTTCTGGAGTTGTTCCTACAGAGCTGCTGGGTTGTTACAAGCACAAAAGACTACTCCTATAGGATATGTACTGTTATGATTTTGCACTTCAACTTTATAATTTATGATCTGCTCACAAAGGCCCTGTCCTAGGTGGAGGCACTGCCAACTTTATTATCAAACCCATTCTTCCACTTAGCAAAGGTTTTTTTCTCTCTTATTTACCTAAAAGGTTAGTGAAATGTCCTGTTTAGGGAAGGCCATTTCTCATAACCCCCCAGGACCGTCTTTATGGCGGGGCAAAAGGGGCAGCTGCCATGGGCCCTGTCATTGTTGTGGGGCCCAAAGCAGCTACCTCATACTTGCCAACTATCCCGGTTTAAATTCCCTTGTCCCTTGAAGTTTCAGTCCCATGCTGTGTCTCACCCGCAAACCCTGTGTTTACATGTAAATAACTGGCATTGATATGTAAATAGCAGCTGCATTCATATGTAAATAGCCGTGGGTCTGCGCCATTCATATGTAAATATTCGTGGCATTCATATGTATATCATGCCCACTTGAGGTCTTATCCACTATCAAAAACACAAGTAAAGCCGCAAAAACTTAGAACCATAAATATCCCATATACAATTTAAAAGATTTTTTAAAAAGTCCGACATCACATAGGAACAGAAACCAGGTAACAAACAGGCTGCAAAAGACAAGGAAAGAGGTGCCTCTAAATGTAGACGTTTTTGTAAAAACTTTTTAATACAATAAATTGGCAACTCACATTTGAGTAGTAACAAGCACATCAGGACGTGGTCCCAGCAAAGGGTAAGTCCAACGGTGACGATCCTGCTTCCTGGGTCCTTCACATGCGAACGCTGTCTTCACTATAGGAAGCCGGCTGCGGTAGAGAGACTCAAAGCAAGGCGTGAGGTGCAGTAGGAAGGATGGCAAGGGAGGATAACGTCACACGCTATGTTTCGTGAGCATGCGCTCTGCGAGTATTACGGCAAGCCGTGCTCCTTTCTCAAGCTGACTACATTGAAGGGACCATAATGGGCTGTTATATGGAATACACACAGTGAAGGGAAGGAGAGGGGAGTGTATTCCTTTCGGAATGTTCTGAATCCATTTCGGATAATGACAGCTTTTGTGGTGTAGATACGAATTGCCTGCAGTTGGTTTAATGAAGTTTTTGCTGAAAATAGTATCTTCATCATGGCCTAATTCCATATTCAAAAAGGCCAGTGTGTTTGTGTCAGTAACAAATGTAAAGGACAGGCCATATGGATTATCATTGCAGTATTTTACAAATTGACTAATAAGGTCAGGGGCACCATCCCAGATGACAATTATGTCATCTATATACCTCCCGAAAAAAACGATTTTGGCCGAGAAGGGATTCTGTCTATGAATCTGATGGGTCTCCCAAAAATCGCTAGATTTGCATAGGATGGGGCAAAATTGGCCCCCATTGCAGTGTCCTGTGTTTGTAGGTAAAAATCTCCATCAAAATAAAATAATTATGCGTTAGGCAAAAAAGTATTGCTTCTAGAATAAAGGCAGCCTAAGGGTGAATAATTAATGTGTGTTCCAAGGCCATTAAGCCAAATGTATGAGGGATGGACGTATACAGGGAACTAACATCAAGTGAGAGCCATACATAAGTAGGCTCCCACTTGTATGGAGACAATAGTTCCAGCAAATGCATACCATCCCTGATATAGGATTGTAACTGATGCACTATGGGCTATAAAAACAGATCAATATACAAACTAAAACCAGTGGTCACGCTATCCATCGCAGCCACAATGGGTCTACCTGGAGGGGTTTGCAAGTTCTTATGGACCTTTGGGAGGTGATAAAAATACAGTATCTGGTAAAACTCTTTACAAAGGAAAGATCTTTCCATTTTATTAATAATACTATCTTGGAGTGCTGTAGAGACTAAAAGATCAACTTCTTTTTCAAATGCAAGTGTAGGATCCCTGGCAAGATTAATATATGTGGTACTATCTGTGCATAGCCTCTTTGCCTCTCCCACATAATCCACTTTACTTTGTAGAACTATCCCTCCCCTTTGCCTGTTATAACAATATCTTTCGCCCCAGTCCAGATATCTGATTGTTTATCCTTTATTTATTCTAATTAATTGTTTTTTAGATTGTGTTGGCTCCGATTGTTATTATGAATTCCTGGTTTTATTTATTATTGTCATTTTCTAAACATTCATTTATCTTTTGTATACTATCATAGATATTTGATTAATAGTAATTTTTATTATGAGTCTCCCCACCACAGCCGGCTTCCTTACACCAGCGGTGGCTACAGTGAAGACAGCGTTCGCATGTGAAGGACCCAGGAAGCAGGATCATCACCGTTGGACTTACCCTTTGCTGGGACCACATCCTGATGTGCTTGTTACTTACTACTCAAATGTGAGTTGCCAATTTATTGTATTAAACATTTTTACACCTATAACTACCACCCTAATCCCAAAATTGGTTTAGCATTGACTGGCTAATTTATCAAACCTTACTGGGAGACAAATAACTCCTAATATTCATCCCTTACCTGATCCACATGATAATTTTCATAGCCCCTTGTCTAAAAATGTAGTTATTGATATAACATACTGTTTCTAATAATCCTCCAGTCTGCATGTCCCTTTTAATCGACAAAGTTGTATATCACTATCCATTTGAGATGATGACTGTTTCTTTCACGCAGTCGGAAATTTTATGCAAAGGGCAAGTATGTCCAAGTTATAATGTTCCATTGTTTGTCTAATGTTAGTTGCAAGTCTAAAATTACCTGACTCGTCTTACTCACTACTAGAGCACACTGAATATTAGAATTTTTTTTTAAAATAGGAAATAAAATCCTGTATTACAAATCATATCTACCCATTCTATAGAAGACCAAGTGTTCCCTAGAAGTGTTTTAGACTGTAAAGCATGCTAGTCCTAATAATCTATAACTTATGGGGGGACCTGGCTTCCCTGGCTGTTTCTATTTCTGCAAATATAGCCACTCAACCCCCCCCCCCCCCAAAAAAAAGCCTACTGATTAAAGCGGTTGTATACCCGCAGAAAAAAAAATGTTTAAAAAACCATGTAAGGCAAAGGCATAATGAGCTAGTAGCTCATTATGAAATACTTACCTTAGAATGAGGTCCTCGTATCACAGGCCGGTCTATGCCGAAGGAGCTGACATTTTGCCCTCAGCGTGTCTCTTCAGGGTTCGCGGCACTGGCACTGTGTTGGCCAGAGCCGCAATGACATCACTCCCATGCATGCAAGTCAGCAGCTGCATGCAAAGTGAATATCTCCTAAACCGTACAGGTTTAGGAGATATTCCTTTTACCTACAGGTAAGCCTTATTTTAGGCTTACCTGTAGGTAAAAATAAAAAAAGGTATACAACCACTTTAACTAAAAAAATTCTACTGACTAAAAATCCTTAATGGCACCTAGAGAAGACCGTTGGGTTGTGCTAGACAGCTTGTCTTTTAAATACTACCCATGTGATGAGGATTTATAGGTGCTTTCACTTCTATTATTTTGTGTGCTTTACTCTATTAAATAAATCACTATTTGCTGGATTTACTGTACACTATGCTTGGTTTGTTTTATGTTGATTCACAGAACAGCAGTATGTCAGCTTGGAAAACTTTACAGTAACAGATATCCTGAAAAGTAAAGTCCATATTAATAGAGGCATCACAGGGGATATCAAGTTTTTCATTACCCTCTGTATTATTCCTAACCAGGGGCAGACTGACCATTCGGGCACTCGGGCACTGCCCGAGGGCCCGGGGCCACTAGGGGGCCACTAGGGGGCCCCATCAGGGTTGCCAGGCTCAGTAAAACCAGGGACAGTATGTAAAAATCTGTGTTTTTTTTACATCTGTCCCTAACATGTCAGACACCGACATGCTTTTGATGTGAAAATCCTGAGATTATAGCTGCCCCACCTCTGCACTGCCTCCTCAGCCAATGGGAACACAGTGTACCAGCCGCCTTCCACAGCGTGGCTTATTTGACATAGGAGCAGGAGATTACGACTGCTGGAGAAGAGGAGAGGGAGGTGGGTACACAGCCTGCACTGTGGGACAGACTACTGCCTGATACAAGATAAGCTAGCTGAGATGTACCAAATGGATTCTTGTCAGTGCTTACCCTGGTGAGCAGGGGGAAAGAGGTGGGGGGATGTGTTACCTCTAGCAGGGCTTTTCCTGTCTCTGAGACTGTTATATCGATGTTCTGTGTGTGAGAAGTGCACTGCTCCTGGAGGAAGGATGTTCTGAACTTCTTCCCCAATCTCTGCTACACCTCCTGACTCATTACCTTCCCACCAATACACAGACACAGTCTCCTCCCCTCCTGTATTACCGCTACTTATGTCTGTGAGCTTCTGGGGCACTACAAGTACCAGTATGCCAGGAGATGAGGGCAGCAGCAGCGTGTTAAATAAGGCTGATTTTTGGGTGAAAAGTGCTTGTGTGTGTTTGTGTGTATACTGTATGTGTTCGTTTGTGTGTATACTGTATGATCCATGTGTGCCTATTGCCGCTCAGCAGAAGTCAATCTAATCCTTTGCGATTGGGTTGTTTGAACACTTAAACTATTTCTCCTGAAGAAGTGAACAGATTTTCATGAAACGTGATGAGAACATTTTATACAAGCATACTAATGATATAGCTTGGCCAGTTTACAGTCTGTGATTATTTGATATGTCACTGTGAACATTCACCTATGGGTACCTGTGATTTCATATACATATTTCACTGGGCTTTTATGTCTTTGTAATAAAATGTATGTATTTCATGATATCTACTATTGTTTGGAATTTCTTAGCAAAGTCCCTTAGGCACTATTTGTTTGTTTTAGTGAATGGGATGTAGAAACGCTAACACTGTGCATGAAACCACATGTGATATACAATGCCTTGAAAAATTATTTATACCCCTTGAAATTTTCCACATTTTGTCATGTTACAACCAAAATCGTACATGTATTTTATTGGGATTTTATATTATACACCAACACAAAGTGGCACATAATTGTGAAGTGGAAGGAAAATGATAAATGGTTTTCAAAATTTTTTTACAAATAATTTTCTGAAAAGTGTGGGTATGAATACTTTTTCAAGGCACTGCATATACGAGGGTTCTTCAAAAATGTTCCACATTTTTTTAACTCTATTATATATATAAAAGTGCAGAAACTTTTTGAAAACCCCCTCGTAGAAGTGAACGCAACCATCTTTCCCTTCAGTAGGGACATTGGGGCTAAAAGAAGTACTAGATACTAGAAGATCACAGGTCTGACTAGGGGACAGGTAGCTACTGTATATAATGTCCAGGGGCTATGACTATTTTCTGGTCCTGCTCAGCTTGAAGCCTAAATGAGAGAGTATCTCCACTCTGGTCCACAAGCCCAATATATATTAGTTGCACGTGTCCACAACCCAGTGCGCCCAGGATTTAGTTACACACCTGTCCAAAGTCCCAGCCTGACCAACCAGCTCTCAAGGCGCAGACTTCAGCAAACTATTCAAGTCCTCCCCAATCTGCCTTCTCACTCATCCACATTAGTGAGGTACTAAGTCCTGTCTACAAAAAAAGAAGGCTAAGCAGTTTTCCTAATATGTTCTATTATTACTAAACAGTGAATGAATGGGAAAAAAAACAGAAGATTAATCACTGATAAGTAGATAGGAGATCATGCCTAATCTTAACTAATGGAAAGCTAATGATTAATGAGAAACTATGAACATGTTATCAGATGGGACAGCTGTTCAGAGATCACTTAACATTTCTGTAATAAGCTTTGTGAGTTACAGATTTGCATTAATGTGAAGTTAACATCGCAGTAACGGGCTCGATTAGCCTCGTGAATACGGTCTACAGTATGAAACATTACATTCCAACAATTGATGATTTGTAAATGGGATCTAGCAGCTGGAACAATTAAAACAGTCTCAACAAACTTGGTTGAAAGTGATAGGCTATATTATAAGCGGACTTCATTCCTGAGGCTTTTAAAAGAAAATTACCATTAGTGTAGGCAATTTTGCAAAACGAATGTGAAGATTATGTGAAGAATCGAGTTGTAAAGTACTGAATGGAGAGTAAAGGTACCAATTTGCAATAACTTCTTATCAGAACAATTGTTTTTCAATCTGACATACCCATCTCCATTTAAGACAGGCTCTCCATAGAGGAATTCATCCATGTGGCTCTGACTTGTATATGCTTAAGGTGGAACTCTTTGAAAGTATTAGTTTCCATCCTGGTAAGCATAGCATTTCTCTGAGCTGAACTTCTGTATATCCTACCTTCCGTATTTCAATACAGCATCTTCTAGGAAACCAGTTAAAACATCTGTTATAATATTTAGATGTATTATATATATATACCAAAAATGATGCTCTTGTTCCTTGGGACTTCGAGAATGCTGCATAGGAGTATAATCTTCCTTGGATTTCCATCTCCCACTAAAGAGAAGAGAAAGACAAGAGAAACAGTTAAATGGCATAAAGAAGTCATCATATACAAAGTGCAGTAACCAAGCACAACTAGAAATGACATGTTAACTGACTCCAAGATGCTGATTTTGATTGGCTGCTAAAGATTACCACCACCTGAACATCCTTGCCACTATTTATTCTAAAGATATGTTTAAGGGTAGATTTCGGCATGCATCTAAATCTCCTTTTACTCTGAAGCCCGAAATTGCACTTCACAGGCTACTGGCTACAGGCTACTGACAGGCGGTGAGGAAGCAATGTGATGCCTCCTGAATGCCGATTTTTGCCAACAAACACACTGCAATCATGTGCATTGCACATGGTTGCTGGACATTTGCAGTGCTTCCCCATTTGCTAGAGTGTGTAGCATTCAGCTGGCATGCAACCAGCTTGTCGATACATGTCAGGTAAACTTTCCCGTGGGCTGCCTATTGCAATTTAAAGGGGGGAGGGGGGGCAGACGGCAGGAGGCAAAAAAACAACTCACCCGCACATTTTTGCTGCCACCCAACCGCACATCTAAATTAAGCCTTAAAGTGCATGCTATTGGGTAGGCTCTCTGAGAATAACAAATCCCAGGAAGGAAAGCAGCAAGGAAGGAAGGGATGAAGAAAGGAGGGGGGGAGGAAAAGATAGGGGAAGGAAGGGGTGGAGGGAGAAAGGAAGAAAGTGAGGAAGGAAGGGAGGAAAGAAATTGAGAGGAAGAAATAGAGGGTGGAGGGAGGGAGGGATGAAGGAAATGAGGGGGAGGGATATTAGCTATTAGGAAGAAGAGCAGTGAGTAAGGGATGGAAGTAGGAAGGTAGGGTGGAAGGTAGAGAGGGATGCACAAGAGTTTCACAAATAACTATAAAAATATTTACATGCGTTAAAATATGTATTTCTTATAACAAAAAAAAACACCTACTTCCTCCCTAGCCCCCTACAATTACATGATAATTCCCCAACCCCAGTACGTATTTATCACTCCAATTAAAACAGCAGCCTCCAGTGATGTTCAATCCAAGGGTGCAGAAATCTTCTCCATCACTTGTGTAGCGTGCACATATTACATTTTATTATATCTTTTCATGTGACAACACTGAAGAAATGATACTTTGCTACAATGTAAAGTAGAGAGTGTACAGCTTGTATAACAGTGTAAATTTGCTGTTCCCTCAAAATAACTCAACACACAGCCATTAATATCTAATTATTATTATTATTATACAGGATTTATATAGCGCCAACAGTTTACGCAGTGCTTTACAATATAAAAGGGAGACAATACAGTTATAATACAATAAAATACAAGAGGATTAAGAGGGCCCTGCTCAGAAGAGCTTACAATCTAATAGGGTGGGGCAGGTGGTATAAAAGGTTGTAACTGTGGGGAATGAGCTGTTGGAAGTGGTAGGAGATTAGTTGGAGACATGATAGGCTTTCCTGAAGAGATGAGTTTTCAGGGATCGCCTGAAGGTAGCAAGAGTAAGAGATAGCCGGATAGATGAAGGTAGCGAGTTCCAGAGGATGGGAGAGGCTCTGGAGACGAGCATGGGAGGAGGAGATGAGAGAGCTTGAAAGCAGGAGGTCTTGAGAAGAGCAGAGAGGTCGATTTGGGTGATATTTGGAGACAAGATTGGTGATGTAGCTCGGGACTTGTGAATGGCTTTGTATGTTGTGGTTACTATTTTGAATTTAATTCGCTGGGAGATTGGGAGCCAGTGTAGGGATTGGAGTAGAGGGTTGGTAGACACTGAGTGGTTGGTAAGGTGGATAAGTCTGGCAGCAGCAGAAGGGAGTTGCAATAGTCAAGGCGAGAGATAACAAGGGAGTGAATGAGGAGCTTGGTGGTTTCATTTGTTAAAAGGGGCGAATTTTAGAGATGTTACGAAGGTGAATTCTACAAACTTTTGACAACGATTGGATTTGAGGCTGAAATGACAAGTCAGAGTCTAGGATTACACCTAACACCCTGGTGTGAGGGGAGGGACTGATGGTTGCATTGTTGATTTTGATGAAAAAGTCATGGAGGGGGGCACGGGCGGGGGGATATTAATAGCTAAGTTTTAGAGAGATTTAGTTTAAGGAAGTGGTGTGACATCCATGCTGATATGTCAGTTAGTAAGTTAGTAATGCGAGAGGAGACTGAAGGAGTGAGGTGAGGAGTAGACAGATAGATTTGGGTGTCATCAGCGTATAGGTGGTATTGGAAGCCGTGGGCGGTTATTAAATGACCAAGGGAGGAGGTGTAAATAGAGAAGAGAAGGGGTCCAAGAACAGAGCCCTGGGGGACCCCCACAGAAAGGGGCAATGGAGAGGAGGAGACAGAGTTGTAGGTGACACTGAAGGAGCGCTGTGATAAATAGGCAGAGAACCAGGATAGAGCAGAATCTCAGAGGCCAAGGGAATGTAGTTTATTGAGAAGGAGCAGGTAGTCAACAGTATCAAAGGCCGCAGAGAGATCAAGTAATAGGAGTTAGTAAATCGTTAGTAAGTTTTAGTAAGGCAGTTTCTGTGGAGTGCTGCGAGTGAAAGCCAGGCTGTAAGGGGTCAAGAAGGTTATTTTCACTGAGGTAGGAGCTAAGACAGTTGTAGACTAAGCCTTCTAGAAGTTTAGAGGTGAATGGGAGCAATGAGATGGGTTGTAAGTTGTTCAGGTTGGTAGGGTCCAGTGAGGGCTTTTTAAGAATGGGAGTGATCTGCGCATGTTTTAGAGGGGAGGGGAAGATGCCACTAGAGAGGGAGAGATTGAAGATGTGGGTGAGGGAGCATAGGATAGAAGAAGAGGGTGACCGTAGTAGTTGTGAGGGAACAGGATCCAAGGGACAATTGGTTAGGTGGGCATCCGAGAAAAGTTTTGTAACCTCTTCAGTAGTAGCCAATTCAAAAGAAGAGTGTTGAATGTGCTGCTAGGTAAGGTATGTTGGGTGGGGAAGACGTACGCACATTGGAGATGTCCTCATGAATTGCATCGATCTTGTCTTTGAAGTGATTGGCAATCTCTTGGGCAGTGAGTGAGTTAGTGGGTATAGGGGGTGGGGGAAGAAGCAGAGAGTTAAAGGTTGAGAAGAACCGACAGTGACTGGATGACAAGGAATTAGTAAGAGAGACAAAGTATGCTTGTTTGGCAGCATGGAGGCAGGAATTGTATTTTAGAAGGGCAGATTTATATAGGGTGAAGTCTTGCAGGCATTTGGTTTTACACCACAGTCGTTCAAGAGCATGGCAATGTCTCTTGAGATTTCTAGTGTTGTCAGTTTGCCAGCGTTGTAACGGTCAGGGCCTGATTCTGGGTGTGGTTAGAGGAGCAAGTGCATCTAGTGATGATGAGAGTGAACTGTTGTAGACAGAGGTGACCAGGTCAGGACAGGACAGGGGAGAGATTATGTCATATAGGTGGTCAGTAGCAGAATAGAGAAGAGAAGGGTTAAAGTGGCGAAGGTTTCTACAAGTAATTGTTTGCTGCTTGGAGGGATGGGTGGTTGGAGGCAAGGATACAGTGAAAGTAATGAGGTTGTGATTAGAGAGAGGAAACGGGTGTTGGTGAGGTTGCCAGGGTTGCAGAGATGGGAAAGAAAGAAGGACGGCGCCCTCTAAGTGCAGCATGTATGTTAAAAATATTTATTACAATAGATAAAAACACTCACATTTGAGTTGCTAAAAACCAGCATGTAAAGTAGTTTCATTCGCATGCTCTCGGGGGATGTGGGTGTCACGGGCCAGTGGGGGGGTTCCTGGGATGTGAGTCCTGTGACCTGGGTCCTGGTAGCTGTTCCGGTGGTGCTGAGGGTCCTCAGAGCCTCCGGGTGGCCAGGATATCGGTCATGGATCCTCCGTGGAGCGCCGTGCTGACCTGCGTCTTCACTTCCGGGAGCGGGGTGAGGCAGGCGGTGCTTCGCGTTCGGAGTATGCGTTATACCATTAATGGTATAAATTCACGCCTCACCCCGCTCCCGGAAGTGAAGACGCAGGTCAGCACGGCGCTCCACGGAGGATCCATGACCGATATCCTGGCCACCCGGAAGCTCTGAGGACCCTCGGCACCACCGGAACAGCTACCAGGACCCAGGTCACAGGACTCACATCCCAGGAACAACCCCACTGGCCTGTGACACCCACATCCCCCGAGAGCACGCGGATGAAACTACTTTACATGCTGGTTTTTAGCAACTCAAATGTGAGTGTTTTTATCTATTGTAATAAATATTTTTAACATACATGCTGCACTTAGAGGGCGCCGTCCTTCTTTCTTTTTTATTGTTCCAGAGCTTCTTCTAGCTTTTATAGACTGGCTGCCTTCCATTTATTCAGCATCATTTTATCCTTACATGGACTAATGCCTGAACTTGTTGTGAAACATTAACTACCACCATCAAGTTCCCCCTCTCAGGAACCCCCAACCCACCCCCCCTCCATTTTTAGTTATATGTACTCGGCTACCTCCATTGTGCGCCATATTAAGCCCTTGATCGTTGAAGAGATGGGAGAATACAAGGTCAAGGGTATTACCATTGGAGTGAGTGGAAGTATGTGTCCATTGGGTTAGGTCAAAAGATGAGGTTAAGTCGAGAAGTTTAGCTGTAGTTGGGCTGTTAACATTGACAGGAATGTTGAAGTCACCAAGAATAATGGTGGGTAATTCAGAGGAGAGAAAATAGGGTAGCCAGGCAGCAAAGTCATCAAGAAAGCGCAATACCGGCCCTGGAGGCCGATAAATTGCTGCAATCCTCAGAGAAGTGGGAGAAAACAGACGAATATAGTGCATCTCGAGTGGAACCTGTCCTGTTACACCACTGTATGGTCTTGGCCATCGTACTGCAGCTCTGTTTCAGGGTCTTGGCAATCTTTTTATAGCCTGGGCCATCTTTATGTAGAGCAACAATTCTTTTTTCAGATCCTCAGAGAGTTCATGGCCATGAGGTGCCATGTTGAACTTCCAGTGACCAGTATGAGAGAGTGAGAGCTATAACACCAAATTTAACACACCTGCTATCCATTCACACTTGAGACCTTGTAACAATAACGAGTCACATGACACCGGGGAGGGAAAATGGCTAATTGGGTCCAATTTGGACATTTTCATTTAGGGGTGTACTCACTTTTGCTGCCAGCAGTTTAGATATTAATGTCTGTGTGTTGACTTATTTTAAGGGGACAGCAAATTTACACTGTTATACAAGCTGTACACTCACTACTTTACATTGTAGCAAAGTGTCATTTCTTCAGTGTTGTCACATGAAAGGATATAATAAAACATTTACAAAAATGTTAGGGGTGTACTCACTATTGTGAGATACTGTATATATACACAGTGGTTAGCACAACCTAGCAGCACTAAGGCCATTGGTTCGAATCCCAACCATGACACTACCTACCAAAGACATGCTGGTAGGTTAATTGGATCCTGTATAAATTGGCCCTAATATATGTATGAATTTGAATTAAAGACATTAGACTGTAAGCTCCTTGAGGGCATGGACTGATGTGAATGTACAATATATATGTAAATATACTTTGTAAATTGGCAGCACTATATAAGTACCTGTAATAATAGTAGTAATATTAGCAAATTTGTTCCTGCTCAACTGGAGTTGCAGTTGCATACATATATAGGATCTACTTTACAACTTTTTTTGATTTATAGATTGCTAACTAGTTTTGAGCAACTATTAATACAGGAACAGAGACCGACTCATAATTTATCAAATGTGTATAAGCTCTTACTCCCTTCAGGTTCCCTTAAAGAATTAACATCAATGAGAAAATGGGAAAATGAAATAAAAAAAACAATTTCACTATCAGAATGGAAGAAGGCATTTTATTTGATACACAAAATAGGGATTGCAGCCAGGAAAGAAACTATAAAATCATGATAAGATGGTATAGGTGTCCAAATGATCTGCACAATATAAATGGAAATAACTCGGAAACATGTTGGAGATGTTTTAGGGAAAGAGGTACAATGGCGCACATATGGTTTAGGTGTCCAATGGTGAAGGATTTCTGGCTTAAAATAGCAGCTAGGACAATAATAGCCCGTAACTGGCGAAAATCAAAAAGTCCCACAATAATTGAATGGGTCTGCGAGATGAGATAAATGCAATCCATGGAGGATTGAATACGTTTGAAGAGAATTCACGTATTCAAATGCCAAAAATATGGCGACAATGGGAAGAGTTTAGAACTTCAGCAAGTTTTTTACAATACTTATGAACAGGACTGTGCCGCCCCCCATCCCCCCCCCCCCCCCCCACCACCTATATTTTATTTTTTTCGTGTTGTTGTTATTGATGTCAATGCATAGAATTATATGTTAAGTGGATTAATGTAGAACTGGATATTAGAAATTATTAAAATATAATATAAATATTATAATTATTAAATATAAAATAAATATTATTATTGAATATCGATATCTTTTGGTGATAACGCAATATAATATTCAATTTTGTAATAATTATATATTATATGTATTTGCATAATTGTTTTAAAACTAATAAAAGGAAATATTTGGAGTTACGTGTATGTCTTGTTGAATAAGGACAGATTTAAAACTTCAAATCCACTTACTTAATTGATTACATGTGATATTCAACATATATATACGTATGGTGGTTGTATTTTGAATGGTTCTGACAAAGCACTCTAGTCGTGTGAAACGCATCATCTGCTTCCCCCTGCCTGCACACCATTGAGTGGTATTGTTTTTATTTGTCCCCAGAATAAACTGTAATTGCATTGTCCATGGGAATGTGGCCATCCTCTGTTTTCATTCATACATTCCTGCTGCAGTGACAGAGTGTACACCCCATCCTACGAGATTGGAGATTGGATTGCAGCCGCGCTTAGAGCAGCTGAATTAGTTACCTGGATGTTCATTGCAAGGCTGGTTCAGTGAGGACACGGCATACAGGCTTACACACTCTTTAAGGAGATTTTTTTCATGCAACATGAGCACTTCCCCTGACAATGGCATGGCAGGGGAGAGATATAGCAGAACCCTGGGTGCAACATTGGAGAATCCATTGAGGTTGGTCACTCATCGGGGTTTACACACCATTGTGGACGATGACATTGGTTCCCTTGGATTAAAGTTCCGGAAGATGGAGAAGCTCATGATCAAAGCAGTGAAGTCTTTTTGGGACAAAAATACCTTGACTGAGTATCTCGCTCTTGAGAGAATTCTGAGGGGTTAAGGATAAAGAAATTTCCAACGTATGAACTAACCAATGATAGCCTCAAAAGGCAGTGAATAGATATACTTACTTCCTGCTCATTTGAGCTTATGAGGATCATTGTGAACGATCGGATTTTGGTCGGAAAAATGGCTTTTCCAATGGGATTCCGCTCAAGCTTGTCTTGCATACACACGGTCACACCAAATTCCGAAAGTCAAGAACGCGGTGACGTACAACACGTACGACGGCACTAGAAAAAGGAAGTTCAAAAGCCACTGCGCCACCCTTTGGGCTCCTTCTGCTAATCTCGTGTTTATCTCGTGTTAGTAGAAGTTTGGTGAGAGACGATTCGTGCTTTTCAGCTTTCGTGCTTTTCAGTCCATTACTGCTCTTCAGTTTGTGCTTGTGGGTTTGTATCTGGTTTTCAGTGCGTGTAGTCAGTTTGTATCTGTTTTTCAGTGCGTTCTTGTCCGCTCGTTTCTGATTTTCAGCTCGCTCTTCACAGGCCTTGCTGTTTTTTAGTGCGTTCTGTTAGTTCGTTCTGGCCAGCCGACCGTTTTAAAGCCATGTTGCAGGTACGTACTTGTCGTAGAGTTCGTGCTATGTGGGAGCTTGGTGTTGGGGTTATTACTTTGACCCAGGTCCAGTCCATAAACAGGGTGGGGAGGAGTTCATGGACCAAGAATTGGTTGCTCCAGCGTGACCAATTCTCTCATATGCCTTTGCTGCGTAAGATCCAGGAGAATAACCCTGATGATTTCAGGAATTTTCTCTGGATAACGGACCTAGTTTTTCACCGTTTGTTGGCTTTTCTGTCCCCTTATAATACGAAGCAGGACACCTGCATGCGGCAAGCCATCACTCCGGAGCAGAGGCTAGTCGTCACGTTGCAGTACTTGGCGATGGGGAGAAGTCTACAGGACCCCAAGTTCTAAACAGGCATCTCCCCCCAGGCTCTGGGGATCATTATTCCAGAGACCTGTTCTTCTATCATTAAGGTCATGCAGAAAGACTATATTAGGGTAAGTTTTCTCCTTTAACATCACATTCTATGTATTTAATGTTTGCTAATGTATTGTATTTCTTTCATCATTCCCTAATTACCATGATTGTAATATGTTGTGAATGTCCTCTCTATTCTCATGCATGCTGGAAGTTTTTAATGCTACTTTTTTGTCCTTCATCCATATTTGCCTTCACTAACCTCCCCAGCATACTATCCTGGGCCCATACACACCTAGGCTAGTCACTTAACAATGTATTTCTGTCTGCTGTGTCTCCGCCATGTTCATCTCCCACTGCACCAAAAGAGAAGGGGCGGGGAATATTCGAGAAAGAACGTTAGGGGCAGGCGACGCGGGCAGAGTTTCACGCATGCGCAGTGCATATAAAGCTAACACGCGTGTGTCATACCTACGTTCTGTGTGCGTAGGAAGGAGGACCGTAGAAATGTAAGCCCAGTTTAACTGATGCCCTTATTTTTTCTACTCCCTATAACATGGAATATAGTAAGATCAGGATAATTTTGGAACACCATATACCAATTTTTCTTTTGAAGATGAATGCTATGCAAAATTTTTTTCCAAGGGATTTAAAATGGTATCACGTTGAGCTCCCTCCTTATTGAGCACTTTATATCCTAGTGATTATAGCTCCTGTATCTGCAGCAGAACATGGTTGGACTTTATTGGGACCTGTAATGCCCCGTACACACGGTCGGACATTGATCGGACATTCCGACAACAAAATCCTCGGATTTTTTCCTACGGATGTTGGCTCAAACTTGTTTTGCCTACACACGGTCGCACAAAGTTGTCGGAATTTCCGATTGCCAAGAACGCGGTGACGTCAAGCACGTACGACGAGACTAGAAAAGGCCGGTTCAGAACCAAGCGCAGCACCCTTTGGGCTCCTTTTGCTAATCTCGTGTTAGTAAAAGTTTGGTGAGAGACGATTCGCGCTTTTTCAGACTCGTGGCTTTCAGATCGTTTTCTGCCGTTCAGTTTGTGCTTGTGGGTTTGTATCTGCTCTTCAGTGCGTGCAAGCAAGTTCCGCGTGACTTTAGTCACTGTATTCTTGTTCGTTCGTTACTGGTTTTCAGGTCGCTCTTCACAGGCCTTGCTGTTCTTCAGTGCGTTCTGTTACTTCGTTCTGAGCAGCCGACCGTTTTATAGCCATGTTTCGTATGCGTACTCCTCGTAGAGTTCGTGCTGTGCGGGGGCTTGGTGTTGGGGTCCTGACCTTGACACAAGTCCAGTCCATGAACAGGGTGGGGAGGAGTTCATGGACCAAGAATTGGTTGCTTCAGCGTGACCAGTTCTGTCATATGCCTTTGCTCCGTGAGATCCGTGAGAATAATCCTGATGATTTCAGGAACTTTCTCAGGATGACGGACCCCGTGTTTCACCGTCTGTTGGCTTCGCTGACCCCCTATATCAGCAGGCAGGATACCTGCATGAGGCAAGCCATCACTCCGGAGCAGAGGTTGGTCGCTACCTTGCGGTATTTGGCCACAGGGAGAAGCCTGCAGGACCTCAAGTTCTCGACAGGCATCTCCCCCCATGCTCTGGGGATCTTTATCCCAGAGACCTGTTCTGCCATCATACAGGTCCTACAGAAGGAGTATATGAAGGTAAGATTTTTATCCTTTTATATCACATTTTATTGTATTGAATGTTTGATAATATATTGTATTTCTTTCCTCATTCCCTAATTACCATGATTGTATTATGCTGTGAATGTCCCCTTTGTCCTCATGCATGCTTGATTTTTATGTAATTATTATTTTATGTCCTTCATACATATTTGCCCTTCAATAACCTCCCCAGCATGGTGTCCCCTGCCCTATATTCACCTCATGTAGTCACTTAACAATGTATTTTATCAGCTCCATAGTAGTGCTTTACCCCAAACACCCCCTAAAATGTTTGGAAATGTTATTTTGGATTTAAATTCAGGCAGAGGGCCAGAGGCTTTTTTTTGTGGTGTCCCCAAATTTTTGGTAACCCTCCCTCCCCCAACTGCTAAGTCAGCTGATCCCAATTCTCTATCCTCAATCATCTATCTGCTGACTTTGCCAAACCCATACACAATATACCCACCTCTTTAGTGCTCAGATTTATGGATGAATTCCCCAAAGCATGTAGTGCAAGGGCCTGCCTGTATACTTTCCAATGGTACTGTTTAAAGTTCTTGTATCCTATTATGATCTTGATAGGTAATAGCAGAATGTCCAAATGTGCTCAAATGTGTACAGTGTGTAAAAAGAATTTTGGATTCCCCTAATTGGGCTTTAAAGCAGCAAAGTATACCATTACAAAGATCATTAATAAAACAATTTATTTGACAAAATGTCCAATATCATATGTACATGTTGAATCTGGTTCAATAATGAGTTCATATTCCATAAAACGGCAAAATGCATATCACATCATTACATTACATGGTGTAGTAAAATGCCGAAGCCCCGACGCGTTTCGACCTGAGTGCGGTCTCTTCAGGGGGCACCTCTAAATCTATAAAGTAATACAAATATTGAGACTGGTAGATAATTTTCTATAAAAGATTACATTGGATAAAACATAATGATGGGTTATTACCGTTGAAGTGAGGTAGACTTGTCTGGTGGGAGCATTGGGGAGCCACAGAGGGGTCCGGGCGGCGTGCAGGCCATCCCCACCCCCCACCCGGGGAAAGAGCCAGCCCCCAGGGGCTTACAAGGAGCCACACTGATGCACGCCCCCCCGGGGGAGCGAGAGACCGAACACCTGCAACAGATATCCATGAGCAGCCATTAAAAAAGTAACATATTAGTGTGTAAGTCATCGTTGTATGTATTGATTTAAATTGTATATGGAGACCAAAAATGTGTGTATGTTTACAGGGATGGTAGTTGGATCACATAAATGAGACGAATAAATGATCAAATTGAGTTAGTGTTGCTAGCGACCCCAATACAATATGCAAGTGGTGCCTGATGTGTGAGTGAAAATGTGTGCTGTGAGTGAGAGAGAACAGGGAATCCTTGGGAAGGTGCATGATGAGGAAAATCGTGGTGTAATGGTGTGGCGGTCCAAGTGTTGGCAAAAAGGTGAAGGGTAAAAAACAAACCAAACAAAACAAAACAAAAACTGTGAGGAAAAGAAAAAATGAAAAAGTGATGAAGAGCCAACCAAATGGCAGTGTGTGAAAAAAAGGGGATGTGACATGAAGTGGTGTGACTAAAAACCATATTAAATTTACCTTGTGCTATGTAAAGTTGTATGGGGTATGAGGCTAGTTGGCTTGGCAGAAACCAAGCTGCAATTGCTGAGAAAACAGATATCATTTGTCCTGACCAGCATGGAAAGACTATTGACTGGTAAACATTTTGGTCTCCTATATATAGCTAAGCTGAGGCTGATAGGATAATCACATGCAGGTGCCCAACTCCCCCACCCACCCAGGATCATGGCGTGTGGGCCGCCAGCTGCAGCCCACGTGTGGCTCCCTCGGCGTCCCGGAAGACCGGCCGGTCCCGACCACCGTCGTCACCTCCGTCGTCACCTTCGTCGCAAAACGCGTGACGTCATGACGGCGTGCGCGCGCCGGGCCCCCGCGCACGCGCACACCGCCATGAGCGCTCCGGAGGTGAACACGGGACGCCGCCGGCAGGGTGGAGCTCGCCATGGCGCCTAATAGTAGACGCCAAGCAGAGCAAGCAAGGGGGCGTGCGGGATATCCACACGCCCCCACCCTGCCGGGAAGTCTCGAGGAAGCCAGGCTCCACCCAGAGGGGGGAGGGAGAATGAAACCGCACCCACCGGGACCCATCAACGATCCCCCAAGCATGAGATCCACATATAGACTAGCATATGCATGGTCATGAAATGTACCAAGAAAAACAATAATGATAGATGTTACATATATTAAACAGGGGCAGGGTGCCAAAGCCCTGACCTCGGACTCCTGCATAGAAGCCAATAGAGTTTAGTCATGAATTACCATGTAAGGTATTGAATGTCATGCAGTACAGGGGTCTGTTCCTCCTGGTACATGGAAAGGGAAAGGATTGGATCTCAATCCAATTCCCCCTTGATTAGAACAAAAATGTTCAAAAATTGTATATATGTTGAAATTAAATTGGCAAATGCAGGAATCCGAAGGTGGCATGAGACACACTGCTTCCTGTTTTGATCTCTGGTATGTCAAAGCGGGGAGGGGTGTTTAACCACCCAAGAAAATTAGAACTAGGGGAGACATACATATGAGAGAACAAGGGAGCTGCACACCCTGAAATCTCTCATATGTATGTCTCCCCCTAGTTCTAATTTTCTTGGGTAGTTAAACACCCCTCCCCGCTTTGACATACCAGAGATCAAAACAGGAAGCAGTGTGTCTCATGCCACCTTCGGATTCCTGCATTTGCCAATTTAATTTCAACATATATACAATTTTTGAACATTTTTGTTCTAATCAAGGGGGAATTGGATTGAGATCCAATCTTTTCCCTTTCCATGCACCAGGAGGAACAGACCCCTGTACTGCATGACATTCAATACCTTACATGGTAATTCATGACTAAACTCTATTGGCTTCTATGCAGGAGTCCGAGGTCAGGGCTTTGGCACCCTGCCCCTGTTTAATATATGTAACATCTATCATTATTGTTTTTCTTGGTACATTTCATGACCATGCATATGCTAGTCTATATGTGGATCTCATGCTTGGGGGATCGTTGATGGGTCCCGGTGGGTGCGGTTTCATTCTCCCTCCCCCCTCTGGGTGGAGCCTGGCTTCCTCGAGACTTCCCGGCAGGGTGGGGGCGTGTGGATATCCCGCACGCCCCCTTGCTTGCTCTGCTTGGCGTCTACTATTAGGCGCCATGGCGAGCTCCACCCTGCCGGCGGCGTCCCGTGTTCACCTCCGGAGCGCTCATGGCGGTGTGCGCGTGCGCGGGGGCCCGGCGCGCGCACGCCGTCATGACGTCACGCGATTTGCGACGGAGGTGACGACGGTGGTCGGGACCGGCCGGTCTTCCGGGACGCCGAGGGAGCCACACGTGGGCTGCAGCTGGCGGCCCACACGCCATGATCCTGGGTGGGTGGGGGAGTTGGGCACCTGCATGTGATTATCCTATCAGCCTCAGCTTAGCTATATATAGGAGACCAAAATGTTTACCAGTCAATAGTCTTTCCATGCTGGTCAGGACAAATGATATCTGTTTTCTCAGCAATTGCAGCTTGGTTTCTGCCAAGCCAACTAGCCTCATACCCCATACAACTTTACATAGCACAAGGTAAATTTAATATGGTTTTTAGTCACACCACTTCATGTCACATCCCCTTTTTTTCACACACTGCCATTTGGTTGGCTCTTCATCACTTTTTCATTTTTTCTTTTCCTCACAGTTTTTGTTTTGTTTTGTTTGGTTTGTTTTTTACCCTTCACCTTTTTGCCAACACTTGGACCGCCACACCATTACACCACGATTTTCCTCATCATGCACCTTCCCAAGGATTCCCTGTTCTCTCTCACTCACAGCACACATTTTCACTCACACATCAGGCACCACTTGCATATTGTATTGGGGTCGCTAGCAACACTAACTCAATTTGATCATTTATTCGTCTCATTTATGTGATCCAACTACCATCCCTGTAAACATACACACATTTTTGGTCTCCATATACAATTTAAATCAATACATACAACGATGACTTACACACTAATATGTTACTTTTTTAATGGCTGCTCATGGATATCTGTTGCAGGTGTTCGGTCTCTCGCTCCCCCGGGGGGACGTGCATCAGTGTGGCTCCTTGTAAGCCCCTGGGGGCTGGCTCTTTCCCCGGGTGGGGGGTGGGGATGGCCTGCACGCCGCCCGGACCCCTCTGTGGCTCCCCAATGCTCCCACCAGACAAGTCTACCTCACTTCAACGGTAATAACCCATCATTATGTTTTATCCAATGTAATCTTTTATAGAAAATTATCTACCAGTCTCAATATTTGTATTACTTTATAGATTTAGAGGTGCCCCCTGAAGAGACCGCACTCAGGTCGAAACGCGTCGGGGCTTCGGCATTTTACTACACCATGTAATGTAATGATGTGATATGCATTTTGCCGTTTTATGGAATATGAACTCATTATTGAACCAGATTCAACATGTACATATGATATTGGACATTTTGTCAAATAAATTGTTTTATTAATGATCTTTGTAATGGTATACTTTGCTGCTTTAAAGCCCAATTAGGGGAATCCAAAATTCTTTTTATCTATTTCAGGGTGTGCAGCTCCCTTGTTCTCTCATATGTATGTCTCCCCCTAGTTCTTGTGTACAGTGTGTATTTATATCTTTGTATTATGACACTTCTTACCTGTCCAGTGGGCTGCCAATAGTGTAACTAAGGAGGGGCTGTTCCAAGTAATACCCTGTATTTAGGCATTCATCTCTCAATGAAGTGAAGAGGGTTACCTGTCCAAGAGTCCCCCCCCCTATAATGTTCGAAATGGCCCATGAGAGGGGGGGGAGGGGGAATATGATAGGTGTACCTTATACTTTGTTGTTGTTAAATTCCCCTTAATAAATGCTATCTGGTGGTTGACCCATAATGTTTGTGTCTAATCTGCTTGCCAGGTTTCTGTGAAAAAATAGTAATGTTTATTGTTTTTTCCTCAACAGTTTCCTTCCACGCCACAGGAATGGCAGACTGTGGCCTCCCACTTTGCCCAGCGGTGGGACTTTCCTAACTGCGGAGGGGCAATTGATGGGAAACACGTCCACATCGTCCCACCACCCAACTCGGGGTCGTACTATTATAACTACAAGGGGTTTAATAGTATAGTGATGTTGGCGGTGGTGTCGGCTAATTACGAGTTCTTGTATGTGGACGTGGGGAAGAATGGCCGGATGTCCGATGGTGGAGTCATCGCCCAGACGGAGTTCTACAGGCGTCTCCAGAATTGCAGTTTGGACTTGCCACCTCCAGGAGGACAATGTTGAAGGTCTCCCATTTGTGTTCGTTGCTGATGAAGCATTTGCGCTGGGTGACCACCTGATGCGGCCATTCCCGATGAGGACCCTCACCCCGGAACAGAGGGTTTTTAATTACCGGCTGGCCAGAGCCCGAAGAGTGGTGGAGAACACATTTGGAATCCTGGCCAGCCGGTTCCGACTATTTCTGACACCCATCCATATGGCGGAGTATAAACTGAACCATATTATACTGGCGTGCTGTGTTCTCCATAATTTTTTAAGAAAACATTCAGCCAACTATGCTGGCTCAGTTGGGCCTGAGGCCGGAATCCCAAATACTTCCACAATGACGGCACTTGAAAGCGGCCGTCCTGGCTTGCCCTCCCTGAATGCCCGTGATGTCCGGTTACGATACCTGGAGTTCTTTGCGGGTAGGGGGGCTATCAATATGCCAGACAATATGTGACACCTTTTTCAAATAAAAAACAACCAAAAGCAATTCTTGGTGGACATTTACTGCTTGTGTTTGTTTTAGCTGACCCTGACAGAAATGTGTTGAGTGCAGAAAATGTCGTGATTGGGTAACCTTATAAAGAATAGTGTTGGCTGGTACTTCCTAAATGCAAAAACACATTTCACTACAAGTGCACTTGCAACTGCACTGAACCTGCACTTGTAGTGCAAAGTGTATTTGCCCTTAGGAAATAACCCCCATTTGTGCATAAAACAATTACATCACCCCAAAAGTGTTGTAGTGTTGAGACAATAATCCACACATTCTTGAGTAAGGCACTTTTTTATACCTGCACAATCACATGCGCATTTACCAAAGGTTTTTAAAACAAACCAACATGTTTGTTGTATAAAATGTTTGCAGTAGCATTATGAAAAATCAAAATATCCATTTCAGATAAAACAGGCCTGTGTAAAACCAACAAGAAAGCCAAAAAACTTGAACTTACAAAGTTCACATTAGGTAAAACCTGAAGGCTATATCAGACATCAGTATTTAGGAACTGGGTTTGATATAGCGTTCAGATGGGGGGAAATCACCCCTGGAAAAGCCAAATTTGGAAGATGCACACCAATTTACGAATGTCAACATGTGCTATCTGCCATCAGGGGGGATCAAGGGACGTGTTTTGGGGGAGCAAGCCCTTCCTCAACGCTACTTTATAATTGAGGAAGGGGTTGCACCCCCAAAACGCGTCCATTGATCTCCCGTGATGGCAGATAGCACATATTGGCACACTGTGTGCATCCTCCAAATTTGGCTTTTCAAAACATTGTAAAAATTTAAATTACATAAAACAGGTCATTTTGTGGGGTTTAAATTCGCCCCAAAACATCAATGATGTTATTATTTTTTTTTAATAACATCAGTGATTTGTTGCTGGATGTTTTGCAATTGGAGATTACATCGCATGATCTCCCCTATCAGTATCTGGGCACTTTCTGATGTAAAGCGTTCTCTCTCCCTCACATCACGATCACCTAAAAAGAGATAAAGAACAAAAAAAAACAGGTCTCAAACATCCATCTCTTTTACCTGAGTCTGTGGTCGCAGACACTCACCTGTTGTGGTGCCAATCTCCACCACATCTTCTTCTTCCTCCTGCTCAGCTTCTTGGGTTTGGGGTAGTTCCCCTTCTTCCAGAGGGGGGGGGGTCTGTGTTCTCCTGGGATGAGGAGTGTCCGAGTCTTTTCTCCCCTATGTAAAACAAAAATGGTATAATTAGCACACAGATATTTGATGGCAGAACTATAAAGATGAAACATTGCTTGGAAGTGGGGTACAATTGTCTATTTTAGCCGAGTTCAAAGATGTCTTTTTTTTATTGCCCTTTGTCAAGCTGCAATACTTTACCTGTTTGGTACAAGCTTCACACATGTAACCCCCCCCTATAGTATACACTGGAGCACCTGTGTGCCCCCCCTAATAAAAATGGTGTTCTGGGGTCCCACACTAGTGCTCCAGTGTCCAGATGTGAAAACAGCTGCTCAGTGTCCTCTCCTTACACACAATCTAGTTTGCATTTCATTCTAGTAACAAACCCATCTACCTAAACAAATATTTGGCATCCAAGTAGGCCCCAAAAAAATGTGGGAAAATGCATATGGCCTAAACAATGGTGTTCTAGAGGCCGAACGAAAAATGTTTGATACGAACGAATAATGGGCCCATGAACATTAAAGTTGACCTTTTTAAACGTTACAATTACTAAAATCATATGGAGCAGAACGAACGGAATAAAGCCAGAAAGAATAGAAACACAGCACAACTACTTACTTTTTTGCAGCACTCTCCGGATCTTTCGGTACTGCTCCGGCTCTCTCAACTTCAGGTCCGACCACCGCTTCCTGAGCTGATCTTTTGATCTTCGTACCCCGAAATTCCGCTCGAGACTCCTGACCACTTTCGCCATGATCTTGGCCTTTCGGATGTTCGGGTTGGGGTAAGGCCCATATTTTCCATCATAGTCGGACTTCCTCATGATGTCGACCATCTCCAACATCTCCCCAAACGACATATTTGTGGCCTTAAAACGTCTCCTTCTGGATCGGGACGTGCCTGGATCCGGGCTTTCCTCCTCCTCCTCGTTGCTACAATTAGCACGCACCTGGTGTAACTCCGCCATCATGCTCTTCCTCCACTGCGCCGAACGAAAAGGGGCGGGGAATAGAATAGAAAGAACGTCAGGGGCGGGCGGAGTTACACACATGCGCAGTGTGTATAAAGCGTAACACGCGTGCGTATTACGTACGATCTGTGAGCGGAGGAAGGAGCATTGGACGCGCCGATCGTAAGAACGAAGGTAAGAGACAAACTTGTTCCTATACTGCTTCTAGATTGAGGCCTATATTGTAACAAGATTAGGAGAGTTTGGTCTGACATTAGGCTTTGTCTTGTGTTGTGTCTTGCAGTGAACATGGATATCTTAATGAGAGATACTGACTTCATGCCACTATTCATTGATATGCTAAGGGAGCTGCCCTGTCTGTGGGAGATTACCCACCCCCATTTCAAAAACCAAGCAAAGAGGAAGGCAGCACTGGAGCAATTGAGTGAAATTGTGAAGCAGGTGATCCCCACGGCAGACATCACTTATTTAAAGATCTTAATTGGTTGCCTGAGGAGCACATATCTGAGGGAGCACAAGAAAGTCCTGGATTCACAGAGATCCGGAGCAGCAGATGACATCTATGTCCCCAGGATGTTGTACTACGACAGGCTGCATTTTCTGGCAGGCCAGACTGAACCCAGGCCATCCCTCTCCAGTCTTCCTTCCACGCTTCCTTCCCCCCCGGCTGAGGCTTCTGATGCCCAACCTGGGCCTTCCAGGCCATATGTGGAGGAGCCAAGATTGAGCCAGGTATAGCATTCCTCTAAATATTTCTGCTTGTCCAATCAATGATGTTAACTAGATGTTAGTTGGGAGTACTAATTTAGGATTGTGATTGATGATGCAAAAACTAAAACCATGTCCCTTTTTTCATACACAGGGAAGTCTCAGCCAGGAGGTGGCTGATCTGCAGGTCCCTCCACCCACCCTGAAAACAGAAAGTGGCAGCAGGAGGAGTAGCCTAGAGGAGGCGGCTATCAGATTTTTTTGGAGGGCTACAGAGGTCCTGGGAGCACCACACACCAGGCAGGAGAACCTTGCGGCATTCATTGCCTATAAAATGCAGAGGATGGAGGAGGGCCAACAAGCCATGTGTCAGGCCCTCATATCAGAGGCTCTGGAGAAAGGTGTGAGGGGCCAACTTACACCTCACACACAGCTTTGGGATGGTCCTCCTCCTCCTCCTCCCTCTCCTCCAGGTCCTCCCAGTCCTCCTCCTCCTCCAGGTCCTACTCCTCCTCCTCCTCCAGGTCCTACTCCTCCTCCTGCCACATCTCCTACTGCACAGCCACAGCCCGGAAGGAAGTGTGAAAGGAAGACCAGAGAGTGAGGACCCTGGATCCAGTCTGGTTGGCCAAAAGATGCAGCCTCTTGTGGTACCACAGCCTGGGGACACTGATGTCATCTGCTGCTATCCGAGTCTCTGTGAATCCCGGACCAGACTGCCCTCCCTTATATATGGACTCCTCAGGCCACCAATTTTGAGGTTTAAGAATTGATGTCTGCCGTGGGGGTCCCAGGCTTCACTAATTTCTGCTGTTGATCCAGTGTTGCCTTCCTCTTTGTTTGGTTCTGAGCCCTTAATAAAGGATTTTTGTTTTGAATTATACTCTCCTATGTGTTTTACTTCAAAAATGATGGTTTGTTTGTGAGGATTCAGGTACATTTCAAATATACAATGTGAAATGAACAAGGGACACCAACAACAAAACATCTCATGGAGATTAAATAATAAAAGATATCAATGGTGTTGGGGTAACTTGCCACACAAAACACACACAAAAATATTCTGGAGTAAAAATAAAAATAACATTGAACAAAGATCAGCCTTGGAAAAAATCCAAACATTAAAGAAAAAAAAAGGCTTAAAAACCATAAAAAAAATCCAAAAAAAATATAAAACTGTCAGATGTGACAACTAATAACAATATATTGAGGGAATCCCACTAAAAAAACACAAATAAAACTTTGTGAGAAGTGTGTGTGAATATGAGCAGCAAAACGACTTAATTCTTGTCACATTATAAAGAAGAAGACAGTGCGCTGTATTAAACCATTTTGAACATTGCAGCGTGACGAAAGTGCTGTATCCATTGCGAACGCTAAGTTTACCAGAACGAGCTGTCCCGTGTCGGAATTTCTTCTGAGCATGCGTGGCACTTTGTGCGTCGGAACAGGCCACACACGGTCGGAATTGACGCAATCGGATTTTGTTGTCGGAAAATTTTATCTCCTGCTGTCCAACTTTGTGTGTCGGAAAATCCGATGGAAAATGTCCGATGGCGCCCACACACGGTCGGAATTTCCGACAACACGCTCCGATCGGACATTTTCCATCGGAAAATCCGACCGTGTGTACGGGGCATAAGTGTGGAGTGACTGATGGTCCATGTTGTCTCCCATTAATACAAAGTGACCAGTTTAGTTCTACTGCGAATTACAGGACCTTTAAGACAAAGTCTTTCTTAAAATGTAACACCAAACATGTTATCTATCTGATTACTTGTAAAGCATGTGCAATCCAATATGTAGGTCACACAACTAGGAGGCTTCAGGATTGTTCTCACAATCATGTCTATGATATTGAGAAGGAACATGGCACTAATGTGGCTAGACACTTTAATGGGGCTCATGGGGGTGATATCTCCTTACTACAGATACAGGGTATAGAGAAAGCCATCACCCCTAGGAGGGGTAGGGATAATATTAGGATTTTGTGTAAATGGGAGTCTTTTGGATCTTTTCTTTGCAAATTTTTGGATTATCCGATACAAGTCTAGTATATGGTCGGATAGTCTATAATATGGAAAAATTGATAGATATATATATATATATATATATATATATAGTACTTCAATTGGTGTGTCATGTTCTTTTAATAGGACCATCTGCTATATCTTTTTCTTTCTATTTTCCGTTCTGTCTTGTTCTTTGTTTTTGCTTTATAGAGATATTTATACAAATGTATCTTTTTTCTTTTACAGATACAATTTTATTTATATTTGAGAAGCCAATGTTCCTTTGACATATTTGGAGTTATGTGTATGTCTTTTTAAATAGAGACAGAGGTTGAAAAGTCCAATCACCTAATTAATTATATGTGATGTTTAACATATATATACGTATGGTGGTTGTATTTTGTAGGGTTCTGACAAAGCACGCTAGTCACGTGAAACGCGTCACCTGCTTCCCTCGGCCTGCACACCATTGAGTGCTGTTGTTTTTATTTGTCTCCAGAATAAACTGTAATTGCATCGTCTATGGGAGTGCGGCCATCCTTCATTTTCGTTCATGTATCTTTGCTTGCTGATGTAAAATATACTAAGGCCCCTTTTACACGGGGCTGTCCGTTTTTACTACTCCGCTTGCTCAGCGGGGATCGCTCCATTGATCCCCACTGAGCCGGCAGATGACAAGTCCATCTTTGCACTCTGTGCAGGGACGGACCTGTCAGAAAGTCCACTCTCCCCTATGGGGATCAGATGATTACGGACCGCCTGTCCGTTTTCATCCGATCCGATAGACGGATGGAAATTAGGACATCCATCTGTCTGGATTTTGCAGAGCGGATCGGGGCCTCCCCCAGACACAAGCTCGGAGTTTTCCATGGTGAGCGGACTCTGCGCCCTGTGCCGGCTCTAAGGGGCCCCTGACTGATGCCAGCCACAGCGCCCGGATCCCCCCCGGTTAAAGTGGATTATATTCTAGGCTGGTGTGGAGGATGAGCGTCCAGTGATGTCGTGCTGCATCCTCTTTTCTTTCCACATATCATTCTGATGGGAGTGAATGCCTAGTCCCTGTCATATGAAGCACATTCCATCTGCCAGATTCCTACCGTGGGTTCCTATTGTGACTACCTACCTGACGATTCCTGGAGTTCCTGCGGAGTCCAATCCAGAAGTTCCAACTACCTGGATATCTCCCCATCTGCCCAGGGTGGCACATTGCCTTTCAGACTCCATGTCGCTGACAAGGGAGTCCATTCCATCTGGTAAGAGTTTATACTTATTATTCTCTCATTGATGCCATCTTTCGTCAGATGCGGTTTTCTTCCACGGATCAACCTTGTCGTTTTTCAACACTCAGAACAACCACCATCCTCAGTGATTGTATCCGTGTTCACATATGGTTGGACATTACACATTTTATTAATCTGTTTTTTGGTCTATAGACTTTTTTGCATTTATTTTTGCTCACTATATTGGGTTGAAGGACTTATGTTTTCATGGATTTTATTATGTTTCAATTTTAATTTTTTTTCCTTATTATGCGCTACATTTTTTCCCATTTTGTATATTGTCTTTGTCACGCTACATGTAGCCGCTCCTTTTTCACTAGTTAGCGCAGTGTTTTTTTGCACACTTTTATAATGGTGAATTATATTTCCATTTATTTTTCTTGTGTAGTGCATCCCAAATTTTTAATACCATCCGTGTCAATGTGCGTGTATTTTCTCCCAATGTCCTATTATGTGGTGGTTTCCATATATTCCTTCCTAATTGTGTATTAGCCATTATGTGTTCTATATTAACCCACCTTTTCTCATTGTTTGATATAGCCCATTCCACCACGCGTGTTAACAAAACCGGCTCGTAATATTTTTGAAAGTCAGGTACATTTAATCCCCCTTGTTTTTTATACTTTCTTCAAAATTGCCAGAGAAATTCTAGGTTTCTTATTGTGCCATATTAATTTAGTAATTAAAATTCTTAAAGTTCTAAAATATGCGGGGGTATATATGGGGAGCATCTGAAACTTGTACATGATCTTCGGAATGATTATCATCTTTAGGGCGTTAATCCGGCCCATCCATGATAGGGGGCGTGCTGCTATCCTTTTTATTTCTAGTTTTATCTCCTCTAATAATGGGATATAGTTTGCTTGATGTATTTCCTCTGGCGATGCTGTTAATTTAATCCCAAGATATTTTATTTCCATCCTCCTCCAAGTGAATGGAAACTCTTGTTGTAAACTCTGTTCCTCTTTCAATTTCATATTTATATTTAATATTTCGGATTTACTCGAATTGATCTTAAAATTAGATCTCCGTATTCCTTTAGTGCTTTCATAAGATTGGGTACTGTAATTTGGGGGTTTGATATATAGAATATAATATCATCTGCAAATGCAGCCAATTTATGCTTCTCTTCTCCGACTTTGAAGCCCCCTATGTCTGCATCCCCCCGCACTGTTGCCAGAAAAGGTTCCAGCGCCAGCACAAACAGGAGCGGAGACAGGGGACATCCCTGTCTCGTCCCATTATTCATTCCAAAGGGGGATGATAATGTTTCATTTACTTTCACCATGGCTGTAGGACCTTTATATAAATTCTTGTATCCACTGCATCATCCTTGGGCCTATCCCCATGCTCTCTAGGGTGCTCATCATGAATCCCCAGTCTACCCTGTCGAATGCCTTTTCGGCATCTATCTAATGCCCCGTACACACGACCGGACATTGATCGGACATTCCGACAACAAAATCCATGGATTGTTTCTGACGGATGTTGGCTCAAACTTGTTTTGCGTACACACGGTCGCACAAAGTTGTCGGAATTTCCGATCGCCAAGAACGCGGTGACGTACACCACGTGTCACGAGACTAGAAAAGGCCAGTTTAGAACCAAGCGCGACACCCTTTGGGCTCCTTTTGCTAATCTCGTGTTAGTAAAAGTTTGGTGAGAGACGATTCGCGCTTTTTCAGACTTGTGGTTTTCAGATCGTTTTCTGCTGTTCAGTTTGTGCTTGTGGGTTTGTATCTGTTCTTCAGTGCGTGCAGCAAGCGATGCGTGATTCTTGTCATTCTGTTCTTGTTCGTTCGTTACTGTTTTTCAGGTCGCTCTTCACAGGCCTTGCTGTTCTTCAGTGCGTTCTGTTACTTCATTCTGAGCAGCCGACCGTTTTCTAGCCATGTTGCGTATACGTACTCCTCGTAGAGTTCGTGCTGTGCGGGGGCTTGGTGTTGGGGTCCTTACCTTGGCACAAGTCCAGTCCATGAACAGGGTGGGGAGGAGTTCATGGACCAAGAATTGGTTGCTTCAACGTGACCAGTTCTGTCATATGCCTTTGCTCCGTGAGATCTGTGAGAATAATCCTGATGATTTCAGGAACTTTCTCCGGATGACAGACCCCGTATTTTACCGTTTGTTGGCTTTGCTGACCCCTTATATTAGCAGGCAGGATACCTGCATGAGGCAAGCCATAACTCCGGAGCAGAGGTTAGTCGCCACCCTGCGGTACTTGGCGACGGGGAGAAGCCTGCAGGACCTTAAGTTCTCGACAGGCATCTCCCCCCAGGCTCTGGGGATCTTTATCCCAGAGACCTGTTCTGCCATCATACAGGTCCTGCAGAAGGAGTATATTAAGGTAAGATTTTTATCCTTTAATATCACATTTTGTTGTATTTAATGTTTGCTAATATATTGTATTTTGTTCCTCATTCCCTAATTACCTGAATGAGGAAAGAAATACAATATATTGATGTTTTTCTTGATGTTTTCCAAGTCCCTATTACACCCCATGATCTCCCCGATCAGGATCTGTGCACTTTCCGAGGTGAAAGGATCTGGATCCACAACATCACGATCACCTAAAAAGATAGTAACCAAAAAACACCATGTATTATAAATATGCTGGCATCCATCCCTTACCTGAGCCTAGTGTCGCAGACACTCACCTGTTGTGGTGCCAATTTCCACCACGTCTTCCTCCTCCTGCTCTGCTTGTTCTGGGTGGATTTCCCCTTCTTCCAGAGGTGGGGGGTCTCTGGTCTCCTCGGATGTCCTCCGAGTCTTTTCTACCCTATGTAAAAAAAAATAGGTCTACTTAGCACACAGATATTTGATGGCAGAACTATAAAATGTTTTGGCAGAGTTCCAAGATGTTGCATTTTTCTACAATTTCTGCTAATATCTTTTCCCACTTCTTTCACGACTTCATCCTTCTGTCCATCCCGGTATATCCAACCTTGGAACACCTATTTCCTTTCAGAAATCTTCTAAGTCCTCTGGATATTTTAGTCTCACAGATCTACCTTCTTTCTGAGCTACTAGGGATGCCGGGAACCCCCAGCTATATTTAATATTAGCCGTTCTCATTTGAACCAATAATGGCCTAAGAAGTCTTCTTCTTTCCCGTGTTTCTACTGGTAGATCTGTGAAGATTTGAAGTTCTGTATCCTTGTATTTTAGTGGTGGTCTATGTCTCAATCTATTCCATATCTCTGCCTTATCTTCATATAGCTGAAATCGTACTATGAAATCTCTGGTATTTCTGCGTTTAGATACGAAGGTGTCCTAATTCTATGTACTCAATCTATTTTGAGTTCTTGTCTATTTCCTTCATAGTTTTTTCCAGCTCTTCACTTTTCTCTTCTGGGAGCGCTCTTATCCTTAGATTCTGGCGCCTGCTTTGGTTTTCTTGATTTTCTATTCTGTATAGTATTTCCCTCTGACTGGTTTGCAGAGTTTTAACTTGTGTTTTTAGTTCTTGTATTTCTGAGGCTTGCTTTTAGTTCTTGTCCTCCATTTCCTCTACCCTTTTTAGCAGATGACCCAAGTCAGCTCGTATTGTTGCGATTTCTGTCTTAAAAGACTTTTCTAATCTCTTTTCTAATCTTTCAAACATCTCTATTATTTCTGATTTGGTTGGCAATTGGGCATAAGTACTTTGCTCGCCTGCGCCTGCTTTGTTGTCCATCCTGGTGTCTGCTTTAGTTTTTCCTGTATTTCTCCTTTCTTTTTCACAGACCCTTTTTTCTTTTCTTTAGTCGTTTGCTGTTTTTCAGGGACAGGGCGTTTTCCTCTTTTGTTAAATATTTTTGGATTGTACTAGTGTTAAAACTTTCCCTTGGGGTTTTAGGCTTGGTTCCTTTTGTAGTTCTGCTTCTAATTCTATTGTTTTATATAGGTAAGAAAGAAGACTGATGCAGGGTTTTCACAGTCGCCAGGGTTTGCCAATGCACCTGCACAGTTTTCCCATTCATCAAGGTTTCACAGTCAATTCACCGTCCATCAATTTCAGGGGGTACACTGGGGAAGACACATAGATGCGCATGTAAAAATTTTCACAGACAGTAAAGTTTGCATAGGCAAATGCAAGATTTTCACATTTAACAGGGTTTCATCATCGTTTACCGGCCCATAGGCAGGTGCAGGGTTTTCCCATTTAACAAGGTTTCACATTCAATCACCTGTGCATAAGCAGTTTCCATGCAAAACATATTTAAGGGTGTTTATTTACTGCTTACAGTCCGTTTGCTCACCTCTCCCTTATAGGTATTTCCTATTTGGGGGTCGCACTGTAACAGATGACATGGTGTACGTGTAAGTTTTTTACCGTTAGTAGGCTTTGCGAAAGCAAGTTCAGGGTGCAGGATTTTCACTTTCAACAGAATTTCATCATCAATTTCCAGCTCATCAGCAAATTGAGAGCATGGCTTATTTAAAAAATAATTCTTGCTTTTCACAGTCCGTTTGCCTGTTCCCCTCTAGGTACTTCCATTAGGGGGGTCACACTGGAACAGGCAAAGGGATACATGTACCAGCTTTTCACATTTAACCAGGTTTACAAAGTGCAAGTACATATATTTCACCTTCAGAGTTTCACAGTCTGCTTGCCATGACAGACAGATTTCTTGCAAAGCCCGTGCGAAAATAAAACCACCTGCTCACAGTCCGTTCACCAGTTTGCTCACCTCTCTTATTTAGGGGGTCGCACTAGAGCAGGTGAAGAAATGCACAAATGAAGTTTTCACACCCAGCAGGGTATTGCAGTTGAGGATGCAGTTTTTTCACATTCAACAAGATTTCAACAGGGTTTCCTAGTCCATTACCATAGCATGATTGATTACATGCATAGCATATATAAAAAGGTACTGCTTACTGCACACATTCCATTAATCCATTTGCTCCCTTATATGTATTCCCTATTAGAGGATCACACAGGTGCAGGCAGGGAAATACACATGCCAGGCTTCTCAGTCAATTAGGTTTTTCAAATGCAAATGCAAAATTTCACTCTTCAGCAAGGTTTCATGTTCAGTTAGCAGTGCATAGGCTGATCGCAAAAAAAGCTCATAACTGTCTGCTCACCTCTCCCTCTGTATGTTCCTTCCAAGTCTCAAGGGGGTGGGGGGGGTGCAAGAGGGGGTCATCCAGGTGTGTTGCTCCGTGTTCTCTCCTGTGTTCAGGGCTGCCGTCCCTCCTCCTCCTCTTCCAACATCAAGCCGGCTGCCAATTCAAGCATTCGCTGTCCTGGTGGTGTTATGGGGGTACAGTGGGCTTTCACCTCTGCTACATGTCCCGGCCTCTCACGCTGCTGACTACAGCTCGTCCATCGGAGCCTCCCTCATCCGCTCAGTCCAGCCCCATGACCGTGCTCCTCCCCTACCTCAGCAGCAACAGCACACACCCATCCTGTGTAGACCCACACAGATTTTAACCCTAACCATACATGTTTTAAACCTATTGATCTACAAATGTAATGCAAGGGTCTACCGACAGTATCTTACAAAAGTGATTACACCTCTCACATTTTTGTAAATATTTTATTATATCTTTTCATATAACACTGAAGAAATGACACTTTGCTACAATGTAAAGTAGTGAGTGTACAACTTGTATAACAGTGTAAATTTGTTGTCCCCTCAAAATAACTCAACACACAGCAATTATTGTCTAACAATAAAAGTGAGTATACCCCTAAGTGAAAACGTCCAAATTGGGCCCAAAGTGTCAATATTTTGTCAATATTTTTGGTGGCCACCAATTTTTTCCAGCACTGCCTTAACCCTCTTGGGCATGGAGTTCACCAGAGCTTCACAGGTTGCCACTGGAGTCCTCTTCCACTCCTCCATGATGACATTACAGAGCTGGTGGATGTTAGAGACCTTGTGCTCCTCCACCTTCCATTTGGGAATGCCCCACAGATGCTCAATAGGGTTTAGGTCTGGAGACATGCTTGGCCAGTCCATCACCTTTACCCTCAGCTTCTTTAGCAAGGCAGTGGTTGTCTTGGAGGTGTGTTTGGGATCGTTATCATGTTGGAATACCACCCTGCGGCCCATTCTCCGAAGGGAGGAGATCATGCTCTGCTTCAGTATGTCACAGTACATGTTGGCATTCATGGTTCCCTCAATGAACTGTAGCTCCCCAGTGCTGGCAGCACTCATACAGCCCCAGACCATGACACTCCCACCACCATGCTTGACTGTAGGCAAGATGCACTTGTCTTTGTACTCCTCACCTGGTTGCCGCCACACACGCTTGACACCATCTGAACCAAATAAGTTTATCTTGGTCTCATCAGACCACAGGACATGGTTCCAGTAATCCATGTCCTTAGTCTACTTGTTTTATGCAAAACTGTTTGTGGGCTTTCTTGTTCATCATCTTCAGAAGAGGGTTCCTTCTTGGATGACAGCCATGCAGACCAATTTGACCAATACTGGCAGCACTCCTACGTCTATTTCCCAAACACAACCTCTGGATATGACGCTGAGCACTTCTTGGTCGACTTAAAAACGTCTTTTTAGTCGACCATGGCGAGGCCTGTTCTGAGTGGAAAAAGGGTAAAGAAAGAGGCGCCTTCTAAGTATGAACTGTAGAAACTTTATGGTACAATAAATAAAAACACTCACATTGAGGTTAAAAACAATCAGCATGAGGAAAATCCTGCAGCAGTGCGTCTCCTTGCTCGCTGATTCAACAGGCTGTGTCACTTAGGAACCCATAGAAAGCCATCCGCTGGCTCTGTACACTCTGTGGCTCAGATGGTAATACAGAGGAGAGGTCTGAGGCGCTTGTGGACTGCAGTGGTGTCTGATGTCACTGGAAGTGTTTACAATGCCGTTTCTGAGCCTGCGCACTGTCAGTGGAATGGACAGGCGCGCTCCTTTGTCAAGCTGGATATGCAGGAATTCAACATGCTATATATAGAGTCCACCATCTTGTGGTGATAGGGGGAAATGGCAGGTGATGATGAAACACAGGTGGAGAATAATATGGTCGTACAGATAAGGGGCCATCTAGTGGACATACTGGAAAAAACATACTGGAAATAACAATAAAAACAACAATGATAACCAATGTAATATACTATATATTGAGAATGGGAATGGCCATAGGACAAAAAGAGAGGAATGGAACAATAAAAGGTGGCTAAAATAAAAATAAAAACAATGATAAGATATGTGTGATAAATCTTAAAATATTGGGAAAAAAGCATTTAGACTTGATGTAAGTATTGGACATTCAGCCCATCATGGGGGATCATGAGGGGATACTAATGTGCTGGTAATTTAAGAAATAGGGACAAGGGGGCCAAATGCTGGACAGGTTCCATGTATAGGCAATAGCAACATGATGATCTAGAGTCATGTGTACGAGTAAATAAGAAAATGTAGAGATCAGTATATTTAATAAAGGCCGATAGGGGCACTGGGTATGAGATTAGTAAATAATGAACTGTCTGTGGTGTACACATATATTGGTGAGAGTATGTGTGATGGCCTGAAAATAGTTAAAGAGCTAGACTGTTAAAGAGAGAAATGATGTATGGCAGATATAAAATACCCTAAATGGTGAGAGGGGCCATAGATCTATGGTGTCAGCCGCAAGCCTGGCTCTGCATAATGGAGACAGGTCTCCTGTAAACCATCAGGTGGAGGGAGGGGGGGGGTTGGGGTTTGGGGGGGTTAAGGGAAGGGAAAGTGAAAAGGGAAGGAACATTACAATTAACGGAAAAAAGTGTAAAGCGGACGGTTTTCTATGGGTTCCTGAGTTATACAGCCTGTTGAACCAGCAAGCAAGGAGACGCACCGCTGCAGGATTTTCCTTATGCTGATCGTTTTTAACCTCAATGTGAGTGTTTTTAGTTATTGTACCTTAAAGTTTCTACAGTTCATACTTAGAAGGCGTCTCTTTCTTTACCCTTTTTTACATGTTTTGGAGCGTGCTTCTGCTATCCTGAAGAGCCCTGCCCTGAGTTATGGACCATTTCTTCTTCACCCCTGGATATCACAATCCATCTTGCACAGTTTGTGCTCTCCCCTGATCCACACCCATTACAATTACACAGACTCAAGTTCTCTGGCATTATTTGAACTACAGTTTGCGCCAGAACCACCCCCATTTCTACTGTTCTGAGTGGGACATGTCCTGTTAAATCGCTGTATGGTCTTGGCCACTGTGCTGCAGCTCAGTTTCAGGGTCTTGGCAATCTTTTTATAGCCCAGGTCATCTTTATATAGAGCAACAATTCTTTTTTTTTTGCCATGAGGTGCCATGTTCAACTTCCAGTGACCAGTATGAGAGAGTGAGAGCGATAACACCAAATTTAACACACCTCCTCCCCATTCACACCTGACACCTTGTAACACTACCGAGTCACATGACACTGGGGAGGGAAAATAGCTAATTGGGCCCAATTTGCACATTTTCACTTAAGCTGCGTACACACGATCGGATTTTCCGACGGGAAATATGTGATGACAGGCTGTTGGCGGAAAATCCGACCATTTGTACACTCCACCGGACAATTGTTGTCGGATTTTTCGCGGACGTTATATAAGCTGTACACTCACTACTTTACATTGTAGCAAAGTGTCATTTCTTCAGTGTTGTCACATAAAAAGATATAATAAAATATTTACAAAAATGTGAGGGGTGTACTCACTTTTGTGAGATACTGTAAATAGATGTAAATTAAATGCATTGCTTAGATGGGATCTCATGATACAGAGATTATGTTAAACCTAAAGGAGATTGACAAGTAGTCAACAACAGTACTGTGAGTTAATGAGTATTTACCTTTAGTGGGGTTACATGTTATTTATAATAAATCAACAGACTTATTATTTAATAGTCTATCTTTGAAATAAGAGACTTCAAAGGAGAATCCTGCTGATTCCCCCATACAGAGGATGGCCTCCAGTCTGTTATTCCATTCTCAGGGTAAATTCATATTATCTGCACATAAATTGGAATAAGGAGTTAGCTATTATTCATTTAGCTTGAAATAAGGATCTACAAATATACATCACATTACCTCTTTTAGTTCTCCCTCATCAGGATAAATCATTTGTAAATACTACGGAATTATGCATTGCACAGTTCTACAATATTAGATCAGTACCTGCAAATTGTTTATATATATATATATATGCCTCACAGGTGTGGCACAGCAAGATGCTTATTAGACAGCATGATTATTGCACAGTTGTGCCTTAGGCTGGCCACAATAAAAGGCCAACTCTAAAATGTGCAGTTTTACTGTATTGTGGGGGGTCTGGGGGGGTCCGAAAACCAGTCAGTATCTGGTGTGACCACCATTTGCCTCGCGCAGTGCAGCACATCTCCTTCGCACAGAGTTGATCAGGTTGTTGATTGTAGCCTGTGGAATGTTGCTCCATTCCATTTCAATGGCTGTGCAAAGTTGCTGGATATTAGCAGGAACTGGAACACGCTGTCGTATACGCCGATCCAGAGCATTACAAGAAAAAGTCGTTCAGCTCATGATAAATAGGGGCAAACACAAAAGTTTAGCATTTATAATTTTGCTCAGTGTGTGTGTGTGTGTGTGTGTATATGTATATATATATATATATATATATATATATATATATATATATATATATATATATATATATATATATATATATATATATAGCACTAACTCTCGGTGGAGCTGCTGGTTTAAGCGGGCTGTTACCTTCACTCTCGATACCTCTGTTCCACCAGCACCGGGTCTAGGGTTCCGTTGAGTTTACCTCTGGACGATATAAGCACCAACACTTGAGTACGTTTTCAATGCTTTATTGAACCAAGTAACGAAGGAAGTAGCAGGAAAGAGGCAGGAGGAAAATGGCAGGGAAGCTCAAATACCTTTCTTTAGGTTTCTTTAGAACATCCTTTAAAGTTGAATACTGTAATTGAATGCAATCCCCTTTTGTGGGACACGATCTTTGCTCGTCTGGATAGGCCTCTCTCACTTGCCTAGCAGCCAGTACGTAGCACAAACAAAAGTCTCTGCCACAGACTTGCTTGAAATAAACCTGTACGATCCTCTGCCACAGGATGTATTGGTTCACAATGAATGTCAGACACAGTACTTGGACCTCTAAGCCAACCCGGCAGTACCATGCAATAAGACTACTTCAGCATACATCCTCCAACCGAGTCACCAGGCCCCTCTCCAGACCAGCACTCTGCATGATCCTTCCATGACGGGTCCTCCCCTGGGATCTTCTCGGTTGTCCAGCATCTTCACTCTGGATAGACAGCTCAGGACCATTCCTCGGCTGCTGTGGTAGGCCCCAGACAGGCTTCTGGGCCCACCCACGCACAGCAGCGACGCGGGTCTCCGGAACGGAGGACCACGAGGTGGTACTCTAACACATACCTGTCAGCCAGGAGGGCCAGCAGGTGGCTGTAAACGAACCCCTAAACATGGCATCTGTCCCATAAATACCCTCTCCCAGAATGCAACTCGGAGGACCACCTCCACCCAGTTGTCCCTGGGACAGAGGAGCACTCGTCCGCTTTAACACATTGCTTTTCCAACACCCGCCGATGGTGACGACACCCACCAGCACAATGTGGAACCACACGCAACGTCAGCCAAGCTGGAACAGAGGAAAATCTAACTTCCTATAACGAGCAATTCACTAAATGTACCTATCAGATGGTAGATCACAAATCTACCAGTGCTACTTACTCCCTCCACTACAATAGATGTTGTCCCCAACGTCTGTCCAAAAATAATGATAATAACTCCCAAGCCTGAGAGTAGGTATTTGAGTTTAAAACTTGGATTAGATAAAGAAGAAGGAAAGACAGTGGAAAGGCATTATAAGATTAACATCTATAAAACAATATGTTCACGTCCGTAAACAAAACCATCCTATGACTGTACATAACCTCACTGTCTATCTAGCTGAAAATCCTAACAGCCTGATAGAGGATCAAATGGTTCCTGAAAAGGAAAGCATATTAACACACATATATCCTGTACAACTTCAGGAGCAAAGCCTCATTTAAAAATGAGACTCTCTTCCCATAATCTATATCAAAATAATCTTTAGGGGTCCATCCCTGTATAAATTTTTTTTTGTTTTTCCTTCAAATGAAAGAAATCCGGCTAGCAAAAAAAAGAAGTCCTTGGATTTGAAACACTGAGATGAATATCCAGATCTTGACCACGAAGATCTCTTTATACTGACACTAACTAACTAACTAACTTCCTCTGCGGCTTCAGACGAACACCAGTGTCCGTAAGCAGGGTGCTGGTTAGTACAATACTCGACACAGTGCTTGCAGGGAACATTCTTGGTCCCATAATTTGCTGCATCGCTGAAAAAGTGTCAGGAACAGTGTCATCTCCGGTTTCTCCTGCTGGTGGCACTATTACATTCAGCACGAAAAGGGTGTAATTCCAGTGGCCACCAGTGGGGTCTCCCTGCCTGGACTGCAGACTTGCCATCAAGCACACCTGTCATGGTTTTGCTGGACTATATAAACCCGCCCTGAACTAACCTCCAGTGCTTCAGTATTCCTGTGCTAAGCCCTTGTCCCTGCCAGTACCTGCTCTTGTTCCAGCCTGTTCCTGTTTGTTCCTGAACCCCGTTTGTGTATCCTGACCTTGTACCCTGTTTCCTGTTCCCTACTCCTTGGTCTGCTTCATTATTCCTGTTTTCTGTTCCCTTGTCGCTTTGGCCCATGCCTTATTTTTTATTTCATGTTGGTTTCCTTGCTTGTGTATTATATTAGTTAGATAGATAGTTAGGTGGGTTTTGGGGTTTGCTGTGTTTTCACCATTTACTTGTTTTGGTTTGCTGTCTTGTTTTCACGTGTATCTTTATCATTGGCAATAAACATACTTTCTTTATTTACTCGTTTGTCCCTGATTCCTTGGTGCAGCCCAGCGATCTGATCACCTGCATGGGATGTTGTGTATAACATCCCCTGACAGAATACTGAAGCCATACAATCAGATCGGTTGCACCTGGGAATTGGGGCCTGAGTCCCAGCTATTTTTGAAAGATGGATTTTGAAAGTATTTTGTATTTATCGCTCCTGGCAACTGATGACAGAGACTTTTGTTATCAGACATTGGCTGAATACACTAGGGAACAATTGTTAGAATGCATCCGCCTAGCTCATGTTTTTATTGAGCAAGGCAGTTTTTTGTTTACAGATGTGCAACCATTAATTAAGATCTGTACTGAGTTGGCCCTGTCTGATGTCGCTGAGGGAGGTGATGACTATACACCCCCTTTTAGTGCAGCTCAGGTTGAATTTTTAGTTTGGCTGTTGGAGGATGACTCAGCATTTTTTTTTTTAACAATATTCAGCTTGTTCTCGGCAGATGCTTGCAAAATGCATTGAATCAGTGCAGTCTCTGGTCAGACAAGCCAAGTGCAAACCTGATGCAGTGCAATCATTAATACAGGCCTGGTCAAGTCTGTCGCATTCAGCTTCTGTTAGCTCCCAATATACCTTTCTACCAATGAAATACCAGTACCCTGTTTCCTCCTGCTGCACCTACCCTGCCTTTAACTCCCCTTCTGCTTCTGAACTGCCTCCATCAGCTCCACTAAATCTCCCTTCAAAACCTACTCCCTCTGTGTTGCCATCCTTTCACTCTTTGCTTCTACCAGCTGCATTCACTACCTACAGCCCTGTACCCACTTATAGATCCCCAGTGGTTAAAACCAAAAAGAAGCGGAAGTTTTTTCCAACCCATAACATCATGCCAGTATCCAATCCTGCCTCCCCACCAGCTGATCTGTTCCAGCCTGATGTGTTCCTGTATGCTGCCCAGTCTGAAGTTCCAGTACCAGCTGCCCGGTTTGAAGTTCCAGTACCTGCTATTCAGTCCACTGCACCTGCTGTTCTGCCTGATGTGCCAGCACCTGTGCCCACTGTCCAGTCTGAAGTTCCAGTACCAGCTGCCCGGGTTGAAGTTCCAGTACCTGCTATCCAGTCCGATGCACCTGCTGTTCTGCCTGTTGTGCCAGTACCTGCTGTTCAGCTAGATGTGCCAGCGTCTGTGCCCACTGTCCAGTCTGAAGTTCCAGTACCGACTTTCCAGTCCAAAGCACCTGTTGTTCTGCCTGATGTGCCAGTGTTTGTGCTTGCTGCCCAGTCTGAAGTTCCAGTACCGGCTGCCCGGTTTGAAGTTCCAGTACCTGCTATTCAGTCCACTGCACCTGCTGTTCTGCCTGATGTGCCAGCACCTGTGCCCACTGTCCAGTCTGAAGTTCCAGTACCAGCTGCCCGGGTTGAAGTTCCAGTACCTGCTATCCAGTCCGATGCACCTGCTGTTCTGCCTGTTGTGCCAGTACCTGCTGTTCTGCCTGATGTGCCAGCGCCTGTGCCCACTGCCCAGTCTGAAGTTCCAGTACCAGCTGCCCGGGTTGAAGTTCCAGTACCTGCTATCCAGTCCGATGCACCTGCTGTTCTGCCTGTTGTGCCAGTACCTGCTGTTCTGCTTGATGTGCCAGCGCCTGTGCCCACTGTCCAGTCTGAAGTTCCAGTACCGACTATCCAGTCCAAAGCACCTGCTGTTCTGCCTGATGTGCCAGTGTTTGTGCTTGCTGCCCAGTCTGAAGTTCCAGTACCGGCTGCCCGGTTTGAAGTTCCAGTACCTGCTATTCAGTCCACAGCACCTGCTGTTCTGCCTGATGTGCCAGCACCTGTGCCCACTGTCCAGTCTGAAGTTCCAGTACCAGCTGCCCGGGTTGAAGTTCCAGTACCTGCTATCCAGTCCAAGGCACCTGCTGTTCAGCCTGTTGTGCCATTACCTGCTGTTCTGCCTGATGTGCCAGCACCTGTGCCCACTGTCCAGTCTGAAGTTCCAGAACCGGCTGCCCGGTTTGAAGTTCCAGTACCTGCTATTCAGTCCACTGCACCTGCTGTTCAGCCTGTTGTGCCCATGCCTGCTGCCCAGCTCGATGCGGATGTGCCACTACCCAGCGTGATGTACCTCTGCTTTCTGCTCAGCCTGATGACATGGGGCCTGCTAAAACTGTTCCTGACTGATGGCCATCTTGCCGCTGGGTCAATCCTGTCTGTCGCCTGGCTTAAATGTAATGCTCCTGTGTGGTCTGCCTCCGATGGTTTCTTTCCCGTTACCCTGCTAATTTTCATTTCCAGATCCAAACTTCCTGACCCGGGTGGTGGGGTACGTGTCCTATTTTCAAACTCTGATGGCACGTCCCCCAGTGAACTAAAAGACTCTGGCCTTGGAAGTGCGAAGAAGTCCGCAGACTCAGTAGGGAAACATTTTAAGGTGTTTCTGCACCCACTCGGACTGTCGTACCCAGGGCTGAATGGAGTGTCCGGAGGCCACTCCTTTAGGAGGGGGAACTGTCAGGAACAGTGTCATCTCCGGTTTCTCCTGCTGGTGGCACTATTACATTCAGCACCAAAAGGGTGTAATTCCAGTGGCCACCAGCGGGGTCTCCCTGCCTGGACTGCAGACTTGCCATCAAGCACACCTGTCATGGTTTTGCTGGACTATATAAACCCGCCCTGAACTAACCTCCAGTGCTTCAGTATTCCTGTGCTAAGCCCTTGTCCCTGCCAGTACCTGCTCTTGTTCCAGCCTGTTCCTGTTTGTTCCTGAACCCCGTTTGTGTATCCTGACCTTGTACCCCGTTTCCTGTTCCCTACTCCTTGGTCTGCTTCATTATTCCTGTTTTCTGTTCCCTTGTCGCTTTGGCCCATGCCTTATTTTTTATTTCATGTTGGTTTCCTTGCTTGTGTATTATATTAGTTAGATAGATAGTTAGGTGGGTTTTGGGGTTTGCTGTGTTTTCACCATTTACTTGTTTTGGTTTGCTGTCTTGTTTTCACGTGTATCTTTATCATTGGCAATAAACATACTTTCTTTATTTACTCGTTTGTCCCTGATTCCTTGGTGCAGCCCAGCGATCTGATCACCTGCATGGGATGTTGTGTATAACATCCCCTGACAAAAAGACATGGCCACACTCTGATCTTCTCAGCACGATCATGAGCCCTCTCTTCTTCTCTGGCGCCAAACACACACACACATGCGTCCCACGCGGTATCAAGTAGGGTAGGCTCCTCCCACTTGTTCTTCTGATCACATAGCTCCCGGGATTTTACTAGCGCCCGTCGCCTACGCATTCAGAAATAAAGTCCTGTAACTTTTAACCTCTTCTCTTCTTGAAAAATTGATAAAGTCCAGCTCTCACCGTAAACTCCCGGTGAAACACCTCTCTGGGTTGCGAGAATTGATGGTCAACAAATCCCGGACGAGCCCCCACGTGTAGCACTAACTCTCTGTGGAGCTGCTGGTTTAAGCAGGCTGTTACCTTCACTCTCGATACCTCTGTTTTACCGGCACCGGGTCTAGGGTTCCGTTGAGTTTACCTCTGGACGATATAAGCACCAACACTTGAGTACGTTTTCAATGCTTTATTGAACCAAGTAATGAAGGAAGTAGCAGGAAAGAGGCAGGAGGAAAACTGCAGGGAAGCTCAAATACCTTTCTTTAGGTTTATTTAGAACATCCTTTAAAGTTGAATACTGTAATTGAATGCAATCCCCTTTTGTGGGACACGATCTTTGCTCGCCTGGATAGGCCTCTCTCACTTGCCTAGCAGCCAGTACATAGCACGAACAAAAGTCTCTGCCACAGACTTGCTTGAAATAAACCTGTACGATCCTCTGCCACAGGATGTATTGGTTCACAATGAATGTCAGACACAGTACTTGGACCTCTAAACCAACCCGGCAGTACCATGCAATAAGACTACTTCAGGATATGTCCTCCAACCGAGTCACCAGGCCCCTCTCCAGACCAGTACTCTGCATGATCCTTCCATAACGGGTCCTCCCCTGGGATCTTCTCGGTTGTCCAGCATCTTCACTCTGGATAGACAGCTCAGGACCATTCCTCGGCTGCTGTGGTAGGCCCCAGGCAGGCTTCTGGGCCCACCCACGCGCCGCAGCGACACAGACATCCGGAACGGAGGACCACGAGGTGGTACTCTAACACATACCTGTCGGCCAGGAGGGCAAGCAGGTGCCTGAAAACGAACCCCTAAATATGGCGTCTGTCCCATAAATACCCTCTCCCAGAATGCAACTCGGAGGACCACCTCCACCGAGTTGTCTCTGGGACAGAGGAGCACTCATCCGCTTTAACATGTTGCTTTTCCAACACCCGCCGATGGTGACAACGACACCCACCGGCACAATGTGGAACCACACGCAATGTCAGCCACGCTGGAACAGAGGCAAATCTAACTTCCTATAATGAGCAATTCACTAAATTTACCTATCAGATGGTAGATCACAAATCTACCAGCGCTACACATATATATATATATATACACACATATATATATATATATATACACACATATATATATATATATATACACACACACATATATATATATATACACACACACATATATATATACACACACATATATATATATATACACACATACACATATACATATATATATATATATATATATATATATATATACACACACACACACACACACACACACACACACACACACACACATACATACTATATATATATATATAGTATCTCACAAAAGTGAGTACACCCCTCACATTTTTCACATTTTTGTAGATATTTTATTCTATCTTTTCATGTGACAACACTGAAGAAATGACACTTTACTACAATGTAAAGTAGTGAGTGTACAGCTTGTATAACAGTGTATATTTGCTGTCCCCTTGAAATAACTCAACACACAGCCATTAATGTCTAAACCGCTGGCAACAAAAGTGAGTACACCCCTAAAAGAAAATGTCCAAAGGCCCAAAGTGTCAATATTTTGTGTGCCCATCATTATTTTCCAGCACTGTCTTAACCCTCTTGGGCATGGAGTTCACCAGAGCTTCACAGGTTGCCACTGGAGTCCTCTTCCACTCCTCCATGATGACATCACGGTGCTGGTGAATGTTAGAGACCTTGCGCTCCTCCATCTTCCGTTTGGGGATGCCCCACAGATGCTCAATAGGGTTTAAGTCTGGAGACATGGTTGGCCAGTCCATCCCCTTTACCCTCAGCTTCTTTAGCAAGGCAGTGGTCGTCTTGGAGGTGTGTTTGGGGTCATTATCATGTTGGAATACTGACCTGCGGCCCAGTCTCTGAAAGGAGGGGATCATGCTCTGCTTCAGTATGTCACAGTACATGTTGGCATTCATGGTTCCCTCAATGAACTGTAGCTCCCCAGAGCCGGCAGCACTCATGCATCCCCAGACCATGACACTCTCACTACCATGCTTGACTGTAGGCAAGACACACTTGTCTTTGTACTAATCACCTGGTTGCCGCCACACACTCTTGACACCATCTGAACCAAATGAGTTTATTTTGATCTCATCAGACCACAGGACATGGTTCCAGTAATCCATGTCCTTTGTCTGCTTGTCTTCAGCAAACTGTTTTCAGGCTTTCTTGTGCATCATCTTTAGAAGACTTCCTTCTGGGATGACAGCCATGCAGACCAATTTGATGAAGTGTGGGGCGTATGGTCTGAGCACTGCCAGGCTGACCCCCCACCCCTTCAACCTCTGCAGCAATACTGGCAGCACTCATTTGTCTATTTCCCAAAGAAAACCTCTGGATATGAAGCTGAGCATGTGCACTCAACTTCTTTTGACGACCATGGCGAGGCCTGTTCTGAGTGGAACCTGTCCTGTTAAACCGCTGTATGGTCTTGGCCACTGTGCTGCAGCTCAGTTTCTTTATGTAGAGCAACAATTCTTTTTTTTCAGATCCTCAGAGAGTTCTTTGCCATGAGGTGCCATGTTGAACTTCCAGTGACCAGTATAAGAGAGTGAGAGTGATAACACCAAATTTAACACACCTGCTCCCTATTCACACCTGAGACCTTGTAACACTAACAAGTCACATGACACCGGGGAGGGAAAATGGCTAACTGGGCCAATTTGGACATTTTCACTTAGGGGTGTACTTACTTTTGTTGCCAGTGGTTTAGACATTAATAGCTGTGTGTTGAATTATTTTGAGGGGGCAGCAAATTTACACTGTTATACAAGCTCTACACTCACTACTTTTACATTGTAGCAAAGTGTCATATATTCAGTGTTGTCACATGAAAAGATATAATAAAATATTTACAAAAATGTGAGGGGTGTACTCACTTTTGTGAGATACTGTATATAGATGTGTATATATATATATATATATATATATATATATATATATATATATATATATATATATATATATATATATACACACACACACACACACACACACACACACACACACACACACACACACACACACACACACACACACACACACACACACACACACACACACACACACACACACACGGTGTTTTTTTTCAACTCACAATGCATAACTGACCTAAATGTCTCTGTTAATTTGCCTTTCTCTGGTGCCACAGAACAGTGGGTCTTTTTCAGATTTCAGTGGATAATCACAAAGGATGCATTTTCACACATGAGATTTAGCCCCTGGGAAAATGGGAAGGGGGCAGTTGGGAACCAATATGCTACGTTTTTCTACACAGGTTTTCCATTCCACACACACATATAAGTCTATGGCAGGGGTCTCCAAACTATGGCCCAGTTGTTCAAAGACTACAATTCTCATCATGCCTAGTCATGTCTGGGAATGTAAGAGTTTTACAATGCCTCGTGAGACATGTAGTTCCGCAACAGCTGGAGGGCCATAGTTTGGAGATCCCTGGTCTATAGGAATGCAAAGCTCACTTGAAGCAGGTCAAATATTATTATTATACAGGATTTATATAGCGCCAACAGTTTACGCAGCGATTTACAACATTAGGGCAGACAATACAAGTACCACACAATTCAATACAGGAGGAATCAGAGGGCCCTGCTCGTTAGAGCTTACAATCTAGGAGGGAGGGTCAAGTTATACAAAAGGGTAATAGCTGTGGGGGATGAGCTAATGGAGAAAATAGTGCAGTTGTTAGATGGAGGCAGGATAGGCTTCTCTGAAGAGGAAAGTTTTCAGGGATCGCCTAAAAGTGGATAAATTTGGAGACAGTCTGACAGATTGGGGTAGTGAATTCCAGAGGATGGGTGAAGCTTGGGAGAAGTCCTGTAGGCGGATATGGGAGAAGGTGATGAGGGAGCTAGAGAGCAGGAGGTCTTGGGAGGAACGGAGAGGGCGATTAGGTTGGTATTTTGAGACTAGGCTAGTGATGTAGCTGGGGGCAGAGTTGTGGATGGCTTTGTAACTTATTGTTAGTATTTTGAATTTAATTCGTTGGGCGAGTGGCAGCCAATGGAGGGATTGGCAGAGAGGGGTAGCAGACACTGAGCAGTTTGTAAGGTGGATGAGTCTGGCAGCAGCATTCATGATGGACTGAAGGTAAGCCAATGAGGAGGGAGTTGTAGTAGTAGAAGCGAGAGATAACCAGGGAGTGAATCAGGAGCTTTGTGGTTTCATTGGTTAGAAAGGGACGTAGTTTAGAGATGTTGCAGAGGTTGAGGCGGCAAGCTTTGGAAAGTGATTGGATGTGGGGCCGAAAGGAGAGATTAGAATCCAGGATAACACCTAGCATCCTAACATGTGGGGACGGGTGGATGGTTGTGCCATTGCTCTTGACAGACAAGTCAGGGGAAGAGGCACGTGGGGGAGGAAATATTATAAGCTCGGTTTTGGACAAGTTGAGTTTGAGGAAGTGGTGTGACATCCATACAGATATAACAGAAAAAAATTACTGCGCTATCCCCATAGAACCTGTATATAACAAGTATACAGAGTATAAGAAATCAAATAACACAAAGCTGCAACTAAAAAATGTGAGACACCCACACTGTAATACACAAAAATCAAAAAGTAGCTGCGCTGAAAAACTAGTACGGTATATTGAAAAAAATTAGACAATTAAAACACCTCTCAGTGTGAGGGTTATGCACCCGTGATGTAGTGACAAATAATGAGAAAAACTTATTTAAACCACATCTAACAAAATAAATATAACATTGAATAATGAGTGAATTCAGTCCATTCCAAAAAGTAAAAAAAGGGGGGGGGGGAAAGTTCACTGGCAGAATACTCCTTCAGAGATGGGTGAGACAAGCATCCATGCGATGTGAATGATACAACTATAACACCCAGAAGAACGTGGTGACAGAAGGGTTCTTCCACTAATATAAATGCTGCCCCTTACCAGCTCCTTTGATCTCTTGTTACGGAGATCATACAGGCGTGTGGCTATCTACCCCAGCCGCGGGCCTTGGTAAGGACGGATCCCACTGTATCTCTCCACCATAGGTCTTCTAAGCAGTGGTTGGGCACTCATCCCCCATAAATGGATAGACAAAAAAGGCTTCCATAGCGTGATATGTTTCACACAGTTTATTACATTAAAAAGAATTGCACTTACATTTATGCTGTACAACACAGGCTCGTAAAAACAAAGGCCGGCCGTCTTCAATATGCTCTCTGAAGGAGTATTCTGCCAGTGAACTTTTTCCCTCCCCTTTATACTTTTTGGAATGGACTGAATTCACTCATTATTCCTTGTTATATTTATTTTGTTAGATGTGGTTTAAATAAGTTTTTCTCATTATTTGTCACTACATCACGGTTGCATAACCCTCACACTGAGAGGTGTTTTAATTGTCTCATTTTTTTCAATATACTAGTTTTTCAGCGCAGCTACTTTTTGATTTTTATCCATACAGATATGTCGGTTAGTAAGTTAGTGATGCGTGAGGAGACTGATAGATTTGGGTGTCGTCAGCGTAGAAATGATATTGAAAGCCATGAGAGGCTATCAGCTGACCCAGGCAAGAGGTGTAGATTGAAAATAAAAGAGGTCCAAGAACAGAACCTTGGGGGACCCCGACAGAGAAGGGAAGAGGAGTGGAGGAAGTAGAATTGTAATTGACACTGAATGTGCGTTGGGATAGGTAGGATGAAAGCCACTGAAGAGCACAGTCACGAAACCGAGGGAGTAAAGTTTTTTGAGGAGGAGGGGGTGGTCAACCACGTCAAAGGCAGCTGAAAGATCCAGAAGTAGGAGTACAGAATAGTGTCCATTGGTTTTTGTAGTTAGTAGGTCATTTGTGATTTTTTAAAAGAGCAGTTTCTGTGGAGTGTTGAGGGCAAAATCCAGATTGAAGGGGATCAAGAAGGTTTTTTTTAATGAGTTGGTCACTCAGTTGGTTGTAAACCAGGCGTTCAAGGAGTTTAGAGGAAAAGGGGAGCAAGGAGATAGGGCATAGGTTGTTAAGATTGGTAGGGTCCAAGGACAGCTTTTTAAGTATGGGGGTGACCAGTGCATGTTTTAGAGCATTGGGGAAGATGCCAGAGGTGAGGGAGAGATTGAAGATGCAGGTTAGAGAGTGTAGAATGGAGTCAGAGGGCGACCGTAGCATATGAGAGGGAATAGGGTCCAGGGGACAGGTGGTTAGGTGGGCGATAGAAAGGAGTTTAGCAACTTTGTCTGTAATAGCAGATTTGAATAGGGGGAGTGTCAGTTGTACCTGTTGACATGGGGTCTTAGCTGGGGGAGATACCTGTAGAGTGGAGATTTCATCACGGATTGTATCAATCTTGTTTTTGAAGTGATTAGCGATCTCCTGGCCAGTGAGTGAGTCAGTGGGTGGAGGCGGTGGAGGACAAAGTAGAGAGTTGAAGGTAGAGAAGAGTTTATGGGGACTGGATGAGAAGGTGTTAATAAGAGCTGTAAAATAGGTTTGCTTGGCAGTGTGGAGGAAAGAATAGTATTTTTGGAGGGCAGATTTGTATTGATTGAAGTCTTTGAGAGACTTAGTCTTGTGCCACAGACGCTCAAGAGCGCAACTACATTTTTTTGAGAATTTTAGTGTCATCTGTTTGCCAGGGTTGTAGGGGTCGAGGCCTGATTCTGCGTGTAGTGAGGAGACCGAGCTTGTCCAGGGTGGAGGACAGGGATTTATTGTAGATAATTGTGGCTTGGTTGGGGCAGGACAGGGGAGAGATTTTGTCATGGAGGTGGTCAGTAGCAGAATAGAGGAGAGAGGAGTTGAAGTTGCGAAAATTTCTACGGGTGATGGTTAGGCAATTGGAGGGAAAGGTGGTGGAAGACAGGGGGAGAGAGAAACTAATAAGGTGATGGTCAGAGAGAGGAAAAGGATTGTTTGAGAAGTTGCATGGAGTGCATAAGTAGGAGAATACAAGGTCAGGGGTGTTGCCATCAGAGTGAGTAGAAGCCTGTACCCATTGCTTCAGGTCAAATGAAGAGGTTAGACTAAGAAGTTTAAAAGTAGCAGGAGTGTTTGTATTAGCAGGGATGTTGAAATCACTGTGAAGGGTTAAGGGAATTTCCGAAGAGAGAAAGTAGGGTAGCCAGGCAGAAAACTCATCAAGGAAAGTCGATAATGGTCCAGGGGGCCGGTAGATCACAGCAATTCTTAGGGAAGTAGGAGAGAATAGACGTATACAGTGGGCTTTGAATGATGAGAGGGAAAAAGAGGGAGGAGAGTGAATAACCTGGAAGGTGCTCTGGTTGGATAGGAGGAATCCCACTCCACCTCCCTTGCCTCCATTAGGCCTAGGGGAGTGAGTCCAGTAAAGGCCAACCTGGGATAGGGAAGCAGGAGAAGTGTCATATTCGTGGAGCCAGGTTTCGGTGAGAGCAAGTAGATTAAAGGAATTAGTGACAAAGAGGTCATGAACAGCAGTGAGTTTGTTGCAGACAGAGCGGGCGCTCCAGAGGGCGCAGGAGAGAGGGAGGCTGGCGTTGGGAAGAAGAGGAATGGAGACTAAATTGCGTAGATTGCAACTACTGCCAGAGGGTGTAGGGTGATGGTGATGGGTGTGTTGGGCACAGTTAAATAAGGGAGGCCCAGGGTTTGGGGAAATATCTCCAGCAGTTAGGAGAAGCAGAAGAGTAAGGGAGGTAATATGAGAATATGATCATATGATCATATATGAAATATAGGTCAGAAGTAGGCCAAATGCACCAGTCAATGAATTCTGATTGATCTCAGAAACATCTCAGACTGATGCCATCAACACAATCAAAGAAATAAGCCTGTTGACACACACCGTTAGACCTCTTTCACGTGATTATATGCGTGCCTCATGCAGGGATGTGTTCTGCCACAACAGGTGTTGCATGGATCCCTATGCTGGCAGTTCCATTGTGATGAATAGGAACACAGCAGCTGCACAGACACAGCCGCTTTGTCCCAATATGACATCTATGTGGGTGCATTTGGGGCCATGCACGGGACATGCATGTAATCATCCCATGTGAATGAGGCCTTATAGAGACAATAGGATTTTGGCCCAACATGTGCTTATCTTTTTTGTGTCTGCTAGAGCTGGGAATCTCAGCCTCAGGCCTCAAGTACCCCCAACAGGCCACGTTTGGGGGATTTCTCTTTCAGATAAAATAGCTGTCCAAAATACCAAGCCATTGACTCTGATTTAAAGCACCTGTGCAAGATAAAGGAAAACCTGAAAACATGGCCTGTTGGGGGTACTTGAGGACTGAGGTTGAGAACCACTGTGCTAGAGGGCTGTAATAGGTGTGGAATCTCCATGAACCTATACACAGCAGTCTGGATCAAACATTTGGAACTTCCTTTTTTTGGAAATACCCTTTAACAAGATAATGCAAAAAAAAAAACACAGATGCAGAAGTCATAGCAAATAATCAGCACTGCACAGTATTAAGCATCCTTTTTACCCCAGAGGAATTTTTTACCCCAGAGGAACCCTTGAAATAATGTTGGGGTCTCAGGGAACCCCTCATAAAACCTCTTCACTGGTGGTCATTGGGGAAAAATGCCCTTCATATTGGAGGCCAGTGAGGAAAAAGCCTCTTTTACAGCTAAAAGGATCATTGGTGGCCTGCTGCTAGCTTTGCAGGTATTGTTGGCCTCAGAACTACTAAGCACATTCAGATGGGAGGTCAATCAGCCACGGTTCAAGGAATCCCTATCAACCTGTGAGCAGGGCCAGATTAAGAGCATCATGGGCCTGGTGCTGAGGATTTTGGTGGGCCTTTTTATGGAAACAAAATGAAAATGCGAACATTTTTTGCTAGAAAAAATTAAATCTACTCTCACCAGTAATATCAGCCATGCAGCTTCTGAGCAGCAGCAATACCAACAATACCACCTGCTATGCAGTCTCTCACTAACAGCAACATAGGGCAACCACATTTCCAAACTGCCATTCAGGGACATCCCCCATTCCCACATCCCCCATTGCCAAAAAAAAGATGAGGGTGGATGAAGTCTCGGGATTGATGGGGAAATAGGTAGCGGGGTGATTATTCGGGCAAATGGCTGGTGTTAGCATTTAAAATCTTAAAAACCTTTTTTCATTTTAGATAGAGGGAGAGTTATACCTTCGTTTTTGATATTTTTGTCTCACAAGAGAGATTTCCCTTCATTTCCTATTCCATAAACATAAGAGGAAGTGAGAAATAATCCCTCCAAAGTAAGGGAATCCCTGGTTTTCACCAGCATCCTCATTGAAAGAGTTCCCCTCTATATCTGTTCTAGTGACAACCCACAATTTGGGATTTTCTTTCCCTATACGCATCTCATGGTTTATTTTTATTAGATTGTACCATCAAGTACAGTAATTAATCCAGTGTACTTAAAGTGGGAGTAAACTCCCTGGGTTGAATTTTACCTATAGGTAAGCCTATAAGGCTTACCAATAGGTAAAGTAAATATCTCTTAAATGTGCACCGTTTAGGAGATATTTACTTGACGTCACCAGCGCATGCCTTCTGAAGGAATGGCATACCCGTGCCATTCCTTCAGAGTCCCGTGCCATAAACAGTGGGAGTGTTGTCATTATGGCTTGTCCAATTAAAGATCCAGAGCCCGCCAACCCAGAAGGAAGACTGGGTGAAGATGGAAGCCCTGTCAGTGGTGACAGCGTGCTGCTGGAGGGCTTCATTTTAAAGGTAAGTTTCACATAACGTGCACATTATAACTTTATCTTGCAGGTTTAAAAATAAAAGGCGGCAGTTTACTACCACTTTAAAAGACAGTAAGCTTTAGAGCAAAATTTGTCACACAATAGAGTTATCACTATACGTTGTAACTGTATTCATTGTATATTTGACAATATTTAAAGAGCATTACACACATCTACAACCTCTTCACTGGTGGTCATTGGGAAAAAATGCCCTTCATAATGGAGGCCAGTGAGGAAAAAGCCTCTTTTACAGCTACAAGGATCATTGGTGGCCTGCTGCTAGCTTTGTCAGGTATTGTTGGCCTCAGAACTACTAAGCACAATCAGATGGGAGGTCAATCAGCCACGGTTCAAGGAATCCCTATCAACCTGTGAGCAGGGCCAGATTAAGAGCATCATGGGCCTGGTGCTGAGGATTTTGGTGGGCCTTTTTATGGAAACAAAATGAAAATGCGAACATTTTTTGCTAGAAAAAATTAAATCTACTCTCACCAGTAATATCAGCCATGCAGCTTCTGATCAGCAGCAATACCAACAATACCACCTGCTATGCAGTCTCTCACTAACAGCAACATAGGGCAACCACATTCCCAAACTGCCATTCAGGGACATCCCCCATTCCCAAAAAAAAGATGAGGGGGGATGTAGTCTCGGGGTTGATGGGGAAATAGGTGGCGGGGTGATTTTTCGGGCAAATGGCTGGTGTTAGCACTTAAAATCATCCTGACACTATGCTTGATATGGCATCAGGATGATCAAATTCCATTATTTCTATTACTACATTGTAATATATAGTGAAATAGTTCAACTCACCATGATGCACAATCAGTGGGAACCTGAGCTTGTCACTTGCCACCAGATGCAGCATGTCACTTGCCACCATCGCTTGCCGCCAGATGCTACCCATAGCCTGCCATCAGATGCAGTGTGCCACTTAACACCCGCAGCCTGCCACCAGATACAGTTTGCCACTTGCCACCAGCAGCCTGCCACCAGATACAGTGTGCCACTTGCCACCAGCAGCCTGCCACAAGATACAGTGTGCCACTTGCCACCAGCAGCATGCCACCAAATACGGTGTGCCACTTGCCAGCAGATACACTGTGCCACTTGCCAACAGCAGCCTGCCACCTGCCAACAGCAGCCTGCCACCAGATATAGTGTGCCATTTGCCACAAGCAGCATGCCACCAAATACAGTGTGCCACCAGATATGGTGTGCTACTTGCCACCCACAGCCTGCTACCAGACACAGTGTGCCACTTGCCACCAGCAGCCTGCCACCAGATACAGTGTGCCACTTGCCACCAACAGCATGCCACCAGATTCAGTGTGCCACTTGCCACCAGCAACATGCCACCAGATACGGTGTGCCACTTGCCACCAGATACAGTGTGCCACTTGCCACCAGCAGCCTGCCATCAGATATGGTGTGCCACTTGCCAACAGAAGCCTGCCACCAGATACAGTGTGCCACTTGCCAACAACAGCCTGCCACCAGATACAGTGTGCCACTTGTTACAAGCAGCATGCCACAAGATACGGTGTGCCACTTGCCACCAGATACATTGTGCCACTTGCCACCAGCAGCCTGCCACCAGATACGGTGTGCTACTTGCCACCCACAGCCTGCCACCAGATACAGTGTGCCACTTGCCACCAGATACAGTGTGCCACTTGCCACCAGCAGCCTGCCACCAGATACGGTGTGCTACTGGCCACCCACAGCCTGCCAGATACAGTGTGCCACTTGCCACCAGATACAGTGTGCCACTTGTCACCAGATACAGTGTGCCACTTGCCACCAGCAGCCTGCCACCAGATACGGTGTGCCACTTGCCAACAGCAGCCTGCCACCAGACACAGTGTGCCACTTGCCAACAGCAGCCTGCCACCAGACACAGTGTGCCACTTGCCAACAGCAGCCTGCCACCAGACACAGTGTGCCACTTGCCAACAGCAGCCTGCCACCAGACACAGTGTGCCACTTGCCAACAGCAGCCTGCCACCAGACACAGTGTGCCACTTGCCAACAGCAGCCTGCCACCAGATACAGTGTGCCACTTGCCACCAGCAGCCTGCCACCAGATACGGTGTGCAACTTGCCACCCACAGCCTGCCACCAGATACAGTGTGCCACTTGCCACCAGATACAGTGTGCCACCAGATACAGTGTGCCACTTGCCACCAGATACAGTGTGCCACTTGCCACAAGCAGTCTGTCACCAGACACAGTGTGCCATTTGCCACCAGCAGCCTGTCACCAGATACAGTGTGCTACTTGCCACCAGCAGCCTGCCACCAGATACAGTGTGCTACTTGCCACCAGCAGCCTTCTACCAGATACAGTGGGCTACTTGCCACCAGCAGCCTGCCACCAGATATGGTGTGCCACTTGCCACCAAACACAGTGTGCCACTTGCCACAAGCCGCATGCAACCAGATACAGTGTGCCACTTGCCACCAGCAGCCTGCCACTGCCTCCAGGACTCTGCCCGGACAGATAGGAGGGAGGGGGCCTGCATAGTCAATCAAATCCCTGGAGCCCCCACCCCTCCTGAGCTGGGATGGTATGGCCGTGTGTGTGTGTATGCCAGGATTATAGATCAGACCAAGTTCTACAGGGGGGTTGTGTGTGCAAGCCTTTGGGCTCACACTGGTGTGCTGCAGTCGGGCGCACTGCTTGTGTATCTGCAGTTTTAGCTGCAGTCCTATTGATATATATCAGGTTGCAGGTTTTTGCTGCATTTTCCGACAGTGCGCCAAAGATAAGATGTAGCATGTAGGAATTTTGGTGCACTTTCAGAAAAAAAACACACAACCCAATATAAATCAATAGGACTGCTGTGGGTAAAACACAGGAAAACTGTAGATACACCAGCAATGGGTCAAAACATAGCAAACCAGTGTGAACCCACCTAAAAGCACAAGGGACCGAGCGCTACCACAGGCTGAGGACACAATTCTAAACACTTTGGCTGCAGTTAGAAGAGCTACTGCTGGAGGAATAAGTTAAAAACAAGGGGAAGGGAGATAATAAGAGTCACTTTGCTCACATTTGGATGGTCCCTGGAGGCTGATCACTCAGAGATATCTGCCGGTATTCTGTTCATAATTTCCCACCCATATGGCTCCTTCACTGCACAGCCACAGACTTCACAGAGTGAGAGAGGGGAGGGGAAAGGTAGAGCTGACTCAGCCTCTCCCATTTGTGTAGGGGGGGAACTGTGAATGGTGACATTGTAATAAACACAGTGAGCAAACACAGGTCCAGCCAGACACCCCTACATTTACACACAGCTTCTCCTGTCCCATAGAAGTTTATGGACAGGAGAAAATCGGGCTTATACTGCTGGCTGAGCGGGCCGATTTTAAGGCAGGGGCCTGGAGCTGCAGCTCCATCAGCCCCTATGTTAATCTGGCCCTGCCTGTGAGGGAACCCTAGGATCCCTGGATGAGAATGGCCTGGATTAGAGTGTACAGATTAATTAAAGAACTAATGGTAAAACCTTTTTTCATTTTAGATAGAGGGAGAGTTATACCTTCGTTTTTGATATTTTTGTCTCACAAGAGAGATTTCTCTTCATTTCCTATTCCATAAACATAATAGGAAGTGAGAGATAATCCCTCCAAAGTAAGGGAATCCCTGGTTTTCACCAGCATCCTCATTGGAAGAGTTCCCCTCTATATCTGTTCTAGTGACAACCCACAATTTGGGATTTTCTTTCCCTATACGCATCTCATGGTTTATTTTTATTAGATTGTACCATCAAGTACAGTAATTAATCCAGTGTACTTAAAGTGGGAGTAAACTCCCTGGGTTGAATTTTACCTATAGGTAAGCCTATAATAAGGCTTACCAATAGGTAAAGTAAATATCTCTTAAACGTGCACCGTTTAGGAGATATTTACTTGACGTCACCAGCGCATGCCTTCTGAAGCAATGGCATACCCGTGCCGTTCCTTCAGAGTCCCGTGCCATAAACAGTGGGAGTGTTGTCATTATGGCTTGTCCAATCAAAGATCCAGAGCCCGCCAACCCAGAAGGAAGACTGGGTGAAGATGGAAGCCCTGTCAGTGGTGACAGCGTGCTGCTGGAGGGCTTCATTTTAAGGTAAGTTTCACATAACGTGCACATTATAACTTTATCTTGCAGGTTTAAAAAAAAAAGGCGGCAGTTTACTACCACTTTAAAAGACAGTAAGCTTTAGAGCAAAATTTGTCACACAATAGAGTTATCACTATACTTTGTAACTGTATTCATTGTATATTTGACAATATTTAAAGAGCATTACACACATCTAAACAGTAAATCAATTCCAAATCAACCCAGAAAGACTGAAATAAAATATTTATCTTTCATTGGGGATGAGACTCGATCAACATTGTTAAGAAAATGAAAATGTATCTAGTACAAACAGTATAAAACAATTATTTAAACATACTGTTAACTTTAGGATTTATTCCCTGCCATGTTAAATTTATTCAGCATAAATATGAAAATCCTTTTTATTCTGAATAAATGACCCTTGAGTTCTAGCAGTGTGATCCTAAATAAATTAGGCAAACATTAGGATTAGGCTAATTTGTATAGCTAGACAGAAACATCAATGAATAAAAAGTCAGATGGAAATACATGCAACAGATTATCCTAAACGCAATGTTTTTTTTTCATTTGTTTTGTCTTGAGGCTTCTCTTGTAGCTAATCCGTAAGAATGAAAACAGAGCATACAAACGCAGATCAGGACTTGGTGACACTCTGGCTGGTGAAGAACTATAAAAGTGACCTCAAGGGTCAGGTTATGTGCCACGCACAAGAGATAATCACACAACACTAAACCGGAAGTTTAGCTATGGACATTTTTACACGATTAAATTGTTCCAGCTTGGATCACTGTAGGTATGTACAGTATCTCACAAAAGTGAGTACACCCCTCACATTTTTGTAAATATTTTATTATATCTTTTCATGTGACAACACTGAAGAAATGACACTTTGCTACAATGTAAAGTAGTAAATGTACAGCTTGTATAACAGTTTAAATTTGCTGTCCCCTCAAAATAACTCAACACACAGCTATTGATCACGTTAGTGATACAAGATCTCAGGTGTGAATGGGGAGCAGGTGTGTTACATTTGCGGTTATCGCTCTCATTCTCTCATACTGGTCACTGGAAGTTCAACATGGTACCTCTTGGCAAAGAACTCTCTGAGGATCTTAAAAAAGAATTGTTGCTCTACATAAAGATGGCCTAGGCTATAAGAAGATTGCCAAGACCCTGAAACGGAGCTGCAGCACGGTGGCCAAGACCATACAGTGGTTTAACAGGACAGGTTCCACTCAGAACAGGCCTCACCATGGTCCACCAAAGAAGTTGAATGCATGTGCTCAGCGTCATATCCAGATGTTGTCTTTGGGAAATAGACGTATGAGTTCTCCCAGCATTGCTGCAGAGGTTGAAGGGGTGGGGGATCAGGCTGTCAGTGCTCAGACTATACACCACACACTGTATCAAATTGGTCTGCATGGCTGTCGTCCCGGAAGGAAGCCTCTTTTAAAGATAATGCACAAGAAAGCCTGCAAACAGTTTGTTGAAGACAAGCAGACTAAGGACATGAATTACTGGAACCATGTCCTGTGGTCTGATGAGACCAAGACAAACTTATTTGGTTTAGATGGTGTCAAGCATGTGTGGCGGCAACCAGGTGAGAAGTACAAAGACAAATGTGTCTTGCCTACAGTCAAGCATGGTGGTGGAAGTGTCATGGTCTGGGGCTGCCTTAGTGCTGCCGGCACTGGGGAGCTATAGTTCATTGAGGGACCCATGAATGCCAACATGTACTGTGACATACTGAAGCAGAGCATGATCCCCTCTCTTCAGAGACTGGGCCGCAGTGCAGTATTCCAACATGATAATGACCCCAAACACACCTCCAAGACGACCGCTGCCTTGATACAGAAGCTGAGGGTAAAGGTGATGGACTGGCCAACCATGTCTCCAGACCTAAACCCTATTGATCACCTGTGGGACATCCTCAAATGGAAGGTGGAGGAGCACAAGGTCTCTAACATCCACCAGCTCCGTGATGTCATCACGGAGGAGTAGAAGAAGTCTCCAGTGGCAACCTGTGAAGCTCTGGTGAACTCCATGCCAAGAGGGTTAAGGCAATGCTGGAAAATAATAGTGGCCACACAAAATATTGACACTTTGTGCCCAATTTGGACATTTTCACTTAGGGGTGTACTCACTTTTGTTGCCAGCGATTTAGACATTGAGTTATTTTGAGGGGACAGCAAATTTACACTGTTATACAAGCTGTACATTCACTCCTTTACATTGTAGTAAAGTGTAATTTTTTCAGTGTTGTCACATGAAAAGATATAATAAAATATTTACAAAAATGTGAGGGGTGTACTCACTTTTGTGAGATACTATATATAACGATATTTTATATATATATATATATATATATATATATATATATATATACATACACATATATATATATACCGTATATACTCGAGTATAAGTCGAATTTTTCAGCACATTATTTAGTGCTGAAAGTGCCCCCCTCGACTTATACTCGAGTCAAGCACTTTTCTGCAGCAAAAAATTTCATTTTCCGAACCGATTTTGGGGCCCCGTATCTCAGGGCCACTTGGTGCTAGGAACTCCAAATTTGGTGTGCAAACCCAGTGGACCTGGTACCATAACATATCCAAAGCTGAAGTTCTTAGCACTAAGTGGCCCCGAGATACGGGGCCCCAAAATCGGTTCGGAAAATGTCATTCTCTGCTGCAGAAAAGTGCTTGACATTTTCTGAACCGAGTTTGAGGCCCCATATCTCAGGGCAACTTAGTGCTAGGAACCCCAAATTTGGTGTGCAAACCCAGTGGACCTGGTACCATAACATATCCAAAGCTGAAGTTCCTAGCACTAAGTGGCCCTGAGATACAGGGCCCCCAAACCGGTTCGGAAAATGTCATTCTCTGCTGTAGAAAAGTGCTTGACATTTTCTGAACTGATTTTTGGGGCCCTGTATCTCGGGGCCACTTGGTGCTAGAAACCCCAGCTTTGGAAATTTTATGGTGCTAGTTCCACTTGGTTTGCACACCAAATTTGGGGTTCTTAGCACTAAGTGGCCCTAAGATACAGGGCCCCAAATTCGGTCAACTGTGTCCATCTGCTGCAATGTCATTTCGGGACCCTTTGGGTTCAGAGACCCCAAATTTTGGCTGCAGCTAGGGGGCATCTAGGAACCCTTAACTACCAAGTTTGAAGTTCAGGGGACCTATGGCTGCAAATGGGCACAGTGAGGCTGCAAATGGGCATTGTTGACCCTCTTTTCCACTTACAGTAGCTGTGCATTTCTCACCCTCGTCTTATACTCGGGTCAATAAGTTTTTCCCATTTTTTTGTGGTAAATTAGGGCCTCGACTTATACTCGGAACGACTTATACTCGAGTATATACGGTATATATATATATATATATATATATATATATATATATATATATATATATAGTCGGAGCCCTCCGTCCTGATAGATATGAAACACATAAACACGTCACAAGACTAACAACATAAATAGACCTGAAGTGTGCCCTGGCCTGCTGTATGGTAAACCCAGATCTGCTGGGCGGTATGCCAGAGGAGGGCGCATACCTTAAGAAAGTAATGGATATTTCTGTAGAGAAATTGTTTGAAGAGAAGTGCCTTGAGAAGGGGAATGGGTGGGTGGGTACCGCGCACTGGAACTGACACAGACCATTGTCTTGGTTTAGGGAGGTAATGTTTTATTTAAGTTTATGGTTTTCTTACAGAGCGAGTTTGCAAAAGGCTCGTGACATTTCTACTTGTGGATTGGGAATATAGCGAGCAAAGCAGGTGGATTTCCACCTTCCCATTTTCCTGATCACGTGGTCCGGGACTCCGTTTCGTGAGGCTGCTGATGCTGCTCCAATATGGAAAGAATGTCCAGAATAACGGTTGGGTTCAAGGCCTAAGTTGCGCAGAAGGATCCTGACGTGAGTAGTGAACTGGTTGGTACTAAGCGGGCTGATCGGGAACGGCAGCAATGGGCTGTCCTGCGAGGGATCAAGTAAATGGGCTAATAGACTATCTAGGATGGCTACGGGGCACCAGGCGTTGTGCGTTCTGAAGAGCTTGATGTCAACCCCTGGACCGGACTGTTGTGTTTTGGATACCTCGAGGTGTATCGTGAAGTGGCTGTGGTGACGCGTGAGGTGGCGTCTGCGTAAGGACCTATGACTGGTGCTGCTGACTGTGAATTCGCTGGGTCGTAGAAAGCCATAAAATGCCAGGTAGATGGCAGCTTGGATGACCAAGCTGGGCAAAAAACCGAAAGGTGAGCGTGAGAGTATGGTGGACATGTCTCGAAACATGGCACTGGTGACTGGTAAGCGTTTACCGCTAACTTGGGGTTTCTGCTTGTGGATGCCTCGGAGGATGGCCTTGACCGCATGGGTAGCGAACAAAGATGGTTTGTTAGGATCTAGAAAAGAGGTGAAATGCTGGATGCCAGCTAGGTAGAGTCTAATAGTGTTGTAGGATAACTTCAGCTGAGTGTGGCAGTATGAAATGAAGGCCAGGATATGATGGAGATCTCCTGGTATAGCCCCGGGGTTAGCCTCTGGAAACCTGTGATAGCTTTTCCAGGCAGCATGGTAGCCTTTCAGGGTATTGTGAGATAGTGACTGGTTAATCAGACTAGTGGCGTCATGAAGATGTCGCTTCAATCCAGGGTTAGCTGTGACCAATGTGGGATAGCAGATATGGTCGGGTCGGCTCCAGGTTCCTGCGAAAAGAAGGTTGTGTAGTTAAAGCGAGATAGCGCGTCGGCCGAAGTGTTGCATTTACCGGGGATATGAACACAGAGGACATTAAATTGGTGCTGTAGTGAGAGTTGAACCAGCCTGCGTAGGAAGGACATGATGGCCAAGGACTTGGAGCGACCTTTGTTTATAATAGAGGCTGTGGCTAGATTATCTGTGGAAAATGTCACTGTTTGTCCTACCCAGTTGTTGCCCCAGACGTGGGCTGCTGCAACAATGGGGTAAATCTCGAACATCGAGGAGGATTGACTGAACCCGGGGATCGAGAGTATTTCTGGCGGCCATGGTGCTGCGAACCAGTGGTGGGCAAAAATAGCTGCAAAACCTGTGGAGGCTGCGGCGTCCGTGATTATTTGGGGTGAAGTGGGAGACGCTGATGGGATAAACATCGAAATGCCGTTCCAGTTTGTTAGAAAATCGTCCCACATGGCTAGGTCAGCTACGGCTGCCTTGTCTAGTTTAAATATTAGGTCGGGGTCTTGTACCTGGGAAAGGAACACCAGGAGACGTGAGACGAAGGATCGCCCTTGAGGGATGATCCTTATGGCAAAGTTCAGCATGCCAAGGAGGGATTGCAGTTGCTTTTTTGTGCAGCCTTGCGTATTAGTAAATGTGTGGATGACTGTCCTGATGCGGGTCAATTTGTCGGGAGGCAGACTAGCTTGCATGGTGTGAGTGTTGAGTATGATACCCAAGAAGGTGACGATCTGTGCCGGGCCTTCTACCTTCTTATCCGCTAAAGGTACGTTAAGATTATGAAAGATTGTTCTGAGGCTGTTTAGATCAACTGGGGGATCGTTGGGTTTCTCTATGAGTAGGAAGTCGTCTAAGTAGTGGATCACTTTCTGACAGGACGCATGTTGTGAGAGAATCCAGGAAAGAGACTGAGCGAAAGTGTCGAATAGCCACGGGCTGCTTTTGGAGCCGAACGTTAACTTGGTGGCGAAATAGTATAGACCTTTCCATTTGATTCCGTGCCACCGCCATAGGCACGGATCAATTGGCAATAATTTGAATGCGTCCGAGATGTCTGCTTTAGACAACCAGGCGCCTGCTCCTGCGAGAATGATGGATAGAATAGCTGAGTCTACCGTTGAATATTTAAGTGTAAACTCTTCTGAAGGTATTAAGGAATTTAAACTGGGTATATGGGAACAATGAGGCGTGGACAAATCATAAACTAAACGAAGTTTATTTGAAAACTTGCCCTTCACAAGGCCGATAGGGCTGACTCTCCATACAGAAAAAGGTGATTGTGTAAAGGGGCCGATTATGTATCCCCGGTCTAGTTCTGTTTGCAGCAGGGTGGTGATGGTTTCCTCGTCGGTAGCGGCTGACAGCAGGTTTTTGCATTCGTGAGTTGTGTTTGGGAGTGTGATAAGTCCGGTGTGAAAGCCTGTCGTGAATCCCCGGATGAGAAAGGCTGCCAGTGAAGGTGTTGGGCGTGAGGCGAGGTAAAACGCGAGCCATCCGACGTGCACTCGGCTTAGTCATTCGGGTTTAGGCTGTTTCATAGCGCAAGCGTACCTGGGGTGAGCTTTGTGGCATGTGAGACAGACATGAAGTAGTTTGCAGTGGGGGAAGTTACAACCCCCAAAGTTGAAGTTATTGCATATGGCTGCTCCCCCTAGTGCCTGGATGGGTCGTCCTAATCTGTCTGCCTGAGCCGGCTGAGTAAATGCCGTTGAGTGACGAGTGACGCTGGGGAAGAAGGGAGGGTTGGGGGGGCGTCTGCCACCTGACTCGGAGCACCAGTTGGCCGTATGGGTGGACGACTGGCAGTTGGTACAGAGTGGGGAACGTAGGCCAGCGAAATGGCGACAGAACAGCTCTGTATCGATGGTACTCCAGTTGGTTTTTACTTGAAACTGGGAAAGTCTAGCTGCTGCTTTTGCTGAAAATGACCTGTGATAGTCATAAAAGGAGCATCCCCCATATTTATAACCTAGATCTACTATTGCGTGTAGGTATAGGTCCAGCTCCTCTCTCCTGTTGGGGTTGACTGTGCATAGCACGTCTCTGAACATGCCAAATGCTAGTACGAACTCCGCAATATTGAGTTTGCGGGTAAGCCTATGGTCTTTGGCCTTTAGGACGACGGAAACGTCTCCCCACGCATAGGACTTGTTTTCGGCTGGGTCGTGTACTGCGATGAGGAGGGATGCCAAGTTAATGTCCTTCCCATCCATGATGTCCTTCCTGATGCCTGCTGGGACGAGATGTGCGGGGAGGACGTAGGTATAGATGTCGGGCGTACCTGTAAGGAGAGGCATGGGGGTGGCGGTGGTTACTGTAGATGGTGAGGGTGCAGCTTGATGTACCTCCAGGGTTCCCACTCTTGTCTGGACATCAGTGACTGCTGCCGATAGTGTGGTCACCAAGGAGTGCAGCTGAGTGATTGCTGATGAGATTGACTGTAGTGATGCCTGGGTGCCCGATTGGGCTGCCGCTGGCGGAGGAAATAGCAAGCTGAAAAGCTCAGCTTTCCTAGCAGTCGCAGGGAAAGGTATTCCCCTGCGCCGTAGTTCAGCTGTAAGCTTGGGGATGGTGCAAGCTCTGAGAGACTAAGTCGTCGTTTGCTGAGTCTGCCCCAGGTGACGACGGGGTGGAGGCGAGGTCCTCGCTGCTGGCCTGCGACATGGTGTCCGCTGCCTTGAAGTCCTAGTAGTGGAGTTTTAGTTTTTTGAGGTCGAGACTTGGGTCGACCGGGAAGCTGAGGAAGATACTGTCCACACCTGTTGTAGGATGGATCAACTGAAGAACTCTACTGACCTGAAAGGGGGAAGGGTTGGAGAAATCGATGAGTAGCCGTGTTGCTACGAAAGATGAATGGCTGTATGAAGCCATTTCGTAAATGTTTGCGGTGATTTACAAAGTAAAAGAGTTTTGTTTTTTTTTGTTTTTTTTTTAAATTTGATTATGTAGGAAAACCGTGCGCGGCATTGGGAAAAATAGGTGGTGGGTATTTGTTGTGAGAGACCCGAATCGTTGAGCCGGTGCTACGACTGGATTTGGAATGTGCGGTGGGGTTTTTTGCTGTGCCGGGGGTCTTGGATCACTGAGCCGGTATGCGACTGGGCTGGGATTGGTTTGAATGAAAGAAGCACGCTGTTGGTGAGTGCTTGTATGCTGAAGATCTGAATCGCAGAGCCGCTGTTTGCGACTGGACTCGAATCGGTGGGATGAAAGAAGCACACTGCTGGTGAGTGCTTGTGTATGCTAAAGATTTGAAGCATTGAGTCGCTTTTGCGACTGGACTCAGATCGGTCGGATGAAAGAAGCACACTGCTAGTGAGTGCTTGTGTATGCTAAAGATTTGAAGCATTGAGTCGCTTTTGCGACTGGACTCAGATCGGTCGGATGAAAGAAGCACACTGCTGGTGAGTGTTTGTATGCTGAAGATCCGAATCGCAGAGCCACTGTTTGCGACTGGATTCGGATCGGTGGGATGAAAGAAGCACACTTGTTGGTGAGTGCTTGTGTATGCTAAAGTTTTGAAGCATTGAGTCGCTTTTGCGACTGGACTCAGATCGGTCGGATGAAAGAAGCACACTGCTGGTGAGTGCTTGTATGCTGAAGATCCGAATCGCAGAGCCGCTGTTTTGCGACTGGACTCGGATCGGTGGGATGAAAGAAGCACGCTGTTGGTGAGTGCTTGTATGCTGAAGATCCGAATCGCAGAGCCGCTGTTTGCGACTGGACTTGGATCGGTGGGATGAAAGAAGCACACTTGTTGGTGAGTGCTTGTGTATGCTAAAGTTTTAAAGCATTGAGTCGCTTTTGCGACTGGACTCAGATCGGTCGGATGAAAGAAGCACACTGTTGGTGAGTGCTTGTATGCTGAAGATCTGAATCGCAGAGCCGCTGTTTTGCGACTGGACTCGGATCGGTGGGATGAAAGAAGCACACTGTTGGTGAGTGCTTGTGTATGCTGAGGATCCGAATCATTGAGCCGGTGTTGCGACTGGACTTGGATCGGTTGGTGATGTTTGTATTGCCAAGGATCCGAATCTTTAAGCCGGTGCTGCGACTGGACTCGGATCGGTTGGTGGAGTTCGTTTTGCAGGGGATCCGAATCTTTGCGCTGATTATGCGACTAGATTCAGATTGGTTGTGGACGTAAGGGGCTCGAATGAGGAACGGAGAAAGGCAGTAAGTACGAATGTGTGCGAATAACCGAGTAAGACCTACGAAGTTGTAGGTGGTTTACGAAGGGGAACATAAAGTAACGGTTCGGTAGCAGGAAAGCACTACCTGCGACAGTGAGTGTGGGACAATTGATAAAAACCTACGACCAATCTCGAAGGACATGCAGTGAGTTGGTAGAGTCGGCCTCTGCAATGCATCTGATATGAATCAGTTTGTAAAACATATTAAATTAATCCGATATAAATCGGTAGTAAGGAGTATCTGATACAAATTGGTTGTAGAGTGTATGCCATCCCTTACTGTGAAACTGAACACCTATCAACCACCCATCCCCCCAGGCTAATCAAGTGCAGAGAAGGCACCAGGTGGGCTCAACCACACCTCAATCAGCCACAGAAACCTATACAAACGATATATGCTGATCTCCTAATGAATGAGATGGCAACCCCATGGAGCATGAATTTTTTGACCAGTGAAGCCTATTGCGAGTGATATTGAGAACGACCGACAGTGTCTGGAGGCTTGGGTCTACGAATGAATCGTATATTTGTCAGAAGGAACTTTACGAATGTACTATGCCTGTGCCGAATGATGTCGGGACATGAGCGACAACAACTCCGGGGCAGGTTTTTTCACAAAAGGGGTGCAGGATAAGAAGCATAATAAACCGCAAGATTTTGCACATGACACGAAAGTTTGGATACTACCTGCGACCGTGAGTGGGAACCGCCGACGAAGCCGACGAAGACCACGAATGAAAAGCCGGAGTGCACCTGCGATTGAATGCACAGACTGCCGAACATGAGGTGAGCTGGGAAGAGTCAGCCCTGTGATGTGAGCTACCGTGCACTGGAACTGACACAGACCATTGTGGATGGTCTGGCTATATACCCTCCGGGCTCCTCCCATAATTTCAGGCCGGTAAACCGGCCTTCCTATATATACACATACACACACACACACGTATTTTATATACATGGGTATGCCTATCCAAGCATATAACTTTCTTTACTTCGCTGCTATGGGCTCTAGCCCCAGATCTTTTGTAGACCTAGCAACACCCCTGCCTAGAACTCGAGTATAGCAATATGTACAGTTTGTCCTGAGCAAAAAACACATTAACAGTTAGAATTTCATTTGTTTGCAAAAAATTTCTGCTCAGCTCCTTCAAATCTTCTCATCACTATGGTCAACTGTCATTTTGAGTTCATTAACCATTTGAAAAATGTATTGAACCTTGAAAACAATTTTTTTAATGTCTACTGTAGACCAGCTTTACCTCTTGCACACACATTTTCTTGTTTTACCGGTTTATACCCAGTTTAGAATATTGTAAGTGTATGAAAAAGCTCATATAAGACAATTTCTACTGATGAAGGATAAAATGTGTGATTATTGATTATGCCAAGTAACATTGTAACACTGTAGAAAGTAACAATGGGTGATTCAACAGATCGGACTGAGCTATGCGTAAACAACGGGTGTATGTACATACAGCCCAGAACATAGAGACTAGTGCACAGGCTCCACCTTGTTGCATCCAGCATCTTGATCATGGAAATAGATTCTGACCAATCTGAAGGGAAAGGGAAATGAAGGTATGGTAAGAGGGAGTATTGTGATCTTTCTGAGAGGTAATAAATACCCCCAGATGTTACTCTTACACATTACCTAGCATGCTTAAAGCCTAACTCCTGAAATTAGTCAAATCTACCCTTGCAGTGGGGGCCCCCTGCGCTGTATGGGTTAAATGCTTGTTATGTCTATGGAGTACAGGAACAGGCATTCTTATGTAATCCATCCCCCTGCCCAAGCGCTGCCCCATCCTCCATGAATCTCCAGCCTGTGAGCAGTCCCTCTGCTTTATCATGTACAATGCAGGGCTATTAACCCTGCATTATGTACAGTGGGGACGGAAAGTATTCAGACCCCCCTAAATTTTTCACTCTTTGTTATATTGCAGCCATTTTCTAAAATCATTTTAAGTTCATTTTTTTCCTCATTAACCACTTCAGCCCCGGAAGGTTTTACCCCCTTCCTGACCAGAGCACTTTTTACAATTCGGCACTGCGTCGCTTTAACTGCTAATTGCGCGGTCATGCAATGCTGTACCCAAACGAAATTTGCGTCCTTTTCTTCCCACAAATAGAGCTTTCTTTTGATGGTATTTGATCACCTCTGCCGTTTTTATTTTTTGCGCTATACACGGAAAAAGACTGAAAATTTTGAAAAAAAATGATATTTTCTACTTTTTGTTCTAAAAAAAATCCAATAAACTCAATTTTAGTCATACATTTAGGCCAAAATGTATTCGGCCACATGTCTTTGGTAAAAAAAATGTCAATAAGTGTATATTTATTGGTTTGCGCAAAAGTTATAGCGTCTACAAACTAGGGTACATTTTCTGGAATTTACACAGCCTTTAATTTATGACTGCCTATGTCGTTTCTTGAGGTGCTAAAATGGCAGGGCAGTACAAAACCCCCACAAATGACCCCATTTTGGAAAGTAGACACCCCAAGGAATTTGCTGAGAGGCATGTTGAGCCCATTGAATATTTATTTTTTTTGTCCCAAGTGATTGAATAATGACAAAAAAAAAAAAAAAAATTACAAAAAGTTGTCACTAAATGATATATTGCTCACACAGGCCATGGGCATATGTGGAATTGCACCCCAAAATACATTTAGCTGCTTCTCCTGAGTACGGGGATACAACATGTGTGGGACTTTTTGGGAGCCTAGCCGCGTACGGGGCCCCGAAAACCAAGCACCGCCTTCAGGATTTCTAAGGGCGTACATTTTTGATTTTACTCCTCACTACCTATCACAGTTTTGAAGGCCATAAAATGCCCAGATGACATAAAACCCCCCCAAATGACCCCATTTTGGAAAGTAGACACCCCAAGCTATTTGCTTTGAGGCATGTTGAGTCCATGGAATGTTTTATATTTTGACACAAGTTGCGGGAATGTGACAAATTTTTTTTTTTTTTTTTTTTTTTTTGCACAAAGTTGTCACTAAATGATATATTGCTCACACAGGCCATGGGCATATGTGGAATTGCACCCCAAAATACATTTAGCTGCTTCTCCTGAGTACGGGGATACCACATGTGTGGGACTTTTTAGGAGCCTAGCCGCGTACGGGACCCCGAAAACCAAGCACCGCCTTCAGGATTTCTAAGGGCGTACATTTTTGATTTTACTCCTCACTGCCTATCACAGTTTCGGAGGCCATGGAATGCCCAGGTTGCACAAACCCCCCCCAAATGACCCCATTTTGGAAAGTAGACACCCCAAGCTATTTGCTGAGAGGCATGGTGAGTATTTTGCAGCTCTCATTTGTTTTTGAAAATAAAGAAAGACGAGAAAAAAAATTTTTTTTTTTTCTTTTTTCAATTTTCAAAACTTTGTGACAAAAAGTGAGGTCTGCAAAATACTCACTATACCTCTCATCAAATAGCTTGGGGTGTCTACTTTCCAAAATGGGGTCATTTGGGGGGGTTTTGTGCCACCTGGGCATTCCATGGCCTCCGAAACTGTGATAGGCAGTGAAGAGTGAAATCAAAAATTTACGGCCTTAGAAAGCCTGAAGGCGGTGCTTGGTTTTCGGGGTCCCGTACGCGGCTAGGCTCCCAAAAAGTCCCACACATGTGGTATCCCCGTACTCAGGAGAAGCAACAGAATGTATTTTGGGGTGTAATTTCACATATTCCCATGGCATGTTTGAGCAATATATCATTTAGTGACAACTTTGCGCAAAAAAAAATAAAAAAAATAAAAAATTGTCTCTTTCCCGCAACTTGTGTCACAATATAAATTATTCCATGGACTCAACATGACTCTCAGCAAATAGCTTGGGGTGTCTACTTTCCAAAATGGGGTCATTTGGGGGGGGGGTTTGAACTGTCCTGGCATTTTATGCACAACATCTAGAAGCTTATGTCACACATCACCCACTCTTCTAACCACTTGAAGACAAAGCCCTTTCTGACACTTATTGTTTACATAAAAAAATAATTTTTTTTTGCAAGAAAATTACTTTGAACCCCCAAACATTATATATTTTTTTTTAAAGCAAATGCCCTACAGATTAAAATGGTGGGTGTTTCATTTTTTTTTTCACACAGTATTTGCGCAGCGATTTTTCAAACGCATTTTTTGGGGAAAAAACACACTTTTTTACATTTTAATGCACTAAAACACACTATATTGCCCAAATGTTTGATGAGATAAAAAAGATGATCTTAGGCCGAGTACATGGATACCAAACATGACATGCGTTAAAATTGCGCACAAACGTGCAGTGGCGACAAACTAAATACATTTTTAAAAGCCTTTACAGGTTACCACTTTAGATTTACAGAGGAGGTCTACTGCTAAACTTACTGCCCTCGATCTGACCTTCGCGGCGATACCTCACATGCATGGTGCAATTGCTGTTTACATTTGACGCCAGACCAACGCTTGCGTTCACCTTAGCGCGAGAGCAGGGGGGACAGGGGTGCTTTTTTTTTTTTTTTTTTTTTTTTTTTTTTTTTTTTTCTTTATTATTATTATTTTTTTATCTTATTTTTAAACTGTTCCTTTCATTTTTTTTTTTTTAAATCATTTTTATTGTTATCTCAGGGAATGTAAATATCCCCTATGATAGCAATAGGTAGTGACAGGTACTCTTTTTTGCAAAAATTGGGGTCTATTAGACCCTAGATTTCTCCTCTGCCCTCAAAGCATCTGATCACACCAAGATCGGTGTGATAAAATGCTTTCCCAATTTCCCAATGGCGCTGTTTACATCCGGCGAAATCTACGTCATAAAATGCTCGTAGCTTCCGGTTTCTTAGGTCATAGAGATGTTTGGAGCCACTCTGGTCTCTGATCAGCTCTATGGTCAGCTGGCTGAATCACCGGCTGCATTTTCAGGTTCCCTGTTGAGACAGGAGAGCCAGAGAAAAACACGGAAGATGTTGGGGGGGGGGGGCATTCCCTCCCACTGCTTGTAAAAGCAGTCTAGAGGCTAATTAGCCACTAGGATTGCTTTTACATGAAAGCCGACCGCTGGCTGAAAAGAATGATACCAAGATGATACCTAAACCTGCAGGCATCATTCTGGTATAACCACTCAAAGTCGTGAATGGCATACCTGAAGACAAAAAAATGGTTAACAATAAAGCACAGTAAACGGTAAGGTATAAAAAATTGCATACCTGAAAAGCAAACATGATAAAACATAATAACAATAAAACATTGCAGAATAGAATACAGTAAAAAAGAGCAGAACAATAGAGAGAGAATAGAGAGAGAGAGAACAATAAAACGACAACTATTTTTATTTTATATTTTTGTTTGTGTTTTTTTTTTTTTTTTTTTTTTTACACTTTTTTTTTGTAACTAACTTTTATAACTGTAACCGGTTCCAGGTTCGGGTCTCTCAAAATGCGATGGCATCTCGGGAGACCCTGTGAAAGTGTGCCTAGTCTGTGCAATGCTGTACCCTACGCTAATACTCAACTAGTGCATGGTAGCGTTCAAAACATTCACCAATGCAAAGACCAGGATTGTCAGGACAGGAGGGACAATAATAGCGGGTGTCACGCCTATATCCGCGCTTGCTGCAGACACGACATCTTTTTTGGGGGGGTTCGCTGGGTAGGGGTACTCGGGAGGACATAAAGAAAATGCCTCTCATGCAGCCGACTGCATTTGGTTGGGGATGTGAATGGGGGAAGTACAGGCGCTGCAGAAGTGGTGGGCTCCCAATTAGGATTGGCGAATGCAGCAGGAAGGGCACTATGGGCACGACGGGCCTGTGTTTGTCTTTTTGGTGGCAGCGGGACACTACTTGTGCTTGCCACCTCACCAGCTTGAACTGCACTTATGTGACTCGCCACGTCACCAAGTGTTACTGCAGTGCTGGTTTGACTACGACCGGGGTGTACTAGGCCGCTGGCGCTTGCCAGTTCACCAAAACGCTACAAAAAAAACTGTTAGCGATCACAGGGATCCGGCCTGACTCTGCGAACGCTGCAGTTATGCGTTTAGTGTTTTGTAAGTGACAGTGATCGATCGATACTGCACTTGGGTGGGCTGGGCCGGGCCGGGCGGAGGGGCAAAACGCAGGTGCTAGCAGGTATCTGGGCTGATCCCGCTAACACTGCGTTTTTGGGAACCCTAAACTGCTGGGGACACTGGTATAGATCTAATCAGATCAGATATTGATCCGATCAGATACTATACCACTAAGGGAGGCGTATGCTGCGTGCGTGGGTGTTAGCGGTACTGGCGCTAATCTGACGCTGCCTGGGGCTGGTGCTTGCCAGTTCACCAAAACGCTACCAAAAAAACTGTTAGCGATCGCAGGGATCAGGCCTGACTCTGCGAACGCTGCAGTTATGCGTTTAGTGTTTTGTAAGTGACAGTGATCGATCGATACTGCACTTGGGTTGGCTGGGCCGGGCGGAGGGGCAAAACGCAGGTGCTAGCAGGTATCTGGGCTGATCCCGCTAACACTGCGTTTTTGGGAACCCTAAACTGCTGGGGACGCTAGTATAGATCTGATCGGATCAGATATTGATCCGATCAGATACTATACCACTAAGGGAGGTATACGGTGCGTGCGTGGGTGTTAGCGGTACTGGCGCTAACCTGACGCTGCCTGGGGCTGGTGCTTGCCAGTTCACCAAAACGCTACCAAAAAAACTGTTAGCGATCGCAGGGATCAGGCCTGACTCTGCGAACGCTGCAGTTATGCGTTTAGTGTTTTGTAAGTGACACTGATCGATCGATACTGCACTTGGGTGGGCTGGGCTGGGCTGGGCTGGGCGGAGGGGCAAAACGCAGGTGCTAGCAGGTATCTGGGCTGATCCCGCTAACACTGCGTTTTCGGGAACCCTAAACTGCTGGGGACGCTAGTATAGATTTGATCGGATCAGATATTGATCCGATCAGATACTATACCACTAAGGGTGGCGTATGCTGCGTGCGTGGGTGTTCGCGGTACTGGCGCTAATCTGACGCTGCCTGGGGCGACGAATATCACCGCCGGGCGATCAGGGGGCTAAACCTTTATTCGGTAATAAACGGCGGGTGCCCTGACACTATAAAAAATAAACGAACTAACCAGCGTCACCCGTAACAGTTATACGGTGATCAGTGGTGAAAGGGTTAACTAGGGGGCAATCAAGGGGTTAAAACATTTATTAGATAGTATATGGGGGTCCCTGACGCTATAAAACACTGACGGCGAACCTAAATATTTACGTTCCTAACTAGCGTCACCAGCGACACTAATACAGCGATCAGAAAAATGATCGCTTAGCGACACTGGTGAGGGGGGGTGATCAAGGGGTTAAAACTTTATTAGGGGGGGTTAGGGGGGTATCCTAGACCTAAAGGGGGGTAATACTCACTTCCCTAACACTAACTGTCACAAACTGACACTATGCAGTAATCAGAAAAAAAAAAAAAAAAAAATACTGCTAATGTCAGTTTGTGACAGGGGGGGGGATCGGGGGGCGATCGGGGGGGGATCGGGGGTGTAAGGTATGCCTGGCATGTTCTACTGTGTGTGTGTGTTTGTGTTGGTGCACTCACTTGTCTTCTCTCCTCGGCGCTGGAACGGAAACTGCCAGACCGAGGAGAGATGACATCACATCCTCTGCCTGTGTGAAACGACACACAGGCAGAGGAGGATTCCCATTGGCTGGGAGCGATCGCGAGGGGGGGGCCACGATCGGATGGTCTCCCCCTCGCCTCCCGACGCTCCCAGTCAAATGCCGACCGCCGATGGCACCGGGGGGGGGTCCGATCGGACCCCCCGCCCGCGGGAGGCAGATCACGTACGGGTACGTGATTCTGCCTGCCCGTGCCATTCTGCCGCAGTATATATGCGGTAGGCGGTCGGCAAGTGGTTAATCTACACACAGCACCCCATATTGACAGAAAAACACAGAATTGTTGACATTTTTGCAGATTTATTAAAAAAGAAAAACTGAAATATCACATGGTCCTAAGTATTCAGACCCTTTGCTGTGACACTCATATATTTAACTCAGGTGCTGTCCATTTCTTCTGATCATCCTTGAGATGGTTCTACACCTTCAATATGGGGAGCTGTGTGTACAATAATGAGGAAAAAAAATTAACTTATATGATTTAAGCAAATGACTGCAATATAACAAAGAGTGAAAAATTTAAGGGGGTCTGAATACTTTCCGTCCCCACTGTATGTGGTGGAGGCAATTTATAGAGGGGCTGCAGGGTACTGATCACACCCAGGGAGGCTGTGGGATGAGGATGGAGAGAGAGACCGTAGGATGAGGACGGAGAGGGACACCATGGGATGAGGACGGAGAGGGACGCCGTGGAATGAGGATGGAGAGGGACGGCGTGGGATGAAGATGAAGAGGGATGCCATGGGATGAGACCAGAGAGGGAGGCCGTGGGATGAGGATGGAGAGGGAGGCCGTGGGATGAGGACAGAGAGGCATGCCGTTGGATGAGGACAGGGAGGGGGCCGTGGGATGAGGACACAGAGGGGACCTTCTCACATGTCCTATGCCCATTGGTTCTCTGTGGCAGGTGGAATCTCTTTTATTTGGGAGGGTAAGAGGAATTGTGCTGGGGGAGTGCTTTGGGAGGGGAGGGGACTTGAAATCCCTCCCGGCCCACCTTCCAGCACAAGACTTCTCCCCTGCCAAAGCACCCCCCCAGCACAAATCCTCCTACCCCCTCTTCCATCATTCCACCATGTGTGCTGTGCATCCCTGTTACCTGCCCTCCCCCCTTCCCGGTAACTGTGCCCCCCTACTATGTATCCATCCATCCATAAACTCCCTCCTCCTCCTGTCTGTTTAGATGAGAACATTGGACCTGAGGGGGAGGAGGATTCCTCTGTGTACTCAGTGTGCAGCCTGTCAGCAGGAATAGATGGTGGTTTCAGCTGCCATAGAGGGGTGATCGCTGCTTGTGGGTGACCAGGCATCCTGCAAGAGATCCAGGGAAGGTGTCCTGGGTGCCCATGCTAGCATGTCCCCTTCAGGACAGCCAGTTATCGGGGCTCAGTTCCGGAATTCAGCACAAACTCATCAGACGGAGGTGGTAGGAGAGTCTCATGGGGCCTTCTGCGGCCCTGGTTGGGGCCCAGGCCCCTGGAGACACTCAGGCCTCTTACATCTGTACTGGCTGTCTCCCCTGATGGCGGCCCTGATCACACCACTGGAAGGACCCTGCTTTAGCATTAAATTTGATAAGTATTTCTCCCTATTCCAGCACCCCTAGGCATTTAACCCTTGCAGTGTGCAGAGCCCAACTGCAAGGATAGATTTTTAATTTCTAATTCCTGGTCTTTAACATTTAAACGTATTTCTGACTATTGGTCCACTAGAAATGAGATGACAGTGGCAGGCATACACTTGCCAATCAACTGCTCTTGTGGGTACATCAAATGGACAGGTTAGACTATCTTTCCTGATCATTATTATTCTGTGCTGAGATAAGCAGTGCTAACAATGTCTGCCTACCACTCAACTCATTTTCTCCCCCTCCCCTCCCCATTGACATAAACTTTCTATATTGGAAGGACTGACCTTGAAAGTTTACAGAGCTTTCTACTGTTTTTAGAAAATGCGTTTCTCTCTGATGTCTCAACGTCACATTATACAAACGATCTGTCAGGAAGATTAGGCTGTTTTGGATTTAATCTGGCAATAACTGATGCAATCATATAGTATTTAGATATGGATTTTTAAGATGGTGGTTGAAATTCCTCCCTACATTGCAATGAGCAAGAAGAAACCCTGTCTGGTGATTTGGTCATATCACAAGTCTGGTAGGGTGTAATGGGCTGCTTAAGCAATGGCCAATGGAAATGTGCACATATCCTGTGCTGGCCAAGGTGGAAGGTTACATGGCTGAGTTAGCAGTGAATGAAACCATGGAGAATGCCATGTATCATGGACTGTATAGCGGACTGTTGATTTTGGATTCCCAAGCTATGGTGTGCTGGCAAGGCCAAGCAGGATTCACCATATGTCTCCCAACATGAAGATCAGTGAACCTGTTACAAATAGGTCACACTGTGCTAAATCAGAGATTGTATCTATAACAAATGTGTATGCCTCTCAGAGGACTATAATTAGTATGGGCATTAGAGCTGCAAGCCTGTCAATGAGTGACAGAAACCCACCAGAAAGCCGTGTACATAAATGACCTGCTTGGAAGCTGTTAATCATTATTCCCATGTCTGGTGGCAGTTATTCTGCAGTAAAGTAATGTCTACTGTCATTCTTGTGTCTGTGTAGAAAAGGAAGCACCAACCGTGCCAACTGCATTGGTAGGGACAGAGAACTGTCCAGCTGTCTGAAATAAGTAGCTATAAAAAAAAAGGCTGAGGGTGGACATAGTTACACAGTTAGTCTGGTTTAAAAAAGACACAAGTCCATCCAGTTCAACTATAAAGAAGGCAAAAAAAATTTCTTATTGAATCCTATACACACGATCCTATACTCACAGTTGGTCCGGAGGTGGGGGGGGGGGGGGGGGTGTTAAATTCCCTGCTGATTCCCTATTGACATTTAATTCTTGCAGAATGGAATTATTCGACTTTAGGGTAAAGCACCATATTATATGACATTATATGACACCATATTATATGAAAATTACAGGGAAACTGACAGATTGCAGAGTGAAGGAGAAACTTGCCAGCAGGTAGTGACCGACCGTTACACCTGCTGTACATCTTGAAAGAAACATGCAATCCCTAATAATTATAGCAATACTATTGTGTATTTATAGTGTTACCACTACCTCTAATAATGATGTAAAAAGTAATTATACCAACAAGGTAATAATGGTGGGATAGTAATGTTGCTCAAAAGCAAAAGCCACAATTTCTCAGTTCTTTATCGCCTACAGCCAGAATGCAGACAGCTCATCACCATGTTCACTGGAAGAGTGTTTCCTGAACCATATACTGTACAACTTCCTCCCCCATTTATTCTCGTTCTTCTTTTTCTCCCTCTCCCCCTCTCCAATGTGATTCATACTTTTAAGGCAGGTTGGAGTCAACTTGCTTCTGAAAGAAACTTCTTAGCCATATCAAGCTTTCTGTATAGAAAAGACAGCATGAAACTTACAGTGGGGGTTGGGGAATATATCTTCTGCACTAAATGGTGTTCTCAGATCTCCAGAATACAACAGGGGATGGAGTGCTTTAAAGCATTTCAGCTAGGATGGATGAAAAATCAATGCCCCTAGCAGGTAGGCTTTGCTTACTTTATTTACTTCATTGATATTCACTTTCAAATTGAAACTGATTTGATCTTTTTTTTTTACAAAGTTTGCAAGTGTGTTACCTGTTTAATATCCTTTTTTTAACCCCTTGGAGCCAGCGCCTTCTGGTCCTTTAAGGGGTTTAGGACGCTATGAAAGCGGGGCAGGGTTTATGATCATGTGACCCCCATGATTGGCTGTCACAGCAGTCACATGATCAGGAAGCTCCCGACCGCAAGTAGTGATCGGGAGCTTCCGTTAACCGTTTCGGGAGCGCTCAGGGCGCACGCTCTCGGCACGGCTGTTTTTGCACTAATGCATGTAAATACGCGCCCACTTGGCACCAAGGCCCACACGGCAAGAGGCCGCATATTTGTGTATGGCCAGCGTCAAGGATTTATTTATGTGTATAGAGTCTATATTTTAAAAATAACCATGTGTTACAGGGTGCCGTTAGGTTTGCAGAAATTGTAGGACTTTCCTCTGCTTTCTTTGTGGTTATAGGGGGGAGCATTCCTCCTAGCTGTGTGCATGTGTGTAATTTGATCTCCTGTTATTAAAGCCTAAATCTATTTTTTGTTTTGTTTTACACAAAGCAGGGAAGGGTTGAAGCCTCTGTCCATTTTTTAATTGCTTTGTGCGTCCCCACTGCTGTGATTTTATTCATATTTCATCTCAGGGCAAAAAATGTTGAGAAATTGCCCTACTGGGTACACAGCTATAAATGAAATATGTGGACGGGGCGAAGAAGTTAGTACCAAAGTTATGGAAACAGCACACAAAGTCCAGAGAAAGTTGAATAATTATTGTATTTACAAATTGCAGGTAAAAAAAAAAAAGGATAACAAGGAAGGTGTCAATCTGCAATCACTAGCACTAGTAATATGGATGTAGCAGCTGCGAGAGAACACTTGAAACAGTTCCAGGCACTCTTGTAGTAATAAACAGTTACCCTGATAGTAACAGGTGCAGCAGTACTGGCAGTGACAGACACAGTAATGCTGGTGGCAACACTCACAGTAATGCCGATGTACAGCAGTAAATCTTCAGCACCACATGATATAGGCACAGCCTACATAACTGAGGCAGCAGCTGCAGGAGGTGTGGCTGACTGGCAAGAATGGCGGCACAACAGTAAGTAGTAAGGCACTCAGTGTAGGGTTACCACCTGTCTGGTATTTACCCGGACAGTTTGGGTTTGGAATCATGCGTCCGGGTTTCAAACTGCCTGAAACCCGGACACATTATTCAGACTGGACTATGGCTTCCCAGCAGGTTTTCTAGCTGTAGTTGTCTAAGCCGAGAGTGTCTGTTACACTCTCTTTCACACTGCCCAAAGCCAGCAGTAACAATCCCCCCCTCCCCCAAACACACACACACCACACACAGATGGGAGAGGAGAGAGGGCTCAATCTGCACCCCCCCCCCACCCCTCTGTGTCTGCCCACACTCTAATCCCCAGGGCCGGAAATTTGAAGTCCAGCAGCCTCAGATACATCTGGATAAGAGGTGCTGACTGCCAAGGGGTGAGTGATCTCACCATCCTTCTCCCTTCTGCCTCTGAGTGAGTGTACTAAGGTATCAGGGCTCCCAGATCACCCCTTACATCAGAGTTCCCCTTTACACCAGAAGCCACAATGGTCCTCCCCCCTACATCAGAGTCCTCTCCGTACATCAGAGTTCTCAGTGTTCCCCCTTAAATCAGGGTTCCCAGAGCATCCCTTATGTTAGAGTCCCCAGAGTTCTCCCTAACATCAGAGTCTGCCGTGTCTCCCCTTACAGTGTATGGGAACTATTTGAGTTCAGATATAAAAGGGGGATCCTTTTGATTAACTTCATATGATTAGAAATGTTATTTAATTGCAAAATATATGTATAGTTTAAGCATTTATACTAAAAAAAAAAAAAAAGAATTGCTTTGCGCCACTAAGGTGTTCAGGTTTGACTTAAAGAAAAAGGTGGCAGTGGTGTCCTTGATCTCTCCCTACGCACACAGCAACCTTTCCCTAATGCCATCTCTCTGTCTCTGACAAGTGTGGATCCTCTCCCTACATGGTTCATTCGCAAAATGCACGCCAGATCCTGCAGGGCACTGATATTTAACACTGCTCACACTAAACATGGCCACCAAAGGTCCCTCGGGATGAGGATTACTAAAACTTTAGTAATTTAAAAAATTACTAAAATCTGATGCAGCTGTGTATAGTAACCAATCAGCTTCTAGGCTTTATTATTTTAATTAGAAGCTGATTGGTTACTATGCACAGCTGCACCAGATTCGGTGTGCAGCAATTTTAGTAAATCTCCTCCCTCTCAGTGTTACCATGTCCAATCGGACAGCTGCTCACCTGGTGACACATACAGAGTCCACAGAGGAACAATGTCACTCTCAGCCTCTGCTCCATCTGTAGCGTGGCATAGCAACACAGCACCACCTACAGGATGGATGACAAATAGAACCTGCCTAAAGACATATTTTTAGAAAACTGAGGAATTGTTAGAACTTCTCACATTGTTTCTATTGCTGCTTGTGTCTTCTTGCCCCCGTGACAACACGTATTCCCTTGTAGGGGCATCACAGGGACAGCCAGTGAGGAACTGCCCCACTTAAAATATAGTACTAGCTAGGTTTAAAAATCTGGATTTATAGATTTCCTCATTGGCTAGAAATTCAAACCTCACAGAATATTGCACTCTTCTTCACTCTATCCAAATAAAAAAACAGAAATTGGAGGCCAGAGTTTGTCACTAAAGTAAAGTCACAGCACAGGCCATTCACAGCATAGCAGGTAAATAGATTCCGAAAAATAGAGAGCAGCATAAGCTTGCCATCTGCAGGCAGTGAAAATAATTCATGTTCAATATTTCATATTTACCTGGCTAAAAGTAAATATTTTTAAAATGTTATTTTAGTACTGAATATAATAAAATAGGGAACACTAGGCAACACGTTTTTCAGCCAATGATCTAGCAATGTTTTGTTAGGCATTGATTATTGCTGAGCATTTAGAGTTTAAAGTGAAGTTCCACCCAAAAGTGAAACTTCCTCTCATTTGTTTCCCACCCCCCTCCGGTGTCACATTTTGCACCTTTTTGGGGGGGGGATACTTGTCTTTGACAGGTATCCTATTCCCACTTCTGGGAGTCCGGGCCGCTGCGCATTACGTCCCAGCTCGGCTTCCTCCTCCTTTCCCCACCGCTGGGCCAGTAGGAAAGAGCAGCGGTGCCTCGCGCATGCGTAGTAGGGACCCAGGGTGAAGCCGTAATCCTTCATTACCAGATTCCCTTACCGCCAATGGCAGCGGCAGCACCCAACAGCTGGTGGAAACATCAGCTGTGTTGCCGACATCGCTGGACTTCAGGACAGGCAAGTGTCCTATTATTAAAAGTCAGCAGCTGCAGTATGTGTAGCTGCTGGCTTTTAATTTTTGCAGGGGTGGGTGGACCTCCGCTTTAAGTGATACCTTTTATTGACTAACTCAAGTTATTAACGATACAACCTTTCACGAGAAACTTCCTTGTGTCCCTTCCTCAAGCATTATACAATTCTGAAAATGTTTCTCAAAAGCCACATAGTTATATACAGAGTTACAAAGAGAAGCAGCTGTAGCACTACCACCATAGGGGCCGCTGGTGAGTATGGTCATTTCCCACCCTGCACAGCCAGTCAAACAAATTTTCCATTCACTTTAGAGACAAGAAGCAGTCCTTGCAGCTTTGTTTGTTTTTTTTATAAGGGGAGTTGAACTTGGATAGGGAAGGGTAGATATGGGATGCCCATTTGATCAGTAGAATTCTTTAGGGACTTGAACTATATACTGTACATCCAGTATATACACACTTTCCTCTTCTACCTCCAGCACAGACTTGCTTGCAGAACAAACAACTCCCAGGACCAGATAGCACAGTTTAAGATTCAGCACAGTCCCAGTTGAATCTGGACGAATGCCCTTTGCAGGCAGGGACCGCGGGCCCCTAGGGTATAGTCAAAAAATAGAAGTCTTCACTGATAGCTGCCCTATCTGTGGCTACTGCTCCCAGTACCACCTCTTCAGGCACTGCCAGCCCTCCTGGCTGCAGCTACCCCTTTCTCCTGCCTGTGCCACCATAGTCCTCCTGACTGGCTCTACATCCACCCAAGACTGCTCCATCCCAGTCCTCTCAGGCATGCCTCCCAGTCCTCCTGACTGTGTGTCACTCACCAGCCCTCTTGTCTGTTTCTTTTCCTCCTGGAGGCTTGCCTGGCAGTGTTCTCCCGCTGTCTTCTCCTTGCTCCCAGTGCTTCCTGGCCAGGACAACTCTGTTTGTTTTGAAGATTGTCATGTCTGCACCCAAGCCCAAGCCCAAGGTCACCCCCTGAGACTGGGGAGCTCCCTTAAAGGCCACGACAGCCTAACACTCCATCTCCAAATTCCACTGGAACTCTCCACACTCCTGCTGGACTGACCCTGAGTATTTGAGGGGGCCTGCCCTCCTGTCAACCCTCTGTTGGGGATTGGTCAGGGCCCTCAGAACACTCCAGCCAGCTCCACCTTACTTCCCCTCTTATTCTTCTAGAAGGTTCCAGTACATTCTAGAAGTATGGGGGAGGTCTCAGTGATGCTGCCTGTGAGTCATCCAACTCTCCCTGGATCTCTGCCCAACCCAGGAAAAAAAACACACACAGGCTTGGCTGCCAGCCAAACCTGAAATTTACCTATACTAGCAAAAAAAATTCCAAGCACTCTAGCAACACAGATAGGGGGTGCTACACAATGTAATAAATCTATTACTAAAATAAGACTTGTTTTCCGTATCAGGAAAAAAAAAGTTGTAGTTTATTATTAGTTGTATTTCATTGCTTCTTTTTGTAACTGTGCATAAATCTGTGGCTTGCAGAACCATTTTCTGTAATGTATAATGCCTGAGGAACGGACCTAAAGAAGATTCCAAAAGTTTGCATCTTAGGTTAGCCAATAAAGGACATCACTTAAACTTCAAACTTTCTGCAGTCTGTGAAATACCGATTTTATTTAAAAAAACTGCAAATCGGGTCGAATAAAGTCAGTACATCTCCTCAGTTTACTGTAAAGGCTAAGTTCATCGTTTACATAAACTGGCACATGCAGACAAGAAGCCCCAGCAGTTTAAAATTCATGGCGCTATTTGTAAAATTATTGTTTAATGCAGATGTCATACCTTTAGGCCTACTGTCGACTCTAAAGTCTGGCTAAACATCTCAGTGTTTATATTCCTACATCCTACATCCTTGTTTATTTCCAGGACATGGGCTACAACCAGGAGTCTTCTTCTTTGAGGACACAGTGGTGCAGTGGTTAGCACTCTCGCCTAGCAGTAAAAAAGGGTCGCTGGTTCGAATCCCAACCACGACACTACCTGCCTGGAGTTTGCATGTTCTCCCTGTGCCTGCGTGGGTTTCCTCCGGGTACTCCGGTTTCCTCCCACACTCCAAAGTAGGGACTGATGTGAGTGTGTGATGTACAGGGTTAGGGACAAGGGTCAGGGTTGTAGACACACACTCACTCAGGTTGAACTGGATGGACTGGTGTCTTTATTCAACCTTACTAACTATGTAACTATGTAACTAAAGTCAAAATCTCTTTCTTTTTTTTAACCTCTTAAGTTTTTTTAGCCTCTACAAGGCTCTGGTCCGGCCGCACCTGGAGTATGCTGTCCAGTTCTAAGCACCAGTCCTCAGGAAGGATGTACTGGAAATGGAGCGAGTACAAAGAAGGGCAACAAAACTAATAAAGTGTCTGGAGGATATTACCGTAGTTATGAGGAAAGGTTGCGAGCACTGAACTTATTCTCTCTGGAGAAGAGACGCTTGAGAGGGGATGTGATTTCAATTTACAAATACCGTACTGGTGACCCCACAATAGGGATAAAACTTTTTCGCAGAAGAGAGTTTAACAAGACTCGTGGCCACTCATTAAAAATAGAATAACAGAGGTTTAACCTTAAACTACGTAGAGGTTTCTTTACTGTAAGAGCGGCAAGGATGTGGAATTCCCTTCCACAGGCGGTGGTCTCAGCGGGGAGCATTGATAGCTTCAAGAAACTATTAGATAAGCACCTGAATGACCGCAACATACAGGAATATATAATGTAATACTGACAGATAATCACACACATAGGTTGGACTTGATGGACTTGTGTCTTTTTTCAACCTCACCTACTATGTAACTAACTATGTAAGTTGATGTGGACTATGCTAGCTCTACTCTGAACGTATACAGTATGGTAGTTCACCATATTTGGATATTTTGGAACTGTACTATTGGTCATCTGTTTCGTGGTCTTTTGAATCAGCTAGGAACACGCTGTATTAGTCACAAGTGTCGACTTTGGTTGAAATATTTACTTGTTTTGTACATGCATTATAAAAAAAAATTGCCAAAAACAAATAAAAAGTGAAAATCTCCTTTGTTGTTTTCAAACAGGGAGGCTTGGTGGCCATTTTGTTGTAGTTCAACATATGAGATGGAAAGGGGCTACAGCAGTGTGAGAATCCTGGTGGGGATGTGCAACTTGAAAACCCCTTGCTGTAACAGAGGTGAAAGATTGTGCAGCTTTTTATTCAGGAAGCATGCCTGCTCCTGCAATGCTGTAGGCACATACCCAACTACTACAGAGTCCTGGAAATAACCCATTATGTATGAATATAAGCATTGGGAGTATTTTGCATTAAACAATGGGGTTGGTTTACCAAAATAATCTGGTGCAGCTCTGCATAGAAGCCTATCAGCTTCCGTTTTTTTTTTTTGTTCAATGCTTAATTTAACAAGCTGAACTCAAGCTAATTGGCTACCATGCATAGCTGCACCAGATTTTGCACTCTCCAGTTTTAGTAAATCAACCCCAATATATTTTTTAGAAACTGCACAATGCATTTTAAACTAGGGTGCTCTTGTCTCCATGGGCCAGTTTATATTAAAGGTGAACGTAGTCTTTATTCTTACTTTTGTATAAGCTGTTGCCACTCCTTTCACGTGATTCTGGCTGTGCAATTCCCACTCACTCTGAGGCATTGCAAAGAGTAGGCAAAAAATTAGATTAAAAGCTGAGGGGTGCCTTGCTGTACTGCAGCCATGCCTGGAGGAAATGAAGAAGGATTAGGCAACTAAAATGTGTTCTTTACGAGTGTGTATCTTCATTTAGACATAGACTAGAATGCATCTTTAAAGCTCAAAACACATCCCCTTTTTTACCAGTCTTATAAGGAATAAGGGAATTAAAATAGTATCTTCCTTGAAGAGTTCATTCTGATAAAATAAGCAATAATCCAGAATTTAATTGGAATAATACCTTTATTCTCCTAGCCGGGTTGTTGTTTGAGCAGCTCCGTGCAGCCACACACAGCGTAATGAAATGGCAAAGAGCTAAAAGGTAAAAAGAAGCAGCGTGATAACACTTGCCACCACAAATGCTAAAATGACCCTGCTGGGCAATAAAAATAATGTAATTCAAAATGTAACCAGCGGAAAGAAGTGATTAAAAGAAAGCTTTGGGAAAGGCAAAAAAATAAGAAAATGTTTTCATCACGAGGGGGGGGAAAGGAAACCGTGCCAGATAATTTAAAGGCTGATTGAATGTGGTTTCCAAAGACAGACATCAGGGAAAAGAAATGGAAAAGAATTGAAGAAAGAAGTGCTGGCTATAAAAGTATGTATAGAAATTCTAATCACTTAAGACTTTTACTCAGCTTTGAGATTCTAGAATTTAAGATCACAATAACCTTGTAGAAACAAATCAAAAGGATCTTTTAGTTAGCAGGTTTAAAGCACATGTTTTTCAGTTGAGGAATAGCTGTGGTCTAGAGGACAATTAAATGTGTCCATGGTCTAATTCGACAATTACACAACACATAGACCATTCACATCTATCCCTTCCTGAAAGGAGCTTACAGTCTGATATCCCTAACACTGGCACTCAGTGGTACACAGATATGTGGGCCAATCTGGATGAAACTCAAAGTAGAACTGAAGTTGTAAATTGACTGTAGGTTTGGTGGTTTAACCCTGGGCCAGAGCACTGCAATGACCTGCAAAAGGATTGGATTCTTTCCTAGGTGCACATAATATAACTGGGTACTAACATTTATAGGTAAAGTTGATCCAGGGAATATGTGATTGCCTCTCGGGGGGCAGGAGGGAATCTTTTCCCCTGCTGTAGCAAATTGAATCCTGCTTTTCTGGGGTTTTTCGCCTTCTTCTGGGTCAACTGCGGGTATAGGATTATGTATATGGGATTGTAGGATTTTTTTTTCCCTTTTGTTGGTTGAACTGGATGGACTTGTGTCTTTTTTCAACCTGACTAACTATGTAACTATATAAAGTTAACAAGTTAGCCATTCAACAAATGTATAGTTACATAAGTATACTTATAGGAGATTAGTGGGAAAATTAAAAAAGCAGGAGTCATGATGGTTTGGGAAAATTCCAGTCCCCTGTGGAATGGTTGCAGTTAATCTTCCTTTATAACATAATGAGTAAGTTCTGCTTTTACTTTGTAATTTCTTACTGGGAGATTCTGACTCCAGTCTTGATATTAGCTGAACAGGGCATGCTGTATTAGTGACATAACACATTGCACACACATTGCACATACCTCCCTTCATCGTTCCCTTCCGCATTCCTCTCCTGCTCATGCTCACTGTCATACCCTCCGCACTCCCCTATTGCACATACTAACCACCATAAAATCCTCCACAATCCTCTCCTTCACATACTACCCACCGTCATCTCCTCTGTACTTTACTCATGCACATAATGCCCACTATCATACCCTCCACACTACTATCCTGCATACACTGCCCATTGTCATACCCTCCACATTCTTCTCCACTCCTCCCCTGTCCACACTGCCCACCGCCATACCCTTGCGATCCTCTTGTGTACATACTACCTGTTAAGACAATTCTTTATCATTGCTTGAAATATTGCTAACCTTGCCTATTCTGGAACAGGCAAACATTTACTAGTAGGGAATTAAAGTGGACAAACTCTTAAGTTAATTAGGCAGGTGTTTGATTTATTATAATTCTCTATAAATATGAAAAGATGATCCTACAGTGCTCAGGTCACGTGACCTGAATCCATATTGGCACTGCACTTGGCTGGTAAAAATTAATAAAAACTCTGCTAATGTAAATCACACTACCTAAATTATAATGATGAGATCATGTGGCTCAGCATTAGATTGTGACTTCTTTACCCTTACTCCCTAATACCCGCCTAAGAAATTAAAGCTTATCTAAAGCCAAAACCTGAAGGGCCTAGGTCATGCAGTGGTGGATATTTGGCCCTCCCTCCCCCTCCCTCTATTTCCCCCTCATCCATCCTCCTACTGTATTCTCCTATCTTCTTATACATTCCTACTTTCTCTTGATGCATCCTGCTCTGTAGCCCCCAACTTCCACTACCAACTAACCTTCCTCAAATACTCTTGCAAATGCTACCCCTGTCATTCACTGCCATGCTTTCTACTCTGGGGTATCTTTTCCCCACCATTTAAACTTCCCCTGCCAGTATGACTATTCCCTAGCATATTGTGAAACACGTTTAAGCCGTTTATTGCGAAGTAGGAGATCTCACAACGCTAGGATCATAGCTTGTGATTCTGAGTCAATCATAGTGTTGTGTTGTAGACAGATCTTCTGGAATTTATATATAGCATGTTTTACCTGTGTCTACCATTCCTTTGGAACATTGTTTAACCTCTTTTATAAACATCTTAATAAAAAATATTTTAACTGTTCAAGCCAATTTTATTTTCATTTTGGATAAGGTGGGGAGAAGCTAAAGCCCCTGTCTGTTTTTTTTATGTTTGTCCTACTCACAAAGTGAACAGAAAACTTTCCAAAGGGAAATGCCCTCTTAGACAGTTGTCACCGGAACAATGATCCTATTGGAAGAGTTCCCTTTTATTCTTTCTACAACAATTCAGAAGGACAAAAAGAGGGGATGAATCTCCCCAGTGGGGACACAGACAACAATAAAAACCTGACAGAGGATTTAATCCATCATAATTAAAATAAGAAAATAGTTTAGATTTAAATTGCCCCTAGCTTCAGTGTTTGGGTCTGCTTTCAAAGTCGAAGAAGAGAAGACAGTGTTAATCTTCTAATAAGGAATTTCTACATTTTTTTTTTTATTCCTGATATACAAGTAGGATTCCTCGAACATTCAGAATAGCTATTCTTTGAAGCAAGACATCACAGTACTTACAATTTGTCCACGACTTTTTACATTTTAACCCCAAGCCTTTTTGGATAAATTTACATTTTTATGAGCATTCTCTGCTGAGCGCACTGGCTTCTGTTTCAGCTACTCATTAGTTGTTATTAGCTGTTATTCAAATTTCTGTGATTAGCCCTTTGTGCTGCCGTAAGGGTATGTGGCATATAGCAATTAAAAAGATAAAAATATTGATTCAGGCAAATAGCAAAAAGAATTAAGCATGCTAAACTATCCTGTACATTTAAAAATGATGATATACTGCTTATATTCCAGTGTAACCCAAAAAATATTTATATACGTATATATGTTTATTTACCCTTTTATCTTTGATAATGCGATGCTAATGCACAAAAACTGACTGTGGTGTGCTGCGGTGTCATTCATTTTCAAAGGCATCCAATGCACTTTGCCAGTGAAGGAAAACACCCTGGAATGCACAGATATGAACCTTCTCCGTATTGTGGTCTGTTGTGTTACAAAAAATACTAAAGGTCCATTAAAACCTGCATTGTGGTGCATTGGCAGCCCATACAAATTGGCTGCTTTACTGCAACACAAATTAACCCATGTGTGGTAAAGCATTGTATTTCAGCAGACCAGTGTGAAAAGATCCTCTCCCCACTTTTTTTCCCCTGCTTACCTTTTACTGTCTTTTGCACAGTAAGAATACTCACCTAGCCAGTGAGTCTAGCGTTGAGCTGCTGCAATCCTCCTCTCTGCAGCCGCTGCACAGGTCTGGAGCTGCCATGTTGCCCATGTCAGCTGCCAGCTCTTCCAGATGCAGGCACTATTAGGACCGCCCCCTCCTCCTTACTGAATGGGACTGTACGTCACGCATCCCAGGAGGCATAGGGAGTACCATGTCATTCGCCTAGGCCAATTCTGGAAGTTGGGGTATGGAATGAAAAAAAAAAAAAAAACAGTATGTAAACAAACAAAAACCTAACCCGATATCAGTACTGTGGAAGGGGGGTGGGGGCAGGATGGAGAGGAGGAGAGTGCTGTGAGATGGTGAAGTCCACTTTAATTACAGAAACCTGAAGTGGTGCTAGGGAAGCCACCCGTTCTAACTAGCCAACTGAAATCTGATATCCTGCTTGTCCAACCTTGTCTCCTTCTGGAGCCTGTCGGGTCTGTGTCAGCGGTCTCTGGGCCTCTACCAATGACATCAGTTTGACAGGCTTCTGCGTTCATTTAGAATTCATTGACAGGTGTATTGGTTCTGAAGTTGACCACCCACTTATCAGCTTTAGTGGGTTTTGCAGTCTTATAGACTTGTATTGGAATGAGAAACCCATTTTATGCAAACAAAAGCTCATCAACACGGGCCCTTAGAGTGCCATAGTCTTTATAGGATCTATAAGTTATCCATCACTAGCCCTGTTTGTCGCCGACTTAAAATAAATAGTGTTTTAAAAATATAATCATTGGCACAGTGGAACCAAAAGAAACAAATCAAGTTTTTCTCTTAAAGCATATCTAAACCAAAAAAACAAAGTTTTTATATATTGCAGCTTACCAATCATTAAATTCATTTTTTTTTAAGGTTTTTTTTTTTCCTTTATTTTCCCTTGAATGGATAAAAGCTGAACATTATAAACACCCCTGTCTGTGATAAATGTTTTTTTTATAATTCAGATTTTATTGTAAATTCTTTTATAAACATATACACAAAAAACATGAAGCTCATATCATGAGTAATCATATCAAGTCAAAAACATCCACAAAATAAAATTAAAAAAAAACAAAAACATTTCCACTATTATATCAGTCAACAATCCTCACATCATGTAGATGGGCCTATTTTTAACCACACATCTATAAACTAAACAATCCTAAACCCTAACTCGATACTGAACTCATGTGATCTAGCCATGGTGTCCAAATACAGTTGAACCTCTTCAATGAATTTCTTAAAAAGAAAATATGTCTCTCATAGGAGATGCATTTATTAAGATTGAATATCCAATCAGATATAGTCAGAGGATGTGGGGAAATCCACTTAAGGGCAATTTGTCTCCAAGCCACAAACAGTGCATGTACAACAGTAATTCGTTTTTGTGGCTTGAACACACATGCTAAAATAGATGTATCAGTGACCCCAAATTGCTGCATCTAGAACAAGCCGAGTGGGCTCTTAACCACTTGCCGACTGCCTCACGATGATATACGTCGGCAGAATGGTACGGGCAGGCAGAGTAATGCACCCGTATGTCACTCCCCTCCCACGGGCGGGGAGCGCGTTCCCGGTGCCCGAGGTGATCAGCATCATTGCAGGAGCGATCCGTCCTGAGGGGGAGGCCACTGACGAATAGGAAGATTCCTCTGCTTCTGAAATGTAAACAGAAGCAGAGGAAGTGATGTCATCTCTCCTTGTGCAGCCTTTTCGTTCCGGCGCCCGAGGAGAGAAGACATCAATGTGAGTTTGCACCAACACTACACTAACACTAGTACACATAGGCACATAAATCACCCCCCGATCACCCCCCCTGCACCCCCTGGCACAGTGACTCCAATAGCAGTTTTTATTTTTTTACTGATCACTGCATTGGTGTCATTTTGTTACTGTTATAAGTGTTAGGGCTGTTAGTGGTAGGCCCCTTTAGGTCTAGGGTACCCCGTAACCCCCCCTAATAAAGGTTTAACCCCTTGATTGCCCCCCAGTTAACCCTTTCACCTCCTGTTGCCAGTGTCACTAATCAATCATTTTTCTGATCGCCGTATAAGTGTCAAGGGTGACGCTAGTTAGCCCGTTAGTTATTTAGGTTCACTGTCAGCTTTTTATAGCATCAGGTACCCCCATATACCACCTAATAAAGGTTTTAACCCCCTGTTGCCCCCTAGTTAACCCTTTCACCAGTGATCACCGTATAAGTGTTACGGGTGACGCTGGTTAGTTAGTTTGTTTTGTATACCCGCTGTTTATTACCCAATAAAGGTTTAACCCCCTGATCGCCCAGCGCGTGATATCAGTTAGGGTTTAGGGTCAGATAGTGACAATACCGCTAACACCCACGCACGCAGCATACACCTCCCTTAGTGGTATAGTGTCTGAACGGATCGATATTTGATCTGATCAGATCTATACTAGCGTCCCCAGCAGTTTAGGGTTCCCAAAAACGCAGTGTTAGCGGGATCAGCCCAGATACCTGCTAGCACCTGCGTTTTGCCCCTCCGCCCAGCCCACCCAAGTGCAGTATCGATCGATCACTGTCACTTACAAAACACTACACACATAACTGCAGCGTTCGCAGAGTCAGCCCTGATCCCTGCGATTGCTAACAGTTTTTTTTATAGCGTTTGATACAGTTGCTGACAGCCTAGGAGCTTTTTTACCTGTGAGTCTCACTACTGTACCAGTAAATTTAGAGCCCAAAATGGCAAATCGAAGGCACAGTAGTGGAGAGGCCTACACGTTTCTGAGCATGACAGATAGTGAAGAGGAAGTCACTCATCTGTCAGATTCAGGCTCAGAATACGATCCTGTAGACGACAGCGGCACCATGACAGATAACTCCCTGCCAAGGTCAGGCGTACCAGACCCCGATCTTCTTCTCCTGTTCTTGAGGTGCAAGAACCGCAGGGCTCTCGTATGGAGCAGAGAAGTACTAGTGCAGCTTATCCTTCTGGTGAACTGGCAAGCACCAGCGGCCTAGTACACCCTGGTCGTAGTCAAACCAGCACTGCAGTAACACGTGGTGACATGGCGAGTTCCATAAGTGAAGTTCAAGCTGGTGAGGTGGCAAGCACAAGTGTCCTGCTGCCACCAAGAAAACAAAGACAGGCCCGTCGTGCCCATAGTGTCCTTCCTGCAGAATTTGCCAATCCTAATTGGGAGCCCACCACTTCTGTAGCTCCCGTACTTCCCCCATTTACTGGCCAACCCGGAATTCAGGTGGAAACAGTTGATTTTACGTCACTGGATTTTTATTCACTGTTTTTCACCAAAGATCTCTATAGATCTGTTGTGGACCAAAGTAATTTGTATGCTGGTCAATTCATCGCCGCTAATCCCCAGTCCTTCCTTGCCAGAGTTTGGAAACCAATTTCGGTTTCCGAATTTAAGACCTTTCTGGGCCTATCCCTCGACATGGGCATAGTTAAAATGAGTATGTTGCGGTCATATTGGTCCACTGACCTAATTTACTATATGCCCATGTTCTCTGCTTCCATGACCAGGGCACGATACGAGCAGATCTTGTGGTTCATGCATTCCAACAACAATGAAATCTGTCGTCCTCGTGGAGACCCTGGATACGATCGACTCTACAAAATTAACCACTTCAACCAACGTTTTGAGCCTTGTTAACTCCCCATCAAGTTGTCTGCGTTGATGAGTCCCTGATTAAGTTTTCTGGCCGCTTGACTTTCAAACAGTATCTTCCCAGCAAGCGTGCCAGATACGGGGTCAAGATGTATAGGCTCTGTGACAGGGCCACAGGCTATATATATAGTTTTATGGTTTACGAGGGAAGAGATAGTCACGTAGAGCCGCCGAACTGCCCAGATAACATAGGGAGCACTGGCAAGATTGTGTGGGACTTGGTGTCAACATTATTCGGAAAGGGGTACCATTTGTATGTGGACAATTATTACACAAGCGTGCCACTTTTTAGTCACTTGTTTGATCATCAGATTGGCGCATGTGGCATCATGCGATCTAATCGCCGGTGCTTTTCCCAGCGGCTTGTAGATTCCCGTCTTAGGCTGGGTGAGAGAGCTTGCTTGAAGTGTAATAACTTGCTCGCTGTGAAGTGAAGGGATAATAAGAATGTTTTCATTCTTTCCTCCCTTAATGCAGACACAACAGACCAAATTTCTATGGCGACTGGTGCTGTGGAGAAACCCCTCTGTGTCTACGAATAAAACCAAAATATGGGAGGGGTGGCCCTCAACGACTAGTTGTTGACGCCATACCTAGTTGCCCGTAAGGCCAGACGCTGGTACAAAAAAATGTATGTATACTTATTTCAATTGGCTTTGCAGAACGCTCATGTGCTATACAGAGCTTCAGGACGGACTGGATCCTTCCTTAAATTCCAGGAAGAGATCGTCATAGCCCTTCTGTTTCCAGATGGTGCTCCACCTCACCTTCCCAATCCAAATGCAGTAAGCCGGCTGCATGAGAAGCATTTTCCGTATGTCCTCCCGAGTACCCCTACCCAACGAACCCCCCAAAGAAGATGTTGTGTCTGTAGCAAGCGCAGATATAGGCGTGACACCCGCAATTATTGTCTCTCCTGTCCTGACAATCCTGGTCTTTGCATTGGTGAATGTTTTGAACTCTACCATACACCAGTGGAGTTTTAGCATAGGGTACAGCACTGCACAGACTAGGACACACTTTCACAGGGTCTCCCAATATGCCATCGCATTTTGAGAGACCTGAACCTGGAACCGTTACAGTTACAACCTGTTACAGTTACAAAAAAAAGTGTAAAAAAAAAAAAATATATATATATATATATAAAATAAAAAAACAAAAATAGTTGTCATTTTATTGTTCTCTCTCTCTCTATTCTCTCTCAATTGTTCTGCTCTTTTTTACTGTATTCTATTCTGCAATGTTTTATTGTTATTATGTTTTATCATGTTTGCTTTTCAGGTATGTCATTTTTTTATACTTTACTGTTTACTGTGTTTTTATGTTAACCATTTTTTTGTTTTCGGGTACGCCATTCAGCTGCAGCGCGGATTTATTTATCTTGACAGCAACATCGTTTGCTCCCACAATACATAAAGCCGTGCTGTAGGAGGTGATTTCACCACCACAGTTAAAAAAAGGGCATATATGCCGAAGCATGGGGGCAGCAGGGGTGGAGGAGCAATTTGCTCCTAACTTTTGGGGCAGATGCCCCCATGCTTCGGCATATATATTTTAGGCACAGATTGCGTTAAAAAATGTTTTATTTTTTACTATTTTTTTGTATTTGCTTTGCAGGTATGGTATGTCTTACTGTTATACTGTAATGTTACTTTGATTTATTGTTAACCATCATTTTCTTAGCAGGTACTGCATTCAGTTGCAGCGCGGATTTATTTATCTTGACAGTAACAGCGTTTGCTCCCACGATACATAAAGCCATGACTCCAGCGCTGTAGGAGGTGATTTCACCACCACAGTTAAAAATAAGAGCATATATGACGAAGCATGGGGGCAGCAGTGGTGGAGGAGTGATTTGCTCCTAACTTTCGAGGCAGATGCCCCAATGCTTCGGCCTATATTTTTTAGGCCATTCAGCTGCAGTACTGATTTAATTATCTTGACAGCAACAGCGTTTGCTCCCACGATACATAAAGCCGTGACTCCAGCGCTGTAGGAGGTGATTTCACCACCACAGTTAAAAACAAAATGGTGCATGTATGCCCATCATTAGAAGTGGGTGGATGAAGGGAGGTACCCTTATGCCCTGTACACACTATAGGATTTTCCGATGGAAAAAGTGTGATAGGACCTTGTTGTCGGAAATTCCGACCATGTGTAGGCTCCATCACACATTTTCCATAGGAATTTCCAGCACACAAAGTTTAAGAGCTTGCTATAAAATTTTCCGACAACAAAATCCGTTGTCGGAAATTCCGATTGTGTGTACACAAATCCGACGCACAAAGTGCCACGCATGCTCAGAATAAATTAAGAGGCAAAAGCTATTGGCCACTGCCCCGTTTATAGTCCCGACGTACGTGTTTTACGTCACCGCGTTCAGAATGATCGGATTTTCCGACAACTTTGTGTGACCGTGTGTATGCAAGACAAGTTTGAGCCAACATCCGTCGGAAAAAATCCATGGATTTTGTTGTCGGAATTTCCGATCAATGTCCGACCGTGTGTACAGGGCATAATGGTGGGCATACCCACCGATCAATCTCTTTTTTTTTTAGTTCGGTCCCCAGGCTGTATGAAAAAAAAGATTACAATATATGCCCAACAAGGACCAGCAACGTACTGGAATGTTGCTGGACTTTGAGTGGTTATACCAGAAGGATGCCTGCGGGTTTAGGTATCATTCTTTTCAGCCAGTGGTCGGCTTTCATGTAAAAGCAATCTTAGCAGCTAATTAGTCTCTAGACTGCTTTTACAAGCAGTGGGAGGGAATGCTTTTACAAGCAGTGGGAGGGAATGTCCCCTTCCCCCCCACCGTTTTCCATGGTTTTCATGTAAAAGCAATCCGAGCAGCTAATTAGCCTCTAGATTGCTTTTACAAGCAGTGGGAGGGAATGTCCCCTTCCCCCCCACAGTTTTCCATGGTTTTCTCTGGCTCTCCTGTCCCAACAAGGAACCTGAGAAAGCAGCCAGTGGTTCCGCCAGCTGACCATAGAGCCGATCAGAGACCAGACTGCTCCAATCATCTCTATGGCCTAAGAAACCGGAAGCTACGAGCATTTCATGACTTGCTGACTTGCATGATTTCGCCGGATGTAAACAGCGCCATTGGGAAATTGGGAAAGCATTTTATCACACCGATCTTGGTGTGGTCAGATGCATTGAGGGCAGAGGAGAGATCTAGGGTCTAATGGACCCCAATTTTTTTGAAAAAAGCGTACCTGTCACTACCTATTGCTATCATAGGGGATATACATTCCCTGAGATAACAATAAAAATTATTTAAAAAAATGAAAGGAACAGTTTTAAAATAAAATAAAAAAGCAAAATAAATAATTAAAAAAAAAAAAAAGCACCCCTGTCCCCGCCTGCTCTCACGCAAAGGCGAATGCAAGCATCGGTCTGGCATCATATGTAAACAGCAATTGCACCATGCATGTGAGGTATCACCGTGAAGGTCAGATCGAGGGCAGAAATTTTAGCATTAGACCCCCTCTGTAAATCTAAAGTAGTAACCTGTAAAGGCTTTTAAAGGCTTTCAAAAATGTTTGTAATTTGTTGCCGCTGCACGTTTGTGCGCAATTTTAAAGCATGTCGTGTTTGGTATCCATGTACTCGGCCTAAGATCATCTTTTTTATTACTTTAAACATTTAGGCAATATAGTGTGTTTTAGTGCCTTAAAATTTAAAAAATTGTGTTTTTTCCAAAAAAATTGCATTTGAAAAATCACTGCGCAAATACTGTGTGAAAAAAAATGAAACACCCACCATTTTAATCTGTAAGGTCTTTGCTTTAAAAAAATATATATAATGTTTGGGGGTTCAAAGTAATTTTCTTGCAAAAAAAAAATATTTTTTCTTGTAAACAAAAAGTGTCAGAAAGGGCTTTGTCTTCAAGTGGTTAGAAGAGTGGGTGATGTGTGACATAAGCTTGTAAATGTTGTGCAAAAAATGCCAGGACAGTTCAAACTCTCCCAAATGTCCCCATTTTGGAAAGTAGACATCCCAAGCTATTTGCTGAGAGGCATGTTGAGTCCATGGAATATTTTATATTTTGACACAAGTTGCAGGAAAAAGACAATTTTTATTATTTTTTTTTTTTAGTTGTCACTAAATGATATATTGCTCAAACATGTCATGGGCATATGTGAAATTATATGCCAAAATACATTCCGTTGCTTCTCCTGAGTACTGGGATACCATAAGTGTGAGACTTTTTGGGAGCCTAGCCGCGTACGGGACCCCGAAAACCAAGCACCGCCTTCAGGCTTTCTAAGGGTGTAAATTTTTGATTTCACTCCTCACTGCCTATCACAGTTTCGGAGGCCATGGAATGCCCAGATGGCACAACCCCCCCCCAAATGGCCCCATTTTGGAAAGTAGACAACCCAAGCTATTTGCTGAGAGGTATGGTGAGTATTTTGCAAATCTAGCTTTTTGTCACAATGTTTTGAAAATTAAAAAAAGAAAGAAAAATTGTATTTTCTTTCTTCATTTTGAAAAACAAATGAGAGCTGCAATTGCAATTAGCAGTTAAAGCAGCTCAGTGCCAAATTGGAAAAAGTCCTCTGGTCTTTAGGCAGACAAATGGTCCTGGGCTTAAGTGGTTACACCAATAGTAAACAGAAATTCCGGAATCCTATTCGCCCTATGCAATATAAAGAACTGGGTTAGCCTATGTTAAGGTGAAAGGGACACAAGGAGGAAAACCTGCAGAATCTTTTCCCAGGCATTATCAGGAATAGGCCCAATATCCCGCTCCCACTTCTCTCTAGAGGGCAAAAACTAACAGACTTACTGGCTAGATCTACACATATTTAAATTATATTATAGGGGGACGTAGAAAAAAAAAGACTGATGTGTTAATGCCATTGACAAGCCGTATCATATATGCCATTTGTGATTCTGCTCATAGTGATTCTGCGCACAGTGAGGGAAAAAATTTGCCCATAGACAAAGAAATGATCAGGCTATAATTTTAATGGTAGGTTTATTTTAACAGTGAGAGACAAAATAACAACAAAAATATCCGGAAAACCGCATTTCAAAAAAGTTATAAATTGATTTGCATTTTAATGAGTGAAATAATTATTTGATCCCTTATCAATCAGCAAGATTTCTGCCTCCCAGGTGTCTTCTATAAAGGTAACAAGCTGACTCTCTTGAAGGGAGTGCTCCTAATCTCAGTTTGTTGCCTGTATAAAAGACACCTGTCTACAGAAGCAATCAATGAATCAGATTCCAATCAATCCACCATAGCTAAGACCAAAAATCTGTCCAAGGATTTCAGGGACAAGATTGTAGCCATACACATGGCTGGAATGGGCTACAAAACCATTGCCAAGCAGCTTGATTATTATTAATTATTACAAATGGAAGAAACAAAATGACGGTCAATCTTCCTTGGTCTGGGGCTCCATGCAAGATCTCCCCTCGTGGAGTACCAATGATCATGAGGATGCTGAGGAATCAGCCCACAACTACACAGGAGTATTATGTCAATGATCTCAAGACAGCTGGGACCATAGTCACCAAGAAAACAATTGGTAACACACTACGCCGTGAAGGACTGCAGCGTTCACAAGCAGTGGTGTAGCATGGGTTGTCAGCACCCGGGGCAAGGCAAGTAATTTGCACCCCCTAACCTGTGGACTTTTAGCACCTAAGAATGGGGGCTCAGGGACTGCCCTGCTGCTGCTTACGTGCTGTGGCTGTCAAAACGCAAAGGGTTTCCCCACTCACAGCCTGAGCCTCTGATTGGCTGCCTAATAATAACCCCAATTTAAGGGTTGTGCATTATATTTAGTGCTAGCCATGATACAGGAGATGGTCAGAGACTGCAGACATGATACAGGAAATGGTCAGAGACTGCAGACATGGTACAGGAGATGGTCAGAGACTGCAGACATGGTACAGGAGATGGTCAGAGACTGCAGACATGATACAGGAGATGGTCAGAGACTGCGGACATGTTACAGGAGATGGTCAGAGACTGCGGACGCGTTACAGGAGATGGTCAGAGACTGCAGACACAGTACAGGAGATGGTCAGAGACTGCAGACATGATACAGGAGATGGTCAGAGACTGCAGACATACTACAGGAGGTGGTCAGAGACTCCAGACATACTACAGGAGATACAGTGAAAGACTGCAGACATACTATATGCAGGGCTATTTTCCTCAGATAATAGGTGCAGGAACCTTACCATGCCGCAACCACCACCTAACAGTGGGAGAGTCTTAATGGGGCATTGGTAAATACCACTTATGCATTCTGCACAGAGGGAAGAGTTCAGGAGTTTGCTACGTACAGAATGCAAAGATCAAGATTGTACTACGTACAGAGTGCAGAGTTCAGGAGTGCACTGCGTACAGAGTGCAGAGTTCATGACTGTGCTACGTACAGATTGCAGGGATCAGGAATGCATATCTCACAGGACAGTTTACAACCCCCCTTCCAGTACAGAGCTCTCCTTCCACTCCCAAATCGCCCCCCCCCCCCCAAAGCAACTACAACTTATAGTAGGAGTGCAATGTTAAGTGTTAGTGCAAAGAGAGGGGATAGTGGGTGACATTGGTGCTAAGTTAATGGGGCATTGGTGCTAAATGGGGGGGGGGGGCAATGTGCTAATTTCTAACTTGGGGGAGAGTGTGAACATTGTTGCTAAGTGGGGGGGGCATTGGTGCTAAGTGGGGGGAAATGAGGGACATTTGGGATAAGGGCGAGAAGCGGGACATTGGGGATGCATAGATGAGGAAGGGGGACATTGGGGATAAGTGGGGGATATATGGGAGGAGAGGAGGGACATTTGAGATAAGTGGGGGGAGAGCAGGGACATTGGGGATAAGTGGGGGGAGAGGAAGGACATTGGGGATAAGTGGGGGAGAGGAAAGACATTGGGGATAAGTGGGGAGAGAGGAGGGACATTTGGTATAAGTGGGGGGAGAGGAGGGACATTTGGGATAAGTGGGGGGAGAGGAGGGACATTTGGTATAAGTGGGGGGAGAGGAGGGACATTTGGAATAAGTGGGGAAGAGGGTGATGCTCTGTGTATGTGTGTAGTATAGACTGTGAGTGTAGTTTGTCCTATGTGACTGTGTTATACATGCTGAGTGTCACATACCACAGTGAGTGACCCAGAGATGTCCATATCATTACATGTTGGGTACAGCAGCACACATGTCCATGGAACAGCAGAGGAGCTCTGAGCAGTATGCTGCATGGACTCATTGGACTGGAAGCAGCTCAGTGTCCCGAATGTCACAGCCAATAGGAAGCCAGGAAAGTATGCCTGCACTTCTTGTGAGGAGAGAGGCAGAACTCACAGTGCTGGCTTTGTCTTGGAAAGGATGACTGCAGTAGCGGCTGCTCCCTCATCTCACCTGCTTTTTTTTTTGTTCACCATCGATCTGACCTCTGTCTGCCACACTCACTGGCTGTCTGCCACAACCAACGGGGAATGATGCAAGTCCCAGATGCGGCGGTCAGGGGGAGAGGAGGAGGAGGAGAAGAAGATAGCAGAGGCGGGACTCCAGGAGCATTAAGGACAGGTCAGCCCCACGCCTCACATGACCCCATTCACCCAATCACAGGGCGCCGGCCGCCCAGCAGACATTAAACATGGCGGCCGGATTGCAGGGGACACAGGAAATAGAAATTAGGATGACGGAGCCAGAGTGACACACACTGACATGGGATTGCGCCCTCCCAAATGTTGTGCCCGGGGCCTCTGCCGCCCTTGCACCCCCCACACTAAGCCACTGCTTGCAAGGTCCCCCTGCTCAAGAAAGCACATGTTACGGGGACAGGACAACTTCACTTCATCAAAGGGACCATGGACGGGGCCATGTACCGTCAAATCTTGGGTGAGAACCTCCTTCCCTCAGCCAGGGCATTAAAAATGGGTCATGGGTGGGTATTCCAGCATAGCAATGACCCAAAACACACGGCCAAGGCAACAAAGGAGTGGCTCAAGAAGAAGCATATTAAGGTCCTGGAGTGGCCTAGCCTTAACCCCATAGAAAATATGTAGAGGGAGCTGAAGGTTTGAGTTACCAAACATCAGCCTCGAAACCTTAATGACTTGGAGAGGATCTGCTAGAGGAGTGGAACAAAATCCCTCCTGAGATGTGCGCAAACCTGATGGCCAACTACAAGAAATGCCTGACCTCTGTGATTGCCAACAAGGGTCTTGCCACCAAGTCATGTTTTGCGAAAGGGTCATTAAAATGCAAATCAATTTATATCTTTTTTGAAATGCCTGTTTCTGGATTGTTTTGTTGTTACTCCGTCTCTCACTGTTAAAATAATAAATTAACCATTAAAATTATAGACTCATCATTTCTTCTTTTGTCAGTGGGCAAATGTACAAAATCAGCAGGAGATCAAATATTTTTTTCCCTCACTGTAATTCCACTTTATGGGGCGACAGACATATTACGACATTAGTTCGAAAACCATATTACAATCTAATGGTACACTCACAGTCTCATAACTGGAACATTTGTGTACCTAGAGCACTCCTCTGAAGGAACTTGTTCAAAGAGTCTTTATGTAGTAACCGTGTACAGTATAGCCATTCCCTCCTAGTTCTACCTCTCTCAGCATGAGTGCTGCACAGGATAATTGGAACCTGATATACTGTACATAGAAATAAACAAAATGTCTTGATATTTCATAATTAATTCTACATAACTATATTAAATGGTTGTTTTTTTTAATTTTATATATCTGCCTGGAGTTCATTTTTACATATGAAGATGTAAATTTTTATCAACAACATGGTTGTCACAGTTGTACACTTCTCCAAAGCGCAATGATAGAAACCCCTAATGCAATTGGCTCTTTAATGTAACTAGATTATCTGTAATTTCTGTTAAATTTCTCAAACTCGTCTGATGATATTGTGTGTAAGATCCACATATAGACAGACTACTTTATGCATATAATGACATTTTCATTTAATACCTCAGTACATAATCCAAACAAATGAATTTAAATTGATCTCCTTCCAAAATGAAAGATTAGGTATCAGCAGGTGGCTCTGAGTCAGTATTGATCATTTTGCAAAGCAGTGTTTTTTGATTTTATTTACACATTTTATTACAGATCATCTCAGGAAAACTACTTCTTACGGGTCATTACAGGTGGCATCTTTGGATATTCCATTAATTGATTGTGTTGCATTAAAAAGGGCAGGTCCTCACTAAATGACTGCCTATGTTACTGCACATGGACAATTGTTTCAGGCCATGAGAAGCATTTATTACCAGGGCTTAAATGTAGGCTTTTTAGACATTGGGGCCTACTGTAGCTAGTGCATTTTATTGGCCAGGCCAGTAAGTTCATTCACAATATGCAGATGTTGAAAAAAGCTGCCGCATTTTATAGTCAGAGAAAAATACTTTTCAGGCTATCTGTCAAATTATTAGTACTCAAAATCTTACATGAAGACGCTGCAGCACAGTGCAGGATTGTCTTATCAGCAAGATGTGGGCTACTTAATTTTTCCCAGAAGGAAATGCCTAGGTGAGGGTAAAGTCATCCTCCTTCCAGTGAGATTGAGAGTAGCTTTACATTCCCCAGGATCTCCCAGAAGAAGGTGCCAAGTTGAGGGATAGAGTAAAGCCATCCTTCTTCCAGGGAGATTGAGAGTAGCATAACATTCCTTAGATCTTGCCGGAAGGTGCCTAGGTGAAGGATGAAGTTATCCTCCTTCTGGTGAGATTTAGAGTAGCTTTTTATTCCCAAGGATCTCACAGAAGGAGATGGACAGGCGAGGATGAGGTCATTCTCCTTCTGGTGAGAACTAGAGTACCTATACATTCCCTATGATATCTCCAAAATGAGGGTGAGGTAAACCTTGCCTGGGCACCTCCCCTTGGTGAGATCCTGGGGAAAGTTGAGTATCCAAATCTCTCTGAGAATATAATTCTGCACTGTTCTGTAATGTCTTTACATGAGTACTCAATATTCCCTGAGATCTCACCAGTAGAAGGATGATGTCCCCTCCTGCACTGCAGAAGCCAGAGAAAAGATAAATATATTGTCTGGGGGAAAGGAGACAATGTTAAAAAGCAGACCTTGCAATTTAGGTACAAAGCCAAATGCAAGAGCATCTTTTTGATCATGTTCAAGAATGTCCAAGTCATTTAGTCCAGATCTAGGAACCCTCATTCGTGCTCAGTTATGGTTTACCTAAAAAAAGAAATCTGTATATTTAAAAAAATGAATAAAAAAAAGATGGAATCCCATAAGCAAAAAAAGAAAATATAATGCACAGACTCCCTTCGGATGTGCCAAGTCTTATTGGTCCGTCATGGTCCCTCTGAGGGATACCGGTTCATGGACTGTATTTATGAGCTAAAGAGTTTTGAAGGTCAAGCTTGAATTAGAAGCTTTACTTATTGTCTGCGTTCCATGCTATCATCATTACCATTGCATACAGCATTCGGCAGGAGGCATCTCCTGAAGGTAATATTTCCAGAATCCACTTTCATCTCCCCTCCGGTGTGGTATTTATCAGCCCGTGTTTACATCTGCAGGTGCTGATAAGGTGGAAAATGCTACCTGACTTACATTATTAAGCCAGCTTTCTTTCTTAACTGAGCTACTTTCAAATGATTATCGCCTCTGGACATTTAATAGTTATGTGCCACAAGATAGTGTTAATTTTCTCATGCTTCTTCTATCACTTTGAAGCCGTCCAATTGCTCGGTGCCTGTATATTCTGTCAACGTGACAAAGAAGTACACATTGCTGCAGTGAAGAAAAGCGTACAGTGCAATTACATCACCAAACAATGCATCTGAGTTATAAATTAAGTCATTATGTTGACGGGATAGGGGAAAGCGCAAAACATGTGTTGTAACAATGGGAGATGTGGAATCTAATATATTATAGCCTGGACGGCTCCATTTTCCTATAGTAATGTGTATTTATATGAAGTGTGAGCCCACAATTATAGCACAGCAACTGTCATCTACAGAAAGCCAATGTAACCATGTTGTAATTGTACACAAGCAGGCACTGTATCAGTTGTATAGGAATATAAACATCATGACAAACAGGGTATCACTCACGCGACCCGGGGGGGGGGGTTACTGTGGGTGCACTGTTTGCTACCCCCCCCCCCAAAAAAAAAAATTTACCACCAGCCTCCACTGCATCTTATGTGTGCTGGGTGTAATTCTAAGGATCTGTTCTTATGATATACAGTGCCTTAAAAAAGTATCTTGAAAATGTCCCCATTTTGTCATGTTACAACCAAAAATAAACCAAAAACGTAACAGTATTTTTGGGGATTTTATGTGATAAACCAACACAAAATGGCACATAATTGTGAAGTGGAAGGTAAATGATGAATGGTTTTCAACATTTTTTACAAATAAATATCTGAAAAGTGTGGTGTTGCATTTGTATTCAGCCCCCTTTACTCTGATACCCCTAATTAAAATCTAGTGGAACCAATTGCCTTCAGAAGGCATCTAATTGGTCAATAGAGTCCACATGTGTGTAATTTAATATCAGTATAAATACAGCTGTTCTGTGAAGCCCTCAGAGGTTTGTTATAAAACCTTAGTGAACAAATAGCATCATGAAGGCCAAGAAACACACCAGACAGGTCAGGGATAAAGTTGTGGAGAGGTTTAAAGCAGGGTTAGGTTATAAAAATATATCCCAAGCTTTGAACATCTCACGGAGCACTGTTCAATTTATCATCCGAAAATGGAAAGAGGCACAACTGCAAACCTACCAAGACATGGCCGTTCACCTAAACTCTGACAGGCCGGGTAAAGAGAGCATTAATCTGAGAATCAGCCAAGAGGCCCATGGTAACTCTGGAGTGCAGTGATCCACAGCTCAGGTAGGAGAATCTGTCGACACGACAACTATTAGTCATGCACTTCACAAATCTGGCCTTTATGGAAGAGTGACAAGAAGAAAGCCATTGTTGAAAGAAAGCCATAAGAAGTCCCGTTTGCAGTTTGCGAAAAGCCAAGTGGGGGACACAGCAAACATGTGGAAGAAGGTGCTCTGGTCAGATGAGACCGAAATTTAACTTTTTGGTCTAAAAGCAAAACGCTACGTGTGGCGGAAAACTAACACTGCACATCACCCTGAACACACCATCCCCACCATGAAACATGGTGGTGGCAGCATCATGTTGTGGGAATGCTTTTCTTCAGCAGGGACAGGGAAGCTGGTTGACTGGAAACGAGAAATCAGCTACGTGACGGTTAAATTATTTGATAAAACATGGCAAGAAATTAAAAATTTTACAAGGGTTATACGCTATTTACTCCACTATGGATTAACTCCAGTTATGGGGAATTAAAGAAATTGGAAGGGTTTTACTTATGAAAGCTTAAAGGGTTGAGGTATATAGTCCAATTATTTCATAATGATGTGCTAAAAATCTTTACCCAATAAATAATGAAAATTATTAGTAATGAATATTATAAGTAATGAATATATATTATTATAAAAGTAATAAAAAATATAAGTAATGAATATCCCAAATCAAAGATTCTTTCAATTTCTCCAGCTCAGACACGCTATACAAGCACAGACCCGTTCTCACGAAATTAAACTTAATAAATCTACAATAATTTTACTGCTGTCCAAGAGGGAGGCAAAGAAAGGTCTTATATTACAATTATATGGTATACTTTATAATAAGCTCCAGGAATCAGTGGATATACCAGCGAGAACTCAATGGGAATGAGATTTGGGGTCGATATCAGATGACCAATGGGAGGCTGCGTTGTCTGCAGTGCCCATGGTCTCTTTATCTTCTACACAAAAATTAACCCAACTATTTATCCTGCATAGGACTTATCATACACCGGAGAAGTTATTCAAATGTAAGCATAGAGATACACCTTTATTTCCTAGGTGTAATTGGGGGTCCAGCCAACTTAATACATATGTTATGGAGATGCCCCAAACTGGCAGGGAGATATGGCTACTATTAATGTTCTCTTTGGGCTGGAGCTGCTGCTGGAGCCAGGTATACGTCTTCTCAGTATGATAGACATAACTAGGATCCCCGAAAACACCCTTATACCAATAGTGAGGACTCAGGAGTCTGTTTCAGGCTCAAAAGCTTATAGCACAAACATGGATGTCATCATATCCACCAACTCTAGTCGAATGGAAAACAGAAATAAAGGAAACTATACTCAAAGAGGAATACATATTTTTACATAGAGATTGCATAGGGAAATTTGAGAAAGTGTGGAAGAGGTGGTCAGAAATCCTGGACTGAAAGATGGATTGGGAGTAGATAGATAACGATAATAGGAGATTATAGAGGAAGGAGTTTAAGGTTTTGTTTTTTTGTTTTGTTTTTGTTGCTTAGTTCATTTAATATTGAAATAGATGATTATTATGAATACCAATATGTACATGGGATGTATGTGTGTTTTGTATTGTCTGAATATAACATTTATAAAAGAAGATCTGATTAAAAAGGGTTGATGGGAAGATGGATGGAGCCAAATACAAGGCAATTTTATGCCGTGTACACACGGTCGGACTTTTCGACAACAAAGGTCTGACGGTCTTTCCAACGGACTTTCGACGGAGTTACAATGGGCTTTCAACTGACTTTCTAGCGACCAGACTTGCCTACACACGATCATACCAAAGTCTGATGGATTCGTACGTGATGACGGACAACCGGACTAAAATAAGGAAGTTGATAGCCAGTAGCCAATAGCTGCCCTAGCGTCGTTTTTTGTCCATCGGACTAGCATACAGACGAGCGGACTTTTCGACCGGACTCGAGTCCGTCGGAAAGATTTGAAGCATGTTCCAAATCTAAAGTCCGTCAGATTTTCTGGTACAATGTTTTTATTGAAATATGAGAAAGGGAAAAACCCAGATAACGAATTCCCACGCAGGGGATATGTACAAAAACATAGGAAAAAGGTTTACATAGAAGTACATAATGAACATTTTTTTGAGTATATTTTATCAACTGACATTAACCTGTCAGCCAGGGCCAGCGGTCAGTGCGCTATGCCCAAGCCATGAGGCCCAGGGGCTAAGGCAGACAAGGATGAGCGGAGTTGTCTGCAAAATAGGGTAAGAGGAGACAAACAAACACAGGAAGAGAGGAAAAAAAAGAAGGGAAAGAACACATATACAACAACGGGGGGGGGGGAAATAAGAGTAGAACAGAGCGGCGGGCGAGAGGCCAGAAAGAGAGGAAATGGGAGGGGGAAAAAGGGGTCCCCCAGGCTGGAGGCTAGTTCAAGTTGAATTTACAGACCTAGACTAGTCAGATTTAGGTTGGGGAGTGTGTAGGACCACCACGGGGCCCATACCTTAAGAAATTTTGCATGGGAGTCGTGGAGGACGCTGGACATTTTCTTGTGGATCATGAGGGTCGTCAAGGAATTCTTCACCTCTGCGAATGAGACAGAGGGTTTTTTCCAAGGCCTCGCTATTGTTCGTTTGGCGGCAATAAATAAGTATGTAGCTAGTTTTTGTTGATGAGAAAAGAGGCCCGGGAGCGGGCAATGGAGTAATGCAAATGTAGGGTCTTTGCGTAAGGGAGCATGAAATAGGGAGGAAAGTAGACCAAAGACCCTTGACCAGAAACCTACAAGACGGGGGCAAGACCACCATGTGTGCAGTTCATATCCTCGTTGACCACAACCTCGAAAGCCTCTGTCATTGCATGATGGGTTTGATTTGGCTATACGAGCTGGGACCCAGTACCAGCACAGGAGGACCTTATAGGCCGCCCCCAATGTGGCAGTGTTAAAGGAGCATTTTGCTATGCTGGACTAGGCTTTACTCCAGTCTGCTGGATCCATGGGGGACAGGTCGCGTTCCCATTTAAGCACATAGGAAAGGGTAGTGGAAGTGTTGCCAGCAGTTAGTAAGGAGTATATCATGGAAATGGTGCCGCGAGCACCTGGGCAATGTTGGCAGGAGTGCTCAAAGGCAGTCATTTGATATGGAAAGGAGCCCAGGCACCGGAGGGAAGTTATCCAGTGTCGCAGTTGGATGTAACGGAAGAGTTCGGCAGGTGGAGCTTCATGGGTCTCTCGAATCGAGGACCACGTGGGAAAGGCGTGGGTATGAAGAAAGTGGCGAACCAGGGAAAACCCATGGGTAGGCCACCATGAAAAAATGTGGGGTTGTTCTAGGCCAGGTGGGAACATACGGTTATTCAAGAGGGGAAGCAGCGGTAAGAATGGGGACATAAGCTTGCCCAAGAATCGTATCGAGTCCCATAATTTCAGACTGTGTATCATAAGGGGGCTGGCAGAAGGCAGTCGCATTTTAGGGGGTAGCCACAATAAGGCCGAGATAGGGACAGGTGCACAATTGGGTACCTCCAGGAGAACCCATAAGGGGATATCAGAAGTTGGAGCATGGAGAGTTGGGAAATTTGGGCTGCTTGGTAATACTTTGCAACATCCGGAACGCCAAGCCCACCCCGTAACCTATGAGCATAGAGCGTAGAGCGGGAAACCCTGGGGCGTTTATGTGCCCAGATAAAGGCGAGAAGTCTGTTCTGAAGTAGCCGCAGATAGAAGGCAGGGACCCGGACAGGAAGGGTTCGAAAAAAATAAAGAATCTTTGGAAGAATTGGTCATCTTGACTGCATGGATACGGCCGATCCAGGATAAAGTGGGGAATCGCCAAGATGTCACGAGAGCCGTGATTGTGCGTAAGAGTGGGTAGTAGTTGGCGAAGAAAAGGGAAGCGTAAGAGGGGGTCAACTTGACACCCAGGTAGTCCAGGGAGGAGCTTGCCCAGCGGTAAGGGAAGGAAGATTGGAGGTGTAAGACTAGGGGACCTGGGAAAGTAACATTCAGGGCGGTAGTTTTGTGTTTGTTAATACGAAGGCCGGAGATAGTTGAAAAGTGGGTTAGAAGGGCCTGGAGATTTGGTAGGGTGACGACGGGGTTGGTGAGGGTCAGGAGGGCATCATCAGCAAACATATTCAATGTATAGTTGTCACCTGCATAAGGGATGCCTGTGATATTAGGATCTGCCCTAAGGGCAATAGCCAGCGGTTCGAGGGCAAGAACAAAGAGGCTAGGGGATAGAGGGCAGCCCTGCCTCGTTTCCCTAGAGATAGGAAAAGAGGGCGAGAGGCAACCAGCATAACAAACTGAGGCAGAGGGGGTTGAGTAAAGGGCTGTCAACCATGACAGGATCGAGTCGCCAAAGCCCCAACGTTGTAGCACGTAACGTAGATAGTCCCATGAGAGGGTATCAAAAGCTTTATATATGTCAAGAGAAAGGAGAAAGCCGGGGATTTTGCGTTGCTGTAGTAGGGTGATCAAGTGAACAACCTTCCAGATATTGTCCCCCGCCTGACGGCCAGGTACGAAGCCCACCTGGTCTCTGTGAACCAAGGAGCGCAAGTATTTGTTAATGCGAAAGCATAGGATTTTCCCCAAAAGTTTCACATCCTCATTTAATAGGGAAATTGGGCGAAACGCCTGGGGTTCGTAAGCCTCCTCTGTGCTCTTAGGAATCATGGAGATGTGAGCTCGTAATGAGTCCGGGGAGGGCAGCGCACCTTGTTTCATGCAGTTGAAGTAGGCCGTCAGATGGGGGAGCAAGAGGGGAGAAAACTTGCGGTAGTATAGTCCGGTGAAGCCATCTGGGCCGGGGCCTTCAAAACACGAATACCCTTGATGGCCTGAGCCACCTCCAGTTCAGTAATGTCAGCATTAAGAGTCGCACAGGCTGCTGAGGAGAGAGGCGGAAGATGAAGATCACGGAAGAAGTCGTCCGCGAGATTAAGAGGGAAGGGGGAAGGTTTGCTATAAAGCGAGGCTAGGAAGTCTGCCAGGGCCGCAGTGACTTTGTTCGGATCCGAAGTGAGGTCTCCGTTGGCAGTACGAAGGCAGATAGGTTTATGGCTGCGAGATGTAGCATTGAGTTTCTTAGCCAGCCTGGTTTATTTGCGCAGGAATAAAATTTATGTTTAGTCCACCGTAAGGCCTCTCGGCTCAGTCGGAGGCCAACAAGTCTAATTCGGCTGCAAGGGTGTCCCTAGCTTTCCTGTTTGCTTGTGGCGTTTGCGGGAGGATGCCAGTTGTATACAGTGGCCTCTCATGGTAGCCTTGTGGGCCTCCCAAAGAGAGATGGGCGAAGACACGGAGCCTACATTTTCCTTCAAGAAAGTTTGGAGTCGTGCATGGATCTCAAGGAGGGTGTCTTGTGATGTAAGGAGTGAGTCAATTAATCGCCATTGAAAGGTAGGGCGTGTCAGACCTGAGAGGGTGAATAAAAAAACAATAGGGTCATGATCCGACCACACGGAAGGGGGGATCGTAATTTTATGGATATTGGAGATGTGGCGTAGAGGAATGAAAACGTAGTCGATTATACAAAAGCTATCGTGCGGGCTAGAGTAGTAGGTGAAGTCGCGATCGCGGGGATGGAGCTCCCGCCAGGCATCCACCAAGCCATGGGATTGTACAAGAGATCTCATCTGTTCCTCCACAACCAAGTCATGAGAGGGGGGGATCCGGATGAGTATTTCCTGTCCACCGAGGAGTCTAGAGCTACGTTCATGTCACCCATCATGATAAGGGTCCCGGAGCTGTGTTGGGACACGACCTTGAGAAGGTGGGAGAAAAATTTATGTTGGAAGCGGTTGGGGGCATAGTACCCAACTAGGGTTACATTCTGGCCATTTAACGTGCCCTGGAGTAGCAGGTATCTACCGGTTGGGTCCGCTATTTCTTTGTAGCATGAGAATAGGAGATTGCGTCTAAAGGCTATGAGAACCCCCCTCTGCTTTTCGGGGGCGGAAGCCAGATAAAATGTAGGGAAGTGAGAGGAAACAAATTTTGGGGCAGAAAAGGAGGAAAACCTGGTCTCTTGCAAGCATACTACGTCAACGCAACTAGATTTTAGGTGATGAAACACCTTGGATCGTTTTACTGGTGAGTTAAAACCATGGATATTATGGGAATTAAACTTCAGCGGAGATTGGGTCATAGTGAGGAGATGAAGGTTAGCTCACGTGATGGTGTCCAGCAGCTGCAGTTAAGGTTGGCAGGGATCCCGGTCAACAACTTTTGTGGATTTCCAGCCTGAGGGAAGAAGAAAAGAGAAAGACAGGGATAGATGCAAGACAAGAGACAAGAGACAGGATGGGGGAAGCAAAAAAAAAACACAAAAAGAAGAATGCAAAAACAGTACGAACGTACTAAGTACGCCACAGTGGCCGTGGACCACGTCTTCGGCAAGACATGTAAGGCGGGGGGGCTTGACCGCCAGACACATGGCCATTCTAGGTCTTGATAGCTCAAAATTTAGCAAGAAGAGGGGGGTGCCGGAAAGAAGGGGGGGGGGATTACTGGCTGAGTCAACCAAATGAATTTTTTTTTTTTCCTTTAAAAAGGAGGGGGGGTCCCAACTAAGGGGGTAAAGCAAGATTACGGGTGCTAGTTGCCAATCCGAGGATAAGTTACAATGAGGGATTGCCAATTGAACTTTAAACATAAAATTGTACATATCAATAAAGAACACAAATGAAATAAGCAACCCCTGAGATTCGGGTCATACAGCGAGACCGGGCTCCAGTCAGCCAGCCTGGGGTATCAGGCCTAAAGTCTGTCAAGGGATCTCCCGAAGCCCGCCACCAGGCCCAAGCGCCACCAGGAAGCGGGCCCCCAGAAAGCCCAATTAAACTAGTAAAAGAGGCTGGACATTAATTATCAACCTGGAAATGAGTCACAGCAATTAAGCACTACATAAACATATAATTCAGTATTACCTGAAAACAGTATTAAACATAACTTGTAAATAACACTTGCCAAGTACCTCATACAGTCAGGGTAATCTCCAGCCATCCGGCCAGGGGGCTCTGTTATGGGGTCCATCTAGAAGTACCCCGGGGCCGGCCACCAGCCGCTATTGCTGGCGGGGGCGGGCCCCCGGAGATCTCCGATAAGACAAAGGACAGAAGCATCGCCGGTTAAAGCTCAGACAAGAGCATGCAGGAGGTAGGGAGGGGAGGGTCAGGACCACAAGAGACAGGGGGAGGGAAAGAGAGGGGGAGAGGGGGGAGTGGGGGAAAGGGGGGGATGGGGGGAGAGGGAGAGGGAGGGGAATAGGGAGGGGAATAGGGAGGGGTGGAGGGAGGACAGTAAAGGGGAGGGAGAAGGAAAGAAAAGGGGGAGGGGGGGCGGTGGAAGGGAAGGAGGGGGGGAAGGAGCGTGGTGGGCTCCCATGTACCATGCATCTACAGGACCATATGCTTAAGAGGACAGGTAAGAACCCTGTAATTCAAATAAAACAGTGGGGTTCTGGATGCGATGGAGCGTTTGATTTTAATACGACATGGAAGTCCAGAGTGGAGGTCTTGAGGAGGTAATTTGGATGGTGAGTGGCAATAAGAGTCAGGTGCTGCACAGCTTGGAATATGCCAATGCGTTCGGAAAGTCCCGGAGCAGCACAATTAAGTCTAACAGGGTGCAAAAGCAAATGAAAGAGCTCATGGATCTCCAATCAGAGCATGTAGGAGAAGAGGAGGGCAGTCATAAACAAGGATGGTGAGGGGGTGACATCAAAGTCCGCACCAACAGGTTGGGTCGAGGCAGGCTGGTGGTGGGGAGGAGGGTACATAACCCAACCCAAGCATGGCCATCATTGGGCATATGTGAAAAGGGGAAAGTCAAAAGCCAATATCGAGGGGGGGTTCGATCCAACCATTACTTATGGGAGATGGTTGGCGAAATACAAAAAGGTCCGGAGGACCAAAGGGGGAGACAGGACGCACGGTTTCAGAGGTCATCCTGGATCAGAACGTTGGGAGCCAGTGTCAGGTCACCTAGAGGCTGGGTGACAGATGCACACCGTTGGGATCAGGAGTGCACCGCAAGGTAGTGGACCCTACGGCTGACTGCTGTGGATTGAACCCTGGGAGGTTTCAGGAAGCAGGTCTACTGGATCACTGACACAGATCCCACTAGGAGCTAGAGCATAGATTTCCCAGGGCGCGGAGTCTAAGAGCCAGCAGGTGTTCACCAGAGCCTTTAATGGTAAGGATGGCACCAGGTCGCGGCCCCCAGGGTCTCACAGCTCCCGCTCACAGTAGACTACAGGAGAAGGAGGGAGGCAGCAGGCTGGAACAACAAGGAAAGTAAGGGACAAGCCAAGGTCGGGGCCACAAGCAGACAAGGACAACAGAGTACACGCCAAGGTTCAGGGTCACAGGCAAACAGGGATGGTCGGGAACATGCCAAAGGTCAGGGTCACAAGCAGACAGGAATAGTTAAGAGCAGGCCAAAGTCGGTAACAGGAATCAGATGTAGGAAACACAGCAAGAACACATAGAGGCTAATGCCGCGTACACACGGTTGGACTTTTCGTCTACAAAAGTCCGACGGACGCCGACGGACTAAAGCTGGCTGACAATCCGATCGTGTGTGGGCTTCCCCGGACTTTCAGCGGACTTTTCCAGCCTCAAATCTGACGGACTTTAGATTTGAAACATGCTTCAAATCTTTACGTCGGAACTACGCCGGACCCAGAAATCAGCTCGTCTGTGTGCTGGTCCGACGGACAAAAACCCACGCTAGGGCAGCTATTGGCTACTGGCTATCAACTTCCTTATTTTAGTCCGGTGTACGTCATCACGTACGAATCCGTCGGACTTTTGTGTGATCGTATGTAGGCAAGTCCGTTCGTAAGAAAGTCTGCCGCAAGTCCGCCAAAAGTCCGTCGAAAGTCTGTCGGACAGGCTGTCGGACTTTTGTAGACGAAAAGTCCGACCGTGTGTACGGGGCATAACACACAATGGTTGATCAGCACTGCTGGCTTGCAGTGCACAGGTTAATATAGGGTTCCCTGATAGGGCCTGGGGTGGGGCCATGCTTAGAGGAGAGGTTACAAAAGCAGTCAGGTGAGGGTCAGCCCGGTCTCTAGAGATGAACACATGGAGACAGGTATGCTGATCGACAAACTCTATTGCATAACCATGACAGCAAGCCATAGACGGAGCGGGAGGGCGTCTTGGTCCTTTGACCTTTTCCCACGCGCGACCCGGGAGGTTAGCAGAGAGCTAGGGGGGGTTGATCCAGTTGGGCTTCGGGTGTTTTTACCAGATGGTAGCAGTTGGAGAGAGTCCAGGACGGACTGTGCTTCGTCTGGCGAGGTCAGCGTGTGGCTGCGACCATTGTATGAAAAGGAGAGCTTGAAGGGGAAGCCCCATCGGTACCGAATTTGATGCGACTGGAGAGCTGAGGTTTAAGGCTTCATCTGTCTCCTTTTCACGATCGTGGATTGGAAAAGATCTGCAAAAACTTGGTAGCGGTATCCCTGGAACGTAAGATTGGGCTTGTCCCGGGCCGCGCGAAGGAGGGTTTCCTTGGTGCGGTAATAGGTGAACTTTATAATGATGTCGCGGGGTGGTCCCTCTGATTTCTTGGGGCCGAGTGACCGATTGATGCAGTCAAATTCCAGCCTATCAATGGGGATGACTGGGACAAGCTCCTGGGACAGGGCCGTGGACGTGGAGGTGAGGTCCATGACCGTTTCGCGGATGCCCCGCAAGCGCAGATTACCCCTGCGGGCCCTGTTCTCAAAATCCTCCAGGCATAGTAGAGCCACATCTAGTTCTTTCTTGATATCAGAGATGTCCTGCTCGTGGTTTTCCAGAACAGTAGCAGCGGCATCCATCTTGTCTTCCAGGTCATTGGTGCGGGAGCCGAGCTCCCTGATCTCTTTAGTGAGGTGGGTAGCCAGCTTGGTGGTTGCTGTTGAAAGCTCTGCCTGCAGCATAATCTTAAAACGGGAGAGGAGATCAGCATCCTACAGTGACGGCTGCTGGAGCGGGTCCCCACTGACAGCGGGAGAACGTTCTAGATCCTCAGGTGTGAGCTGAGAGAAGGTGTCCGGACTTGAGGCCGGGGCTTCAAACATGGTGTCCGGCGGGAAGGCCCCAGGCAGTGTGCGGTCCTCAAATCTTGAGCTGGATGCTCGCGTGAGCATCGCCGTTCACTCCACTGGATGCTCGGCAGCTGCGGGAGTCAGCGGGTGGTGGCGGGAGACGGAGATACCCTCTTACTTGGCGTATGATGAGGCCGATGTGTCCGGGCGGTGAGGAGCGAGGCTAGGATGCGGCCATCTTCGTTCGCTGCTCAAGAGCACCCCGTCCGTCAGATTTTCGACCAAAAAAGTCCGCTGCAGGTCTGATGAAGCCCACACACAGTCAAATTGTCTGCCGGACTCAGTCCGTCGGACCAGTCCGGTCGAAAAGTCCGCTTGTGTGTACGCGGCATTAGAAGAAAACCTGTTATGCCGCGTACACACGGGCAGACTTTTCGACCGGACTGATCCGACGGTCTTTCTGACGGACTTTCCGACAGACTTTTGACGGACTTCCGATGGACTTTCGAACGAACGGACTTGCCTACACACGATCAACCAAAGTCTGTCGGATTCGTACATGATGACGTACGACCAGACTAAAATAAGGAAGTTGATAGCCAGTATACAATAGCTGCCCCAGCATCGGTTTTTGTCCGTCGGACTAGCATACAGACGAGCGGATTTTTCGACCGGACTCGAGTCTGTCGGAAAGATTTGAGACATGTTTTATTTCTAGGTCCGTCGGACTTTTGGGGAAAAAAATTTAGCTGGAGCCCACACACGATCGAATTGTCCAACGGAGTCCGGTCCGCCGGACCAAGTCTACCGGAAAGTCCGCTCGTGTGTACGCAGCATTAGAGTCTGCAAAAGACTTGAGATGGGGTGGAGGTTCACCTTCCAGCAAGACAACGACCCTAAACATACAGCCAGAGTTGCAATGGCATGGTTTAGATAAAAGCATATCCATGTGTTAGAATGGCCCAGTCAAAGTCCAGACCTAAATCTAATTGAGAATCTGTGGCAAGACTTGAAAATCACTGTTCACAGATGCTCTCCATCCAATCTGACAGAGCTTGAGCTATTTTGCAAAGAACAATCAGCAAAAAATGTCACTTTCTAGATGTGTAAAGCTGGTAGAGACATCCCCAAAAAGACCTGCAGCTGTAATTGCAGTGAAAGGTGGTTCTACAAGGTATTGACTCGGGGGGGGGGGGGGGGGGCGGTGAATACAAAACTTTTCACATATTTATTTGTAAAATATTTTGAAAACCATTTATCATTTTCCTTCCACTTTGTGCTGGTCTATCACATAAAATTCCAATAAAATACATTTACACTTTTGGTTGTAACATGACAAAACTTGGAAAATTTTAACAGGTATAAATACTTTTTCAAGGCACTGTATGTATAGACGCACAGTGCCACTTCACATTTTCTGTATGCTGGGTGTAATTCTCAAGACCTGTTCTTATTATATATGTATGGACACTGCACACTGCCACTTCACATCTTCTGTATGCTGGGTTTACTTCTCTGGATCTGTTCTTATTATTTACACCGATCATCCATAACATTATAAAGACCCACCTAATATTGAGTAGGTCCTTCTTTTGCCGCCAAAATGGCCCTGACCCATCGAGGCATGAACTCTGAAGGTATGAAGACTATCTAACAGCCAACAGCATGAAGGGGGAGGAGCTTTCTGCTGTGAGCAGAGACCTCATGTTGGAAAAGGCATCTCTGGACGCACGACTGACACTGTAAGCAAGCAAGTGCCAGCGCCATTGATCCCATCCCACCACCACTGCCTCTGACTACCCCCCCCCTCCTCCCCTTCACCACATCTACCTCTGTCTGAACCCTCCACCACCGCCACCTCTGTCTGAACCCCCCTTACCACCACATCTGCATTGGACGGAACCCCCCCCACCACCACCATCACCATCACTGTTGCATGTAAATCTGACTTCCTGATACATTTAATTTTAGCTTTAAGTGTCACATAGCTCCCAACTGTCCCTGGTTTGGAGGGACTTTCAAGGAATAGTAGTGGTAAAAAAAAAGTCCTAGTGGATTTAAGCAACCTTTTTCTTGGTTCATTCTCCTTTAAGGGGGTGTGACAGGGGGCGTATCCTATGCCTACATACATTTGTTAGTAGGTGTCCCACATTCCCATCTCAAAATGTTGGGAGGACTTTTGGTGGGTGTGATTTTTTTTAGGGGGGAGGGGCAGAATTTTATTCTTGGGCCCAGGCAGCACAATGTCTTGGGTCGGCCCTGTCAGTACGTATAAACACTGTACAATATCACTTCTATTTTAGTGTAATTCTCAGTCTCTGTTCTTATTCTATATGCATAGATGCTGCACAATACCACTTCTATTGCTTTCTGTTTATAGTGTATAGTGGCACTTCTCTTGTTCTGTATGCTGGGTGTAATTCTCAGCATCTGTTCTGATTTTATATGTATAGATGCTGCACAGTACCACTCCACTTGTTCTGTATTAGGTTTTCCTATTGCTATATATCATTCTGTATGCAACATATATTGACATGTCATAGTATAATTTCTCTTGCTATGTATGCTGAATGTCAAGTTCAGGATTTACATTTTATAAACACTGCACAGTACCACTTCTCTTGTTCTGTATGTTGCGTGTTAGTTTCAGTATCTGTTCTTAAGATAAATGCATGGGCAATGCACAGTACCACTTCTCTTGTTCTGTATGTTGAGCTACTGTATATTCCCAGTATCTATTTTAATCTATATGCATGGACACTGCACAGTATAACTTATTCTATATATTGGGTGTTAGTTTTAGGCTGGATTCACACCTATGCATTTTTAGTGCTTTTTGCATTTCGCAGATTTGCACTACAGTCCATTTAACATGGTTTCCTATGGAACATGTTCTGTAGTGCAAATCTGCAAAATGAAAAAAGCACTAAAAATACATAGGTGTGAATCTGGCCTTATACAATAAACAGGAGGGTTGGGACTTTAGATGAGGTGAGCAAAGAAGGCCAGGGGGACAGTCAAACATTGCATAAAACACTTTATTGATACATAGTAGTGCAATAGACACAATTGGAGTTCAAGTGTAGATTGTCATAACAAGTAGTGCAGCAGTCACATCCTAACTGATACATGGCAGACGTGGTAAACAACCCCCAAATGGATGCAGGGAAAATAATCCTATTCTGGAAAAAATGTTCACTAAAGTAACATAGAATCATAAGGTAATAAAAAAACTTGTAGGTATATGATTGTCTGGTGCATGTCGTAAGCCCAACGTGTTTCGTGTATTCAACACTCTTCAGGGGCGATATAGCACCAGGGTCTACAAAGGAACAATGGGATAAAAACTGTATGAAAAAGAAAAAACTAAAGTAAGAAAATAAAATAAAAGTAAAAAAAAGAAAGAGTAACAAAGGAGAAAACAAAACCCCTAGTCTCCAATGGGTACTCACATGCCACGCGTGTTGGGTGTTGGTCATAGTATCTGTTCTTATGCTATATGCATGGGCACTGCACAGTACCACTTCTCCTATTCTGTATGATAGTATCTGTTTCATTTCATATGCCTGGACACTGCACAGCACCACTTCTCTTGTTCCATATGTTGGCTGTTAGTCTTAGTATCTGTTCTTATTCTATATGCATGGGCAATGCACAGTACCACTTCTCTTGTTCCATATGTTGGCTGTTAGTCTTAGTATCTGTTCTTATTCTATATGCATGGGCAATGCACAGTAGCACTTCTCTTGTTCTGTAGATTGGGTGTTATGCCGCGTACACACGATCGCAAATGCCGCCAACAAAACTCTGATGAGAGCTTCTTGTCGGAAAAATGCGACCGTGTGTATGCTCCATAGGTCTTTTGCTGGCGGAATTCCAGCCAGCAAAAGATTGAGAGCATGCTCTCTATTTTTTGGTCGGGGAAAGTTCCTATCCGAAAATACGATCGTCTGTATGCAATTCGGACGCGCAAAAAATCACGCATGCTCAGAATCAAGTACGAGATGGAAGCTCTAGTTCTGGTAAAACAACCGTTCATAATGGAGATGGCACATTCGTCACGCTGTCAATTTTTGGATCTTTCAATGCAGCGCATTCTTTTTTTCTTTATAATGCTAGAAGAATGAATTTGTTTTGCTGCTCATATTCACACAGACTTCAGACAAACTTATTTCTTTATTATTTCTCGTGATCTCCTGAATGATCTTTTTTGTTTTTAAAGCCAGATCTCCATAATAATATTTTGAATTATTTTTTTATAGTCATTTTTTTTCTAATCAAGATATCCTATTTTTTTGATTATTCTTAAATTATTTTCTAGTGATCTCCATATTTTTTATTTTTTTTTTGTGTCAAGTTTCCACAACAACATTAATACCTTGTATTTTTAAAGCTCTAGGAAGTTGGTTGTTGTCCCTTGTTAATTTGACATTGTATTTTTGAAATGTACCTGCCTACTCACAAACAAACTGTCCTTTTTTAAGAAAAATATATAGGCAAGTATTTTCATATAAAAAAATATACATTTATTCTGGCTCATAACAAAATAAAGAGGAAGGCAACACTGGAGAAACTGCTTGAATTTGCGAAGCCTTTGTACCCCAGGGCACACATCAACTCTTTGTAACTAAAACTTGGTAGCCTGAGAAGTCCATAAAATAGGGAGCACAATCTGGTCCAGGACCCCCAGAGATCATGAACAGCAGCAGATGACATATATGTCCCCAGGCTATGGTACTACAACAGCCTGCGTCTTCTGTCAGACCAGACTGAACCCAGGCCATCACTTGCTTGTCTTGCCTGCAGCCTTCCCTCCACGCTTCCCTGCAGCCTTCCCTGCAGCCTTCCTTAGAGGCTGTGGCTCTGGAGGTGGACTTGTGGCAGGAGGAGGATGGGCAAGCGCACATAAGTGCATGTTCTCACTAATTTGGCCCCTCAACCCCTTCCGAAGGGACTGAAAAATAAGATTTTCACACATGAAGTGTTGGCCCTCCTCCATCTGCTGCAATTTTGCAGCTACATAGCAGCCATAGGCCTCTTCAGTGTCGGGGGGGGGTTTTCAGGGCCGCATTAGCCTCCTTAATGAGGCCCAGTGCTGCCTCCTCCACGTTACTCCCCTTCCTGCCCCTTTTTGTTGTAAGGTGGAGGGGAGGCACCTGGGATTGGGTGAGGCTACTGGGCCTGGCCTCTTCCTGGCTGACACTTACCCCTGCCTCCTCCTGGCTGACACTTACCCCCACCTCCTCCTGGCTGCCACATTCCAGAGCCTCGTCCTGGCTGAGGTCTTGCTGTGTATGAAAAAGGGACATAGTTGTAGTTTTTGGTTCATCAATCACACACAATTTTCAGCTCATGACTGTTGCAAATTGAATGTTATTTAAATAGAAAAGTCTATCAATCTGAGCCCAGCATTTTTCATTCTTGTCCCAATCATTTTTGGCCCCTACTGTCTATTGATATGTCAAACACTTTTTTTTCAATCATTCATTTGTTAGCAATAATAACACCTAGTTAACACCAATAATTTTCGAACAATAAATATGTTCAAAAATACTATACCTGGCTCTAGCTGGGCTCCTCAACTTCTTCCAGGATGGAAGGGCCAGGTTGGCCCTCGTAAGCCTCAGCTGGGGTTGAGGGAAGGGTGGATGGAAGTGTAGAATGTGATTCCCTGGCTTCAATCTGGTCTTCCAGAAACCACATACTGTTGTAGTACCACAGACTGGGTACATACACATCCTTTGCTGCTGCTCCTGATCTCATGGAAGCCTGGACCTTATTAAGCTCCTTCCTATACGTGCTTCTCAAGCTAGCAATTTTCTTATCCACAAACTCGACGTCTGCGTCGGGGACCTGCGTCTTCACAAATTGCAGCAGTTTCTCCAGCAATGCCTTCCTAGTTGGTTTATTTCGATGTAAGGGGTTTTTAACCTCCCACAAATTTCTCATATCCCTGTATCTGTCTATGAACTGGCCCATGAATGCAGGGTCTTTGAATTGTTTAATATTTTCTGCAAGACAAAACACAAGACAAAAACACTAATATCAGGCTAAACTCTCCTAATCTTATCCCAATATAGGCCTCAATCTCGAATCAGTATAGGCCACTGATGTCCCAACTTAAAATGTCACCTTCCTTATAACGTTCAACGCTTCCTCCACTCACAGATCGTACACACGACACACGCATGTTAGCTTTATACAGTATACACTGTGCATGCATGAAACTTCACTTGCGTCGCCTGCCCCTGACGTTCCGTCTTGAATATTCCCTGCCGTTTCTCTTTCGTCACAGTGGGAGAGGAACATGGCAGAGACACAGCAGGTGCATGATAATAGCAGTAACGAGGAGAAAGAAAGCCCAAAGCCCAAAACGTTCAGATCCCGCAGGAGATTTAAGGCCTCAAATATGGCCTTTGTAGAGATGGTGGAGATGGTGGACATCTTGAAGAGGGCCGACTATGATGGGAAGTATGGACCATACCTAAACCCAAATGTGAAAAAGACCAAGATCATGACTAAAGTTGTGAAGTGTCTGCACAGGTATTTTGGGGTACGACGATCCAAGCAGCAATTGAGGAAACGCTGGTCAGACCGAAATTGAGGGGGGAGCAGGATCAGTATAGAAGTATCAAGAAACTGCTTCTAAAAAGTAAGTAGTTGTCGTGTGTTCCGATTATTATTATTACTTGCATGTTGCTCCATGTGCTTTTCTTTACTGTTGTACAGTTTAAAATGGCTACTTTCATGTTCATGGGCACAGTAATTGGTAGTAGGAAACATTGTTTGTTTGCCAACTAAATACGATGTTTTGGGCAGATACAGGGTTAACTACATTTGGTCATGCTAATTTGTATTAAAAGAAGTTTAGGACACTGTTGTCTAGATGTGTTTAAAACTAGAAAGAATTGCAAACTTGATTCAGTGTAATGTAAGGAGAGGACACTCAGCAGCTGTTTACACATCTGGACTCAGGAGCACTAGTGTGGGACACAAGAACAAACTTTTTAGGGTGTCCCACACAGGTACTCCAGTGGATATTTGGGGTGTCTCCATATGGGAAACTTGTCCAAAAAAGGTAAGTATTCCAGCTTTGGTAAGTGAGAAAATCGTGTCTTCAGTTCGGAACTCTGTCAAAACAGACAATTGTACCCCACTTCCAAACAATGTTATATATTCTTATTTCTGGCCTTAAATATCTGTGTATATTAGTATACTAAGTATAACTTTTGTTTCATTAGAATAGGGGAGAAAAGACTCCGGACGTCTGAGGACACCAGGAAACCCCGACTTCCTGAAGAAGGGGAACAGAGGACACCACAACCTGAGGATGTGGAGGAAGGAGAGGTGGAAAAACTATCTACTCCATTCACGACTGACAGTGCACAAAGACTAATCCAGGACATAATGTTTTGTAGTCAGGATTTAGACCTCATCAAGTAAAAAACAAATGACAGAACTGAAGAACATGATTGATGTACTAGGTAGAATCTAAAGAACAACAAAATTTTCTAGTTTTGGGGACCAATTATTTTCTATTTTTTTACGCATTTTAAAAGCCAAATTTTGAAGATGCACACAGTGTGTCAACATGTGCTATCTGCCATCAGGGGATATCAATGTACGGGTTTTGTGGGTGCAATCCCTTCCTCATAACTCAATAAGGTGAGAGGAAGTAGTTGCACCCCCAAAACACGTCCATTGATCCCCCATGATGCAAGATAGCACATGTTGAAATTAGGCATGGGATCAGGAGGGAAATCCCCAGTTTGACTCCCAATTTGTGTGCATCTTCAAAATTTGGCTTTTACAGGGGGACATCACCCCATCTGATGAAGGCAATATCAACACATTTTTGACACTATAATGTCTGATATTGCCTTCAGTTTTTTAATATTGAACTTTGTAAGTTCCTGAGTTGGGTATGTTATGTTTTCAAACATGCCTGTTTATGTACTAAAAAAATATTTTCAAGGTAAAACTTAAAAATTAAAAAAAAATTTTTTTTTTTATTTTAAAAATAAAAAATTTACAACGCACATGTGAATGTGCACAGAGTAAAATATTTTATACTCAACAATGTGTGGCTTCTTCTTTCAATGCTCTATACCATTTTTTGTATTAAGCTGGTGTTAACAGTGACAATGGGTGTTATTTAATAATGGAAAAACCACTTGGCACTACAAGTGCACTAGGAGAACCTAGTAGACAGCTAAAAGAAACACAAGCAGTAAATAAAAATCAAGATTTCATCAGATAATTTTTTTTAATATCTAAAATAACTACTAATTTGCTGGCATAGCAATGGTCCCCCTACCCATAAAATAATCTACATATTTTTGACGCACTTCGCAGGCGCTTTGGGGGGGCAAGCCAGGACAGCCAGTTTCCAGGGCCATCAGTGGATTTCTGGAAGTCCGGCCTCAGGCCCAGCTGAGGCAACATAATTCGGAGCATATCTCTTCAAAAAGTTGTGAAGTATGCAGCATGCTAGAACTATGTGGTTAAGTTTGTACTCCGCCATATTTATTGCCGTAAGAAATAGGCGGAACCGGCTGGCCATTATCCCAAAGGCATTCTCCACAACTCTTCTGGCTCTGGCCAGCCGGTAATTAAAAATCCTCTTCTCCGGGGTGAGGGCCCCTGGGGGAATGGCCTCATCAGGTGATCACCCAGACCAAATGCTTCATCAGCAATAAAAACAAATGGGAGTCCTTCCATGTTCTCCCAAGCCACCACTCTGGAGACGTTGGTAGAACTCGTCTGGGCAAAGACTCCACCATCCGACATCCGGCCATTCTTCCCCACATCCACATAGAGAAACTCGTATGTTGCCGACACCACCGCCATCAACAAAATACTATGAAACCCCTTATAGTTAAAATAGTCTGACCCTGAGTGGGGTGGTGGGACGATGTGGACATGCTTCCCATCGATTGCCCCTCCGCAGTTGGGAAAGTTCCAACGATGAGCAAATTGAGAAGCTACAGTCAGCCATTCCTGTGGCGTTAAAGGGAACTGTGGAGTCAAAAAAGAAAAAAAATTAGTACTTTTGCAGATAACATTGCAAGCAGATTAGACACAAACATTCTTGGTCAACATCTGTATAACATTTATTTTAAGGAGTATTTAAAGACAAAAATATAAGGTCCACTTATCAGATTCCTCACCCCCTCTGATGGCCCATTGGAAACATTTTAGGGGGGAGGGTTACAAATGAGTTTTGGACCCCAAAAAAAGCCTCTGGCACTCTGCCTGAATTTAAGGACAACAATAACATTTGGACACATTTTAGGGGGTGTTTAAGGAAAAGTACTACAATGGAGCTGACAAAATACATTGTTAAGTGACTAGGCTAGGTGTATATGGGCCCAGGATAGTATGCTAAGGAGGTTAGTGAAGACAAATATGCATGAAGCACAAAAAAGGAGCATTAAAAGCTTACAGTATGCATGAGGACAAAGGGGGCATTCACAGCATATTACAATCATGGTAATTAGGGAATGATGAAAGAAATACAATACATTAGCATTAGGGATGAGCTTCGAGTTTGAGTCAAACTCATGTTCGACTCGAACATCGGCTGTTCGCAAGTTCGCCGAACAGCGAACAATTTGGGGTGTTCGCGGCAAATTCGAATGCCGCGGAACACCCTTTAAAAGTCTATGGGAGAAATCAAAAGTGCTAATTTTAAAGGCTTATATTCATGGTTTTGTCATAAAAAGTGTTTTAGGGGACCTGGGTCCTGCCCCAGGGGACAATGGATCAATGCAAAAAAAAGTTTTAAAAACGGCTGTTTTTTCGGTAACAGTGAAACAATAAAAGTATAATATCCCTTTAAATTTTGTACCTGGGGGGTGTCTATAGTATGCCTGTAAAGGGGCGCATGTTTGCCGTGTTTAGAACAGTCTGACAGCAAAATGATATTTCAAAGGAAAAAAAGTCATTTAAACTACTCGCGGCTATTAATGAATTGCCGGTCCGACGATACACATAAAAGTTCATTGATAAAAATGGCATGGGAATTCCCCACAGGGGAACCCCGAACCAAAATTTAAAAAAAAAATGACGTGGGGGTCCCCCTAAATTCCGTACCAGGCCCTTCAGGTCTGGTATGGATATTAAGGGGAACCCCGGACAAAATTTTTAAAAAATGGCGTGGCGTCCCCCTCAAAATCTATACCAGACCCCTCAGGTCTGGTATGGATTTTAAGGGGAACCCCATGCCAAAATTTTTTTTAAAAACGGCGTGGGGTCCCCCCAAAGATCCATACCAGACCCTTATCCGAGCACGCAACCTGGCAGGCCACAGGAAAAGAGGGGGGACGAGAGAGCACCCCCCCTCCTGAACCGTACCAGGCCACATGCCCTCAACATTGGGAGGGTGCTTTGGGGTAGCCCCCCCAAAACACCTTGTCCCCATGTTGATGAGGACAAGGGCCTCATCCCCACAACCCTGGCCGGTGGTTGTGGGGGTCTGCGGGCGGGGGGCTTATCGGAATCTGGAAGCCCCTTTTAACAAGGGGACCCAAGATCCCCGCCCTCCCCCCTGTGTGAAATGGTAAGGGGGTACTTACCCCTACCATTTCACTAAAAAACTGTCAAAAATGTTAAAAATGACAAGAGACAGTTTTTGACAATTCATTTATTTAAATGCTTCTTCTTTCTTCTTTCTTCTTTCTTCTATCCTCTATCTTCCTTCGGTTTCTTCCTCCGTCTTCTTCTTCTTCTGGTTCTTCTGGTTCTTCCTCCGGTGTTCTCGTCCGGCATCTCCTCTGCGGCGTTGGCGTCTTCTTCCCTTCTTCTCCTCGGGCCGCTCCGCATCCATGATGGCATGGACGGAGGCTCCCGCTCTTCTCTTCATCTTCTTCTCTTCATCTTCTTCTCTTCATCTTCTTTTCGGGCCGCTCCGCATCCATGATGGCATGGAGGGAGGCTTCCACTGTGTGATGCTTCTCCTCTTCTGACGGTTCTTAAATAACGGGGGGTGGGGCCACCTGGTGACCCCGCTCCCCTCTGACGCACGATGACTTGACGGGACTTCCCTGTGGCATTCCCCGTGACGCCACAGGGAAGTCCCTTCAAGTCACCGTGCATCAGAGGGGGTGGGGTCACCGGGTGCCCCCCCCCCCCCGTTATTTAAGAACCGTCAGAAGAGGAGAAGCGTCACACAGTGGGAGCCTCCCTCCATGCCATCATGGATGCGGAGCGGCCTGAAAAGAAGATGAAGAGAAGAAGATGAAGAGAAGAAGATGAAGAGAAGAGCGGGAGCCTCCCTCCATGCCATCATGGATGCGGAGTGGCCCGAGTAGAAGAAGGGAAGAAGACGTCAACGCCACGGAGGAGATACCGGACGAGAACACCGGAGAAAGAACCAGAAGAACCAGAAGAAGAAGAAGATGGAGGAAGAAACTGAAGGAAGATAGAAGAATGAAGAAGCATTTAAATAAAGGAATTGTCAAAAACTGTCTCTTGTCATTTTTAACATTTTTGACAGTTTTATAGTGAAATGGTACGGGTACTTTTGTACCCCCTTACCATTTCACACAGGGGGGAGGGCCGGGATCTGGGGGTCCCCTTGTTAAAGGGGGCTTCCAGATTCCGATAAGTCCCCCGCCCGCAGACCCCCACAACCACCGGCCAGGGTTGTGCGGATGAGGCCCTTGTCCTCATCAACATGGGGCAAGGTGTTTTGGGGGGCTTCCCCAAAGCACCCTCCCAATGTTGAGGGCGTGTGGCCTGGTACGGTTCACGCCGTTTTTTTTTTTTAATTTTGGCGCGGGTTTCCCCTTAAAATCCATACCAGCCCGTCTGGTATAGATTTTGAGGGGGACCCCACGCCATTTTTAAAAAAAAAATTTGGCCGGGGTTCCCCTTAATATCCATAACAGACCTGAAGGGCCTGGTATGGAATTTAGGTGGACCCCCCCGCGTCATTTTTTTTTTTTGGTTCGGGGTTCCCCTGTGGGGAAATCCCATGCCGTTTTTATCAATGAACTTCTATGTGTATTGTCGGACCGGCAATGCATTAATAGCCGCAAGTAGTTTTAAATGACTTTTTTCCTTTGAAATGTCATTTTGCTGTCAGACTGTTCTAAACATGGGAAACATGCCCCCCTTTACAGGCATACTATAGACACCCCCAGGTACGAAATTTAAAGGGATATTACACTTTTATTGTTTCACTTTAGGCATTATTAAAATCACTTCTCCCGAAAAAACGGCTGTTTTTAAAACTTTTTTTGCATTGATCCATGTCCCCTGGGGCAGGACCCAGGTCCCCAAACACTTTTTATGACAATAACTTGCATTTAAAATTAGCACTTTTGATTGTTCATGTTCGTGTCCCATAGACTTTAACGGTGTTCGCGTGTTCGAATGATTTTTTTGCCTGTTCGCATGTTCTGGTGCGAACCGAACAGCGGGGTGTTCGGCTCATCCCTAATTAGCATACCCTATATACTCGAGTATAAGCCGAGATTTTCAGCCCTTTTTTTGGGCTGAAAGTGCCCCCCTTGACTTATACTCGAGTCACCGCCGTCTGCCTACATGATCAGCGTGTCATGCAGGCAGACGGCGGCCAGCGTGTACTATTACTATTCGGCGGCCATTCACTGTTCAAAAGCTGCGCCTCCTCCTTGTCTGTGATAGGCAGAAAACTCCATCTCCCAGCAGTCAGTGTACAGCCTATCACGGACATTCTCTCATCCTCGTCTGTGGTATGAGGATGAGAGAATGTCCATGATAGGCTGACCGCTGACTGCTGGGAAATGGAGTGTTCTGCCTATCACGGACGAGGAGGAGGCGCGGTTTTTGAACAGTGAATGGCTGCCGAATAGTAATAGCACACGCTGATCGGTGCAGAGCGACACACGGAGGCATGCACAGGACACAGGTAGGATGCACACATACACAGGACACATACACATGCACACATACACAGGACACATACACAGGGACACATGCACATATACACATGACACATGCACATATACACAGGACACATGCACAGGACACATGTACAGGACACATGCAAATATACACAGGACACATGCACAGGATACATGCCCATATACACAGGACACATGCACAGGACACATGCACATATACACAGGACACATGACACATGCACATATACACAGGACACATGACACATGCACATATGCACAGGACACAGGGAGGTATACAGCTGCAGATGGGCATTGTTGACCCTCTTTTCCACTTACAGTAGCTGCTGCATTTCTCACCCTCGTCATATACTCGGGTCAATAAGTTTTTCCCATTTTTTTATGGTAAATTAGGGCCTCGACTTATACTCGGATCGACCTATACTCGAGTATATACAGTGCATTAAATACATAGAATGTGATGGTAAAGGAGAAAACTTACCCTAATATAGTCCTTCTGCAGGACCTGTATGATGGCAGAACAGGTCTCTGGGATAATGATCCCCAGAGCCTGGGGGCAGATGCCTGTCGAGAACTTGAGGTCCTGTAGACTTCTCCCCGACGCCAAGTACCGCAACGAGGCAACTAGCCTCTGCTCCGGAGTGATGGCTTGTCGCATGCAGGTGTCCTGCTTCGTAATATAAGGGGACAGCAAAGCCAACAGACGTGAAAAAGGGGGTCCCCCATCCGGAGAAAATTCCTGAAATCATCAGGGTTATTCTCCTGGATCTCACGCAGCAAAGGCATATGAGAGAATTGGTCATGCTGGAGCAACCAATTCTTGGTCCATGAACTCCTTCCCACCCTGTTCATGGACTGGGCTTGGGTCAAAGCAAGAACCCCAACACCAAGCCCCCGCACAGCACGAACTCTACGACAAGCACGTACCCGCAACATGGCTTCAAAACGGTCAGCTGGTCAGAATGAACTAACAGAACGCACTGAAGAACAGAAAGGCCTGTGAAGAGCGAGATGAAAATCAGAAATGAGCGGACAAGAACGCACTGGAAAACAGATACGAACTGACTACACGCACTGAAAATCAGATACAAATCCACAACCACAAACTGAAGAGCAGTAACAGACTGAAAAGCACGAAAGCTGAAAAGCGCGAATTGTCTCCCACCAAACTTCTACTAACACAAGATTAGCAGAAGGAACCCAAAGGGTGGCACACTGGGTATTGAACTTATGTTTTCTAGTCCCGTCGTACGTGTTGTACGCCACCTCGTTCTTGACGATCGGAATTTGGTGTGACAGTGTGTATGCAAGGCGAGCTTGAGCGGAATTCCATCGGAAAAAACATCTACGTTTTTTCGGATGGAAATTCCGATCGTGTGTACGCGGCATTAGTCTCAGCATCTGTACTTATGCGATATGCACGAACACCGCACAATACTACTTCTCTTGCTCTGTATGCTGAGTGTTATTCCCAGTATAGAATTTCTGATCGTGTGTACGGGGCATTAGTCTTAGTATCTGTTCTTATGCTATTTGCAATGACACTGCACAGTACCACTATTCTGCATGATAGGCCTTATTCACATTATCTTTTTCATTCTATATGCCTAGACACTGCACAGCACCACTTCTCTTGTTCTATATGTTGAGTGTTAGTTTTAGTATCTGTTCTTATTCTATATGTATGAGCAATGCACAGTACCACTTCTCGTGTTCTATATATTGGGTGTTATTCTCAGTATCTGTTCTTATTCTATATGCACAGGCAATGCACAGTACCACTTCTCTTGTTCTTTATGTTGAGTGCTAGCCTCAATATCTGTAATTATGCTATATACATGGACACCGCACAATACTACTTCTCTTGTTCTGCATGCTGAGTGTAATTCTTAGCATTTCTTGTATTCTTTATTCATAGACACTGCACAGTACCACTTCTCTTGCATCAATAGCAGAGCAAGTGATTCTGTATCTCAGAAAAAAGGTGGTTATGGATTGCAGTATTCGTAACAGAATTTCTTTTAAAATAAACCAGGGTAACCAGTCAGCTTGAAAATCCACCTCTCCCATGGTTCAAACATATCGTCAATGTTTATTTCCTTTTTAATAAGCTCAGGATGCTTTCTGAACTTTAGTTGATTGTAAGAAGTCGTCACTGTCCTTCCGCTCCGTCTGAGCAAATATCACTCTAAAGTTAAAGACGGGTTTGTGTTGTTTTTTTAGAGAATAATAAGACAGAAATGTTTTGCTGTAAGGACAGACTGCTGGGCCTTTGTGGCTATCACATGGTCTAAAATCAAGATATCACTTAAGACGACTTGTGGCTTTAATTTGTCATTTGTGTTGCAGAGCACAGTAAAATTGTCCTAATTAATAGATTATTATTTTGTTTTGATAAAGTATTTAGAATGATGCATGAAACAGCTGTTGTGTAATTATGGAGTGTCAGAAAGAACAGCATGATCTAAAAGATGTGCACGTCCTTTAAATCTCACTGACATTTCCTTTCTCATAAACGCATTCATGTATAATAAACTATAAAGTGACTCCAGCCTGCCAACACTAAAGCCTTTCAATAAACAAAACAAGGACAGCAGCAGAGGGTGCGGTAATCCATAGCAACCAGCGCATTATATTTCATCAGACCAGTAACAGATGGATTCTAGAGATGCTCCGTGCCTTTTGGGGCCCTAGGCAAAGTTTGATTTAATGCCCCTGGGGCCCCACCATTGTTAGATTTGTGACTGCACCAACAGTAATAAGGCTTTCATTTCTCTACCATAAAACAATGGGGTTGATTTACTAAAACTGGTGAGTGCAAAATCTGCTGCAGCTGTGCATGGTAGCCAATCAGCTTCCAACTTTAGCGTGTGCAATTAACAACAAAAACCTGTAAGCCGATTCGTTTCTATGCAGAGCTGCGCCAGATTTTGCATTCTCCAGTTTTAGTAAATCAGCCCCAGTGTTTTAAGGCTTTTAACAGTTAAATGTATGTCTATTAGGCATTCTTTAGATGGGCATACCTATCCATTCACCCATGCAAAGGGCTATCTTTTGCCACACCGGATGCACAGGTGTTCCACGTACAGGCAGTCCTATTCGTGTCCCTTGGGTTGCACGGACACAGCCGCTGGTCCCAATCTGACAACTGTGCGGGTGCATGGCCTCAAACACATACAGTGTGCACAAATTGGGACCAGCAGCTATGTCAATGCAGCCGCTGCATCCCAATACACCTGAAAAGGACTACCTGTACGTGGATGCACCAACACCTGTGCGTCCCGTGTGAGCAAATACAGACAACCTTGGAACAGGTTTACAGATAGGTATGCCAATATGAATGAGGACTTAACTGCTTCCCGACCGCCTCACGCAGATATACTGCAGCATACATACCTGTACGTTGTCCTTTAAAAGGCGGCTCACGGGCGTGCGCGCGCCCGCCGGGAGCTCCGATACCCGCGATCGTCTCACAGTGAGGAAGAACAGGGAGATGCTAATGTAAACAAGCATCTCCCAGTTCTGCCTAGTGACACTGTCACTGATCTCTGCTCCCTGTTATCGGGAGCGGCAATCAGTGACGTGTCACACACACAGCCCCTCTCCCCACAACACTCCCTAGGACAAACTTAACCCCTACAGCACCACCTAGTGGTTATCCCCTTCACTGCCATTGACATTTTGACAGTAATCAATGCAATTTTTTAGCATTGATCGCTGTATCAATGCCAATGGTCTCAAAAATGTGTCAAAATTGTCCGATGTGTCCGCCATAATGTCGCAGTCACGATAAAAATCGCTGATTGCCGCCATTACTAGTAAAAAAAAAAAATATTAATAAAAATGCCATAAAACTATCCCCTATTTTGTAGACGCTATAACTTTTGCGCAAACCAATCAATAAACGCTTATTGCAATTTTTTTTACCAAAAATATGTAAAAGAATACGTATTGGCCTAAACTGAGGAAAAAACAGTTTTTTTAAATATTTTTTGGGTATATTTATTATAGCAAAAAGTAAAAAATAATGCGGGGTTTTTTTTCCAAAATTGTCGCTATTTTTTTGTTTATAGCGCAAAAAATAAAAACTGCAAAGGCGATCAAATACCACCAAAAGAAAGCTCTATTTGTGGGAAAAAAAGGACGGCAATTTTGTTTGCGAGCCACGTTGCACAACCGCGCAATTGCCAGTTAAAGCGAAGCAGTGCCACAAAAAGTGCTCTGGTCAGGAAGGAAATTCTTCCAGGGCTGAAGTGGTTAAAAGGTGAGTTTATTTTTAGAGAAACAAGCCATACACCATACACAGCATTATAATGCTTACAGGCTCAGGGGCTGCCATATAGTGTAATGATTGTCTTCTCTATCAGTATATGTACCCTTTAATCATTTTAACATTATAATGGAACTTCATTTTTTGTTTTCTAATGTTAGAGTGTGGAAGAATAGAACCTCGGTCAGGATACTGAAGTCTGTGTCCCTTTTGGAGATTTGCCCTCACCTCAGGTCCTACTGACCATAGTCACAAGGACAAAAAGGATGGAAAAACTGAAATGTTACAATTGTCATTAGAACGAGGGTAAAGGGGAATCTCCTATGGGGACATTTGTTTCAGTACCAACTGTCAAAGACAGGAATTGTTTTTGGAGATTTCTTCTCACATTCTGTTGTATTTCGGGGAGAAGTAAAAGGAAATCTCTCCAGTGGTGACTCTGATACCAATAAAAATCTGAGAGAGCTTCTCACCCTAGAAAAAAGACTAGAGGTTCACTTTAATAACAACATGCATAGATGCAGAATAACAAATGGCAAAGTGCAGGGGATAGTACAACATACAACTTACATTTTAAATCAGTAAATAGTGAGATTTTTTTTTATTGTGCAGAAAGATTTAAATATCCCCAACCCCTTATTTAGCCTTACTTACTCTCTAGACCTAAGTTCTTAACTGGTCACTTGAGAGGTTGCCTTATGTATAGCTGTTTCTGCCTATAAACTTGCATTACCATACAAGTGCCTTACAGCTCCATGTGTGCTTGCAGCAAAGCCTGGTTTTAATATTTTATCTTTTCATTGGCTATTCATTTTTATATTGTTTTTTTGGCTGGAGTTTTGTCTTAAGCCCAGATGTGTGACCAAGCCCTGATGTGCGGGGCGAAACATGTCAGGGGATGTGGCTGGAGCAGCACTGGATGAGGCCACACTCAATCACATATTCATGCGCTGGGTCGGTGAGCGGTGCTCCATCCTTTCTATGATGATGCTTCTACACCCCTTAATGTTGCATAGATGCCTGCTCCCTTGACTGCAACTTTCGGGGAGATCTTTATCCCAGCTTAGAGCAGCACTGCAAGTTATACCTGTATCGCTTTGCAAAACATTAAGCCAGGAATGGAAATTGATTAAGCAAGACTCTTTTTCAGCTTCCTTCCCCAGGCAGCAGGCCCAAGAAGCATAGCCCTGTAGACTCACACCCTCCCCTGCCTGGGAAGTCAAGCACATTTTCTATCCTAGGGTGACATCACTCTTTCCTTGAACTTTATTTCAGGAGGAGGAGCATTATCACCCTAGGACCGAATTACAGAGTACCTTCCCCTCTCCTCTCCTCCATAAAGTAAGGGAAAGTTTAATCCAAGAAGAGCTAAATAAGGGATAAAAAGCAATCTTACATAATACTATTTTAATTATACCTATAAAAAATAAGAATATTCAGATTCCCACTTAAAACCAGTTGTAACTAGTTCTCTTTAATATGTGGATACAAAATATGTGATGATAAAAAAGGGATTTACAGAACCCTAGCTTGTGTGGAAAGTGAATGAAAGATGTTTCTGATTACCAGAGATAAAATAATCATGAGAAGGGAAGTTAAAATGTATGTCAGATTCCTGGAACATAAGAATAAAAGCCGGAGAGGAATATTCCTCTGGTACTGAGCCTGGCCAAATGAGGTCGGATATGTTCCACTTCTATGTGAGCTGAACAGAGCATGAGAAAATCAATTTGATCCAAGACAACTCTGGGTAGGAAACTAGATAATGCACTACTGAAAAGGCAGTAATTCAATCGAATAAACAATACAATTAAGCCCTGTGCCTTTGTTTGCTCGTACGTCATGTAATTTTCAAGGAACACCCCCACTTAGCGGCATCAATATTGGACTTACAATAAAGGGAAATCACCTTCTGTGGAATTATTGACATCTGTTTATTAGTTCCAGATCTTTTTAATGGAGTTTCTAGGTTAGGATCCAAAATTCAAAATGCATCCATTAAAAGGAAAAGGCAGTGTGACACAAATCATTGCAAGCCCCTTGGAGACCCAAAAGGCAGTCATAAAGGCGATAGAAGTATGAGCTCAAAATTATTTTTCCTTTTCCATTCCCTCAATTTATTTGGTTATACTTGAGTCTGTTGAAAGTGATAGCCACACACTCCTCTAGTAAATAAATTCCTCTTAAGCTGGTCATGCAAGTGGAAATTTGATTGAATGATCAAACTTTCAATTTTTATATTTTGTCAAAATCACAAAGCAATAGAAGACATTGCCTCTGTTGAACTTTGATAAAAAAAGTCTGATCACTTTTGACAAAATTGTATCAGTATTTTTCCTCTTCCTTTTAGATCTTCTAATAAACTGTATTGAATCTGTCAACTTATTGCCTAGATTAATTTAAAAAAAACTTTAAAATCATGCAAAGTTAAAAACTTACTTTCTTTCTGGTAGATGTAATGTGACACATGTAAAATTGCGTAACTGACACGTGTGAAAAGGTGTAACTAATTAAAAATATGTATAATTCTAATACAATATGTATAAATATAACTATAATATGTAAAAATAAATGTTTATGTGATAATAGGTATAATAATATGTATAACAAACAAATATTATAATAAAGCATTAATTTCTTATTATAATAATATTTTAATAAATAACACGCATATCTAATAATATGTACAATAAATGTGCAATTAAAGCAGTATTAAACCCAAAAGAAAAATTGTATTATATTGCAGCTTTCCAATTCCCAAAAGTGATGGCTGCACTCTTTTCATTTTTTAGGCTTTCTTCTATTTTCATCTGTTGATCCAGCCAGTAAGTCTGTTGTTTTTCAAAAGAACAAGCTCCCCAGTAGAATCTATCAGTTACAGAGATCATACAAACTATTTAACACTAGAAGGGGTGCTTACAATAATTAGTTTTTATTTATTTATGTAAAATCTTTATCCAAAAAGAAGAAAAAAACAGTTTGCTGTAACAGCTTATAAAGTATTGGCTGGAGTTTTGCTTCAATTTGTTAGTGTATTTAAATCTTCTAGTACATCTAGCCGCTGTCCAAAGGTGCCCTCTGTTCTCTTGCAGCCAGAGTGGGGGCACTCCAATACAGGAGGTGTGTTATTGGCCAGATCACCAGATGAAAAACATAAAAGAAAACTGATGCAGCCACCACATATAACGATTGGTAAACTGACATTTATTACATTTTTGGTCATGGGTTTAATACCGCTTTAACTAAAAATACACATGTAAAATTGTGTAACAATTAAATGTAATTGACACAACAATACGATAATGAATAAAATTTATAAACATTTTAATATCACATTAGATCCAGATCATGTGTCACAGATTTGAATAATAGATAATGAATAAAGCCTTAATGTGGGCATAAATACTTTTTTTTTAACCTTGCCTCTCTCTTGCCCATCGAGTAAGTCTTACCAGTCTCCCACCCTCCCCTCCCATCCCCATTCCTGTTGTGATGTCCGATTCTTCTTTTCTTGGCAGTCTCCAACTGGACTTTTCACCTCCCTCCTGGCCACTGTTGGTCCTGCATTGTATGTGATGACATAATAGTGCCCGTCTATATTCTGGTGCTGGAGAAATAAGTGACAGACTGCTACCGGAGATGGGGGGGGGGGGTAGTTAAAGAGTCTTCTGTTACCCATAATTAAATTAGCATTAGCAATTAAATGGGAGCAGGGGCATGGTAAAGAATTTTAATCTCAGAATCTCACTTATTGAAAGCACACTTTAAATTAAATAAAAATGCAAGCATATTTAGGACATATTTGGTTTCCAGGCCCAACCTGAATTTATTAAAAACCAGCACTAGTCACATAACATTATTATATCACATAACAGCAAAAGGCAAGTGGCCTAGGCAGGAGAACACAGGAAGTATTGGCATGGGTAGTGTAAAAATCCTGCCCTGATTCAAAGGAGAGCCTACATCCATATCACTCAATATTCCAAGCCAAACTTTATACTGTATATCCATTTCTTTCCATACATTTAGGTTTCCATATTATCAAAAAAAAAGATCTGTCATGCAGCTAAAATGTGTAGAGAAAAGACCCCCTCCCCCCTTTTAAAATAATCACATTTTGTTGCTTTGCAGCCTGGAATGAAGACAGACACATTTTTTGTTTTATCCAGCTGTATTTACTCAGTGCAACTTATAACATCCAAGTGAAAGATAACACCAACATGTCAGAAAAAAATAAAAGGATTACTCCCTTATGTCAGTATTTTGTTGAACCACCTTTTGCTCTAATAACAGCCTTTAGTCTGTTGGGATAGGTCTCTACTAACTTTGCACATCTAGACATCTGCAATATTGGCCCATTCTTCTTTGCAGAACTGCTCAAGTTCAGTTAAATTTGATGGTGACTGTTTGTGGACTGCAGTCTTCAATTCATTCCACAGATTTCCAACAGGGTTTAAGTCTGGGCTCTGACTAAAGCTGGATACACACTATACAATTTTTCATTGACAACTTTCTGGCTGAGGGCAGCAGATTTTCCTCAAGAATTTGATGGTATGTTTTTCCCATCCATTTTACTTCTATCCTGAGAAGGGATCGAGTCTCTGCTGCAGGGAAACATCCCCATAGTAGGATATTACCACCTCCATGCTTTACTACTGTAGGAATGGTGTTTTTTGGATGGTGAGCTGTATTGGATTTCCACCAGATATATTGTTTGATGTTGAGGCCAAATATTTACATTTAAGTCTCATCTGACCATAACACTTTTTTCCATGTGGCCTCAGAATCTTCAAGGTGCATTTAACATGGTCAGACAAGACTAAAATGTAATTATTTGGCCTCAACACCAAACGATATGTCTGGCGGAAATCTCACTGTAAATGGTAATGTACAAACTAGGACTCACTTCACCCACCAACATATTATTGCAGTTTTTTTTATTGTAAAACTAGGACCCTACTCAGCACTTCTTTCTGGGTGCATTTCCTGCCAAGTCAAGCACAGACATACTCAGCAACTAAGCTCCATTTATGGGACTATTTCAACAGAGGGAGATACCAGACAGAGCAAGATTCTAGTTTTATAATGAACATTGAAAAAAACAAAACAAAGAAACTGCTGTAAGTATAAAGAATACCTAGAGGTACCTGTACCTTCCCAACAGAAGCTTTAAAAGCTTGTAAACAAAGCTAAATGATTGGGTACTCTGTCAGAAAAAGCTCCAAAACTCCTTGAGAGCTCCATAGTTTTCTGCTAAGTCCAGCTCCAGCTCATTCCTATTGGCCCATTACTATGAAGATCTGCCACAGTTGCCAATAGGAAGACACAGGAGGCAGGAAGGGGTGGGAAAGCTTGGCAGTATCAGGGAGATCAGGGTATATATGTAGCCTTTTTAAAGTGGTTGTAAGCCCTCACAGACCAGTTTTTGCTACAGGTAAGCCTATAATAAGGCTTACCTGTAGCTACCCGGGATATCTCCTAAACCTACATGGTTTAGGAGATATTCCCGTATTGGCACATGCACACTGAAGCAAACTTAAATAGGAGTTCCACCCAGGGGGGCCGTCAAAAAGAAAAAAAAATTAAAAGTCAGCAGCTACAAATACTGCAGCTGCTGACTTTTAATTGGACACTTACCTGTCCCTGGGTCCAGCGATGCGGGGGATCGAAGCCCCGCTCGTCCCCCCCTCTGCTCGTCGGCGCCGGCATTTCAACTGTGGGCGCCGGGCTGTGACTTCACAGCCTGGCACCCACTGCGCATGTGCGAGTGGCGCCGCGCGCCGTGATTGGCCGCTCAATCACCTGGGACCTGCAATGGGTCCCAGATGATTGACAGGAGGGAGGGAGCAGAGCGGAGCCCTTCCTGTGCCTGGGGGGAAGTGATGTCACCAGCCCAGGCAAAGGAACAGGCAGACTACGAGGCAACAGGCATTTAGAGGTAAGTGAAAAAAAAAATATCCAAATTTTTTTTGGGTTTTTTTTTAGAATTTTTCCAGGTATTTTTGTTTTTTGGGTGGAACCCCACTTTAAGCAATGGCACAAATGTGCCATTTGCTTCACTGAGTGTGCCGTTACTGGCAGCTCCCACGCACACGCTCGGGAGTGATGTCATTGCAGCTCTGGCCAATCACAGCGCCGGAGCTGCGATACCCAGAAGTAACCTCCAGGAGTGATGTTGCTGGCCGGTGCTGTATACGAGTACCGCAGCGAGGGCTCCGATCTCAGGTGAGTATGCTATGCATACTAGCTCATTATGCCTTTGTCTTGCAGGTGTTAGTTTTTTTTTCATAGTGGGTTTACAACCCCTTTAACCGCTGCTGGTACGTCCAGGTATCTTTACGTGTCTACATTTTATACCTGCAACAGTTTATTTTGTTTTTGTTCTTTAGATAGAGTCCTTTCAAGGATATGACAACGTGTAGCATCCCTTCCTTCTTCAACCCCTTCATGCCTAAGGATAAAACAAATATTAATGCCTAAGCACAATTTTGCAACTTTGACATGTGTTAGTATGACATTTGGCTGTATACTGTAATTCTTGTTATTACCATAACCTACTATCAAAAAACAACCCAAAATAAATTCTCCTGCTCCTGATGATCACAGCGATACCACATATGTGTTTGATAGTTGTTGTATGTTCCCGTAGTACAGCCCAGAAACAATAGTGCACATTTTTTTTCTTTTTTTTTTTTTGTCCTACCTAAAACACACTGACACTGATACTAATTTTTTAAAAAAATATCTGCCCAAAATATACTGGCCCTGACCTTTGACCCTGACCCTGACCCAAAGCCAAACACTAAACCTGGCACTGACCTAGATCAAACCTTGACCTGGGTATTTTCTCTTTATTTTTTATTATTATTAGTTTATTATTGTTTATTTAATTATTTCTTTTTTACACACACTTTTTTTTCTCTCTGCAAGGAGAGAGAAAGATACATTGTATCTTTTCCCTCCATTTACAGAGAGAAGCCCGGGGGGGCTTCACAGTGACTGATCAATGAGGTAGCCAATCAGAGGCTACCACAGCGATCAGGTGACCCCAAATTGGGAGTTCCGGGTTCCAATTGTTAGTACGGGACCCGGGGCTCCCAGTGAGATCCCAGTCTTTGTGCTGGGAGCGTGCTGTGCAGCTCGCTCCTGGAGCAAAGACAGATATGCATATATGTGGTCCCATTGCAAAAAAGCCCAGTCCAGGTCACATATATGTGTTATGTCGGCATCAAGGGGTTAAACTGGTTGTAGACCTCTGAAATAAAAAATAAACAAAGCATATCCATCTATATCAGGAGTGCTGAACCTGTGGCCCTCTGAGCCCTTTGATGTGGTCCTCGACCTCTAATCAGGGAAGCGCACTTCTATTTTATTCTGCGGGTTTGGTGTACTTTCTGAAAGCACACTTTCTGAAAGCATTGCAGCTTATTAGGAGGACTTGTTTCATCTCTGTGTATCACATGAGGCTTGTCCTCTCAGTGGGTTGATGGAAGGGTTTACAACCACTTTAAGGGCCCATTCAAGAGATGTATTGGATTGCAATAGGCAGCCTTTCCCAGCACTGTCCCAACAAATAGACAAGGCAACTTAACTTGCCTTGTTTAGAATCAGGTAATCCATACCACTATGCTGCAGTGCTGGTGCACTGAAAAAGTACAGCATACAGCACTTGTGTGTTGCAATTCAGTGCACCGCATCACAATCACATCAGCACCCCTTCCAATGCAGTGCACATCAGCAGAAAAAAATCTAATTCCACTTGCAGAGAAAAAATAATAATTTCGTGGTCAGTTACATATAGTGCTAGAATTTTAGGGAAGATCATTGCAGAGTCTACCATTTCTACTGAAATTCCTACAGGTACTGCACTCACTTCCGACATCTTGCAACCACTTCATACTTATTGAGTACTGAGTGAGAGGGTCTTCCTGCTAGAGTCACATGGTCCTCTCCAAGGCTTGCAATAAGAGATAAAATCTGCTGCCCATGATAGTGAGCCAATCACATGAGCAGGAAATTACATTTCTGGGTGGGTTCTGTACACCATCTTCGCCACCTTCCCCCTCCTTCTAAAAAAAAATAAGTCTCTGTTTGAGTTTTTGTCAAGTTTTAGAAAATCATAGCTGCCTGCAGACTGAACTGGAAAGGTAATTACAAAATGGTTTATGTAGCAAATATTTTAATATAGGCATTTATATAGTGCCAACAATTTACATACTATACTATATAATAACATCAGCCCCTGCCCCCAAGGAGCTTACATTCTAAGGTCCCTATCTCACATAAATAAATAAAAGACCCCACTTGCGCTCAGGGTAACATAATTATACAAAGAAAGCAGCTAGCATTAATTGTTGGTGACAATTAGCAAAAATATCAGAATAAAATGCAGTGCTTATTAATAAAAGTCCATCCAAACAGTTCATATAAATCCAAGGAGAGAATCAAAGGTGTATAACATCAAAGGTTCTTCTATAAGGGCTCATTTACACTTGCTTCGACTTCAACACACAATAACCACTTCAGCCCGGGAAGACTTGGCTGCTCAATGACCAGGCCATTTTTTGTGATTCTGCACTGCGTTGCTTTAACTGACAATTGCGCGATCGTGCAAAGCTGCACCCCAACAAAATTGACGTCCTTTTTTTCCCACAAATAGAGCTTTCTTTTGGTGGTATTTGATCACCTCTGTAGTTTTTATTTATTGCGCTATAAACAAAAGAAGAGCGACAATTTTGAAAAAAACACTATCTTTTAATTTTGCTATAATAAATATCCCAAATTTTAAAAAAAATCCTCATTTTAGGCTGATATGTATTCTTCTACAACTTTTTGGTAAAAAAATCACAATAAGCATATATTGATTGGTTTGCGCAAAAGTTATAGCGTCTACAAAATAGGGGATAGATTTATGGCATTTTTATAATTTATTTGTTTTTTTACAAGTAATGGCGGTGATCAGCGATTTTTATCGGGACTGCATATTGAGGTGGACACATCTGACACTTTTAACACATTTTTAGGCCAGAGACAATTATACAGCGATCAGTGCTATAAAAATGCACTGATTACTGTATAAATGTCACTGGCAGGGAAGGGGTTAACACTAGGGGACGATTAGGGGGTTGACTGTGTTCTCTAGTGTGTGTTCTAACTGTGGGGTGATGGGACTGACTAGGAGGAGTGAGAGATCGCTGTTCATATTTAGTATGAACTCACAATCTGTCTCCTCTCCCCAGAGAGAACCGGGATCTGTGTGTTTACACACACAGATCCCGGTTCTCGCTCTGTCACGAGCGATCACGGGTGCCCAGCAGTCATCATGCCCACTGGGCACTCGCATCAGCTCCAGCAGGGTGCCGCAGGCGCGCACGGCCTCTTTGGCGGCCTGCACGTGCCCCCTAGTGGTCAAAAGGCCAAGCGACGTAAGGTAACGTTGTTTCGCCTGGGGGAGCCAACCAGCCACAGTACAACTGCAGCGGCTGGTTGGGAAGGGTTTAAAGCGCCTACTGCTTCAACGTGCTTTTTTGATGTGTTTTTGATGCTTCTAAAATGCTTCAATGATTCTTCAGTTGTGCTTTTTTGAAGCTTTAACCACTTTCCCACTGGGCACTTAAACCCCCTTCCTAACCAGACTAATTTTCAGCTTTCAGTGCTCTCACACGTTAAATGACAATTACTTAGTCATGCAACATTGTACCCATATTAAATTTTTGTCTTTATTTCATACAAATAGAGCTTTCTTTTGGTGGTAAGACATAAGACATTTCTAACACATAGCATGCACATAGTAAAAATTACGCCCCAAAATATATTCTGCTACTCCTCCCATAGATGTGCGCAGCCTATTGCATTAGGGTGTGCACCCCAAAGCTAAAACACATATGTGTGTGTGCATGTGTATATACTGTATACTGACAGTGTCAGTAGAGCAATGGATGTTGTCAGTAGGGCAGTGGACAGTGTCAGTAGTTTTTATTATTGTTATTTTATTATTTTTTACAATTTTGTTTCTTTAAATGTTTTCTTTTACAAATTTTTTAAGAGCCCCGTTAGGGGGCTTTGGTTAAATATCAGAGGTCTAAACAGGGTGAATATGCATCACATGGGGTGATTAGGGTGTGCCAAGCACACTGGGCACACCCTGTGTGCACGCCTATGACTCCTCCTGAGTATGATGATAACACATGTGGAAGAATTTTACACAGCCAGACCACATACAGAGGCCCAACATGCAGGGAGCACAATCAGGTGTTCTAGGAGCATAAAATACACATTTAATTTGACTACCTATTACACTTTTGTAAGACCCTGATGGGCACTGTAAGGGCATGGATGTGGCACGGATGAGAACTGATGTGGCATGGATGTGGCATGGATAAGTACTGATGTGGCATGAATGTGGCAAGGATGAGCACTGATGAGGCATAAATGAGCACTGATGTGGTATGGATGAGCATTAATGAGGCATGAATGAGCCATGGATGAGCATGGATAAGCCATGGATGAGCCATGGATGGGCACAGATGACCATGGATGAGCCATGGATGAGTATGGATGGGGAAGGATGAGCATGGCTGGGGATGGATGAACATGGTTGGGCATGGATGAGCCATGGATGAGCATGGATGGGCATGGATGAGCATGAATGAGCATGGATGGGCATGGCTGGGCATGGATGAGCATGTATGGGCATAGCTGGGCATAGATGAGCATGGCTGGGCATGGATGAGCATGGATGGGCATGGCTGGGCATGGATGAGCATGGCTGGGCATGGATGAGCATGGCTGGGCATGGAAGAGCATGGATGAGCATTGCTGGGCATGGATGAGCATGGCTGGGAATGGATGAGCATTGCTGGGCATAGATGAGCATGGCTGGGCATGGAAGAGCATTGCTGGGCATGGATTAGCATGGATGAGAATGGCTGGGCATGGCTGGGCATGGATGAGCATAGCTGGGCATCAGTGGAGCATGGACAACTGATCATTGGACGGAGCAACCACATAATAAAGGGCCGCTGTCATTGGCTCTTTACCCCGTTCCATGACACAGACATTCCTGGTTGCGCCCCTTCCCAGAGTTATCCGACCGCGCTGTAGTCATCATTCGATATTTCATACCTGCAATTTCTCCAAAACAAAGGGAAGCTAAAGCTGAATTAAAGCCTCTCATAAACTTCAGGTGCTTCGAGCAAGCTTTGTCATAGACTTCTATGGAGGCTTTCAAGATGCTTTGAAGCACCACTAAAGCGACAAGGGGTATAATTTTTGAAGCGAAGCAAACGCAATGTGTAAACAGGACTGTAAGCTAACTATTTTATTTAATGACGGGTGCTTTGACTGGTGTTCAGAGAGCTTTAGAAAAGCATGTCTGAAGCCATGTTTTGAAGCAAGTGTAAACAAGCAAAAGTAGTAAAAAAGATCCTCAACTAACACCACAGCACACTGGCCTCTTACCCTCAGAAATGGACCACTAGATTATATCTAGCACGGTCCAGTTCCCAAAAAACTGCACAAAGATTATGGTTCACATGGTGTCATCCCCTCTAAGAGCATCTCCCCACCAGTCAGATTAACATACATGTGGGCCAAAAGGAGAACAAAGACCGCCTCATAGAGTAGTAAGTAAAAGCACTTGCTCACAAACTATATATACAATTCGAGCATGTCATTAAAATTCCAAGTAGGTTTTGCTCCAACAAAATGGCCACAGTCCTTGTGTGCTGCAACGTAACGTGTCCAGGCTCCCTCTAACGTGTTTCTTCATTATAGACATAATAAGGTGTGTGGCTAATGTATTTATAGGGTTAGGGCTGGAGGGGACAGAGGACATACTTGCAAAGGGTCTATAAAGGGATAAAGCATGGTGAAATATGCATTTACTGCAAAGATGTACTGCATACGTTTGTTTGCTTGTTTAGCCCTGATATACCCTTTAACCTAACAAGCCATTAAAATTGGGGCATTCTGAAAATCTCTGTGAAAAGTCTGAATAGAACACCCATGGATGGTTTTAAACGACTGATCTTTTGTTTGCAAATTGTTGTAGAAATCCTTTTTTGGAAGGTAGATTTTTTGTCAAGGTTGTCTGAAGGTCTGTTTTATATATGACTAGAATTATTTTTTATATCCCATTATAACAGTACTGTTGTGATCTGTTTTCTTTAACGTTTAGAGTTTTTACAACAATGAATTAATAAATATCACTGCTCCATAAAGCTTCATTGCTTCTTCCTGCTGAACATCTGGGTTGTGTCTTATGTCATCGTAAAGCATTGCCTGGTCTCCACAGAGACGTTTCAAGTTATACAGTTCTATTGGAACCCATGAAAAACAATTCTATCATCAGCCTACTGAACTGGAACTTCAGACATGCTAAATCTTGCATATAAGAGACATTCCAGGCTTACATTTGACAATTTAGCACTCACCTATTTAAAACATATATCTCAATGATATCTTTTACATGCATTGTGTTATTTTGGCCAGAGGTGTACCTGTAGCCCACCAGGCCCTGGAAGAAGAACGGCGAAAGAGGTTCCTATTATTTAAATTCTTACCAATCACCCTGTTCTGTTCTGATATGGTATAGTATGCTGTTGGCTTGTCGGGAAGTTTGAAGATGAATTCTGATTATCTCAGGATGGCAGAGCCAACACTGGAACTGTGGATTAAAGATATTTGCAAGTAATAAACTCAGACCTTGTGACTCAAGCCTACTCAGAAATCTAAGCAGTGTTGTCACATCAGAACCCCATCCTCCCCCACCACCACCATTGCACATGGCTAAAGGTTATAAAATGTAAAGCAGTCCAGTCTTCTCTACAGATACCATGGCAGAAAGTCAAGTGACCAAATGCCAGATTTTAAAATGGCTGATGCTTCCCCTAAAATGGAAATGTAGTCATTTTTTTTTCATTAGCATTGTTGCTTTGGGGTTGCTAAAATAAAAGTGCAGTTTTCACTACGATATTCACTTTATTCATGGAGATGTCATTTGCAGATTTACGGCCCTGATTTCTATCCTCGATCATCTTCTAGTCAGAATGACGGTTGCCGTCATTGACCCATTGGCCAGTGTTATGGACATGGATAAAGGATAAGTACAGCGCTGCTACAGAGATGCTAAAAAGATGTATAATACAGTAAGCAGCTAACACACCTCTAAGACAAAGAAGTAAAAATTCAACAGATATATATATAGTGTAGCGCTATGTGTATGGGTAAATCAAGGTGAGATATTAGAATCGAGCCATCTAGCAATGGCCAGAAAACATACAAAAATACAAAAATTAATTTGAAAAGGTGAATTAAAGGAATTTGGTTGCACAAATACAAAATCATATATAAAGCATAATGGAATACACCTGTGAAAAAGTGAAAACAAAAATACAATATAAATCAACCTTAAATAAAGTCCATATAAATAAAATATGTCTTTGATGGAAATCAAAAAAACCACCACCAACAGTCTCTGAGGGTAAGTTGATGAGGGCAGCAACACGGTGTTACTGGTGGGTGAAACAGAGGAACACCAAATCCAAAGTGACGTCTATGTATGTGTCAGAACCACCACCATAACATCTGAGGAGGCTTACCGGACATAGAGGACTTGGAAAGACATACGTCTTGCAAGTCACAAAAAGCTTGTTTAGCCACCGGGGCTAGCAGGGTAAAAACATCAGGTATCCAAAACTTCAATCAGTGAGGAGGGCCCGGGAAGGGTGCGGCTTGTTCACTTTCCTCAGCCTGAGTCCGGAGGGGAGAAGCAGTGCTGTGACTGGAGCAGACGAGTCGGTTAACCTCAATTTGAAATGGCATCCGTGTGGTTCCCTCCTCACTGATTGAAGTTTTGGATACCTGATGTTTTTACCCTGCTAGCCCCGGTGGCTAAACAAGCTTTTTGTGACTTGCAAGACATATGTCTTTCCAAGTCCTCTATGTCCGGTAAGCCTCCTCAGATGTTATGGTGGTGGTTCTGACACATACATAGACGTCACTTTGGATTTGGTGTTCCTCTGTTTCACCCACCAGTAACACCGTGTTGCTGCCCTCATCAACTTACCCTCAGAGACTGTTGGTGGTGGTTTTTTTGATTTCCATCAAAGACATATTTTATTTATATGGACTTTATTTAAGGTTGATTTATATTGTATTTTTGTTTTCACTTTTTCACAGGTGTATTCCATTATGCTTTATATATGATTTTGTATTTGTGCAACCAAATTCCTTTAATTCACCTTTTCAAATTAATTTTTGTATTTTTGTATGTTTTCTGGCCATTGCTAGATGGCTCGATTCTAATATCTCACCTTGATTTACCCATACACATAGCGCTACACTATATATAAACCAGTGTTATGGACATGCCCTGCATTATGGAAACGCTCCCTGGTTTCTTTATGCAGCCTGAGCTCACAGTACTCCTGGGCTGGATTTTTCTTTCTGCTTGCTACCATGGTTTCAGGAAGCTGAACTTGAACCCATACTTATCCTATCAAAACAACTGTCATACATACATAACTGTAATACATACATAACAGTTCACATGATTAATAAACCAAAGGACAATTCTCTTCTTAAAATTGTAAAATACTGTGAATTAATAGAGATCTGCAGTCAAAATACATTGTAAAATTAGCTGTAAAACATACACAATAAATGTGCGTGTTCACTTTGTGAATTCCAGCATTTTCATTGAAAGTTGCAGATACCTTCAAAGCACCAGAAATTTTGAGCTAAACTCTGGAAACTAAAAAAAATAACCTTTGCAAAGCCCCCCCACTGCAAGGGCAGGTGCCTAAGGTAACAAAAAAGCACCTCTTCTTCCTAATGCTCTGAGTTGGGGGTGGGCCCTTGGAGTACTCTCTTACGATGCAGGAATGTTGGTCCTGTATTGCATATAATGAAACCAAAGAGAAGAGGCTTTGGGGGACCGCTCACATAAAGGAGGAGCCTGCGGGAGCAAGGGATAAAGTAGGTAAAAAGTCCTCTTTTATGGTAAATCCTTTAAACCCTTGCAGTGCGGGTATAGCAAAACTGCAACAGAGGTTATTTTTAAGTTCCCTGGGTGCAGCTTCAAGGGACATTGATGGATGAGGGTTCAGTTTTGGTTCAAATTGTAGTATTTTCATGATCCACAGAAACTTATCTGTGATGAGCTTTATTTCCTAAAGTTTCTGGAACACAATTTTTTCTTTCAAATAATTATCCAAAAAGCATTGATGTAAGGCCTCTTGCACATTGCAGCTTGAAAATGCTGTGTACAGCTAAAATACAGCCCATTCATTGTAATGTGCCTGTGCACACAGGAGCGTAAACAAGCGCTGTGTATTTTTCAGTAAAAAAAATTGCAAAAAGACATGCAATTGTGCACAAATGTGCGCTAATGGGCATTATTTACAATATGCAGAAGAAGAACGTGGGTATATGTTTGCGCAAAAATAAGCAAAAAAAAATGTGCGCAAATGCGCGAAAAAATATGCGCAAATACATTTAAAAAAAAGTCTGAAAAAGTAGATGTTCAAACAGGAGTATCATGTGTAAGAGGCCTAAGGGGGTACATCTGATGCTCTCTATAGACCAACATCCCAAGTACACCTGTATTTTGCTCATTCAGGCTAAAGCAACATTGTTTCTGAAATCCCTGATTCCTCCCCAATGCATTCCAATACATCCCATCATTCTGAGATGACAAAGAAGGACACTTTTTAGTAAAGTATGCAGAAATAGGAAATGCTTTTCTTTAACACTATGATTCCTTTATACTGGCATTTGAAGATAACTAATGCAATAACCTAGGCATGAAATGTGTAGCGTCATATAACACTACTGGTGAATAAACCTACACATCAGACCCAAAGAGGGACAGCTGAGGAGGAAAGAGGAACAGAAAGACGTGCCTCCAAAAAAAGAGCAGTCCCTTCAAATGAGGACCTGTCAGGAAAGGCGTGCCCAAAGTGCAGATAGAGTTTCAAGGTGCATACGTATGTGCATGTACAGGCCGGGAACTGGTCGAACAGATGTACAAATACCCATGCGCGCACCTGTTACCAATACTGGTGCTAAACTGCCTATTCAAACCGGGTTACTGCACTGGCTAGTTGCTGTTTGGTCTACAGCGTTTGGTGTGCTTATTCCTGATTCCTGTGTCTGACTTCTGATCCCGACCCAGCTTGTTCCTGACCATGCTTGTCTGCTACCAGTCCTGACCTGGTCTCATCCCTGGATTCTGCTTCCGCCTTCTGTTCTTGTTTGATCTGCTTCTCCATTGCTGACATTGGCCTGTGACCTGATTACTATTCTGTTCGCTGTTTATGTCTGATCTGACTGCTTATACCAACCTGCTTGTTTGACCATGCCTCCTGCTCACCCTGCCTGCTACAACTCCTTCAGTCTAGCACACTCTCACTTGGTGTCCGCTTCCTGCCAACCTCTGTCTGCTGCTTCTGTTTCTCGGTGTCCTCCAGTGAACTGTCAGCTACGACTGATCACAAGAACAGTTACCTCGCCATGTTCTCTCAGCTACTGTTCTACTATCAGTGGCCCCCGAGCCATACAGTAGGTGTACAAGAGGCTCACCAGGTATGTGACCATCCATTAAGGGCGCACAGGCGCCTTTCCCCTATCCATGCATCTGGCCCCCATGCAGGATTCCGGATGCATGGATTCCAATTGGGGGGGAGTTGAAGCACCTGATTAGAGCCAGAAGCTCTAATAGGCTTCAAAATAGGGTGGGTTTGGAGCGCAGAGCATTGCGCTATGAGCCCACCCAGGTGTGTTACAATAGAGAATGGATATTCGCTATTGAAACACTGACCCTCCTCCCGGCCAATCAGGAAGTGGAGACCCGTTATGCCCGCCACCTGTGATGTCAGCCACGCTGCCCGCCATAGATGGGGTAAATGCTGTGGACCCGACCGACCAACCGGACCGGGGGGGTGTGTGTGTATGTGTTTTCCGTCCCCTCAAATCCAGAACTGTACTTGACTGGGCCAATTGAAAGCTACTGTATGTATACTTAATTTCCTTTCATTCTTGTGCTAAATGCAGAGTCCATAGTTCTGTGCAAGTTACAACTTGTAGCTTCTACAAGACTTCCCAATTGTCCAGACAGCTGAATGGCATGGCTGGGAAGCCAAAGGAAGGTAAGTTTATGCTGCTGGTGAGGACCAAATTAAATTTAACTTGTTGTTTTGCTATGGATAGGCAACACACAGGTTCACTTTACTTCTTTGGCTATTTGGATGTCCAAACAGTGCTTGCCAATAACACATAATTCAGTGAAAAATATACAATATAAACTGCATAAACTTGCTGCAAACAAATGAATAAATAGCAAACAATGATTAATGTATAGGACAAAAAAAAGAGGGACTGCTTAAACAAACAGACCCTTAACTGTGTGTACAACACTAAAAAAATTCCTTAATATCCAAAAACAATGTGCTTATTATGAAAAACAAAGTCCCAAAAAATAAATAGATTGTCCAATGAAATAGATTTCTCCTACATGGATCATATGATATATAACAAGTGTAGATGTACACTCACCAGATGTTGTAGATCCCCCTGCCTTATGACAGGAAGGATCAAATAGGCTTATGGGGTCTCCCTGAAATCCTTGGGTCTTTTAAACAAATCCTTCGATATCCTTTGACGAAACTTCAAGTGGTATGTCACCAGCGGTATGAGAGAAATAAAAGAAAGAATGGACTATTCATAGTGTAAAACCATAGAGGTAGTTTAATAAAAGCCTCAATGGGCTACAGCATATAACAGATAATAAATAAAATAAGATTTGTAGACCTCATATGCGAACAACCGCAATAACCAGTGGAGGCTGTGGAAACCGCAAGACCCACACCAGAGTCAGCGTGCGTTCCACCAGGACGTGACGTAGCGCAATGTGCGTTCCAGCCTTACGCGTTTTTGTCATCAAGCGTGACGTCATCAAGATATATTGTATATTTTTCAATGAATTATGTGTTATTGGCAAGCGATGTTTGCACATTAGGTTTTTGTGCATTTTTTTAGCAATGCACATTTAGGTTTGAAACAGCAGCTGCTATTGATTTAATTAGTATAGTTTATTTGGCACGGGTGTATTGATTCACAGGCTATTTGGATGTGTCTAACATTTTACAGGATGCTCGGGTGGTGCATCCCCCAGTACTCTCCTGCTCCTGGTCCAGAACCACCATAACCAATGTTAGGATAACAAGCAGGAGGAGCTCAGAAAATACCTGTTCCCCGATCTCCTCTGCTGAGAGAGAACTCAAATGTCACACTCTAGATGTGCAAAGCTGGTAGAGACATACCCAAAAAGATTTGCAGCTATAATTGTAGTGAAAGGTGGTTCTACAAAGTATAGACTCAGGTGGGCTGAATACAAATGCACGCCACACTTTTCACATACTTATTTGTAAGAAATATATTGAAAACCATTTATCATTTTCCTTCCACTTCACAATTATGTGCCACTTCGTGTTGGTCCATCACATAAAATCCCAATAAAATACGTTTAAGTTTTTGGTTGTAACATGACAAAATGTGGAAAATTTCAAGGGGTATGAATAGTTTTTGAAGGCACTGTAAATTCCATTAGGGTTTTCATCTACTTTAAATGGAAATAGAGAAAATAACATGTTTGTTATAATGGCATGAAAACCTTTTTTTTTTTTAAATTTCCGTGTTTTTATCATCGAACTACTATTCTCCTACCAGCATTTCAGTCTTTGCACGAGACAGATGCATTAAAGAGCAAAGAGAAAATCAAAGCTCAGGAGAAGTATTCAGGTGAAGAAAGTCCAGCTGTTATTGACAGGAAATATATTGCTCAATGCCCTCCAGCTTGTGTTAAAAGATGATATATTTTCATTAAGACGCTGTGCTCTGGGGTTATTGCCTTTGAACAGATCATATTGCACGTTTCAGGTAGAGAATTCTCGGCATCCTTGCAAAGCAAAGCTTTCATCAGATCAATATCTAAACATGACCTATTGTTTGTCATCAGTCGCCTGTTTAATAGGGCACAAGCCTAATACATCACATGGAGAAATGAAATAAGTAAGAGAGGCACTGTAAGGACACGGAGCCGCCAAAGCACTCAGCCTGACTCTCCAAAGAAAAATGGAGTTATTTTGGATAATGCAACGACACAAACTTTACTTACTCGAATATAAAGTAATATTTCTGGGAAACTCAACTTTGGTAGCATGACACTTGACATATGAGCGTGGCACTCATAAAATCATAAGCAGCAGCGAGATACAATGTGCCATTTATATATGTCTTTCATAAGCTTTTCAAGTGCACTAAAAGTTTTCTTTAGGTGCCATAGATATTGCCAGCCTTGCTGCCAAGCCATAAATTGCATTAATAACTAGAGTACCATGGTCAGTGGATTGCCTTAGTGGAGAGCGCTAAATGCACTCTAATTGAACCACACAATAGAAGCAGCTGCTGTCATTGCTCAGTCTACTACAAATTGAGGAATGCACATAGATCCATTTCCATCAATGAGTCACAGAGCTATCTGACTCCAGCAGACAACCTCTCCAACTATAATTATTTGATGCTGTTATCACTGTAGTAAAGGCTGATGACATCCAGTGCTGAAGATTATTAACCTGTATTGCATTTGGGGTCACTTTTCTCTATGCTGAGGCCCAATGGGACTGATTCTTAGAAACCGGTGAAAAGAAATAAGCACAACTTGCCCAGCACAGATATCATCATTTTATTTCACGGATAAATTAAACAATGACCTGTTTGTTATGAGCATCTTCACTTTTCTGCTTTTTTTCGTTTCTCGAGCTCCCATAAATAAGCCCCATCTTCAAGAAAAAGAATGCAATGATAGAAGGGGGAGGAAAAAATACTGCCCAATCACTTGACAGAATCTTAGATAAAAATGTAGGTCTCTTTGGGGTCATCCATCAAGAAATAATCCCATAGTCCTATGCGGCACATTACTGTATGACCCTGTGGATATGTGAAATGACAGCCTCAGCCCAGGCTCCAGCCAAGCCACGCCCCCAGCATGCTTCACCCAGCTCCCTCCGGAGCTTAATCATGGAATAATCCCATACTGTTAAATCTTTCAGGGCACATAGCCTCCTTGGTCAGTGAATCAGTTTTTTAACCAAACATTGCTATAGTGCTCCAGTCCACCCATCTGCATTTTGTTGGTAATCTACCCATCTGAGAAGCCCTACTTGTGATGCAGGAGTGCTTCTCCCAAATACCCCATTCTGCATGGGGGGTGTCCATGGCATGAGTTTACAGGAAATGGGTCCACTCAGGAGAGAGAAAAAGGCAAGGGGGACTGGAGTTTACTACTTTAACTGTGAAGCAGAGAGATAATAAGTTACACAGCACAGTAATAACAGGAAATAGACCCCAGAGACACTGTGAGGTGCTCCATGAATTCTGTAAGGTTTCCCAGATAGCATTAGTAAATTAATAGTTGGTTTCACTTATGGCCAGGAATTGCTCAACATCAGCAAGAATATTGATTATTATAAAAAATATATGCAGGATATTTTCAATAACAAATTACCAATTTAATTAATTAATTTGTGTTTAATGTAGACCTGAACTCAAAAATGAAGATTTGCTATGTTATAGAACAGGGGTCCCCAACAGTTGATGACCAGGCCGCATAGTGCAAGGTGAGTGGCAACCACGGTCTGGACAAGACTATCAAAGACCGTTGATGCCACTCACTCCCGCCCTGCCAACGATGTCAACCCATCAGCAGGGCAGGGGGTGGATGGAGCTGGAGATCTGCGCAGAGAGCGGGAGTCTTCTCATATTAACAAGCATGCAATCACCCTCTTGTTAACCAGATAAGTTGGGCAGTTCCCACCCCCGGTCCAGATCTGCAGCTCCTCCCGCCCCTGCCCTACTAACAGGATGACATTATCAGCAGAGAGGATACACAGGCTGAATCCTGACTCTGGCCTGCCAAAGGTAGGACTGTGCAGAGGAGGCAGAGAGTGAAAGGGGCACTATGATTAGAGAGAAAAGGGGGGGCATGATTACAAGGGGCACTGTGATGGGGGGAATTGCTGTGATTGCTAGGGGCACTGTAATTAAAAGGGACACTGTAATATAAAGGGGACTGCACTGTAAAGATTACAGCACCCCTTTACAGTGCACTCCCCTTTACAACACAGTGGCCCTGTACAATCCAGTCCCCTTCCCATCACAGCACCACCTTTACAGTGTAGTCCGTATTACAATAGTGTAAAAGGGACTGCACTGTAAAGGGGCATTGTAATTTAAATGGGACTGCATTGTAAAGGGGCACTATAATGTTAAGGGGGCTATGATGTGAATAGGATCTGATGACACTGTTATAAAAAAAAAGGGGACTGTGCTGTAAGGGGGGGTTGTGGTGTGGAGGGGAGCTGAGAACCGACTCCACGAATATCCCGTCACCAACTACCCCCCTGGTACCTGAAAAATTGACAGCCACAAATCCGGTCCCTGGTGCAAAAAAGGTTGGGGACCGCTGTTATAGAGAGCATTTAGAAATGTTAATTAAGTTTAAGCAGTACACTAAAATGTACATTTTTTCAAATTTTTTATAAAAATAGTAGTGCTCTTCCCGTTATGTGAGAGTTCCTACAGCCACATAGCAGTATATCAGCAGTGCGAGATCTAGGGAACTGTCTGCATCTGACTACTAGTCTCAACAGAGTGGGAGTAAGATTTGGCAGTGTCATTAATCTGTTGCACATTGTTCTCCTTGCTGGAGACTCTGACATGAGGACGCAAAGTCCTGCTCCTCTTCAAAGATGGCCACCTCCACAGAGACACAGTGCAGAACAAGGCATAGTAAGTCAGTAATGGGAAAAGATCAACTACAGGGAGATCACAAGCAATACTGATGACTAGTAATTTGCCCTCTGTCTGTTTATTTTTTTAACCAACAGAAACCATCTTTTTTTCTCCCAACAAAGAATTCCTCACCCCCCTTGACTTCCCCAACAGTGGGGTCACTCTTACAAAAATCTGCCTGCTTTTTTGGCCCAGCTTTCAGAGTTTGGTTCCTCTTTAAAAATTGGTGTAAAAATAATTTTCCTTTGTAAAACAGTTATAAAGTAAAGGCAGTACTAAGTAAAGCAGTTTCTAAGCAAATCGGTGCACATGAAAACATTCAAATGTTGTCTAGTCACAAAGGTTTTGACAACCTCTACCTAGGAATGAAAGGGTTAATGCCATTGACAGACAGGCAACTAGAACTCACTTGGTGATTTTCATTAACCAAAACCAGCATCTTGCTTGCAGCATGTGGGAATAATTTGGTTCCCATTTTACATTTTAGCGAATAGCCCACTTAAGGAAAGGGATATACCAGATTAATGGGCAACATCAGACAGCTTAACTGTTTGATAGTAGAGCAGGTTACAGGATTGGAAATGGATCAGTGCTCATGAATATATGCAGCCACGTGATGACGACACGGCACATGATTACCTGAGATTAAAGGGATTACAACCCTAAAGGATGTGAGGTCAGAGGTTCGTGTTCTGTACAAATCAGCCCTAATTGCCCCTCTCTGCACAGCATTTAAGGAGCTCCCCATTATCCAGATCCTACATAGTATTTCAAAGGAAAGATCTTTAATTAACATTTGGTGGATGTCCCCCTCATTTATGTTTTATGTCTGCCAAGATTAAATGCAAACATTTCTCTAACCCAGAATTATCAGCAAGCTTTCATTAGTGTAAGAAGTCACTAAAATTGCTTTAAATCTCTCAAACAGGGAAAGTTAAGACCTTAACGTTAAGTCTGCAGTCATTTTCAGAAGATAAATTATGGCAAAGCAATTTATTTTACTTGTAATATTCAGATTATCCCTCTGACTTTACCCGAGAGATCACAGAAAACACATTGCTACATTTCTGGTTAGCTGGAGAGGAGAACTGTTCGGGTGATTTACATTTTGGACATTTGATTTCTAAGAAAAGAAACTGGAGAGTTTTTGTGCTGACCTGTGAGCCACCATACCCATGACTTGTTTGGGTAACTCAGCCAGCTAGTTGAGTTACCCACCTGCTTCTTAAAGAAAACCTTTCATGAGAAAAAACATGGTAGTTGCCTGTCTCTACTCCATATCAGCACCGATCCTGGTTTCAATACTTGAAGCCTCTCTATTTGTCCTGTTTACCATTATCATTGAAAGTGAAAGTAAATGAAAATCCCAATTTTTGGGTTGTCCCCAAAAAAGCAATAGAGGGCAAATCTTCCAATGGGGGCACTAGTTCTGGAGATCTGGGGGTCCCCAAGGAATTCCCTAATTTACAAGAATTTGCTCTCATTTCCTGTTTGCTTAGGGCACAGAAAATGAAAGGAAATTTCTGCAATGGGACACAGATGGAAAAAAAATCAGACAGGGGTTATAACCCTCTCTTACTCTAGCCAAAATTAAAGGTCTACTTTTGAAGTGCCCCCTGCCCGATTTTTTAAAAGCAGCATAAACTATCATTAGACTTACCTTTTCATCAGCTTCCTCCACAGGAGGAAGAAATGTTCTGCAGCATCTTGTAAAATTTGAATCTTTGGTTTTGGGTTGGAAGTGAGGATCTGTATATACTTCCTTTTGTAAGATGGCAATGCTGTATCTCAAAGTATTTTAGGTGGGCTTTTTGGTTTCTTTTGTTCCGCCTCACCTCAAGGTACTGTTCATCTGCAGATGAAAGGGATGACCTTCAATCTGCATATGTATCAGTTAAAGTAACCAGAGTTACATTTAAAAAAAAAAAAAAATATATATATATATATATATATATATATATATATATATATATATATATATATATATATATATATATATATATATATATATATATATATTCCTATTTCACCCCTTTTAAACCCCCTTAGTTTACCATAATCAGCCCTAATTTACTTGTTATCACCCTTTATCCTTTCACCATTATTTTCTAGCTGATTCTTTCTTCTATTTTTCTAATCATTAATCTTTACATTTTTTTCAATTTGTAATTGTTTTTTCCATACATTTTTTTAGGGTTGCATCGCAAAGAAAGCACAAAAATATAACAACTATTTGTAAATAACTTTATATGCAGTAACACTATTTTTTTTAACTAACAATGAAAAAAGTATGTTTTTTTTTGTTTTTTTACTTTTTTTCCTCTATGAATTGAATAAAAAATAAACTATTTGAAAGACAATATCACCAAAAGAAAACCTTGTTTGTCCTAAAAATTATATAGGTATTACTTGGGCAAGTGTATTCACAATCATAAGACTCTTAGCAGAAAATAAGATAGCTCTAGTCCATATGGGGTGTACAGGTGTGAGAGTGGAATCGGTAAAGACGCAAGATTTCGAAAACCCATTAGGTTCCTTTCTCAAACATTCTGCAATTCAATTTCAACTAACAGTAATTAAGCAGTTAGAACAATTCCTGACATTTATGTGACCTTTTAGGACACCTAGTACAGAGAAATAAGATTAACGTATGTGCACTGCTTAAGCCTGGTACACACTATTAAGGCGTACACACGGTCGGACTTTGTTCGGACTTTCCGACAACAAAATCCTAGGATTTTTTCAGACGGATGTTGGCTCAAACTTGTTTTGTCTACACACGGTCGCACAAAGTTGTCAGAAAATCCGATCGTTCTAAATGTGGTGACGTAAAACACGTACGTCGGGACTATAAACGGGGCAGTGGCCAATAGCTTTCATCTCTTTATTTATTCTGAGCATGCGTGGCACTTTGTCCGTCGGATTTGTGTACACACGATCGGAATTTCCGACAACGGATTTTGTTGTCGGAAAATTTTATCTCCTGCTCTCCAACTTTGTGTGTCAGAAAATCCGATGGAAAATATCCGATGGAGCCTACACACGGTCGGAATTTCCGACAACACGCTCCGATCGGACATTTTCCATCAGAAAATCCGACCGTGTGTACGGGGCATTGGAGTTTGTTTTTTTTTCGTTCAAGGCAGCAGGTTGAATGAAAAAAAACCTGTCAGCTCTGGTCAGATCTCCCCTGCTGATCTGTTGTGTTCTGACAGGGGACAGCCCCCACGCCAGAACACTCCACCATTGGCAGATCGGGAGCCGGTCGGCTGCTGGTTTTCCAGCATGCACATCCAACAGAGGCCGGCCCAACTGCCGGCTTTTGTCGGACTGGCTGGCATACACATGGGCCGAATGTCGGACGGTTTTTATTGAACCGGCTAATGTCCGTGGCTTTACTCACACTTGTAGTCCCTTGAAGAATGTATCAGGCCACAACACATTTCTTCATATTTCACGTTACAATGGTTTCTACCATTTATAGGAGACCTATGTGTAACGTTACAACCAGTTCTCTTGTCTGTTCTTTGGAGTGCTTGCCATCCCCTCGCCCTCACCCAACATGTTTGTCCACAAGGCATTGCACATCTGGAACTAGAACACTGAGGCTGCATTCACACTTCAGCGTTTTGAATCGTGGGCAGATTTGCCGCAAATCTGGCCGCAATTTGAAATCGCTGATGTGTGAATGGCAAATCGCGGGACTCGCATTTGAGATGCCATTCATTTGAATGCCACCTCAAATCGCGGTGCGGGTCTGTCATGATTGTCGCGTGATAAATTGCGGCAATGAATGGCATCTCAAATGCGAGTCCCGCGATTTGTTATTCACACATCAGCGCTTTCAAATCGCGGCCAGATTCGCAGCAAATCTGCCCACGATTCAAAACGCTGAAGTGTAAATGCAGCCTAAATACTAAAATTGAATTAGCCCCCGTTCACACTGAATCTGCTAAAATTGAATTAGCCCCCGTTCATACTGAATCTGCTAAAATTGAATTAGCCCCCGTTCACACTGAATCCAACTTTGAAATCGTGTGACTTTACTTGAAGTTGCACGATTTCAAAGACACAGGTCAGTGCGACTGCAGGTGCAACTTGGCTGACATCTGTGTAACTTCATGCACAGATATCTATGCAAGTCATAGCTAAAATTGCAAAAAATGGTGCAGGAACCTTTTTTTCAAACCGGTATGGAATCGAAAAGTTGGAGTCACACCAATTTGAACAGTTCCAATGCCGACAATAAGGTGCAACTTGCCATGCGATTTGGACTTATCAAATTGCATGACAAGTCACACCGGTGTGAATGGGGGCTTAGTGTCATTTGCAGACACACAAGTAGTGCACACCAAATTCCACATGAAGAGTCTGTCTTCCAACTGCACCCTAGGAGCCTAACCCAAGTAGACATTAGGGCAGTTTCCCTTGTCATATCATGGCTGGTGATTGTTCTATATAATATCTGTTACTTTACTCTCTAAATCAACATTGACTATTTTTAATCCTTATGCTGCTAGCATTAGTAAATAAATAGGAAGAAATATTATATTTACATGGTTTAAACTTTTTTTTTTTTACATTTCTTCAGTAGCTTCCTGGTTTCTGGCTGAGGACAAAATGATGTCACACAGGAGTCTTCATTTTTTCTTTCGCTTGGAGAAGGGGCTTTCTCATCGAAGCACACCTTCCTGTCTGTGTTTCATCAGATTAGGCGACCCGTCACATTTTGTAACGAAAGTGACTTTCTGTCGCCGCCATCTTGCTACACCCCGCACTCGTCCACAGTATGGATACAGTAAGAAGGTGGCAAGCGGACATCTTGCTACCCACAGGAGTCTTGCATTTCACACTTATTTTTACCAGTAAACTCAGCTTATATAGTGAAATTCAGTATTTTGAAATCTGATTGTTTTTATGTTGATTTTTCAAAGCAGCGGTGTTCTGCCAGATTAGCAAACCTGTGAGATCAGCAGGCTTGGCGCTGCTTTTAAAATTCAACATCTAACCCAGCCTTTCTCAACCTTTTTACCCCATGGGAACCCTTAAAATTATTTCAGGCCTTGGAACCCCTGATAAAACCCATTTATTGGGGGTCAGTGGGAACAATGCCCTTTACTTTGGTGGTCAGTGTAAGAATAGCCCCCTTACAGAGAGCTATAAAGATCATTGGTGTCATACCACTGGCTCCTCCAAGTGGCATTGGCTCAGAATTATGTAGACACCATCAAACAGGAGGCAAGCTCAAGGAACCCCTAGCCACCTCTGGAGGAACCCTAGGGTTCCACGGAACCCTGGTTGAGAATGGCTGATCTAAACAGTCAGATGGATTTCTAAATACTGTATTTTACTATATAAGCTCCGTTTAGTAGTAAAAATAAGTGTGAAATGCATGACTCCGGTGGGTGTAACAAGATGTCCGCTTGCCGCCTTTTCACTGTATCCTTACTGTGGACGAGTGCAGGGTGTAGCAAGATGGCGGTGACGGGATGTCACTTCCGTTACAAATTCTGACGAGTTGCCTAATCTGATGAAACACCTGCATGCCTGAGCTAGGGGGAGATGGATTCCAGGAAGTAAATGGTACATGACTCATCTGTCCTACACAAGATGGCCACTGCCAGAAATGCAAGGGGGGAGGGGGGGTGGTTCAAAGTGATTTTTCAACAAAATAAAGAATGGAGACATGGATGGATGGGTGGGTTTGCTCTGAATATTAAAAATCAATGAAATAGTCTGTTCAGCTTGTGCTCAGATATAGTTTAGTTCCGCTTTAACTGCCAAACTAGCTGCAGCTTTTCAGTCCAACACAGAGATCACCAGGACACAGCTCACGAACAACGATCTCTCTCCACTTTCTGTAGCAAAAAAAAATCCAACTCGAAAAATCTGAACGAGATGACTTGGCAATTAATGATTGAGTGTTACATGCACTGGCCAGCCATCACAGGTGGTGCACAGATCAGAGCCGTGCTGGGGCTGCTTTACATTCTCAGCAGGCATACAATATTTTGTTCTCTTGTTATAAAAACTGATTGGTGACCTTGCAAAGGGCCTGAAGTGAAGCATGATCTGTAGCGTGTATTAAAACAGTGTGTCAAACCATTTTCTCTCCTATAGAAATAATTCCCCTTTACAAGAAAACTAAATCTCAATACACGGTAAAATAAAAATGAGATAGAAGAAAATCTTCTTCCTCCTGTATAATTGCCTGCAGTCACTGTTGTGTGAAGCCTCTGCTGGATTACAGGATTTGTTGTATGTAAATTGAGGACTAAATGCATGGGAGCACCTTTCAGCTCTGCAATGCTGGAAATGAGTTTTTTAATAGGAAATTAGATTAGTAATATTTTAGTCAACAAAAAAAATTCTGCATGAAGATGAGAAAATTATTCAAGCAATCAGAGTTTTAAATTCTAGGATGAACAATTGTCAGAATCCTTGCTCATCCACTTTGAGAAGTATCAGACGCTCAGCTGCTTTGGGGAAAGAGATTTTTGCAAGTTCTATGTGTTAATGGATTCAGGTGCAGGACTGAAAAATGGAGCCTTCTGGGATGTCAATAACAAACGTCAGCAAAAGATACGAAATAATAAGAATGACAAACACTCTATGAAGTGCCTATAGCACTTTATGTAAAATCCTCATAAACAGTCTAGACATTGTACAGTGTCAGTGCTATCATTGTGAAATTACTGATATTTAACCGCTTCAGCCCCGGAAGATCTTACCCCCTTCCTGACCAGAGCACTTTTTGCGATTCGACACTGCGTCGTTTAACTGACAATTGCACGATCGTGCGACGTTGCACCCAAACAAAATTGACGCCCTTTTTTCCCACAAATAGAGCTTTCTTTTGGTGGTATTTGATCACCTCTGCAGTTTTTATTTTTTGCGCTATAAACAAAAAAAGAGCCAAATTTTGAAAAAAACGCATTATTTTTTACTTTTTGCTATAATAAATATCCCCCAAAAATATATAAAAAAATATTTTTTCCCTCAGTTTAGGCCGATATGTATTCTTCTACATATTTTTGGTAAAAAAAAAAATCGCAATAAGTGTATATTGATTGGTTTGCACAAAAGTTATAGCGTCTACAAAATAGGGGATAGTTTTATGGCATTTTTATTATTAATTTTTTTTTTTACTAGTAATGGTGGTGACCTGCGATTTTTATTGGCATTAATACAGCGATCAGTGATAAAAAATGCATTGATTACTGTAAAAATGTCAGTGGCAGGGAAGGGGTTAACACTAGGGGGTGATCAAGGGTTTAATGTGTTCCCTAGTGTGTGTTCTAACTGAAGGGGGAGGGGACTGTGCAGGGGAGATGACAGATCACTGTTCATACTCTGTATGAACAGACAATCTGTCTGTTCTCCCCTCAGAGAACCGGAAACTGTGTGTTTACACACACAGATCCCGGTTCTCCGTGTGTCAGCTGTGATCGCGGGAGCCCGGTGGTGATCATGACCACTGGGCACTCGCATCGGCTCGGGGGCGCCCCTAGTCGTTTTGCCCAGCTGTGCCATTCTGCCGCAGTACAACTGCGGCGGCTGGTCGTCAAGTGGTTAAAGAGACCATATTATATTGTTCATACAGGGCAAAATGACAGAGTTTGTTCAAAGCCCACTCCAAGACTACATTAAGCCAGCCATATATGAATCGAAAATTCAGATGGTGCAGTAGGGACCGGCCAAGATTCATTCCATGTCTGGACAGGCTGATTGACCCATCAATCGACTTGGGTAGAACCAGCACAACTTATTATTTACATTCGATTACTGCCAGCAGCTAGAAGTAATCATTGTGTTCTGCCAGCTGGTAAGGTTACCCCCACCCCGCCCTGCAGGCAGAACACAATAGAGCCATGGGAGGCATTGACTGTGTTGATGGAGGCAAAAAACAAACTGCTGCTCTCAGGTGATATGTGCTGACCGTAATCTTCAAAGCATGCTGCAACCGTGGTGTGCACGCCCTGCCACTGCAAGCAGACTACTAGTGAGGAAAATTAGAGGAATGGTAGCACTCCCATACGATGCAAAAATGCTTTATTGTGTCTAAAACATATAAGAGAATCCACACGGCCAGGGGAACAAAGGCAGACGCGTTTGACACGGAATCGTGCTTTGTCAATACCATCTATCGATATATATATATATATATATATATATACCCGTATTTATCGGCGTATAACACGCACAGGCGTATAACACGCACATTCATTTTAAGAGGGAAATTTCAGGAAAAAAACTTAAATTTTAAATAAGGAACTTTGAAGCAAAATAAGGGTCAGTGCCCATCTGCAGCCTCACCATTGCCATCAATGCAGCCTGATCAATGCCCATCTGCAGCCTCACAAGTGCCATCAGTGCAGCTTCGCCATTGCCATCAATTCAGCAGCCTCACCATTGCCTTCAATGCAGCAGCCTCACCATTGCCATCAGTGCAGCCTGATCGATGCCCATCTGCAGCAAGTGGGGACAGGGAGGGGGGCGGGATGAGTGCCGACAGATTACATGCAGTGAGAATCCTATGATAGACAGAACAGTGGTCCAATGGCGGCCCGGGAGGCAGGACTTCCTATTACAGAGGCTGCCAAGTAAACAGGAGATTCTCACTGCATGTAATCTGACGGCGCTCGCCCCGCCCCACTCCCTGTCCCCTCTGAGACAGCTAAAATTTAAGTATTGGCGTATAACACGCACATGCTATTTGCACCCGATTTTCATGGTGAAAAAGTGAGTGTTATACGCCAATAAATACAGTATATATATATATATATATATATATATATATATATATATATATATATATATATGCAAATAAATTTCAGAAATTGAATTCAGATGTATCCAATTCCACACTCGCATTTCCTGTTTCAAGTTCCAGGTTTCCCGTCATGCACATTCATATTTAAACAATATTTAATGCAATATGAGTGATGCAAGAGCAATAATAAAACAACAATAAAAAAGAGAAAAAAAGAAAACTATGTAACAAGCATCATTCTTAAAACAGTACACGAACAAACCAAAAACTAAAAACATTTTAGCATACAAGAAACTTTGGAGGATCTATAAAGAGGACATCATGTGGATATCAGTATACACGAAAAATACAAATAGAGGTATGAATCCCTGAAAATGTGTACATACCACCACAAGGTTCATACCAAAGGAAAGGAGGTGAATTTGTAATTATGAATTGTAAATTATAAATTATAAACTGTAAACATTTTTAACCGACACCTGCACTCACATGTCCAAACACATGCATGTGCAGGTGTGTACATGTATTGCCAACAGACAACCGTGCCTAAATAAATCAGTAGCATCGGTCAATTGTCTATTGTGTACAATGGTCAATCATAATAATGTTTTAAATCCCATTCAAAGTTTAAGCCCTGCGGAATTCTAGTTTGCAGCCTAAAAATCCAGTAAACTTCACGTTTTCATAATATCCTAAAACTGTCACCTCCTCGTCTTGGTGTAGTGATTCTTTCAATACCCTGTATTTGTATCAAGGAAGTATTGCCATTGTGGATTTCATTAAAATATCTGGAAATGTTAGTGGCATGTTCCTTTTCTGTATAGCGAACGTGGTCATTCAATCGATCTCTCATTCTTCTAGTGGTGTGACCAACATATTGAATGCAACATTCTTTACATGTAATTAAATAAATCACATGTCTAGTGTTGCAATTAATATATATCCCGATGCTGTAGGACCTGCCACTAAAGCTGGAAGAAAAACTATCTCCCCTTATTATACGTGGGCAACACGGGCATACATTGGCTCCACATCTGTAGTTACCCACAAAATCAAGCCATGTCTTATTGGGAATGCTGGAACAAAAATCACTAGGTGATAAAGCATTACCCAAGGACGGGCCCATCTGGATACCACTTTGATCCCTTTAGATAGAATATTGGCATATGTATTGTCCTCATATGAAATAGGTATATATCTCTCAACAATCTTCTTGATTTTACCAAATTCCAAATTATAGGGGGTTTAGAACACTGGTACACTAACTGTATGTTTTTTCTGCTTTTTGTCTTGTAAAAGTGTATCTCTCTCAAGTGTATCTCTCTCAAGTGTATCTCTCTCGATCCGCTGATCCCCGTTGAGCAGGTGGATGACAGGTCCAACTCCGCTCACTGTGCAGGGACGTACCTGTCAGATCTCCGCTGTCCTCTATGGGGGGATCTCCCGTTGAACGGATGGCGAACGTTCTGCCATACGTCTGTTTTGTCGGATTGGATGTCAGCGGACACATATCTGCTGACATCCACCTCCCCTTAGAGGACATTGGGTGGTCCAATCGAGTCCGCCCGAAAAACAGACAGGCGGACCCTATCGGTCCAATCGTGTGAAAGGGGGCTTTTTCTCATTTTAATAGTATTCCCCTGCCACCCCTTCTTCCATCCAATGGAGAGGTGAGGGGTGAGGCGCTGGACATGGATCTCCGACTGATACAAAGAGAAGTCATTAGCTCAGCCTAGCTGCTTAGGTTCGGCAGCTCTCTACAATATAGGGACTCCTCCCAAAAGGCAAAGGTAACCCACATTAAAGAGGAGTTCCAGGCCCTCATGAAAAAATTAAAAGTCAGCAGCTACAAATACTGTAGCTGCTGACTTTTAATATTAGGACATTTACCTGTCCAGGGTTCCCGCGATGTTGGCACCCCAGCCAATTTTCGAATTGGCTGTCGGGTGCTGCCGCCTTTCATAGTAAGGAAACCTGGCCATGAAACCTTTCAGCTTCACAGCTGGTTCCCTACTGTGCATGTGCAAAGTGGGCTGTGCTTTCAAATTGGTCTGGCGGCGGAGGAAGGAGGAGGAGGGCCAAACTATCAAAGAAAGGCACCGCTGCCCAATCTCCTGGAAATGGGGGCAGGTACCTGTCAAAAACAGGTACCTGTTCCCCCCTGAAGGGGCCACTGGAGGGGGCGAGGAGTCAGTTAGGCGGAGGTTCCACTTTTGGGTGGAACTCCACTTTAAGTAATGTACTGTATGTATATTTGAGCCAGAAGGAGTGCCAAACAAATGTTTCTTAGAGTCCAAAAGTATTTAATTTATTCCACAAGTAACTAAAAGAAAAGCAAAAGGCACCAATGCATTTTGGGGCCAAAATAATTTCTTTTCATCTTTTATAACCCTGATGAAGGGGGATAGTTTTGGCCCTAAAAATGTACCAAATGTCTTTTGTTTTCAATTGGAATAATAAAAAAAAATCATTTGGACTCTAAGAATTTTTTTTGCCCCTTCTTCAATGGCTGCTACCACAAAATACATGGTTTTGACTGGTGCTAGAGGGAGCAGTGATGTTACCCCTCTATCTTGAAGTATTGCCTGGGTGTACAAGTTTCTAGTGTATGAGGAGAATAGACACATCCCAACTCAATTCTACAAGCCCAAGCAACCTTTCAACACACCAAGGTCTTTACACATTGTGAAGGGGTACAACTAAAAAAAAAAACTCTGCCTTGAGGAAAAGTTTTCCTCCAAATATATAAGTCTCCAAGTCAGAGCATGGCATACCAGGCATATATGAATGACATTATTATTCAGAATTTATATAGCACTGACAGTTTGTGCAGCACTTTACAATGTAAAGTGAGACAGTACAGTAATAATACAATTCAATACAAGAGGGTTAGGAAGGTCCCGCTCCTGAGAGCTTATAAGCTAGTAGACATTAGTAAACCTATATGTGTTTAGAATTTGAAATGTCCCTTATGTATAGTTGTCTCACAATTTAGCATTCTGAACTCTATGCGCTTTATATTTAAAGACTGATATTTGTCCCCTAAAGTAATAATGTATACTGAGAGACAGATTGATCTTCTCTAATTATTTAACAACTAGAGGGATTATATACAAACAGGCACCAACAGGGGAATTGCTAGGTCTACAAAAGATTTGGGGCTAGAACCTATAGTAATATACTTGTGTGTGTGTGTATATATCCCCAGAGAGCCCCCCACTTACATCAGGGTCCCTAGGGAGCCCCCTTACATCAGGGTACCCAGAGAGCCCCCCTTACATCAGGGTCCCCAGAGAGCCTCCCTTACATCAGGGTCCCCAGAGAGCCTCCTCCTTACATCAGAGTCCCCAGAGAGCCTCCCCCTTACATCAGAGTCCCCAGAGAGCCTCCCCCGTAAAATCAGGGTCCCCAGAGAGCATCCCCCGTAAAATCAGGGTCCCCAGAGAGCCTCCCCTCCCCTTGGGGACCCCTGCAGAGACTCTGGGCTATGGGCTCCAGATTCGGGGTTATAGCCTCAAAAGCCACCCCCTAGCGATGCCAGTGGGCACCAATATTTTGATCAAATGTATGGAGTTTCAAAAAACCAAATCTATGGCCAAATGCATTCAGAAATGTTTCTGGTTCGTGTGGACAGCCCTGTGTTTTTTAAAACCACCTTTCACTCATTTTATTCACATTAACAGGAGTGTGCAAACCACCACTATTTTGTTGAAGAATAAAGATATTTTCGTTTTTCATATGAATAATTTCTTCTTTAAGGTATAAAGTCTTATCTAAAACTTTTATGTAAAATATCCCGTATCAAAATGATATTTCATTTTTTTTATTATCCTTTTTCTTAAGTGAGCATCTGACATTCAAGATATAGAAGCTTTACCTCCCATATGTGTATATATATATATTTATATAGTGTGTATATATACTCACCAGCTACTTTATTGGGTATACCTGTTTATTTTCTTTCGTAACACAACTTACTAATTACATGGCAGCAACATTTAAGCATCTAGACGTGGTGAAGACAGCTTTCTGAAGTTCAAACCAAGCATCAGAATGGGGGAAGAAAGGGGATTTAAGTGACTTTGAATGTGACATGGTTGTTTGTGACAGAGGGGCTGGTCTGAGTATTTCAATAACTGCTGATCTACTGGCATTTTCACACACAACCAACTCTAGGGTTTACAGAGGCTACAATTCGCACAGGCTCACCAAAATGGGACAACAGAAGATTGGAAAAACATTGCCTGGTCTGATGAGTCTTGATTTCAGCTGCGACATTTAGATAGTAGGGTCAGAATTTGGCGTAAACAACATAAAAGCATAGATCCATCCTGCCTTGTATCAATGGTTCAGGCTGGTGATGGTGTAATGGTGAGGGAGATATTTTCTTGGCACACTTTGGGCCCCTTAGTACCAACTGAGCATTGCATAAACACCACGGCCTACCTGAGTATTGTTGCTGACCATGTATATCTCTTTATGACTACAGTGTACCCATCTTCTGATGGCTACTTCCAGCAGGATAATGCACCATGTCACAAAGCTCAAATCATCTCACCCCTATTCTTTTGAACATGACAATGAGTTCCCTGTACTCCAATGACCTCCACAGTCACCACAGCTCAATCTCCAATAAAGCACCTTTGGGGGGGGGATGTGGTGGAATGGGAGATTCGCATCATGGATGTGCAGCCGACAAATCTGCAGCAACTGCTTGAGGCTATCATGTCAGTACGGACCAAAATCTCTGAGGAATATTTCCAACACCTTGTTGAATCCCAAGAAGAATTAAGTCAGAAGGCAAAAGGGGATCCAACCCATTACTAGCAAGGTGTACCTAAAAAAGTAGACTATACAGTATACACAAAAGTGAGTACACCCCTCATATTTTTGTAAATATTTTATATCTTTTCATGTGACAACACTGAAGAAATGACACTTTGCTACAATGTAAAGTAGTGAGTGTACAGCTTGTATAACAGTGTAAATTTTCTGTCCCCCCCCCCAAAAAAAAAAAATCACTCAACACACAGCCATTAATGTCTAAACCACTGGCAACAAAAGTGAGTACACCGCTAAGTGAAAATGTCCAAATTGATCTCAATTAGCCTTTTCTCCCTCCCTGGTGTCATGCGACTGGTTAGTGTTACAATGTCTCAGATGTGAATGGGGAGCAGGTGTGTTAAATTTGGTGTTATCGCTCTCACTCTCTCATACTGGTCACTGAAAGCTCAACATGGCACCTCATGGCAAAGAACTCTCTGAGGATCTGAAAAAAAGAATTGTTGCTCTACATAAAGATGGCCTAGGCTATAAGAAGATTGCCAAGACCCTGAAATGGAGCTGCAGCATGGTGGCCAAGATCAAACAGTGATTTAACAGGACAGGTTCCACTCAGAACAGGCCTTGCCATGGTCGACCAAAGAAGTTGAGTGCACGTGCTCAGCGTCATAACCAGAGGTTGTCTTTGGGAAATAGACATACGAGTGCTGCCAGCATTGCTGCAGAGCTTGAAGAGATGGGGGGTCAGCCTGTCAGTGTTCAGACTGCACACTGCATCAAATTGGTCTGCAAGCATGTGTGGTGGCAACCGGGTGAGGAGTACAAAGACAACTGTGTCTTGCCTACAGTCAAGCATGGTGGTGGGAGTGTCTTGATCTGGGGCTGCATGAGTGCTGCCGGCTCTAGGGAGCTACAGTTCATTGAGGGAACCAAGAATGCCAACATGTACTGTGACATACTAAAGAAGAGCATGATCCCCTTCCTTCGGAGACTGGGCTTCAGGGCAGTATTCCAACATGATAACGACCCCAAACACACCTCCAAGATGACCACTGCCTTACAAAAGAAGCTGAAGGTAAAGGTGATGCACTGGCCAAGCATGTCTCCAGACCTAAACCCTATTGAGCATCTGTGGGGCATCCTAAAATGGAAGGTGGAGGAGCGCAAGGTCTCTAATATCAACCAGCTCCGTGACGTCATCATGGAGGAGTGGAAGAGGACTCCAGTGGCAACCTGTGAAGCTCTGGTGAACTCCATGCCCAAGAGGGTTAAGGCAGTGCTGGAAAAAAATGGTGGCCACAAAAAAATATTGACACTTTGGGCCCAATTTGGACATTTTTACTTAGGGATGTACTCACTTTTGTTTTCGCTAGCGGTTTAGACATTAATGGCTGTGTGTTGAGTTATTTTGAGGGGGCAGCACATTTACACTGTTATACAAGCTGTACACTCACTACTTTACATTGTAGCAAAGTGTCATTTCTTCAGTGTTGTCACATGAAAAGATATAATAAAATATTTACAAAAATGTGAGGGGTGTACTCACTTTTGTGGGATACTGTATATATATATATATATATATATATATACTGTACTGTATATATACAGTGGGGACAGAAAGTATTCAGACCCCCTTAAATTTTTGACTCTTTGTTATATTGCAGCCATTTGGTAAAAAGTTCATTTTTTTTCTTCATTAATGTACACACAGCACCCCATATTGACAGAAAAACACAGAATTGTTGACATTTTTGCATATTTATTAAAAAAGAAAAACTGAAATATCACATGGTCCTAAGTAATCAGATCCTTTTGCTCAGTATTTAGTAGAAGCACCCTTTTGATCTAATAAAGCCATGAGTCTTTTTGGGAAAGATGCAACAAGTTTTTCACACCTGGATTTGGGGATCCTCTGCCATTCCCCCTTGCAGATCCTCTCCAGTTCTGTCAGGTTGAATGGTAAACGTTGGTGGACATTTTTAGGTCTCTCCAGAGATGCTCAATCACATGGTCCTAAGTATTCAGACTCTTTGGTGTGACACTGATATATTTAACTCAGGTGCTGTCCATTTCTTCTGATCATCCTTGAGATGGTTCTACGCCTTCATTTGAGTCCAGCTGTGTTTGATTATACTGATTGGACTTGATTAGGAAAGCCACACACCTGTCTATATAAGCCCTTACAGCTCACAGTGCATGTCAAAACAAATGAGAATCATGAGGTCAAAGGAACTGCCTGAAGAGCTCAGAGACAGAAATGTTCCAAGGCAAAGATCTGGCCAAGGTTACAAAAAAATTTCTGCTTCACTTAAGGTTCCTAAGAGCACAGTGACCTCCATAATCCTTAAATGGAAGACGTTTGGGACGACCAGACCCCTTCCTAGAGCTGGCCGTCTGGCCAAACTGAGCTATCGGGGGAGAAGAGCCTTGGTGAGAGAGGTAAAGAAGAACCCAAAGATCACTGTGGCTGAGCTCCAGAGATGCAGTCGGGAGATGGGAGAAAGTTGTATAAAGTCAACCATCACTGCAATCCTCCACCAGTCGGGGCTTTATGGCAGAGTGGCCCGACGGAAGCCTCTCCTCAGTGCAAGACACATGAAAGCCCGCATGAAGTTTGCTAAAAAAACACCTGAAGGACTCTTGAAGATGGTGAGAAATAAGATTTTCTGGTCTGATGAGACCAAGATAGAGGTTTTTGGCCTTAATTCTAAGTGGTATGTGTGGAGAAAACCAGGCACTGCTCATCACCTGTCGAATAGATTCCCAACAGTGAAGCATGATGGTGGCAGCATAATGCTGTGGGGGTGTTTTTCAGCTGCAGGGACAGGACGACTGGTTGCAATTGAGGGAAAGATGAATGCAGCCAAGTACAGAGATATCCTGGACGAAAACCTTCTCCAGAGTGCTCAGGACCTCAGACTGGGCCGAAGGTTTACCTTCCAACAAGACAATGACCCTAAGCACACAGCTAAAATAATGAAGGAGTGGCTTCACAACAACTCTGTGACTGTTCTTGAACGGCCCTGCCAAGGCCCTGACTTAAACCCAATTGAGCATCTCTGGAGAGACCTAAAAATGGCTGTTCACCAACGTTTACCATCCAACCTAACAGAACTGGACAGGATCTGCAAGGAGGAATGGCAGAGGATCCCCAAATCCAGGTGTGAAAAACTTGTTGCATCTTTCCCAAAAAGACTCATGGCTGTATTAGATCAAAAGGGTGCTTCTACTAAATACTGAGTAAAGGGTCTGAATACTTAGGACCATGTGATATTTCAGTTTTTCTTTTTTAATACACCTGCAAAAATGTCAACAATTCTGTGTTTTTCTGTCAATATGGGGTGCTGTGTGTACATTAATGAGGAAAAAAAATGAACTTAAATGATTTTACCAAATGGCTGCAATATAACAAAGAGTGAAAAAATTAAGGGGGTCTGAATACTTTCCGTCCCCACTATATATATATATATATATATATATATATATATATATATGTTCCTTTTTATGACCCCAGTTTGCTTCACATACTGTCCCTGTGATGCCTGGAAAAAAGGCTGAGGATGCCATTGTCACCATAACAGGAGGTCACAGACAACTATAGAAATGTTGTGTTTTTGTCTGTGTCCCCATTAGGGGGTCTCTCCAAAAAAGACACCGATAGCAGCAAAACAAATACAGGAGTTTTACCCAAGCTCAACCACTGTTTTATATCCAGGCGCTGGTGTCCAGTACTCTGGCTGGGGAGTTCAACTCCCAAGGTAGTAGATATCAATTCTTTATTGCAATGCTGCAATAAACCTATTGAAGGCTGCAAAAGCTGAAACGAGTTAGCATCTTTTGTATCATGCTTTTATACATGTAGCCAATAAAGAATTTTCTTTGCAAGAGCACTCAGAGTCATCGGCTTTAAAGTGGATGTAAACCCAATGTCATCCTTTCTAAACTACTGCCATAGGGGTTATCTATAAGGATATACATGACTCCTGCATGTATCTTTACCCCGCAAATGTCTCCCCTCTTTCTTTTATTAGACCCGAAAAACTGCAGATTCTGTGATTGGGTCTGTTGTCTGGAGCTCGGTGGGTGGAGTCGTGATGTCAGTAGACTCCCCGCCCACCTCTACACTCCCCTTGTCAATATGCATTTTCTCCTCTGTATTTCTAACACTGAACTTCTGCTTTGATCTCTAACATCCAGTGAAAAGACAGGAAAGTAACCACATGACTTCAGCATGCCAAATCATGCTGAGGTGTGGAACAGCCAATCCTTGCAGAGCTGTTGAAGAAAGGAGTGGGAGGGAATTAAAAAATAATGCCTGTGTCTTAGGCTAGTGCACGAGATGTAAATCACCTGTCACTCACAGCAAGGGGGAGGATTTGACAAAGTTTTTCTCAGTTTGTCAAGATTTATCTCACTGAAAAATAAAAAAGGATTGCACAGAGATGGTTTAAATCTGTGTGGCAAGACTGGGCTCAAATGATAGGAAATCTTATACTCTACAGTATGATATCAAAAGAAAAAAAAAAACATTCGGGTTTACATCCACTTTAATCTTATTGACAGATAGCAACAACAGCCTCAGAAGGGGTCTTTCCTTCCTTGGTCTTTACAACACAAAATACAATTCTTGGATGGAGTTGAGCTATAAAATATAAGTTTTATTTTCTCACAAGAGTTACATTTTAGATAACTTCTCTTTTCATTTAATAGATAGATAGATAGATAGATAGATAGATAGATAGATAGATAGATAGATAGATAGATAGATAGATAGATAGATAGATAGATAGATAGATAGATAGATAGATACCAGGGAAAATGTCTGTTATATTAGACATTACCATGATTTTCAGGAAAGCTAACCACCGAGAGCTTAAAATAACAGTCACATCGTTGCAAATATGGTAAATAATACATAATTTAGAGTTTAATGATCTTAGACATAAGCTCCCAATATACACTTAACAGGATACCATACACATATCAGGGAAGCTTCTGCTAATCTTGGGTAGATTTACTTATAGCATGTTGAGGAGGAGTGGACACACACAGGATCTGGTTTTTAACATTCTTTTAGAACTGTATGCCTGAAAGAGGTACAAGGACCCAATAAACACGTTTGTGGCCTGTTTGAAATTAGTGCCTAGATTTTCTTTAGTAGCATACAACAATGAAAAGGCTCAGAAACTTCCACAGAGCCATGATGTCATCTCCAGAATGCGCCCTCTAGAACACTGTTGTATTTTATTGCCCTCGTTTATATATTCATTGGAGGAACATTTCAATTATGTGCACCTGCTGTGCGCCCGAATGTGCCCTGTTGTATTTAGATAAATATTATTGCTACAATTCATCTAAATTGTAAAGCAAATTATACACACTTCAGGAGAAATGTTGAATTCGGAAGGGAAATCTTGAGGGGAGCAATAAAACAAATGTAGTTGGAAGCCATAAATCCAGAAAGTGCGTTCAGTGAGCACAGCAGACTGCAGCGTTATTTGGTAATAAGGCCACAGATCTATTACCCGTAAATTACAGAAAGGCAGATGCAGAAATTCAGACTGGCTGGAATTTGATTTTTTTGGTGTCATTAATTCACAGCAGACTAGATATGAATGTCAAATGTTTAATTCAGATTTGTGTTTTATGTCCCTGTAGGAAAATATTAACTTCACTACCCAGTATCAGAGAAGACTGCACTCACTTTTATACATTTGTGCCATTTAGTCTGGAAATTGGATTAATCTCTAGCTGTCATCAGACACCTAGATCTGTGTTACAGGAATATTTTCAAGAGTTATTTACATGGCACCTTTTTTTTTAATTTATATGTTTGTTCAAAGCAGATATAATGTACAACGATTATGAGAAAAAGAAGTGTAGTTTAGTGAGGAATGCAAAGACCTGTGGATTGGGTAGACAAAATCAGCTTTCAACAAATAAATGGCACAACATAGGAGGACTAAGTCAATAGGTCAAAAGTCAGCAGTCCTTCTATACCTTAAGTCAGGGGTCTTCAAACTATGGCCCTCCAGATGTTCAGGAACTACAATTCCCATCATGCCTAGTCATGTCTGTGAATGTCAGAGTTTTACAATGCCTCGTGGGATGTGTAGTTGCGCAACAGCTGGAGGGCCGTAGTTTGAGGATCCCTGCCTTAGGTAAAAGGGAAAATGTTTTGAGGACAGGTCCACTTTTTGGACAGAGAGGACAACTTTTTCACAGGAGGCATGAAATAGGCTATCTACGTTAAACTTTCACACCTCCCATTATGTTCTTAGACAATAACTTTGGATCTTCCTTTGTGATTGAATCAAGGAGCTGGTGTTACCTGTGTAAATAGTAGGGTATTTTCTCAATACTCATTAGAACTGAAGAAGTAGCTTGGGCAAGCTATGAAACACTTTCAAAATTACAGAAGTCCAAATGAGTGTGACTAAATACTACTAGATATACTAGACTCAATCTGTTCACACATTAGGTATATTTCTTGAGTGGCAGATATTCTAATAATATTAAAGCGGAGTTCCACCTAAAAGTGGAACTTTCGCTCATTGTACTCCTTCCCCCCTCCGGTGCCACATTTGGCACCTTTCGGAGGGGGGGGGACAAGATACCTGTCTTTCACAGGTATCCTGTCCCCACCTCAGGGAGCCTCAGCTGCAGATATTTGTGTCACCGCTCAGGCTCCCTTCTCCTCCCTCCTCCTTCCCCAGCCACCGTGCCAGTAGGAGAGAGGATTGGAACCTCACACATGTGCAGTAGGGTTCCTGGCGTGAAGCCATAAGGCTAAAATGCTGGGTTCCCTTACTCGCAATGGAGGCGGCAGCACCCGACAGCTGATGGAAACAGCTGCAGTGCCGACATCGCTGCACTCCAGGACAGGTAAGTGTCAGCAGCTGCAGTATGTGCAGCCGCTGGCTTTTAATTTTTGCAGCGTTGGGCCGACCTCCGCTTTAAAGACATTGTGCAATTCAGTAGGGGTTGTTGCTTGTTTTTTGCAATACAATATACTTTAGAGGCCCAAGCGGTTATATTGAGGTGGTGTAGAAGACCCGCAACTCTTGTGCGTTATCTGCCTATTTGTATAAGGGTAGAAAAGGGTATCTGCATGTTGCATCAGATGAATAAAATAGAAATGGGAAGAGAAGAATACTATCAGAGAAAGAGAGCAAGATGTAGATAAGGATAGATAAGTAGTGAGGTTAGAAGATGAGGGGTATGAAGGGAGGGTTTGCTAAATGGGGAGTGGGGGATAGAGAGAATGAGGGACACCTGGGTGGAGCAAGCCTATACATGGACCTTTTTTCATAACTTGTATCAGGTGGCCCAGAAAATGCTGCTGTAAAAATGTCTTGTCACCCCAGGTTGTTCCTACCACAGGGTGAAGGGGGGGTGGCTGTGAAAGTTTTGTCCCATACAGCACCCTTTAGGGGTGGCACAAGATGAGCATCTAATATCTCTTTAAGGTTTCCTGTTGCAATGGATACTGGGTATATAGCAGTGGTTCTCAACCCTGTCCTCAAGTACCCGCAACAAGTTGAGAATGGTATATAGCACAGAAATGCACAAGTAAACCCCCTTAACACCCAGGCTGCATATACAGTAATAAACTAGGCTCTTTTGTTCACTTTTTTTTAAATCAGAATTAAAAAAAAAAAAAAGGCTCTTATACACTCTTGCAGCCCCAACTTTTCCCTTAGAATAGAACCTCTGCTGGGTTTTGTGACCATCTAGCTCCGCTAGATAGATTCAATCCTCTCTTTGCCCTGGTGACCATTGCTCCAAGGTAGAAAGTGGTGGGAAATCCAAAATTTAACATTTGTCATCAGAACAAGAAATCTTCCAATGGGCACAACTTTTGTGGTGATAACTGGGAAATGGGATCTTGTTCACTTTGTGGAGATTTCATTTTAATTTATGTTACATCCCTGAAACAGAAATGAAGGGAAATCTCCCCAACTGGACAAGGTAGGTAAAATATCCATGTAGTATGTGAGAGCACAGGAGGAAAGGGAGCACAGCACTTTCAGCACCTTTTGCTATATATTTCTGCATGGATTGCACTTTTTAAAGAACTTTTTCTGCATGGATGGCACTTTAAAGGAATCATTGCAATATTGAAGAATCACAGTACTATATAAACTCTTATTGTTATACTTTGTCATTTGTTATAGCAGATATTGTTGAATATATGGTAGATATTGTAGACTATTTTTTAATGATTCTATATATTTTACTGAGCACAGACAGCGCAGGAACTTCCCATACTAATTCTTAAAGGTAGGTAAAAATGTGCTAATGGGGATTTTAACCATTTCCTACTCTATCCAAAATTTTTTTTAAAAAGTCTTATGCCCCGTACACATGATCGGATTTTCTGACAACAAATGTTGGATGTGAGCTTGTTGGCTGAAAGTCCGACCGTGTGTATGCTCCATCGAACATTTGTTGTCGGACTTTCCGCCAACAAATGTTGGCTATCAGTTTCTCAAATTTTCCGGAATTTCCGTTCGTGTGTGCACAAGTCCGATGCACAAAAGTTCACGCATGCTCGGAATCAAGCAGAAGGAGCCGCACTGGCTATTGAACTTCCTTTTTCTCGGCTCGTCGTACGTCTTAAATGTCACCATGTTCCCACGTTCGTAATTGTTGGCCAACATTTGTGTGACCTTGTGTATGCAAGACAAGTTGGAGCCAACAACCTTCGAACAAAATTCCACGGTTTTGTTGTCGGAAAGTCCGATCGTGTGTACGGGGCATTAGTGTAGGGATCTGCTGTCCTCCACTGTACAGTATTTGTGATTAGCCTAGCTATCACGGAGCTATGTATAATTATATATCAGCACTTCCTCATCCTGGGAGGATGGCTTGGAAACCCCAGAAGGAGGAGATGAAGAGAGAGAGGAGCTGAGACCACATGCCCCTATGGAAGAACTGTTGCTATTCCAGATCAGAAGCAGTGATTATTAAGCAGTGTCCCTATGTTAATAGTTTACAATTTTTGCCTAATATTTCTAAAGGCCACTTCTGCTAATTAGAGGTCCAGTTGCATGACAGATTATAAACTACTAGGGAATAAGAAGCAGAATATATAGGCTGACTCTGCGTTCCAGCGCCGCACCACTTGTTCTGTTGGTGAAAAGCCACATTCCAGGCTAGTAGGACAAAGGTTGGAGGATCTCCCTGCTGAATTTGTCTTCAGGTCTCCAACACCAAGACGAAGGCTGAAACTGGACTTTGCTGTAATATTTATCTGGAGGTATCTCTATTAATACTTATATATACCCGGGTATATGTGCATAATTCCACCAACTCTTGTTGGGCCCTTTGCTGATAACACCTGTTTGTACATTGAATGTATGTACTAATATTAATCTCTTCTTATAAAGCTTGCATTATTTCCATACGAGTGTGCATCTAAATACTTATGGGTAATGCACAGTAGGTATTGTGCAGTAGGTTGCTGTCTCCCAGGGGCACGTTCTTTATACGATTTTTGGATATACAGTGGGTTGCTGTCAGGCTTCATTAGCCACTAGCATTTCTGGAGCCTATTTAAGGATTTGTCTCTCATATATATGGTGGACGCTATGTTGACCCCGCTGGCCTCTTACAGACTAGCAATACAAGCCTTCACTTGCCCCTGCTCATAGACTTAGCTAAAGACTTATGGGTAATGTTATATGTTGGTTGCAGTAGTTTCTCTGCTCCCAATTACTTTTTACATGATTAATGGTTTCATTTCCCAGGAAGAAAATCCCCTCTGTTGAAAGAGGCCCTGTCCTGGGTGAAGGTACTGCCAACTTTATTATTAAACTCACTCTTCCACTTAGTGAAGGTTTTGGTTTTTGTTATTTACTACAAGTTTAGCGCAATATCCTGTTTGGGATGGACCATTTCTCATAACCCCCCCACCCGAAGGGGGCTATATTAGTTATACATATACTTTAAGGATTATTATTCAGCATGATGTACTAATAGAATGAGAGACCTTGCTTCCAGAATCCACGTTATCGCCTCACAATGATAACCCATTTCCTGGCACATATTGTAACCTTGATCGTCCCAGCTCTGATGGCGGTATTGTTCCACATCTGAATGACTATCAAGCTGTACAGATCTACAGATCTCTCCCTGTCTGATGTCTGTAATAAACGTATCTCCTAGTGTAATAGCTGAAGATAGTCCATTTCCAATTCTAAGAAAAGTTCAAAGTCTCAGAACCATCCTCTAAGATATTAAATAACATCTACTTTATTCAGTTCACTAGAAGCAGTAACAAGGTGACAGCTCGGTTCAGCTGTTGCTGATTTTAATGACCAGAATAAAGTGAATCTTATTTAACATGTTGAAGGATGGAACCTTTGTGCTGCTACTTTGAACCTTTCTTTGTATAAACTGCACAATCTCTCGGCTTTAGCTCATTGTCCCTCAAGCAGCAGTCATCAGGGCCTTCTTCTCACTCCCGGCATAGTAAAGATACTGACAGGCTGATGCAAGCAGGAAATAAAAGTCCATGCAGTCCCCGTGGATGCTGAGGTGACATGGTGACACACAGGAGAAACAAAATGGACATGACAGCTGGGGCTCAAAATGCAAGCCATGTTACTTAGAATCCATTATAAGTACCTGCATAGGGAAAATATATTTTTTTATTTCTAGAAATGGTGGCTGCCAATCTCTGAAATAGATTGCCTACAAGGAAGGCAGTCTTATTACTGTTGTGGTGATAACATGTTGTTTTACCTGGTTAGTGATATGCTGCATGTCAAACTTTTGAGGGGGAGAAGTTCCCCTTAAAGTGACACTATAGTTCACTTCAAAGCAACCATTATTGTAAAAATCTGTAGTTGTTTGCAAGAACCTAGGACATATAATTTACATCTGTCAGGAACATTGTGCTAGCCATAGGGAAGATTGTGCCAGCATATAGGTTATCTAGAGGTGTCACTTAATATGTATGCATCACAACGTGCATGCAAACATATGTAGCACCCTCCTAGATAGGTGCTAGGATTATATAGATAGATTTAGTGTTGGCTCACTGTTTTCTGGAGCTGTTTTGATAATTTAGTAAATGGCGGGAGTTGCTGTGTTAGGTAAATTTAGTTGCTCACTGTAGCCAGGGCAGCTACCTTTAACTAGTTAGGTCTGCTCAGTGTTATCAGCTGCTGCTAGTCTGTTTACTCCCTCTTCTTTCCATAAAAGTGTGAGAACTTTCTAGTTTATAGGTGTGGAGCTATGCAGATGGCAGCATAAATATTTACACAGCCCTGTCCAATCCCAGGGCGCAGGGCCCTGAAGGCAATTTGGGAGTCTGTATATATTCTCTTAGCACACTGGGCTCTGGATCTTTTCCTGGAGTGGATTAGTTCAGTCTGGGCAGTGCTGCCATGTGCTTGATGTTCGTGAGGCCTCAGGTGAGTGACCTTGAAGCTACAGAGAGCTGACTGCTGAAGATCTAGCCTGGCATTACTAGGGGAAAGTGTCGCTTGGAAAGAGGCAACCAGCTGTCCCTGGACCTTTCTGTGAGTACAGATGGCTGTGAGAGATCTTGGAGACTTTTGGGCTGCTGATGCCCCTCTTGTGTTAGAGAGTCAGCCGTGTGTTTGATAAAAGGGACATCAGTCAGTGTTCTGAAGAGCTTAGTCTGTTTGGTTCCTTGTGAAAGAACTCGCTGCTCCAAAGGAAGAAGCTTGTGTGCTGTTAACTGCTTCTATACCAAAGCCAAGTCCACATTCTGCAAGGACTTCTGCTTCATTTTTACAGAAAGGAGTTCACTGTCCTCAACTTGTATATATTTGCTGTTTTTAGAGAATCCCACTCAATACCATCAATCTTATCCAAGTTCTCCAAAAATAAATAGCAACAAAAACAACTCCCCTACTAGACTGGTTATTGAGGAAAAGAGTGACTGTGTTCGGGTGCATGGCTGTGGGGCAATCAGGGCCGGATTTACCACAAGGCCACCGAGGCCAGGCCTCGGGGCGGCAGTGGTGTAGGGGCGGCGCCGCTCCTGCAGCGACTTCGCGGCCGCCCCCCCTTTCGTGCTGGCCATTAATGTCTATTATGGGCACCAGTGCCCATAGAAAAGATGGCCGCGAGCCGACCACGCAACTGCGCATGCGCCGTTCCGAAGCCGGCCGGGCTCGGGAAAACTCGTAAGCGCTCGGCCGGGCGGCGCATGCGCAGTAGCGTGATTGCGCCGCTCGGCGCCATTTTTAAAAAATTTGAGAGTAGCTTGTAGTGTCAGCGGTGCGGCGGCGTGGGAGAAAGATGACATCTCTCATTGCCCGCACTGCTGTTCCGCCCTCCTCCTTCTGATGGCAGGCAGCATGACAAGGGACATCCCAATCTGGTGGCAAGTGACATCCCCATCTGGTGGCAAGGGACATCCCCATCTGGTGGCAAGGGACATCCCCATCTGGTGGCAAGGGACATCCCCATGTGGTGGCAGGCATGGTGGCAAGTGACATCCCCATCTGGTGGCAAGGGACATCCCCATCTGGTGGCAAGGGACATCCCCATGTGGTGGCAGGCATGGTGGCAAGTGACATCCCCATCTGGTGGCAGGCAGCGTGGCAAGTGACATCCCCATCTGGTGGCAGGCAGCGTGGCAAGTGACATCCCCATCTGGTGGCAGGCAGCGTGGCAAGTGACATCCCCATCTGGTGGCAGGCAGCGTGGCAAGTGACATCCCCATCTGGTGGCAGGCAGCGTGGCAAGTGACATCCCCATCTGGTGGCAGGCATGGTGGCAAGTGACATCCCCATCTGGTGGCAGGCAGTGTGGCAAGTGACATCCCCATCTGGTGGCAGGCAGTGTGGCAAGTGACATCCCCATCTGGTGGCAAGGGACATCCCCATGTGGTGGCAGGCAGCGTGGCAAGTGACATCCCCATCTGGTGGCAGGCAGCGTGGCAAGTGACATCCCCATCTGGTGGCAGGCAGCGTGGCAAGTGATATCCCCATCTGGTGGCAGGCAGCGTGGCAAGTGACATCCCCATCTGGTGGCAGGCAGCGTGGCAAGTGACATCCCCATCTGGTGGCAGGCAGTGTGGCAAGTGACATCCCCATCTGGTGGCAGGCAGTGTGGCAAGTGACATCCCCATCTGGTGGCAGGCATGGTGGCAAGTGACATCCCCATCTGGTGGCAGGCAGTGTGGCAAGTGACATCCCCATCTGGTGGCAGGCAGTGTGGCAAGTGACATCCCCATCTGGTGGCAAGGGACATCCCCATGTGGTGGCAGGCAGCGTGGCAAGTGACATCCCCATCTGGTGGCAGGCAGCGTGGCAAGTGACATCCCCATCTGGTGGCAGGCAGCGTGGCAAGTGACATCCCCATCTGGTGGCAGGCAGCGTGGCAAGGGACATCCTCATCTGGTGGCAGGCAGCATGGCAAGTGACATCCCCATCTGGTGGCAGGCAGCGTGGCAAGTGACATCCCCATCTGGTGGCAGGCAGCGTGGCAAGTGACATCCCCATCTGGTGGCAGGCATGGTGGCAAGTGACATCCCCATCTGGTGGCAGGCAGTGTGGCAAGTGACATCCCCATCTGGTGGCAGGCAGTGTGGCAAGTGACATCCCCATCTGGTGGCAAGGGACATCCCCATGTGGTGGCAGGCAGCGTGGCAAGTGACATCCCCATCTGGTGGCAGGCAGCGTGGCAAGTGACACCCCCATCTGGTGGCAGGCAGCGTGGCAAGTGACATCCCCATCTGGTGGCAGGCAGCGTGGCAAGGGACATCCTCATCTGGTGGCAGGCAGCGTGGCAAGTGACATCCCCATCTGGTGGCAGGCAGCGTGGCAAGTGACATTCCCATCTGGTGGCAGGCATGGTGGCAAGTGACATCCCCATCTGGTGGCAGGCAGCGTGGCAAGTGACATCCCCATGTGGTGGCAGGCAGCGTGGCAAGTGACATCCCCATCTGGTGGGGTGGCAGGCATGGTGGCAAGTGACATCCCCATCTGGTGGCAGGCAGCGTGGCAAGTGACAAGAGATGGTGGCAAGTGACACGCTCAGGGCTCCCAATGATTCTGCATTATGGTGAGTTGAACTATTTCAGTTTATATTACAATGTAATGATAGAAGTAATGTGTTTCAATCATCCTGACACCATAACAACCATGGTTCCGGGGATGATTGAAGCACTAACACCAGCCATTGCCTTGAAAATTTGCCTGCGAAAAATCCTTACCCCTCGCGCGCTTACCCTGAAGTATTTTTAGTCTGTACAATTAAAGTCAGTTATTTTCAGTGTTCTTGTGTATGGAGATATGTTTTTAATTGATCTATTGTAGAAGTCATCGATAAAGGACGTGGTGTGTGTGTGTGTGGGGGGGGCGGCATTGAAGGACCCGGCCTTGGGGCGGCAAAGGGAGTAAATCCGGGCCTGGGGGCAATCCACTGGGGAAGAACCTGGGCAAATTTCCAGTGGCTCGTATGGGAGTAGCACTACATGTAAAGGAACATCCACTGCAGATATTGGCACCTAGTGGGCTCTTTCAGTCTGTATAACTTCAATTCTTGATCTTGAACCCTATGACTGACCGCTTTATTAACTTAGCTTTTGTTTGACCTGCTTCTGGCTATCCTTGCCTGCCTATGATTGGTGTTCATCTCCATTCCACACCTCAGCCTGGACTTCTGATGAAGATTCTGACAACTAAACTTGGTGTCTTGTTGTCCGCTTGTTACCAACTTCTACTCTTTCCTGATCTTGCTTCTGCCTACCATTTCTTTCTGCTCGGCTGTTACTAAACTCAGCTTGTGACCTGACTCTGCTCATAACTGAATTTGGTGTATCCTGGATGTCCTACCAGTTGTACTTCTGCTTGTCTAATGCCAACACTCCCAAGTTCCAGTCTGCAGTTTGTGCACCTGGGCACTTGTGTTTCCATCACTCTTGCAGATGCCGTCTCAATGTCCAGGTGTGTTTGGTTGGGAATTGCACAAGAGGCCACCCTCATCATCTCAGGCTTCCCATACAGGTAAGTGAAAACATTCTAAAGTTTTCCCCTGCTCTGAGAACACACCCATACAATAGATGCCAGGACCTTCTGCCATTTTAACAGCGGCTGTCATGAGCTGTGATATAAGAAGCAATTTCAGCACTACTTCTGCTTCTGCTTCTGCTCAACCCTATTAAAATGTAGACAATGGTTGACACATTGGGGGATGTACTAAAACTGGAGCACTCAGAATCTGGTGCAGCTGTGTATGGTAGCCTGTCAGGGACTTACTGCAGCAAGACGGAGGTGCGTGCATGCGCTTGTGCGCACACGAGTTCCAGGCCAACGAGCTGGGCAGCAGCTCATTTATTTAAAACTATTAAAATATATTGCATATAGCGGTACAAAAAATTCAGGAAGCAGGGACGCCGTAGAGTTTCAACTGCATTCCAGCAAAGAGTGGAAGTGATGTATTGCATTCACAGGAACCGACGCGTTTCATCAGTACATTCTGGCATCATCAAGCACGTTTCCTTTCCACATTACCTCACAGATGTCTGGAGTGGTGACGGCACGATCCGAGTTCGGAGGTACCCCCCCACTGGTTGCTTATCTTGTGTATCTTGACTACCTGTAATGGGTGTCATGGCGATCTGGTGAGTAGGATGTTTGACAGGTGTTAGTGGAGGAAGATACACAATCACTCCTAATCATGGTTACAAAGATCACTGAAGATTCACCTTTATCATCTTTATTGCAAATAATTTTTATTATCATTGTCACTGTATGGACATTTCTGACAGATATCCATACCATCTATTGAACATTATTTGTTTATTTGATTGCACATTTGCACTATATTGGACTTTTGGTTCACTTATGCACATTGAACTTTATGAATTTATTAATCTTTGATATCAACTTATGGTTCAGGATTTAATATGTTAACACTTTATGGTTAATAATATATTATTAATACATTTTTTTTCACCAAAGGCTTATTGCATATAATGAGCAGCTCTCACTTCCTAATTTCACTTCACCATCTGCGCAGTTAGGGTACTTTTGTGTACTCCCTTCCTTTCTTCAGAAAAATATGTTTAATTTTTCTTACATAAAAGTCTTTCTTATTAAAGCATATCTATAGTCAAAATGTAAAACTGTATATTAATTTCCAAATTATATTTAATTTGTTTCTAGCCTATTTCTATTAATCTAAATGATCTTGACATTTTTAAACTTTCCTTGTGGAGATCCCCTCACATTTACTTCCTTGAATTCTGTAGCAACCATTTCACAGAACCTACCTTCTGTACTGTAGTGGTGCTGAGGGATGAAGTAGAGGAGAACCTGCAAAGCATGCAGGAAATCCAGGATATTGTGGAAAGAGATGGCCAACAGATAGGCAACAGTCACAACCCGATAGGGAGATTTTTCATGTAAGTAATATTACTTAATGATAATTGATTAATTAGTATTAAGTAAGTAATATTGGATTGTCAAATGTAACTATTGTTTGTATTGTTACTACAATGCTGATGTTATAAAATGCAAGCATGCTGTTAAAATAGATTTCCTTTCATTTCCTGTAACTGAAATCTCATTGTTGAAAAATCTCAGACAGGGACTAGCTCAACCCATCAGGCTCCATCTAAAACAAAAATATCCCTTTGTTGGTGGAATGACCCTTAAACATCTAAGATCATGGAAAAAATATTATGTCTGATAACACAGCTTGGCGTACTGTAGGTCATTGTCAGTGAAATAACCTTTTAATACGAGTTGGAAATGAGACATTAGCTAGTAATTACCAGGGATGACCCCATCCGGTAGAGTTCATCACAAAGCACTGTAATCCCGCTGAAGGTATTCCACACAACTGCCTGGGATTCTGGTAAGCCTGGTAGGTAACGAGGTAATTAGACATTCTCGGCAGCCCAAGCCAGGACATTAAGCAGATGCTATAAATAAAGTCCCATTCAGCGCTTCCTGTATCATGCATATCATTCACTTGTGACAAATTCCGCAACATCTGATCTTGGCACAGCTCACCAATGCCATGGTGCCCTAGCAACTATTTGTTAAGCATTAAGATGTGCCCCACTTCTACAGGGTCATGTTTGTTTTGCAAACTGGATATGTTCTAGTTGCTGCCAATTCCTAGCAGCACAGAATCTGCTGTGGTCTGCATAATGCTGGGCACTTTTCCATCTGTGTCACTTGGACATAATGAGGAGGCACCGAAATCTGCAGCTTTTCCTGATGGAGGGGAAGAGAATCTAAACAGATTGCGTATGGCTGAAAACATGGTTTTGTTTAATAACTTACCATTATAATAGAAGACCTGCCTAATTCTTTAGCAGTTGAGGGGGCAATATATATAATACAATCAAAAACAACAAACATGTCAAAGCAATAAAAAGGCCACAGCATTACCCTGTAGGAACAAGAGGCCAAGTAAAAAGTCACTGCAATTTTATTTTCTTTAACCTGACACTACACATTACAATTTGATTATACAATCTCCTTTATCAAAACTATGTAAAGTAAAGGCTTAGCTAAACTTTTCAACCACTTAGGCCATGGTTCACTTTGTAGATTTGCATAGTTTACATAGAAGTACGTTTATAGTGGTTCCACCCTCCACAAGCAGAATTGGTTGAATCTTTTTTTTTTTTTTTTTTTTTCCTATTTCTTTTTTTTTTTCTTTTTATAAAAAAAATAAAAAATAAATAACACATAAGTGAACAGGCAGCAATTCCGGCAGCCACCTGAGATACTCACCTCGCATCTCCCAGGAGGCTGCAGGATTGCTGCATAGATTAGCGGGTGGGAGGACAAAGGGGGCGGGTCTGGCGAGTCATCGGAGCTGGCCACCTGCACCCATAAAAAGCAACCAGATGAAGAGGACCTGTTGCATGGCACCTGAAGAGCGGAATGCATTAGGACAACGCTGGATTCGCTGTGCGGGTAAGCATATGTTTTGAAGGAACTGCAGTACTACAAGAGGGGAAAAAAAACATTACTAGGGGTGAGGAGTTGAGTTCCACTGTAAACTATATCTAAGAGTGAAAACTTTTACATTTTGGATATAGTAGGGGAGGGTTAAACCCCCTATAATTTTTTCTCTTTCATATTTTTATGCTGTTTGCGTCCCGTTGAAGAGATTTTCCGTTACTCCTCTCTCAAAAACACAACTGGAAAAGAGGAAATTGTCATCAGAACATCAGATGATTTTCTTTAAAGTGGAAGTTTTTTGTTTTTGGACTTAATGTTAGATGATCACCCCCTCCTAGTTTGAGGTGAGTACTCCTCCTCATTCATATGGGTTACTGAGCAAGATTCCCAGGCATATTCTCTTTTGTTTGTAAATCAAAAATCACTGTACTTACCTATTCTGCAGATCCGGTCCGGCTTCCATCGGCGGATGCTGTGTGCTGGGTGGGGGACCGACAACGGCTGGGAAGTGACTTCACCCATAGTGTTCGGCTGCCGAATAGGTAAGTACACTGATTTTTTTTACAGGGTTAGATAGATTAGGTTTAGAATGTGGCACAGAGCAGGTATAGAGTTTGTTTTTGCCCGGACTTACGATTTAAACTCCTCTTAGAGCCCTTGCACACTGGGGCGGTTTGCAGGCGCTATTGTGCTAATAATAGCGCCTGCAAACCGCCCCGAAAGTGCCGCTGCTGTCATCCCAGTGTGAAAGCCCCGAGGGCTTGCACACTGGAGCGATGCGCTGGCAGGACGGTAAAAAAAGTCCTGCCAGCAGCATCTTCGGAGCGGTGAAGGAGCGGTGTGTATACCGCTCCTTTACCGCTCCTGCCCATTGAAATCAATGGGACGGCGCGGCTATACCGCCGGCAATACGCCTCTGCAGAGGCGCTTTGCGGTGGTATTTAACCCCTTCTCGGCCGCTAGCGGGGGGTAAAACCGCCACGCTAGCGGCCGCATACCGACAGTAAAACGCCGCTAATAATAGCGGCGTTTTACCGCCGACGACGCCCCCCGCCCCAGTGTGCAAGGGCTCTTATAGTGACGACTGTAAAATTTGCAATCATTTTCTGTTTTAATGACAATTGTGACCAAACCAAAATATTTCTTTTTATTTATTTATGTTTCTATAAAACTTTTTTTCTTGGGGACTCAGGCTTTTATCTGCTGTTGGGGCAGATGATGAGGTAGCCATCTTGGGCTCACTTAGTAGAATATCATGCTAGGACAAAATTTAAACATGTGCCAGTTAACCTACCAGTATGTCTTTGGAGTGTGGAAAATAACTGAAGTACCCTGAAGTACCCAAAGGAAACCCATGAAGGCACAGTGAGATGAAAACTCCATGCAGACTGTGTCTTGACCAGGACTTGAACCAAGAACCTCAGTGCTGCAAGGCTTTTGTGCTAACCACTAAGCCACTGTGCCATTACTCTTCCTGGGGACTTAGACATCAATAAAAGCCTGACAGAGGTAACCCTCTGACACTCTACCCAAAATTAAAAAAAAACAAATACAATTGGCTTTAAATATACTTTAAAGAGGAACTTCAGTCTGCTCACATAATTTGTAATAAACATCTTTGCCATTCTGAAGCTTCCCTCCAACCACTTTGCATATTATTTTATATATACTGTGATTCTGTACTTGCCAAATATGCTGCAGAAATCTCCCTTTACGGAGTCTGGCTGCAGCCATTTTAACTGTGGGCAGCTGAAGCTGCTGCCTGTTCACTTCCTGGATTTACACAGAGGCACACCTCCAGCTCTGCACCTCCCATTGGCTCTCTTATGACTCACCCCCCCTCTCTTCCTGGCAAACTCTCACAAGAGTGAGAGAGAGCTGTGTATGTCTTAAGCCTAGGCCTTTTACCAGACAAGAAACAGGACAGAAGATTTTTAATAGATGGAAAGTTGAAACAAATGACCTGAAGAGCCACTTTAAATTGGTAATAAACTAAAAATGTAATACTGTATATTGCAGCTTGCCAAACATTAGATGTGGTGGCTGCATTTTTTAAGCTTTTTCCATGATGATCTGGCCAGTACCACACTTTCCGTATTAGAGAGACACCACTCTGGATGAAGGACCACAGGGGGGCAAATTTGGATGGCAGCATTGTCAGTCTGGGGGGGGGGGGGTGTTAGATCTACATGCAGGTTTACACACAGTAACATACTGAAGCTGAACTCCAACTAATATTTTATAAGCAGTCACAGAAAATAGCTTTTCCTTTTTTTGGATAATGTTTTGCATGAATAATAAAAGCTGATCATTTTTAGCACTCTGTCAGTGGTAAATGGTTTGTCTCATCCATGTAACTGCAAGAGAGCTTGTTCTGTTGAAAAACAACAGACTTACTAACCCGGACATTAGAATAGGAGAAAGAAAACCTAAAAGAGAAAAGCAATGCAGCCACCAAAAGTAGTAAAACCGCTCAGGATAGAAATTCCAGATTATCACCTCCCCCACACACATAGGGTTCTGGCTCAGTATGCAGGATGCATATAAGCAGAAAAAGTCTGGATGGCCGCACTCCAAGTTAATATCTTTATTGAAGAAATAGTCCATACAGCAATCAGAATAAAAAGCACGATAGCTGATGTATTTCACACCACTTTACCGGTACTTAATCATAGCTATGATTAACCATTTCAATACCAGCCACTTTCCCCCCCTTCCTGCCCAGGCCAATTTTCAGCTTTCAGTAGTGTCGCACTTTGAATGACAATTGCGCGGTCATGCTACACTGTACCCAGACAATTTTTTTATCATTTTGTTCCCATAAATAGAGTTTTCTTTTGGTGGTATTTGGTCACTTCTGGGGTTTTTATTTTTTGCGCAACATTTTGAAAAAAAATGTTTTTCTTGTTTCTGTTATAAAATTTTGTTAATAAGTAAGTTTTCTCCTTCACTGATGGACACTGATAAGGCGGCACTGATAAGGTGGCACCGATGGGCACTAATATGCAGCATTGATGGGTGCTGATAAGTGGCACTGGTATGCAGCACTGATGATTGGCACTGATGTGCACTCATAGGTGGCACTGATGGGCAGTGAAAGGCTGCACTGATGTGTACTTATGGGTGGCACTGAAAGGTGGCACTGATGGGCATCACTGATAAGGAGGCACTGGCAGGCATTAGTGATGGAAAATGACTGTCACCATTTATGGGCACTGACTGGCATTGATTTTGGGCACAGATTGGCATCCCTGGTGGCCATGGGTGGCATACCTAGTGGTCATCAGTGGTGGCAATCCCTGGTGGTCCTGGTGGTATCCCTGGTGGTCTTAAGTGGGCATCCTCGGGGGGCTGCGCTCATAATCAATCAGCGCAGACCCCCCTGATGGGAGAGCAGCCGATCGGCTCTCCTCTACTCGCGTCTGTCAGATGCGAGCGAGGAAAAGCCAATACATGGCTTTTCCTGTTTACACCGTGATCAGCTGTGATTGGACACGGCCTATCACGTGGTAAAGAGCCTCCGTCAGAGGCTCTTTACTGAGATCGGTGTTGCGGTGTGTCAGACTGACACGCCGCACCACTGATCGCCACGCGCCCCCACAGGCGCGCGCCGGCTGTTATCCTGAAAGATGTCATATGACGTCCAGTCAGAATAATGGAACCACCGCCCAGCCGTCCATCTGCTATAGGCTGGGCATGAAGTGGTTAAGCACCAGTAAAGTGGTGTGAAACGCGTCAGTATCATGCTTTTTATTCTTATTGTTGTATGGACTATTTCTTCAATAAAGATAATAACTTGGAGTGCGGCCATCCGGACTTTTTCTGCTCACATGTATAATACAAAGTATAAAAAAGAGATTCGTGCTAGGTGCATATACTATACGTGAAAAAGTGTTAATATAAATAAATATCAAATAAAAAACGTGAAAGGAATCCTGCTGCTGAACACTATAACCCCGATATGAGGGCACAGAAAATAGATATAGAAAGAACAGTGCAGCGCTGGATATATATCCCAAATGAGAAATGTGTTAAATCAATATATTAATACAAAAAATGATAACAACGAGTGACTACTAATAGATTTTATATAAACCAGTATACAGTTAATCAATCATGGTAGATTATATAAAAGTGAAAGACAATAAATATATACAGGTGAAGGTAAAAAATTAAAGTCCCAAAAAACAATGGTGTTTCAATATGGAATCCTGGATCTATGTTCCACTGCAGGTGCTGCCCACCACCTAGTGAATAGTATTGGAGGCTTACCAGACAGCCTGCGACCGCCCTTATTCAGGGGGGTCAAAACAGGCTCAGTAGAGATATGCAGACCTCAGAATGTGTCCCGCAGGGAGCTCTGTGGATGTTCCTACAGCCTCCTTACAGGAAGGCTAGCCAGCGACACCAAGGTACTATCCAAAAGATGCTATTCTGGGAGCGTTCCTCATATAGCAATCAAGGTTTTGTCTCCAGCGGAATCCAGCAAGGGTTATCCAAAAGTACCAAAAAGAAAGAAGACTCCAATAGTGTAGGGAGACTAGGTTGGTTTAATAAAATACAATACAAAACAGACATAAAATTTCTGGCAAGGAAAACCGAAAAAAAAAACCTCCACCGCCGTTTTAAAATGAAATCGCGCATGCGCGATGCGTGCTTACGTTGTGACCCTACGGGCGTTTCGTCACAACTGACATCATCAGGGGTACGCAACCACGCATGCGCCTTATAAAGCTCAACGGTGCGCCAAGAGACGCCGCCATTGGCTAAAGAGGAGCTAAGCTAGAAAACGAATTGGTCAACAATGTACTTCATGATTATCACATGGGGCAGGGGCCTGTTTGATTGACATACATAGTACGTTTTTTCTACTAGAGCAAATAAGGCAATGTGCTTATAAGGCTACAGCGATATCAGTAGGAACAATGCCATCTAGTGGCTAGTTAAAAAAAAACACTAAATACACAGCATTTAAAATAAGTTTTAACCAGAAAGAAAACTATATAGATGGTGTAATAGTTGGCATAAAAAACCTTGCAATAGATGTAAACAAGAAATCATTAGTAACAAAAACCCCTTACTCCCAAAGGGGAGATTATTAAAGTACTGTGCAAATGATGCACAAGTACCTAAATGTGATAAATATGATAGGAACAAACAATCCTTTATGTATATATATGCAAGGAAAACATAAAAAAGAAAATAATCATAAAAAATCATGGGATGGCTAAGACAAATATGGCAGAACCATTCCCCCCAATTTTTTTTTTTTTTTATATATTTTTAAAATGAACACTATATGCCTTAACCGAGGGGGACATCAACTGTTATTAATAAAACAGTTGATGTCCCACTCAATGTTCAAGCCACTGGGGGCATGACAACCAAGTTTATAGATCCAGTTCGTTTCGGATCTAGAAATGGTTCTTTTGCCATTACTGCCACGCCAATGGGGAACATATTTTTCTATGCCTATAAAGATGGTGCCCTTAGGGTCCCTGATGTGCCCAAGATCATAGTGTCTAGAGACACTGTGCTTATCAAAGCCTTGTCTTATGTTGGTGATATGCTCACCCAACCTGACATGCAACTTCCTAATGGTTCGTCCCACATATTCCAACCCACATGGGCACCTAAGGAGGTACACAACACATTTTGTGGTACATGTGATAAGGGGCTTGATGGAATATGTGACACCTGTACTACTTGATGTGAACTCAGTCAATCTCCTCTCCTGTAACGCATTTATCCCGCAGACGCTGCACCTCCTGCAGGGAAAAGAACATTTTAGGTCACCAAAAAAAGTTAAGCGTGTGGGCGGATCTGGGACATTAGGTGCCAGTATATGTCTGAAGTTAGTGGCTCCCCTAAAAAGGACTCTAGGTTTATCAGACAGCAAAGGTCCAAGGATCCGGTCGTTTTTTAATGACCGGCCAATGTTTTTTAATAATTCTTTTGATAGCCCAATGCTGACTGGAATAGGTTGTGAGGAAGGCTAATCCAAAGTCTTCTCTGTTTTTGACCTGTGAGGATTTATCATCCAGTAGGTCCCTACAACTTTTATTACCCACCTCTGTGATCAAGGATTCCAGAGTTGCATTATCGTAACCTTTACTTAAAAATCTAGATTTCAAAGCTAAAGCCTCCCTGTAGAACTCATTCAGGTCGGAACAATTCCGCCTTAGGTGTAGATATTGGCCCTTAGGGACAGCGGATAGCCAAGAACGGTGGTGACAGGAATCTAGCGGAATAAAGCTATTCCTGTCTGCAGTCTTGAAAAGTGGTAATCTCGCCATCAACAACTGTGATGACTAAATCCAAAAAATGAATTTGAATCGGACTGGCTTCATATGTGAGCACTATCCCCCTATCATTATTATTAAGAAGAGATAGGAAGGTGGCCACAGATTCAGAGTCACCGTCCCATATAAACAGGACGTCGTCTATAAATCTTCTCCACATGACAAGCTGGAATGGTTTATCACACAGAACCACATCTTCTTCCCATTTGGCCATGAAGAGATTGGCCATGCTCGGAGCGAATTTAGCTCCCATGGCCACTCCCTTTATTTGTAAATAATGTGCACTATTGTGCCAGAAATTATTGTGTTCCATCGAGAAGTCCAGTAGATCCATCGCGAAATTACATTGCGTGGTGGGGATACTGGAGTCTCGATAGGGAAAATGTTGCACTGCTTCGTGTCCTAACCTGTGGGATATTGATGTATAGAGTGATGCGACATTGGCCGTCACCAGCATGTAAGTAGCCTTCCACTCAATACCGCTCAATATATTAAGAACATGTTTAGTGTCCTTCAGAAAAGAGGGGGTGCCCATCAGCAGTGGTTGTAGGAAAAAATCAATGTATTTACCTACACGTGAAGTTATGGAGTCTATACCACCGATGATGGGCCTACCCGGAGGGTTGGAAAAAATATAAGGGGTTGCGCTAATCCCTGTGTTCCTCAATACAGTGTCTATAGTGAAAATAATTGAGTCTTGACTGTGAATAAACCAGAAAATATTGTACAAACATAACATGTAAAAAATATTCATCAAGTGAGACCATCAAAAATGATATCTTAGTGAGTCCAAAACACCAACAAAACCCAACAAAAGTCCAAGTGATGATTATAATTAATCCGTGACAGCAGGGAAGGGTCCACCACCAGAAAATAGAAGGGGTAGCTCTTTACCAGATGGCCATGACCCCCCACTACAGAGGATCACAGCAAGCAGAAATCTTTACAGGCCAGAGTTAGGAACTGCCCACGATATCCACTAGAGGTCCTCCCAACATCAGTCACAGCAACGAAACCATGGCAAGGATCCCATAAAACACAGAGGAAGCTCACATAGTGTAAAACTGATAAATTTATTAGATAAAACGAATAACAAAATGCACACTTACAAAGCGTGATGGAATAAGCAGCCTTAAGTCCGGCTCCGTGGCCACCGGAGCTCGGACAAACCCGTCCTGCTGGAGTACAATTCGCTCGGGGGTGACGTCAGCGCGTCGTCTGGCTCCGCCCTACGCGTTTCGTGACATCATCACGTTTTCCAGGGGCACAGGCGGCACGCTGCGTCACCTCCCTTAAATAATCCCAGACCTAAACCAAGCCTCATTGTGGATCGCTACACACTATGGGCGGCTCAAACCACCGCAAACACTTCCGGTATCCGGATGCGTTCCACAGCCCGAGCGCTCAACAGAGGCTGCATAATCAGGGCAGTCTATGTGGGCCAATGCATATTCATACCATGCCTATACATTCAAATAGCCGATCTATACATAAACGTTCTGCAAGTGCATAATATGCCTGATAGATAAAAAACACATAGTAAAATATAAAGTGAACTGAATGGGGTAAATCATTCTGACACATCTTGATAATATTAAATAATTAACTGGTAACAGGAACTTTAAGTTGAATGGTTTAACCCAATATAACCATAGGGACCCACAGTATCTGTTTGATAAAATGAAAAAACTTAACATCTAAACCCAGATTTAGGAAACCGGAAATATCAAAATCAATGGATCATGGTCACTAATCTGTCTATCCCAAACGGGTACAGCGGCGCCACCTCGTGGTGGAGTCCTACATACCCATTGGGTGACGAGCATCATCGTTTCTTTGATTTAATTAAAAACAATCAAAAGAATGTGATAAGGCTGAATTGACTCGTAGTCAATGAATCGGGGCTGTGGAAAGAGGGGTCCCCAAAGGAACCTCTATCCAGTGGCCCAAAAAATTTTTTAATTTAAATTCATCAACAACCCCCACTTCTAAGTTCTAAAAACCGGAAGTGTGGTCATATGTTGGTTGTAGTCTCCAGCCAACAATCTCATTAGTATGGAATAGCGCCATCTAGTGGATGTATAAAAAAAAATTATTTATTTATTTATTTATTTATTTATTTATTTATTTTTTTTTACGAATGCCTGTATTAGGGACTACATTGCCAGTGTGTCCTCATTCAATTTAAAAACCATCAAACAGATATTGTGTGAATCACAAAAATATAAAATTAGATGGAAATAAAAAGAACTGTATTAATCTGTAGATCTATAAACATAACCTAACCTAGTAGAAATTAAAAACTAATATAAAAAACTAGTAAGAGTTGCCAATGCCCAACAAAAAGTACAATAAATGGCTATGTGTATATAGCGTGCACCCTAAAATCATAGATACAGATATATAAATGCATTACGAATTGTTAATAAACGCATTAACATCTGTATCTACGTTTAATCCAAAAGGGGCGTAAGTCTTTAGTCTATAGACCCAGGACATTTCGCATTTGGAGATTTCCCTTACAAGCGAACTCCCCCTCCAATGTGGTCTATATTTGTCAATCCCAACATATAAAGTGTTGGAGGGGTCCCTGGCATGTACCTCATCGAAATGCCTCGATACGGGGTGCTTATCAAAACCCCTGCGGATATTACCAATATGCTCGGCCAATCTGACCTTGAGGGCCCTCTTGGTCCTGCCCACATATTGTAATCCGCAGGGGCACTGTATAAGATAAATAACCCCCTCAGTGGTACAGGTTATAAAAGGTTTAACCTGATAGGTCCGTGAGGTACTCGTAGACATGAATTGGCAGATTTTTCTACCCCCACAGCTGTTGAGGGAGCAAACCTGACAATTCCTGCATTTATAGTACCCTGTAAGGTCATGAAAAAAGGATCTCTTAATAGCAGGTGGATCTTGCACCGTTGGGGCAATTCTGTTCCCCAATGTAGATGCACCCTTAAATACAATACGAGGATTTTCGGGTAAGATTGAGCCTAAAACAGAGTCCGTCTTCAAAATGTGCCAGTGCTTCTTTATAAGGTTAAGAACTTATAAAGAAGCACTGGCACATTTTGAAGACGGACTCTGTTTTAGGCTCAATCTTACCCGAAAATCCCCGTATTGTATTTAAGGGTGCATCTACATTGGGGAACAGAATTGCCCCAACGGTGCAAGATCCACCTGCTATTAAGAGATCCTTTTTTCATGACCTTACAGGGTACTATAAATGCAGGAATTGTCAGGTTTGCTCCCTCAACAGCTGTGGGGGTAGAAAAATCTGCCAATTCATGTCTACGAGTACCTCACGGACCTATCAGGGTAAACCTTTTATAACCTGTACCACTGAGGGGGTTATTTATCTTATACAGTGCCCCTGCGGATTACAATATTTGGGCAGGACCAAGAGGGCCCTCAAGGTCAGATTGGCCGAGCATATTGGTAATATCTGCAGGGGTTTTGATAAGCACCCCGTATCGAGGCATTTCGATGAGGTACATGCCAGGGACCCCTCCAACACTTTATATGTTGGGATTGACAAATATAGACCACATTGGAGGGGGAGTTCGCTTGTAAGGGAAATCTCCAAATGCGAAATGTCCTGGGTCTATAGACTAAAGACTTACGCCCCTTTTGGATTAAACGTAGATACAGATGTTAATGCGTTTATTAACAATTCGTAATGCATTTATATATCTGTATCTATGATTTTAGGGTGCACGCTATATACACATAGCCATTTATTGTACTTTTTGTTGGGCATTGGCAGCTCTTACTAGTTTTTTATATTAGTTTTTAATTTCTACTAGGTTAGGTTATGTTTATAGATCTACAGATTAATACAGTTCTTTTTATTTCCATCTAATTTTATATTTTTGTGATTCACACAATATCTGTTTGATGGTTTTTAAATTGAATGAGGACACACTGGCAATGTAGTCCCTAATACAGGCATTCGTTAAAAAAAAAAAAAAAATTTTTTTATACATCCACTAGATGGCGCTATTCCATACTAATGAGATTGTTGGCTGGAGACTACAACCAACATATGACCACACTTCCGGTTTTTAGAACTTAGAAGTGGGGGTTGTTGATGAATTTAAATTAAAAAATGTTTTGGGCCACTGGATAGAGGTTCCTTTGGGGACCCCTCTTTCCACAGCCCCGATTCATTGACTACGAGTCAATTCAGCCTTATCACATTCTTTTGATTGTTTTTAATTAAATCAAAGAAACGATGATGCTCGTCACCCAATGGGTATGTAGGACTCCACCACGAGGTGGCGCCGCTGTACCCGTTTGGGATAGACAGATTAGTGACCATGATCCATTGATTTTGATATTTCCGGTTTTCTAAATCTGGGTTTAGATGTTAAGTTTTTTCATTTTATCAAACAGATACTGTGGGTCCCTATGGTTATATTGGGTTAAACCATTCAACTTAAAGTTCCTGTTACCAGTTAATTATTTAATATTATCAAGATGTGTCAGAATGATTTACCCCATTCAGCTCACTTTATATTTTACTATGTGTTTTTTATCTATCAGGTATATTATGCACTTGCAGAACGTTTATGTATAGATCGGCTATTTGAATGTATAGGCATGGTATGAATATGCATTGGCCCACATAGACTGCCCTGATTATGCAGCCTCTGTTGAGCGCTCGGGCTGTGGAACGCATCCGGATACCGGAAGTGTTTGCGGTGGTTTGAGCCGCCCATAGTGTGTAGCGATCCACAATGAGGCTTGGTTTAGGTCCGGGATTATTTAAGGGAGGTGACGCAGCGTGCCGCCTGTGCCCCTGGAAGACGTGATGATGTCACGAAACGCGTAGGGCGGAGCCAGACGACGCGCTGACGTCACCCCCGAGCGAATTGTACTCCAGCAGGACGGGTTTGTCCGAGCTCCGGTGGCCACGGAGCCGGACTTAAGGCTGCTTATTCCATCACGCTTTTGTAAGTGTGCATTTTGTTATTCGTTTTATCTAATAAATTTATCAGTTTTACACTATGTGAGCTTCCCCTGTGTTTTATGGGATCCTTGCCATGGTTTCGTTGCTGTGACTGATGTTGAGAGGACCTCTAGTGGATATCGTGGGCAGTTCCTAACTCTGGCCTGTAAAGATTTCTGCTTGCTGTGATCCTCTGTAGTGGGGGGTCATGGCCATCTGGTAAGGAGCTACCCCTTCTATTTTCTGGTGGTGGACCCTTCCCTGCTGTCACGGATTAATTATAATCATCACTTGGACTTTTGTTGGGTTTTGTTGGTGTTTTGGACTCACTAAGATATCATTTTTGATGGTCTCACTTGATGAATATTTTTTACATGTTATGTTTGTACAATATTTTCTGGTTTATTCACAGTCAAGACTCAATTATTTTCACTATAGACACTGTATTGAGGAACACAGGGATTAGCGCAACCCCTTATATTTTTTCCATATTTATTCACAATTGATGTTTGTTGTGGGGATTGCAGCATTTCACATTATAGATTATTTTGGTTTATTAGCGCGGTTTTCCTAATTTTCTACCCGGAGGGTTGATCAAAGTTTTGTGTATTTTTGGCAAAATATACATGACCGGTAATCTAGGGGCTAGAGGGACCAGGTGTTCCTTCTCTTTTTTATTTAGAATCCCCATATTAAATCCCTTGTCAATCAGAGCATTCAGTTCCTTTTTGTAACCGAGTGTTGGATTAGACTGCAAAGGGGAATAGGTCTCGATGTCGGAAAGGATCCTTGACATTTCGTTATTATACGAGTCTTTATCCAAAATGACGATAGCACCGCCCTTGTCAGCGGGGCGTATGATAATGTCATTTCTATTACATAAGGTCTCTATTCCAACTCATGTTGAAGTTGCACTGATCTCATTCTTAAATTCGCCAAATCCTTTAACACCAAATCTCGAAAGATGGTGATGTTGGGTGCTTAATTGACAGGAGGATTAAAGAGCAAGGCATTAGATAACCCACAGTGGACCACCACGGATGCCTCCCTGGTAAGTTGTCTAGAGGGATTACTCAAAATATACCTTTTAATATTAAGTTTATGTGTGTATTTCTGCACATCTATAAACGTCTGAAATCTATCAAGATTCCGAGGTGGGACAAACTTCAAACCTTTATTAAGAGTAGAGAGTTCTTCCTTTGAAAGTTCTTTAGTGCTTAAGTTTATAATGCCATCAACATCTAGGTTCTCCTCCTTTTTGGGGTGAAGTTTCCTCCCCCCTCTGCACCCTCTCTTGCGTCTCCATTTCGCTTGTTTCGTCCCCTGCTGGCCAGCTGAAAATCTCGACTGTTACGGATTTCTCCTATGTGCTGACTTTGGGGGGAACAAGAGACATTATGATTTCCACTTGAACCAAATGTATTCTCATTGGTGACATTTAGCAAAGGGGAGAATCTATTCCTAGTGTTGATGTTACCCTCCTGTTGGCCCTGTCCACCATTACTATCATGATGATTACGCCCTAATCTGTGATCCTGTGGGTCACGATGATAGTTCCCACTATTGTGGCTTGGGTAAGTTTCACGACCATCCTGTTGTCTCCAAGGTGGGGGTGAATGATAGTTTGATCGAGAGAAAGAGTTTCTACTGGCACCCCTACCTCTTGAGCGATTGGAGTGTCATTGAGGTCCCCTTCCCCTAGAGGGGTGGAGAGAGGTGTTACATAGTTACATAGTTACATAGTTAGTAAGGTTGAATAAAGACACCAGTCCATCCAGTTCAACCTGAGTGAGTGTGTGTCTACAACCCTGACCCTTGTCCCTAACCCTGTACATCGCACACTCACATCGGTCCCTACCCTCAATACAAGGTCCCCATTCATATACTAGGGCCAATTTTGGACAGAAGCCAAGTAACCTACCAGCATGTCTTTGGAGTGTGGGAGGAAACCGGAGTACCCGGAGGAAACCCACGCAGGCACAGGGAGAACATGCAAACTCCAGGCAGGTAGTGTCGTGGTTGGGATTCGAACCAGCGACCCTTTTTACTGCTAGGTGAGAGTGCTAACCACTGCACCACTGTGCCGCCCATAAATGGAGCATCAGACCTATATAATACAGCCATCACATCAAAGAATTGCTAAGCTGCAATACAATAAATGTTTGCTTTTGTGTTTAATACTACTTTAAGTCCTTACGCAACTGATGCACAGTATAATTATTAATATTACTATTTTACAGAAGTTATATGGTGCCAACAGTCTGTACAGTGGATTACAGAATAACGGGAAAAAGAACAGTTAAAATACAGTTGAAGGCAAGAGGGTTAGAAGGGCCCTGCAGGTATGAGCTTTCAATCTCATAGGGAGGGACAAGTGATACAAAAGGTAGTAACTGTGAAGAGCGGGCTGATGGAGAAAGTAAAAGTTTCATTTTAAGATAATGGTGGGCTAACGCTTTATAGAGTCATGTTTTCAAGAATTGCCTAAAGAGTAGAAGATAGCTGGACACACAAAGGCTAGAGCAGGGGTTGGCAACCCCCCCTGCAGCCGTGGCCGCATTTATGATGGCATGCAAAGGCTGGGACACCTGACCTGACACATCAACACAGCCAGCTGCCCAATGCTTGTAGCCGGCTATACAGAAAGAAGCCCCGCCCAGTGACCAGTGCATGTTTTAGAAAGGTGGGGAAAATGCCAATGGAAAGGGGGTATCCGAAAAAAGGGGGCGTGGCCTGGTGGGGGTCCAGGCTGAGACTGCCAATCACTATCATACAGCAAGTCTTGGCTTGATGTGCAGCTCCCGGGGACACCTAGTCACTCTCATTTAAAAATTATGCATTTGGGCAATTTCAGTGGCAGACAATGTTTTTTGGCTCATGCAAATGCTTAAAAATTATAAACAAACACATACAGCGCTGACAGAATAAACTATAAGAAAACTAAAGTGCTACGTGCTGACAATAGATGTAAATGATGATAATAAGTGCAATGCAATAGGTGCAAGTGCTTGAAAATCCACAAAAAATATATCACCGCCTAGGCTTGTACAGTGAAAATGGTAACTGCTTGCAAATAGTCCCAAAGTAAAATACCCCCAGCTTGGCTGATCCCAAAGCTCTTGGATAGGCAGCTTTACCGGAACACAGACAGCAACTCTTCAACCTGTACTGTCAGTCAATCCCATAGGTATGCAGAGCGGTACCTCTAGCGTGGATATGTAGATAGAAATGTTGATGTTTAAATGAGGCTTGTGAATATCCACCCATAAATAAAAGAAAAGGTAATATGGTGAAGTATTGCGGAGCTATGGAATTACTTGCGCTACAAAGCGCTACTCACAAATCCTCGGTTGCAAACAGGCATGTCAGAGAGCTTCCGCAATCACCGCTGGTAGCGTGTGTTCCACGGAGCAAGATAGAAAACGTCACTTGGTTAAGGCGTCAGCCGGATGTTGCGTCGACGCGTTTCGCCCCTCCCCCAGGGCGTCATCAAAGGACTCCAAATGCTTAGAAAGGAAATTTTCTCTTAGCTTAGTGAATGTGGTAAAAGTCTACTCAATCACGTGCAAAGGAAAAAAAAAAATCTGGATTTTTTTGCTTTGCCCATGATTAGATGCTGAAAGTCAGCAGAGCTTCACCTCATTCGCCAAGCTAAGGGAAATTCCCTTGCAAAGTCAACAGCCTAATTACCATTAGTAAACCATCCATGTGTTGCTGGTATCCACAGGTGTCGAGGGTAATTATACCAGTTTAAAATGTTTACATTCTTTTCATTTTTATTTTTCAACTAAGCAGATGTAGAACTACTATGGACCAGTGTTTGTATTGTAAACTCACAATGATAAACATTTTGTACAACAGGAAGTCATATTGTAAAGATTGTGAATGGGGATTTGGGGCAGTACAATATGTGTGGCAATTTGGTTATACATGTCACTATGTCATGTCAATAGCAAATTGGTGAAATACATTAAGTAATATCCAACTGGCTGGCAAATGACTTTATGATCTAACTGATGCCTATATAGTGAGGAGTGACCTGAAGGATAATAGAGCAGACTCGATCAGCCTCTGCCTTAAAACCTGACAGCAATGTCACATAACATTTGAAGGTACAGCAGTGGAAGATACAATCAGCAATGCCCTTTAGGAAAAAAATGTCAGGTTTCCACTACTTGAATAAAACGGGACGTCTCTCACACAGGCCCCATGCTGAGCTGTCCCTGTTCACAGCCCCCCAAGGTATGAAGTATATGGAGATAATGAATACAAATTGCTTGTAGGTTCAAAGATGCATTAATGCAGCCTTTAAAGCTCATGAGCAAAGACGAAGAGACGTATCTACAGACACTTGGCTTGCTGCAGGTGAACTTCGCAGACATTACGCTATAGAGTACAAAACAACTGGAAATGTAAATGGAATTGCTGACTTTAACAAATTAGGATATGACATCATAAATTTTACATTCTGGCATAAAAACCCAAAGCACTTAAAAAAGTAATCTTCAGCGGCATGACATATATATATATATTTAGAGAGAGAGAGAGAAGTATATACAGTACCTCACAAAAGTGAGTACACCCCTCACATTTTTGTAAATATTTTATTATAACTTTTCAAATGAGACTTTGCTACAATGTACACCCTGATCCAAATGATTATGCAAATTCTATTTCAGTGTCACAAAGATTAAATATTTTGTTTTTCAGTTTAACTCATGGATGGCATTGTGTCTCAGGACTCTTTTGATCACTGAAAAAAATCTCGGACACCTGTGATAATTAGATTGCCAGGCGAGCCCAATTAAAGGAAAAACTACTAAAGGAGGGTGTTCCATATTATTAAGCAGAGCATTTTTTCAAGCAATATGGGGAAGCAAAAGGATCTCTCTGCTGCTGAAAAGAGTGAAATAGTTCAATGCCTTGGACGAGCTATGAAAACATTATATATTTCACGAAAACTTAAGCGTGATCATCGCACTATTAAGAGATTTGTGGCTGATTCAGAGTACAGATGGGTTTCGTGCAGATAAAGGCACATTGAGGAAGATTTCTGCCAGATCCATGCATCGGATCAAGAGTGCAGCCTTCCCCAGTGCAGCCTTCCCCAGTGCAGCCTTCCCCAGTGCAGCCTTGTCAGTGCAGCCATGTCAGTGCAGCCATGTCAGTGCAGCCTTCCCCAGTGCAGCCTTCGATCCCCTGTCCCTGCTTCCTGGGCTTCAAAATCGCCGACCGCGATTTGAAAATGGCGCTGCCGGCGCCGAAATACACAGAGCCGGTCCTCGGCTCTTTTCAGCGGCTCTTGTTCACTTTCGGCTCCACTCGTAGTACCGAGTGGAGCTATCCGAGTAGGTTCGGATAGCTCCGCTCGGGACTACGAGTGGAGCCGAAAGTAAACGAGAGCCGTGGGAAAGAGCCGAGGACCAGCTCTGTGTATTTCAGCGCCGGCGGCGCCATTTTCAAATCGCGGTCGGCGATTTTGAAATTTTGACAGCTCGGGATCGCGGGGTATCGGCGTATAACACGCACCTGCGACTTTCCCCTGATTTTAAGGAGAAAAAAGTGCGTGTTATACGCCGATAAATACGGTATTTGTATATATATAGATAGATATTAAATATATATAGGAAATTGTATTTAAAGGAATATCTAAACCAAGAACACTAACGTAAAACTGTACAGTATATTGCAGTCTATCAGTCATGAGTTGTGGCTGTGTTAGTCAGGGCCCATCCTAGGGTGCAGAAATATTTTGGGCACCCTCACGGGGGCATGGTCATGTTACTAACTCCTCCCCTTTGCAAATGTTTCTATGGCAACGACTCAAACACAGATATGCTTCTCTAAGGAGTCTTTGTTAACCTGGGATCCTCCCATGATCTCTTAACAATAAAGAGAACAAGATAGTCAGAGACTGCAGATATAATACAGGAGATGTCAGAGACTGCAAACATAGTACAAGCGATGGTCAGAGACTGCAGACATGATACGAGAAATGGTTAGAGACTGCAGACACAATACAAGAGATGGTCAGAGACTGCAGACATAGTACAAGAGATGGTCAGAGACGGCAGGCATAGTACAAGAGATGGTCAGAGACTGCAGACATAGTATAAGAGATGGTCAGAGACTGCATAAATAGTACAAGAGATGGTCAGAGACTGCAGACATACTACAGAAGATGGTCAAAGACTGCAGACATGATACAAGAGATGGTCAGAGACTGCAGACATGATACAAGAGATGGTCAGAGACTGCAGACATACTACAGAAGATGGTCATAGACTGCAGACATGATACAAGAGTTGGTCAGAGACTGCAGACATACTACAGAAGATGGTCAGAGGCTGCAGATATGATACAAGAAATGGTCAGAGACTGCAAACATACTACATAAGATGGTTAGACTCTGCAGATATGATACAAGAAATGGTCAGAGACTGCAGACATAGTACAAGAGATGGTCAGAGACTGCAGACATAGTACAAGAGATGGTCAGAGACTGCAGACATAGTACAAGAGATGGTCAGAGACTACAGACATGATACAAGAGATGGTCAGAGACTGCAGACATGATACATAAGATGGTCAGAGACTGCAGACATGATACACATGCCGGAAATGTAATACTCCCATTGGTGCTCTCAACCAAACTGTCAAACCATCCAATGACTGGTGTCTAAAGTGATCACATGTGCAGCATCATGGCAGTTGTAGATTAAACAGAGGAAAAGATGGCAGCTTCCTTGGCTGAAGACGATAGGGGGGGTTACTTACACTTTAAGTCTTTTTAAAAAGCTCATACCTGCAAGATTCCCTAACATTGGGCCAATAATAGTTCTGTTAATGTAATAAACCACAAAGGAGGTTAGTAATTTGGCATCTCCATATTGTTCTCCATACACGTTTACATGTATTGCCAAAATCCATACATTTGTCCTGAAAATAGTTCTCACAATTTCTATTATAGATGAATGACAAGTTTTGCTGATTGAAATCTGTGCACAGTATGAGGCAAGACTTCAAACCGTCATATAAACCCTGTGCAAATTTTTTTTCAGACAATGTATATTTTCTAGGATAAATTCTGAAAACCATTGTCGAGGCATAGAAATCAGGGAGAATTACCATGTATGATTTATGTCATCCATGTACCTGGAATCCAAATGGAGAGAAGCACCGCTCTAGGTGAGTGACAAGTAAACCCCTTCACAGTCACTGTTTGTAGGTGCCTGCCTGGCTTGCTACTGCATATTTGGAAGAGAAGAGGAGGATGGACACACATCACAATTTGCTGTATATATATATATATATATATATATATATATATATATATTTCTAACCATATTTCAGGTACATAGATGGGAAGTGGAGGATGGCTGTACAACACAGCAGGACACTTTCCATTAGCAAAAAGTGTATTCCAAGCAATATCGGCAAGACATGCAGCACAAGATACAGGAGATGTTTCACACAACAAACAGTTATGACTAAGCACTTTGTTGTGTGAAACGCATCAACATCTCCTGTATCTTGTGCAGCATGTCTTGCCGATATTGTTTGGAATAAACTTTTTGCTATTGGAAAGTGTTCAAGTGTCCTGCTGTGGTGTGTGGCCATCTTCCTTTTCTCATCCAGGTACCTGGATTATGGTTTGTAATATATATATATATATATATATATATATATATATATATATATATATATATATATATATATATATCAAATTGTGGCTCTTAACACTAAACTATATGAACATCCAAACGTGGCAATATATAGTATACAGCAATGAATAGATCAGCCTTTCTCAAACGTAATATTACAAAGGAACCCTTGATATATTTTTTGGATCAGGGAACCCCTTAAGACACCCTTACAGACAGCTAAGATAAATGTGTTGTGTTGCTGGCTCTGCCAAGTGGTGGTGGACCCCAAACTATCCTGGCATCAGATGGGAGGTCAATTGGCAAAAGATCAATGAACCCTTAGTAACCTTTGGAGGAAGCCTAGAGTTCAGAATGTTTTCAATAGATTGACAGGCGGATCATCTGGAGGGTAGCCCCATCCTTATCAAAGGTACAACAACACACCCGATTCCTAGACTCACTCAATGCAGCTAAAGACCCACAGTGTGTGCCTGCACCTAATCTAAAAATTACGGACTTAAAATACATTTCAATGCTTTTTATGTAGATGGGACCAACTCCATTGTAAACTTACTCTTAATATATTTATTTCCATGTAGATATTTCTCTGTTTTGGTGTTAATATTTGTAACATTTAGAAACCACACATTGGAGAGACAGCTTGGGACAGCAGTATGACTTGCTCATCATGTGCTGAGTTTTTGGAAATGTTCAGGGAATTGTCCCATGCCTGGGTACCTTTCCTTTGCTATGAGTAGCAGCCGTCTTGTTTTGCTTTGTTGGATTATGGGTGGTCTCCCACTCATCACAATTCGAACATCAATGTGTAATGAGTGAATGCTCACTCCAGGATTTCCTCCACTACATCCACATTTTAACACGTCTCATTTGAGCTGAATATTTATTTACCAGCAGACATAAGTGTCCTGTACTGTTATAGTTTCCTTTTTTTATCCGGTTCCCTGAACACATCAACAGTTTCTCACACATCAGCAGCACACAAGTCATTGTCTGAGGAACTGAGAGGAAGTGGAACTTCCATGATTTTGATTCTTTAGTTTAGTTCAATTCTTATCTTTCCATCTTTACAACAAACAAGGCTTTAACACCTATGGTATACTGACTGACAGGAAAGTCACTGTCATCTGAGAATAGTTTCTCTTGGGTCTTCTTTTTTTTTTTGACTATCAAATTAACCACTTCTGCCCCGGAAGATTTTGCTGCTGAATGACCAAGCCATTTTTTTGTGATTCAGCACTGCGTCACTTTAACTGACAATTGCTCGGTCATGCGACATTGTGCCGAAAAAAAATTGACGTTCTTTTTTTCCCACAAATACAGCTTTCTTTTGGTGGTATTTGATCACCGGTTTTTATTTTTTGCGCTATAAAAAAAAAAAAAGCGACAAATTTGAAAAAAAAAAAGCAATATTGTTTACTTTTTTCTATAAGAAATATCCCCCAAAAATATATAAAAAACAAATTTTTTCCTCAGTTTAGGCTGATATGTATTCTTCTAAATATTTTAGGTAAAAAAATAGCAATAAGCGTATATTGATTGCTTTGCACAAAAGTTATAGTGCCTACAAAATAGGGGATAGTTTTATGGCATTTTTATTATTCATTTTTTTTTTATTAGTAATGGCGGCGATCTGCGATTTTTATCATGACTGCGACATTATGGCGGACACATTGGACACTTTTGATACTATTTTGGGACCATTGTCATTTATAAAGCGATCAGTGCTATAAAAATGCACTGATTACTGTGTAAATGACACTGGCAGGGAAGGGGTTAACCACTAGGGGGTGATGAAGGGGTTAAGTGTGTCCTAGGGAGTGATTCTAACTGTGGGGGGGGGAGGGGGCTACCTAGGACATGACAGCAATCACGGCTCCCGATCACAGGGAGCAGCAGATCTCTGTCATTACACAAGGCAGAACGGGGAAATGCCTTATTTACATAGACATCTCCCCGTTTTACCTCTCCACAACACAATCGCGGGCCACCAGAGAACATCGAGTTCCTGGGACCCGCAACAAAGGAAGTTACAGGGTTGTAGGTACCCTAACGCGTTTCACATCATCGGATGCTTATTCGTACCTACAACCCTGTAACTTCCTTTGTATTTTGACTGTATTTTGGATTTTTACTTCAGTAAAGATGTCCCTTCTCCAGAGTGCGGCTATCCAGGATTTTCTTCACTTCATTATCATTCACGCAAAGCCAGCACCCGGAACGAGTTCATACTAGGGCGGTCTAGCTTCGGATCAAGGGGCGTTTGTGAGCTGCATTCCCTTTTTCCCTAGACCTATGTAAGCATGCAATACAGATCATTCCTGGCGCTCAGCTTTAATTTGTGTTATTCTTATTCACTTCATTCCAATAGGTCAGAGGAGAACTTAGGAGCTCTTCATTTGAGTCTCCAGCTCCTGTTACATTTTACAACCATTTGGGAATTCCATTTTGACTGTTGGAGGATTAAATTTATATTTACATTACAAGGAATGTAGGAGGGGCAAAACATCATGGTAGAGGGAACATGTGTGCCAGTGCTTGATGCTAAAGTCCCTTGCAGGTACAAAAAAGACAATATTAAAGCGTAAGTAAACCCTCCTATCGTTTTCTGCCAGGGAAGCTGTCATCTTTGCCTCTGTTTAATCTACAACTGCTATGATGCTGCACATGTGATCAGTTATGACACCAGCTATTGGATGGCTTGACAGTTTGGTTGAGAGCACATCCAATGGGAGTGTTACATTTCCGGCATGTGCCGGAAATGAAGCAGTTTTATGGATGGGTTTACTTCTGCTTTAAGTCTGATGATCTGATCCTTTAATTTAATTGGAAGCTAACAATAAATAGTAACTCTAGGTAAGAGCTAACAATATTAAACTAAATGTAAACCTGGTCATATGTTATACAATTTTCTTGTTCAATTTCCTTTAGATTTACCTTCAACTGTGTAGTAGAAGGGCCTGCCTGATTGCATACAAAATTGAAAGTGTTTAGGTGTGACCTTATATTATATGGTTTTGGTAAATCTAACGAAAAGTTGTAGAAAAAAATTGTATAATGTATGGGAGCCTAACCCATGTGCCTTTCCAAAGGTCTGAATGTCCACCCAGTGTACCTTAATGTGTTTGTTACCCCAAAATTTCATATTCCTGATATGTGGCTGTTATACCATGTACTTATAAAAAAAATATATATCCTGTTCTCTTTGTATTGCCTCCTTTGCGTGAAATCCCTGGTGTTCAAAAACTGACCACACCAAGCAGGAGAGCACAGGGTGGTCAGTTCTCTAGCTCTGCTGGGTACTGAGCCTGCCCTACCCCAATGATCAGACTTATCCTGACACACCTCCCCACACCCACCCACACACACAGCCTTGCACTGGGAAGATCAGTGTGCTACTGCTGCTCCTCCTCCAGCTCTTACACAGCTGAGAAGAGAAGGAACAGAAAGAATGTGATCACTTATGAAAAAATAAGGGAAAATAAAAAGGTATTTATAATTTTTTTTTATATGTATAAACAAATGTTTTGCCTTTCATTTTTATTTTTAACTTGAATGGGTTGTTTAACGAGGTGATTGTTTACAATCACTTTAAGTTAGAGTAAGGGAGGGTTGTGTAGCCCATCAGTTTTTTTTGCCATCTGTGTCCTATTGGGGAGATTTCCCTGCACTTCCTGCCCCATACCCAAAGCAGGAAGTGAAGGGAAATCACTCGATAATGGGGGAATCACTGGTTGTCACAAGAACCAGTGTACCCATTGGGAGATTCCCTCTCTATTCCTGGTGTCACTCAAATACTTGGAGTTTCTTTCACTTTCAGTGATAACAATAAACAGGACAAATAGAGAGGGTCAATCTCTTTAATGGGGGCATAGGAGAGTAGAAGTAATAAGCCAATACTTACCTGTGTTCTATAACAAAGATATCATGCTGCACCAGGGGCGGCCCGTCCATTAAGGGTGCACGGGTGCCCCCCTCTATCACCGCCTCTCCTATCCATGCAATCCAGCCCCTTTCAGGACACCGGCGCATGAATTCCAATGAGGAGGGGCTGTTGTTTTTGAAGCACCGATTAGAGCCAGAGGCTTTAATAGGCTTCAATATAGGGTGGGCTCGGGGCGTTGAGAGTGCGCTCCGAGCCCACCCAGGTGTGTTACAACAGCGAATCAATATTCTCTATTGTAACGCTGATCCTCCTCCCGGCCAATCAGGAAGTGGGTTTTGACACCAGTCACCCCATTGGCTGAAAGGTCAGGCGATACTATTGGATGCCTGAGAGGAGGTGGGGAGGAGCTAGAAGCTACCATGGAGGAGAGGACTCAGAGCCGAGTTGCTGCACCACACTGCCTGCCACCCGCCATGATGGGATAAGTGCCGGACCGACTGACAAACAGCAAGGGGGTGAGTGCGGCACGGGGGGATGGCTGGTTGTTTGCCCCCCCCCCCCCCCAAAAAAATACCAGCCCTGCCACTGTGCTGCAGTGTTAATTTCGACGACTAAAACTTTTTAGTTGACTAAATTAATACTATTTTAGTTGACTAAAATACGACTAAAACTAAAACAACTGAGATGACTAAAATACGACTAAAACTAAAATGGAATTTTAGTCAAAAGACTAAAATGGGACTAAAACTAAAATGCCATTTTAGTCAAAAGATTAAGACTAAAACTAAATTAAAATTTGACTTCATAATTAACACTGGTCTGTAGTGCACAATCATACCTCAATACCATAAATAACATATTAGATTTTTCACTCCAGCAGTATATAATAAGTTTGGAAATTGTAGAGAAATGTTAACGAATGCAATACAATTTAATTACACCCATTAGATTTTAGTCGACTAAAATGTACTGGAAATTTAGTTAACTTTTTAGTTAAATTTTATTAACTAAAAATGACTAAAACTAAAACAATTGCAGAAGACTAAAATGGGACTAAAACTAAAATGCCAATAGTCCTAAGACTAAGACTAAAGCTAAATCAAAATTTGCTGCCAAAATTAACACTGCTGTGCTGCAAGGTTCATAAAGACATGGATGAGCGAGTTTGGGGTGGAGGAACTTGACTGGCCTGCACAGAGTCCTGACCTCAACCCGAAAGAACACCTTTGTGATGAATTAGAGCGGAGACGGCGAGCCAGGCCTTCTCGCCCACCTCAGTGTCTGACCTCACAAATGTGCTTCCGGAAGAATGATCAAACATTCCCATAGACACACTCCTAAATCTTGTGGACAGCCTCCCCAGAAGAGTTAAAGCTGTTATAGCTGCAAAGGGTGGGCCAACTTAATATTGAACCCTCCAGACTAAGACTGGGATTCCATTAAAGTTCATGTGGGTATAAAGTAGGGCTGGGGAAAAAATTGATTTGAATCTTGAAACGAGTTGAGAGGTCAAATCGATTCAAATTTTCAGCAAATCGATTTTTTTTCTTCACCAGGACCGCCGCTGAGACCGTGCCGGTCCTGAGGAGCTGCAGGCAGGAGGTTTTAGGCGAGGCCGCGGCTTCGGCCAAGTCCGCGAGTCCGGACTAGGCCGAAGCCGCGGCCTCGTCTAAAAACGCCTGCCCGCAGCTCCTCAGGACTGGCGCGGTGTCCATCCAAAAAAAAAAAAAACTCAATTTGAATCGATTTTTTTTTTTGGAGAAAATCGCCCAGCTCTACTGTAAAGGCAGGCGTCCCAATACTTTTGGTAATATAGTTCATTTAGGACCTCTATGTATTGTGGCCTTTGTGTTCTTCTACAGCGTGTTGTTAATCTGGGACAGTGCAGCACACATTATCTTGGTACATCACAATGACATATGCTAGAGCAGCACTTCTCTATATATTTGGGTATATTGCACTATTATATTTTATGAATCTTCACACACACAATGTAGTCATTTACTCAAGAAGATTCTTTTGGCTGTTTATCTGTCACAAGTTCTTTCTTCTGCAAAGCTAGTCAATACTGACTTACATTTGTTTTTTAGATTGCAGAAATGTGATTAGAAGATACTGATACATGTTCACAGTGTTACAGCGGATCAATACTTCACATACAGAGATAAATGTATTGTCCTCCCCAATAGTTCTCTCTACTAAACTGCATTGTGAAAAGACAGCAGCTCAATATTAAAGTTTATTTAACTACTTCAATACCAGGCACTTACACCCCCTTCCCGCCTATGCCAATTTTCAGCTTTCAGCGCTGTCGCTGTTTAAATTACATTTGTGCGGTCATACAACACTGTACTCAAACAGAATTTTTATCATTTTGTTCCCACAAATAGAGCTTTCTTTTGGTCGTATTTGATCACCTCTGCGTTTTTTTATTTTTTGCTAAACAAATCAAAAAAAGACCTAAAATTTTCAAGAAAAAAAAAAAGGTTTTCTTTTGTTTCTGTTAAAAAATTTTGTAAATAAGGAAGTTTTCCCCTTCACTGATGGGCACTGATGAGGTGGTACTGATGGGCACTGATATGCAGCACTGATGGGCATTGATAGGCGGCACTGAAAGGCTGCACGGATTGTTACTTATGGGTGGCACTGATGGCATTGGCAGGCATTGAGGATGGGCACTGATACGTGGCACTGATGGCATTGGCAGGCATTGAGGATGGGCACTGATTGGCAGCTCTCTGGGCACTGATTGCTATTTCCCTGGTGGTCTAGGGTGGCATACTTGGTGGTCCAATGTGGTGGGAACCCCTGGTGGTCTTGGGCTGGCATCCGAGGGGGGGCTGAGCTGATAAACATTTAGCACAGACCCCCCCTGTCAGGAGAGCAGCCGATCGGCTCGCCTCTACTTGCTTCTGTCAGACGCGAGTGAGGAAAAGCCGATCAACAGCTCTTCCTGTTTACATTGTGATCAGCCGTGAATGGACATGGCTGATCACATGGTAAAGAGGCTCTTTACCGAGATCGGTGTAGTGGTGTGTCAGACCGACACACAGCACCACCGATCGCCGTGATGCGTGCCCCCACGGGCGCGCGAGAGCGGTCGTTCTGGAAGGCCGTCCTATGACGTCCACCCAGAACGAGAGCCATGCCGCCCAGCCGTCATTTGACGGTGGGCAGACAGCAAGTAGTTAAACTTAAGAGCAGAAAATATAGTGTAGCTTACAAGTTCTTGGTGCTTGCAGTCATTTTTTTTTTTGTCAAACTTTTTTTGCCTTTACAATCAGCTGGTGATCCTGCCACAAACACTTATGCCGCGTACACACGAGCGGACTTTACGGCAGACTTTCTGAATGAACGGACTTGCCTACACACGATCAACCAAAGTCTGACGGATTCGTACGTGATGACGTACACCGGACTAAAACAAGGAAGTTCATAGCCAGTAGCCAATAGCTGCCCTAGCGTCGTTTTTTGTCCGTCGGACTAGCATACAGACGAGCGGACTTTTCGACCGGACTCGAGTCCGTCGGACAGATTTGAAACATGTTTCATTTCTAGGTCCGTCAAACTTTTGAGAAAAAACAGTCTGCTGGAGCCCACACACGATTGAATTGTCTGACGGACTCAGGTTCGCCGGACCAAGTATGCTGTAAAGTCCGGTCGTGTGTATGCGGCATTAGGCTCGGTTCACACCAATACGTTTTTTTACGCTTTTTGCAGAAACGCAGGACATTATTTTTACCATCCTATGGAACACGTTCGCATTAATGCATATTTGTGCCTCTGCGTTTTTGGAAAGGGTCAGGGACTTTTTTAAACGCAAAACAGTGCTTTTTTTTTTTGCTTTTTTTGGTTCAATAAACTTCAACAGAGAATCTGCAGAAAAGCATTTAGTGCTTTTTTTACTGCAGTTTTACAGCCATTTTCGTTTTTTAACTTGACCAATAACAAATTTGGCAGAAAAAAAAAAGCATAAAAAAATGCAAAACGCATCAAAATTGCAGCAAAAAGCACAGCAGAAATGCTCAAAAGCAAACTGCCTAGGTGTGAATAGAGCCTTACTGTCCCAAGGTGACAACTCTCAGACTGCATTCACACCTCAGCGTTTTGAATTGCGGGCAGATTTGTCATGATTTTGCCCACGATTTCAAAGCACCGAGGTGTAAATGACAAACGGCAGAACGCACATTTAAGATGTCATTCATTTGAATGGCCCCTAAAATCGCGGTACGGTTCTGCCATGACTGTCACGCGATAAATTGTGCTGCAATCACAGCAACCTGCAATGCGTGAAGCTTGTCGCCCAATGAAAGTTCAGGAGTTACTTTTGGGCGACTTGCACTGCGACTTTAGGTGCCGTGGCATCTCAAATGTATGTTCTGTGTTTTGTCATTCACATCTCGGCGCTTCGAAATCGTGGGCAGAACCACAGCAAATCTGCCCACGATTCCGAAACACTTAGGTGTGAATGCAGTCTTACTCACCGATGTGCTTCTTGGATTTCTAGTAGAATCAATGGGGTACTTTTTGGCACTTATCTAACCAATATAATAAAAGGTTTTCTACAATGTATTTAAGCGATCAAAAGATAAGTGAAATTCATCATTAGGTTTTACACTATAACCACGTGCCCCAGATGGACATATCAGTATGTCTTCTGGCCTACGGTAAGTGGTTCTACCAGATTTATGGCTGCAGCTACAGTTATGGTATGTTTTGGTTTTCAGCAGGTGATGCTGAACGTTAAAGGGATCCGAGTGGCATGATTGCTTTTACATGTGGAGGCAGGTGGGCCCCCTCCAAAGCCCCCCCCCTCCGCCACCTTCCTGGTGGCCACCCACCTCTCCACCTCAGCCAATCAGAGGATGCCTTGAATTCTTTAAAAAAAAAAAATTATACAAAACTTCCTGAGAATGGTTGAGAAGTATTCAGCCCAACTCAATTCTGTTGCAGCAGCAGATAGGTAATCCCTGTACTACTGCTGAAACACAGCTATAGATACTTGGATCAGTTTGGCCCAAATTATTTAAAGTGAAAGTAACCCTGGAGTTAGGCATTAAGATTGCATTCATCGCCACACTTTTATCATACCAGTGAGTGTTATTGAGCAACAAGGGGCATGGACTCTGGCACCAGGCGGAATCAATGTCATATACATAACACAACCCAAGCAATTTGATCAAATGTTATCCATTTTAAATATTTTAAATAACATTTTGTGTTCCTTTATTGTATACTACAATAGTGTCCTATGTATTCCAAAAGACCTCTGTACTAGTTTGCTTTCATGGGGAAATGAGTGTTAAAGAGGACCTGTATTCTGAAACCTAAAAAGAAAAGGCATGCAAGGGACAAAAAGACTATTGCCCATAGGCTTCCTTGTAACTACTATTTTGCCCATTAATGACATACAGTACCATATCTTGTTGCACATTGTGTCTCTGGGTAGTGGCAAGGCTTTATCCTAACTTCAAAGCTGCTCCCCTGCCTGGTGGTGTAATGTTCAAAAAGCAGCAAGAGGTGGAAGATCAGAAGAAGCAGAAGCAGGGAGATCCTTGCACTGCAGATCCTCAGATACAGCTTATTCTGCACCACAGAACAGGGAGTAGCACAGTAATAACATTAGAAAATCTTATTCTAAATCTCCTACCCTGTTTCCCCGAAAATAAAACCTAGCGTGATTGTCAGTGATGGCTGCAATATAAGCCCTACCCCCCAAAAAAGGCCTTCCCCGTTTCCCTGAAAATAAGCCCTACCCTGAAAATAAGACCTACAAGGACTTTAACTAGGGCTTATTTGGCGGGTAGGGCTTATATTGCAGCCATCACCGACAGTCACGCTAGGTCTTATTTTCGGGAAAACAGGGTATGAATTAGAAAATATTATTCTAAATCTCCTATGACTAGAAGCCAGAGGCAGCAGTACCTTAGATGTATTTTTTATTTAATTCAGGAACTTTTATAGCGCCGTCAATTTACGCAGTGCTTTACATATACATTGAACATTCACATCAGTCCCTACCCTCAAGGAGCTTACAATCTAAGGTCCCCAACACATTCATACATACTAGGGACAATTTAGACAGGATCCAATTAACCTACCAGCATGTCTTTAGAGTGTAGGAGGAAACCGGAGTACCCGGAGGAAACTTAGATCAGTGTTTCTCAACTCCAGTCCTCAAGACACCCCAACAGGTCATGTTTTCAGGCTTTCCATTATTTTGCACAGGTGATTTGATCAGTTTCACTACCTTAGTAATTACCACAGCCTTTTCATCTAAGAGAAATCCTGAAAACATGACCTGTTGGGGCGCCTTAAGGACTGAAGTGAAGAAACGCTACCTTAGATCTCACGCAGCAGATACACAGGAAGTGCACTTCTTTTTAGGAGGATCTCAAGACAAAAGATAAATCTTTCATGGTACTGCTTAGACACAATTAACATTCCTAGAGAAAGCCAATCTACTTTTTGCATTCAGGTCCACGTTAAAAGTGTTAGCACATTAACCTGCACATAATCTTCAAAGCTTTAATATTAATGTGAATAGTGACAAGCAGTTACATTTGGGGGAGAAACAACTTATTGTCACTTTTGCAGGCATATTTGCAAAAACTCCACTATATATTTATGTGTTCCTATTCACACAACATACCTAAAATTGATAATGAAGATCTGCCCGCACAGTACATACAGGATTCATTGTGGCAAACACAGCTGCCCAAACCCTTCATAAACAAAGAGAACTTTGTAGGATTTTTCCTTGCTGGATGATCCGGGATAATCTAAAAAAAAGTAAGCTGCAATTTAAAAAATTTTTTTTTTAGCTTTGCTATGTGAATGGGATCATGTAACGTGTTTTCTGTAAGCTGAAAACTTAGCATCACCAATAGATAAATTACTATTTTACACCCTTGATAAATTGCAGAAAGCATCTGAAATGAAAAAAAAATCTGTGAAAACATCCAATTTAACCTGTTGATTATAAGCTTTTTTTTCTGTCAAGAAAATGAAAATCCACTGAAAATGATGCACTTATTTAGTAGACAATGCGGTTTATACGAAGGGCACAAACATTTTAGAATTACTTATTTAGGAAATTAGTCTTTGTGGGAGAAACGCAACCCATAAAATGCTATTTAATTTTGTTCCATTATTATCCACAGATAAAGTGAGCAGCCATCCCTCCTTCCATCCCCTTTTCAAGGTCGTTCAATTGTACTTTTGTTACATTCATATGAGACTATGCCAATTGCCAGTGAATACCAGTGACACTCGGCTCCCTCTCTCATCCTCCCAGTCTGTTCTCTAAAACATTTCAACACTAACTACGCACCCGCAAAATACAAAACCTGAACCGTATTTGTATTTAGTGGCACGTATCACTTTGAAAAATATTATATAAAAAGTGAAATATCAGTGTTCCAACGTGTGTAGTGGCGTATATTTTTGTATTTAGTGGCGACAAAGCCTTTTCTTTTCATTCCATAGCATTCTTTTCTAGATTAGTCTAAATTTTGTTATGTTAAAACTCTATTTTCTGAAATGTAGATAGTGTAAGTACCTGAATTTGATTGTACAGCAGCACTCATGCTGGGGAAGGGAAGTGTAATGGGAATGCTGATAGGAGGAAAGAGCAGAGTGACCAATAGATGAGTTTATCAGTTTCCTGCTTCTCATTTCGCATTACAACTACAGGCTTGGGAAGGGAGGAGCACCTGGAAGTGCTTCTGAACTGCATTGGTTTAAAATCAAGTCTCCTGCCCCACCAGACAGGCCTACACTGTGTGGCAGAGCTGTATAAATCTAAAGACAAGATAGACATACACATAATTTGGCAGGTAAAACAACTCTCATATATAAACTGTACTTCCTGTGTATTTGATCTGTTTATCTGGAGCTCAGCTTAAATAAGAAAATAAAAAGTGAAAGACATTCTATCGAGCAGTTAAATGTCATGGTCAATGATCCAGTGGTTCTAGTAATGTTTACTGTACACCCTAAAGCAGGGGTAGGCAACCTCGGCCCTCCAGCTGTGGTGAAACTACAAATCCCATCATGCCTCTGCCTCTAGGAGTCATGCCTGTGATTGTCAGGGTCTTGCAATGTCTCATGGGACTTGTAGTTTATAAACAGCTGAAGGGCTGAGGTTGCCTACCCCTGCCCTAAAATGTAGAACTAGCCTATGAAGGTTGGTTTGACTAGAGAAATAGATGAGGTATTCTGGTTTGAGCTTCAAACCTCCATCAAGTTGGGTGATCCACCTATTTTTAAGAACCTGTGTCAATGGATTTTTGTTTGCTTCAAGCAGCATTTGCATTCCAATACAAGTCTATAGCAGGGGTAGGCAACCTGGGGCCCTCCAGCTGTTGTGGAACTACATTTCCCGTGAGGCATTGCAAGGCTGGCAGTTACAATTACTCCCAGAGTTGATGCATGATGAGACTTGTAGTTCTGCAACAGCTGGAGGGCCCCGGGTTGCCTACCCCTGGTCTATAGGATTGCAAAACCAGCTTGAAGCAGGTCAAATAAACATCTCAATAAATTTGAATTGATCTCAGAAGGGTCTCAAACTGATATCGTCAACACAAGGACTTTGAATGCTTGTTGGACATGGTCAAACATCGTCATCGCACAAGTAAACGCAGCACCAGCTATTTGCTTTTCATTGGTCAGGATCTAGATCTCACTGAGGCACACTGAAGGAAAAAGTCTCTGAATAAACAGGCTGCATTCTAGGAGTACAAGAGCCCAGTAAGGCAGGCCATAGATGGTGCAAATTTCTTTCCTGCAACCACGATTCCCCCATTAACACAGTGCTGACAGGGGAATCCCTCCGCCAAGCTATTGTCTGTCATTACTGCTAGTGGAGTGCAGCTAGCAATAATCGCACGTGAATCTGGCATGCTGGTTGCACCCAAGTTGATCAATCGATCAACTTGGTACATTCAGCCTGCCCACGCATGGTTCGAATCTTGGCTGGTTCCTGCTGAACCGGCCGAGAACCGCCTATGGCTGGTCTAACTGATAAGGTGCTCCAAAAACAATGGAAAAAGTCACTGAGTGAAAACGGAAGCTCTGCCTAAAATGCTACGAAGTATATTTTGTCTATTCACACACGGTACAGAACATGAAAAGAAATGGGCCATCACTTCGCTAGAGAATTTTCTTAGTGAATGTGGTGAAGTTTCACTTTTCAAAGAATATGCAATCACAGGCACAGAAAATATACAAAGAAAAATGGCATTTTTGCTTGCACATGATTGGATAATGAAAGTCAGAAGAGCTTCACCTCATTCACTAAGCGCTGGGGAAAATGTCCCTGCAAAGTGCATCTACCCCTTTAAAATGAACAATGAATGAATGAATGTTTGCCTTTAGCAAATCAACTCCAAAGAATTAAATAAGAAGCAGCCAAGGCAGTTGTATTCTTTAACCACTTCAGCCCCAGAAGAATTTACCCCTTTAATGACCAGAGCAATTTTTGCGATACAGCACTGTGTCGATTTAACTGACAATTGCATGTTGTGCGATGTTGCACCCAAACAAAATTGATGTCGTTTTTTTCCCACAAGTAGAGCTTTCTTTTGGAGGTATTCGATCACCTCTGTGGTTTTTATTTTTTGCGCTATAAACAAAAAAAGACCGACAATTTTTAAAAAAAAAACTATATTTTTTAATTTTTGCTATAATAAATATCCCCAAAAAATATATACAAAAAATAATATCTTCCTCAGTTTAGGCCCATATTTATTCTACATATTTTTGGTAAAAAAACAATTGCAATAAGCATATATTGATTGGTTTGCGCAAAAGTTATAGCGTCTACAAAATAGGGGATAGATTTATGTCATTTTTATTAACTTTTTTTTATATTAGTAATGGCGGCGATCTGCGATTTTTATCGTGACTGCGGTGTTCAGATCGGGCACTTTTGACACTATTTTGGGACCATTGACACGTATACAGCGATCAGAGCTAAAAATAGCTACTGATTACTGTATAAATGTCACTGGCAGGGAAGGGGTTAAACACTAGGGGGCGATCAAGGGGTTACCTGTGTCCCCTCAGTGTGTTCTAACTGTAGGGGGGATGGGCTCACTAGAACATGACAGAGATCCCTGCTCCTGATCACTGGGAGCAGTAGATCCCTGTCATGTCACTAGGCAGAACAGGGAAATGCCTCTCTGTGTCACAATCGTGGGCCACCAGCGGACATCGAGGCCTGCTAGCCTACGATGACGGAAGGACGTACGGGTACGCCCATTTGCACAGCCGTGCTATTCTGCCAACGTACATCGTCATGCAGCGGTCGGCAAAAGGTTAATAGAAACTCAGCTTTGATGCCCAATTTCCTGCTATATAGGTTTTTTCCTTCAGTTATCTTTCAGTGCACTCAATGAGCTTTAACACCCTGGATTCTGAGCTGTTCAAACTTAGACATAGTTCATAGTTTCTTAGCATAGATGTAAACATAGTTGGGAAGTCAACATTTTCCAGTTCCTTCTAGCACTTCACTATTAATCAGTGAGAGACCACGTTTTCAGGCCAATAGTGAAGAGCCGGAGGGGCAGGTCAAGGCACCACTGGGCTTCATCTACATCCTGCTGCCAGTTTGCAGTGTTAACTTCTTAAGATCCAGGCTATAGCTAAATGATGGTTACAGCATGGATCTGCTTAGTTGGTAGGGTGTCAATAGACGTCCTCCCCTTAGCAAGCTGGCCGCGCCCCTCCCCCCCCCTTGCAGGGTGCGCTGTGATCACCGGAGTCATTGAGACTTGGGTGATCACAGATTGGAGTAAGGGGTCGATCCTGACCCCTTGGAAAACTAAAACGAAACGCATACAAAAAGCACATATATGGAAATATATGTAAGTAAATCGGTGCATACAAATTAATACAAACTCCGTAGTGCATATGATAAATGTATCAGAAAATATAAAAAAAGTCCTTCAATGTGTAAATAGAAAAAAAAATTTATATATATATATATATATATATATATATATATATATATATATATATTAGACCATAAACAATAAAAAGTCCATACTTTAATCTCTGAATTCCTGACCCCTAACAATGTGATCAGCTGTCAGCCAATGACAGCTGATCACGTAATGTAAACAGAGAATCGGTAATCGTTTTTTTTTCTTCTCACGTTGACAGCGTGAGGAGAAAAAAAAAAGCAGATCACTGGCTCCTGTTGAAGGGACATCGGTCCCAAGCAGGGAGAGGGGAAGCCGCCTCATATGTGCCCACAGTGCCCACCAATCAGTGTCACAAGTACATCAGTGCCACCTATCAATGCCCATGAGTGCCACCTATCAATGCCCACCAGTGGTGCCTTATCAGTGCCATGATGAATGAAGACTGTTCATTCATCTGGCAATCCTCCATTCATAAAGTGCTTTTCATTGATTGAAGCTATGGCACAACTTTTATGAATGGTGGGTGGGCGCAAAGGGTGGGCATAATCAGTACTCTTGATTCCCATTGGAAACGGCTTGCTATTGTGGTCCTTGGAGAAAAGGAGCCACCAAGAGTGCCGGTGGGGGACCCCAGAAGAGGAGGCTGGGGTTGTTCTGTGCAAAACAGGCAAGAGCAGGTAAGTATAACATGTTTGTTATTTAACCACTTGACGACCGCCTCACGCCGATGTACGTCGGCAAAGTGGCACGGACAGGCAAAATCACGTACAGGGTACGTGATTTGCCTTCCGCGGGTGGGGGGTCCGATCGGACCCCCCCCCGGTGCCCGAGGCGGTCGTCTTTTGTCCAGCGGCGATCGGTGATGAGGGGGAGACCATCCGTTCATGGCCCCCCCCTCGCGATCGCCGCCGGCCAATCAAATCATTCCTTTGCTGCTGTATGCTAAACAGCAGCAAAGGAAATTATGTCATCTCTCCTCGGCTCGGTAATTTCCGTTCCGGCCCGAGGAGAGAAGACATCAATGTGAGTGCACCAACACACACATACACAGTAGAACATGCCAGGCACACAAAACACCCCGATCCCCCCCCCGATCGCCCCCCGATCCCCCCCCAATCACCCCCCCCCCCCTGTCACAAACTGACACCAGCAGTTTTTTTTTTTTTTTTTTTTTCTGATCACTGCTAGGTGTCAGTTTGTGACAGTTACTGTGTTGGGACAGTTACTGTTACCCCCCTTTAGGTCTAGGGTACCCCCCTAACCCCCCCTAATAAAGTTTTAACCCCTTGATCACCCCCTGTCACCAGTGTCACTAAGCGATCATTTTTCTGATCGCTGTATTAGTGTCGCTGGTGACGCTAGTTAGTGAGGTAAATATTTAGGTTCGCCGTCAGCGTTTTATAGCGTCAGGGACCCCCATATACTACCTAATAAATGTTTTAACCCCTTGATTGCCCCCTAGTTAACCCTTTCACCACTGATCACCGTATAACCGTTACGGTTGACGCTGGTTAGTTCGTTTATTTTTATAGTGTCAGGGCACCCGCCGTTTATTACCGAATAAAGGTTTAGCCCCCCGATCGCCCGGCGGTGATATGCGTCGCCCCAGGCAGCGTCAGATTAGCGCCAGTACCGCTAACACCCACGCACGCAGCATGCGCCTCCCTTAGTGGTATAGTATCTGATTGGATCAATATCTGATCCGATCAGATCTATACTAGCGTCCCCAGCAGTTTAGGGTTCCCAAAAACGCAGTGTTAGCGGGATCAGCCCAGATACCTGCTAGCACCTGCGTTTTGCCCCTCCGCCCGGCCCAGCCCAGCCCACCCAAGTGCAGTATCGGTCGATCACTGTCACTTACAAAAGACTAAACGCATAACTGCAGCGTTCGCAGAGTCAGGCCTGATCCCTGCGATCGCTAACAGTTTTTTTGGTAGCATTTTGGTGAACTGGCAAGCACCAGCCCCAGGCGTCAGGTTAGCGCCAGTACCGCTAACACCCACGCACGCAGCATACGCCTCCCTTAGTGGTATAGTATCTGAACGGATCAATATCTGATCCAATCAGATCTATACTAGCGTTCCCAGCAGTTTAGGGTTCCCAAAAACGCAGTGTTAGCGGAATCAGCCCAGATACCTGCTAGCACCTGCGTTTTGCCCCTCCGCCCGGCCCAGCCCACCCAAGTGCAGTATCGATCGATCACTGACACTTACAAAACACTAAACGCATAACTGCAGCGTTCGCAGAGTCAGGCCTGATCCCTGCGATCGCTAACAGTTTTTTTGGTAGTATTTTGGTGAACTGGCAAGCACCAGCCCCAGGCAGCGTCAGATTAGCGCCAGTACCGCTAACACCCACGCACGCACCGTACACCTCCCTTAGTGGTATAGTATCTGATTGCATCAATATCTGATCTGATCAGATCTATACTAGCGTCACCAGCAGTTTAGGGTTCCCAAAAACGCAGTGTTAGCGGGATCAGCCCAGATACCTGCTAGCACCTGCGTTTTGCCCCTCCGCCCGGCCCGGCCCAGCCCACCCAAGTGCAGTATCGATCGATCACTGTCACTTACAAAACACTAAACGCATAACTGCAGCGTTCGCAGAGTCAGGCCTGATCCCTGCGATCGCTAACAGTTTTTTGGTAGCGTTTTGGTGAACTGGCAAGCGCCAGCGGCCTAGTACACCCCGGTCGTAGTCAAACCAGCACTGCAGTAACACTTGGTGACGTGGCGAGTCCCATAAGTGCAGTTCAAGCTGGTGAGGTGGCAAGCACAAGTAGTGTCCCGCTGCCACCAAAAAGACAAACACAGGCCCGTCGTGCCCATAGTGCCCTTCCTGCTGCATTCGCCAATCCTAATTGGGAACCCACCGCTTCTGCAGCACCCGTACTTCCCCCATTCACATCCCCAACCAAATGCAGTCGGCTGCATGAGAGGCATTTTTATGTCCTCCCGAGTACCCCTACCCAACGAACCCCCCAAAAAAGATGTCGTGTCTGCAGCAAGCGCGGATATAGGCATGACGCCCGCTATTATTGTCCCTCCTGTCCTGACAATCCTGGTCTTTGCATTGGTGAATGTTTTGAACGCTACCATTCACTAGTTGAGTATTAGCGTAGGGTACAGCATTGCACAGACTAGGCGCCATTTCACAGGGTCTCCCAAGATGCCATCGCATTTTGAGAGACCCGAACCTGGAACCGGTTACCGTTATAAAAGTTAGTTACAAAAAAAGTGTAAAAAAAAAAAAAAAATATGAAATAAAAAAAAATAGTTGTTGTTTTATTGTTCTCTCTCTCTCTATTCTCTCTCTCTATTGTTCTGCTCTTTTTTACTGTATTCTATTCTGCAATGTTTTATTGTTATTGTTATTATGTTTTATCATGTTTGTTTTTCAGGTGTGTAATTATTTACACTTTACTGTGCTTTATTGTTAACCATTGTTAACCATTTTTTTGTCTTCAGGTACGCCATTCACGACTTTGAGTGGTTATACCAGAATGATGCCTGCAGGTTTAGGTATCATCTTGGTATCATTCTTTTCAGCCAGCGGTCGGCTTTCATGTAAAAGCAATCCTAGCGGCTAATTAGCCTCTAGACTGCTTTTACAAGCCGTGGGAGGGAATGCCCCCCCCCCCCACCGTCTTCCGTGTTTTTCTCTGGCTCTCCTGTCTCAACAGGGAACCTGAGAATGCAGCCGGTGATTCAGCCAGCTGACCATAGAGCTGTTTAGAGACCAGAGTGGCTCCAAACATCTCTATGGCCTAAGAAACCGGAAGCTACGAGTATTTCATGACTTAGATTTCGCCGGATGTAAATAGCGCCATTGGGAAATTGGGGAAGCATTTTATCACACCGATCTTGGTGTGGTCAGATGCTTTGAGGGCAGAGGAGAGATCTAGGGTCTAATAGACCACAATTTTTTCAAAAAAGAGTACCTGTCACTACCTATTGCTATCATAGGGGATATTTACATTCCCCGAGATAACAATAAAAATGATTAAAAAAAAAAATATGAAAGGAACAGTTTAAAAGTAAGATTAAAAAAGCAAAAAAATAATAAAGAAAAAAAAAACAAAAAAAAAAAAACCACCCCTGTCGCCCCCTGCTCTCGCGCTAAGGCGTACGCAAGCGGCGGTCTGTCGTCAAACGTAAACAGCAATTGCACCATGCATGTGAGGTATCACCGCGAAGGCCAGATCGAGTGCAGTAATTTTTCCAGTAGACCTCCTCTGTAAATCTAAAGTGGTAACCTGTAAAGGCTTTTGAAGGCTTTTAAACATGTATTTATTTTGTTGCCACTGCACGTTTGTGCGCAATTTTAAAGCATGTCATGTTTGGTATCCATGTACTCGGCCTAAGATCATCTTTTTTATTTCATCAAACATTTGGGCAATATAGCGTGTTTTAGTGCATTAAAATTAAAAAAAGTGTGTTTTTTCCCCAAAAAATGCTTTTGAAAAATCGCTGCGCAATTACTGTGTGAAAAAAAAAAATGAAACACCCACCATTTTAATCTGTAGGGCATTTGCTTTAAAAAAATATATAATGTTTGGGGGTTCAAAGTAATTTTTTTGCAAAAAAAAAAAACTTTTTCATGTAAACAATAAGTGTCAGAAAGGGCTTTGTCTTCAAGTGGTTAGAAGAGTGGGTGATGTGTGACATAAGCTTCTAAATGTTGTGCATAAAATGCCAGGACAGTTCAAAACCCCCCCAAATGACCCCATTTTGGAAAGTAGACACCCCAAGCTATTTGCTGAGAGGCATGTCGAGTCCATGGAATATTTTATATTGCGACACAAGTTGCGGGAAAGAGACAAATTTTTATTTTTTTTTATTTTTTTTGCACAAAGTTGTCACTAAATGATATATTGCTCAAACATGCCATGGAAATATGTGAAATTACACCCCAAAATACATTCTGTTGCTTCTCCTGAGTACGGGGATACCACATGTGTGAGACTTTTTGGGAGCCTAGCCGCGTACGGGACCCCGAAAACCAAGCACCGCCTTCAGGCTTTCTAAGGGCGTGAATTTTTGATTTCACTCTTCACTGCCTATCACAGTTTCGGAGGCCATGGAATGCCCAGGTGGAACAACCCCCCCCCAAATGACCCCATTTTGGAAAGTAGACACCCCAAGCTATTTGCTGAGAGGTATAGTGAGTATTTTGCAGACCTCACTTTTTGTCACAAAGTTTTGAAATTTGAAAAAAGAAAAAAAAAATGTTTTTTCTTGTCTTTCTTCATTTTCAAAAACAAATGAGAGCTGCAAAATACTCACCATGCCTTTCAGCAAATAGCTTGGGGTGTCTACTTTCCAAAATGGGGTCATTTGGGGGGGTTTTGTGCCACCTGGGCATTCCATGGCCTCTGAAACTGTGATAGGCAGTGAAGAGTGAAATCAAAAATTTACACCCTTAGAAATCCTGAAGGCAGTGATTGGTTTTCGGGGTCCCGTACGCGGCTAGGCTCCCAAAAAGTCCCACACATGTGGTATCCCCATACTCAGGAGAAGCAGCTAAATGTATTTTGGGGTGCAATTCCACATATGCCCATGGCCTGTGTGAGCAATATATCATTTAGTGACAACTTTATGAAAAAAAAAAAAAAAAAAAAAAAAAAGTGTCACTTTCCCGCAACTTGTGTCAAAATATAAAATATTCCATGGACTCAATATGCCTCTCAGCAAATAGCTTGGGGTGTCTACTTTCCAAAATGGGGTCATTTTGGGGGGTTTTGTGCCACCTGGGCATTCCATGGCCTCCGAAACTGTGATAGGCAGTGAAGAGTGAAAGCAAAAATTTACACCCTTAGAAATCCTGAAGGCGCGCTCGGTCCCGGCTTCCATGCTGCTCAACCCTGCCTCAGTCCTACCTCTCTCCCTGACAGCTCAACTTAGCTTGCTAACTGTATAGGTGCTATCTGACCTGCCTTCCTGCCTCCGTGTACACCGCTCCAGTCGACGGCTACTGTGACCGGCCAGCCGCATTTTACCTTCGGGAGTGGGGGTGTCCTGCTGCCGCTGTGCCGCGCTGCCGTATACCGGCTTGTTCTTGGCCCTGCGCTCCGCGCCCGGATCGTGCTGCAGGCTTCTCCCCGTCGCCGCCGGACTGGTTGCCTGGCAACGCCTGGGGCTCTCGCGAGAGCTGTGAAAATCTCAAGTGATCTGGATGACGGTCCGGGAGTGACAGCTAAGACGCTCCGCTTCGGCCCCAGCCTCACTCCCCTTGCCTTAGTCACAGCCACAGCAGCAGACGCCGGCTACAGCAACAGACACTGGGTACACGTGGAGAGAACGTGCGGCTCTGAAATATCACAGGACAGGTATGTGAGCACTTGGGCTCAGTTTAAAAAAAATCCTGGGACTATAAAGGTGGACTGTATGGTATCCTGTTAAAACTATACCCTGTTATACCTGCTATACCTGATATACCTGCTATACCTGCTAATGCTATACAGTTATATAATGGTTGTAAAGAGAGTCATTGAAAGAGTAAAATAAGGAAGAGCAAAGGGAAGAAGGAAAGAGGAGAGCGGGGGAAGAAAGAAAAAGGAAAAAAAAAAAAAAAAAAAAAGAAAAAAAGAGAAAAAGAAAAGAGAAAACCCAAAAGAGGCAAGGAAAGAGTCTGTTAAAGGGAGAAGGAAGGAGGAAAGGAAGAAGGAAAGAAAGGAAAGGGGAAAAAAGGAAGTAAAGAGAAGTCTATGGTACTCGACTAAAAGCTAACCTACCTACCTACCTGATCAGTCTGTTAAACTTGCGGCCCTGTTGAAACACGCATATTGGTTGAGTGGGGACGAGAGCGGTGCAAACAGAACCTTACACTAAGAGATAGTATCTATCTGTGCTAGCCGCTGTTGCGGTTTCCCTGTGCTACATCTGTTCCCCACTGGCGGTGCTGGGTACCCAGGTACACAAAGGTAATAACGGCGATGTCAAGGAGGAGAGGGGAGGAGCCAGCCAATATGGAGAATTTGGGGCCCCAGTCGCTGCGATCTGCAAAAGAGAAGGGGATCCAGGCGGCAGTAGCTGCAGCAAAATTGGAGAGGTTTGCACACACTCCTGAACAGACCCCCACTAAGAATGGGCAAGCTCCCCAACTCAAGACCACGGGGGATAGGAAAAGTCATGGACAGGCATCTTCTAACCCAGCCGGAGTAGGGCAGAAAAATCCAACTGCTAATAAAGGCCCAGGAGCAGGGGAAAAAGTCCAGGTACCATCACTAGCAATGGCCTCTGTTACAGAGGCAGAACCAACCCTGAGGGAAATTTTCCATGCGATCAACTCTTGCAGAGCATCAGTGGAGGGGTTAAGCTGCCAAATTAAAGAGATCAAGGATGAACTGTTATTAATAAAGCAGGAACTGCAAAAGGCAGCAGATAGAATAACCGACTTGGAGGGTAGAGTGAGCCAAGTGGAGGATGATGTTTTCCCCCTACAGCAAGATGTCAAGTCTATGAAGGAACAACTGGGTAGAATTAATGACAAAATGGATGAAATGGAAAACCGTCTAAGAAGGGACAATATAAGAATAGTGGGCCTCCCGGAGAGATGTGAAGGGCAGAATCCCATTGCTTTCCTGGAAGGATGGTTCACAGAAATATTTGGAAGAGATGCATTTTCCCCACAGTTTGCAATTGAGAGAGCCCATCGGGTCCCCTTCAGGGCTCCGCCCCCTGGAGGGCGTCCCAGGTCCTTATTGATGAAATTTCTGAACCACTGCGACAAGATAGCCTTAATGCGCAAAGCCAGAGAGAAGGGGCTTATTTTGTATAATGGTGCAAGGGTCTCATTTTTTGCGGACTTCTCTCCGGAGTTGCAGAGACGCAGGGAAGGTTTTGTGGAGGTTAAACGTACCCTTCAAAAATATGATGTCAAGTATGCCCTACTGTATCCAGCCAGGCTACGGGTTGAGGCAATGGGGGAGGTTCTCCTCTTTGACTCCCCGGGGGGGGTAACCCACTGGTATGAAGAAAACAAACAGAGACTGGAACCCAAGGAAAGGAGCCCAGAGTGTTAGGCTGCTCGATCAGAAGACAAGAAAATTTGGACTGAGGAAGGCAATATGAATTTGACATAGAGAGGGAGAATGATGGTGTATGGGAGTTTAGGAATGGGAGAGGGGGAGGTTAATATATTTAAAAATTTTTTGCACACGTGGATTCTAATGGTGCAAGGAGGAATATATGAGACGGTCACGAATAGAGCCCCAGGGGCTAACCTGATAAGGTGGGGGAGGGGGGGGGTAGGGATGGGGGGGGATTGGTGGTGGGGAGGGAGAAGGGGGGGTGGGTGGTGGAGAGGAAGGGGGGTTGCAAAATTATCTCATAGAGGAATTAAAATGCACTTAGTAATTGGAGGGGTAGTTAGGGGAATGGGGTGGGAGGGGGGAAGGGCGATTAAGCACACGTGTGGTAAAAGCAAGCACTATGAACAGGAACATGGAGAAAGGGGAAGGGGGACACTTAGAATGCTCACCAGAAAGGAAAATAATAGTAATGAAGCACAGAGGGTATTAAGGCAATATTTTTTCTCTTTTTTTTTTTCTTTTCTTCTTTTTTCTGATATTAAAGATGTAGCTCTTAGCTCGGTATTAATGGAGGGGTCCTCTAGTAATAGGAATATGGGGAAAGAGGAAAGGGGGACACGTAGTAGGTTTATTAGAAAGGAAAACAATGGTAATGAAACACAGAGGGTAGCTGGGGTTCCTCTTTTTTTTTTTTTTGTGTGTTTTGTTTTTGTTTTCTCCTGTTCTGCTATATGTAATACACAGCTGGGTATCAAGGGTGGGGTCTCACTTGGGTTGCCCCACGGGGGTTTTTTCTTTTTGCTTTCGGGGGGGAATTATAAGGGGTAGGGAGGTGTTAAAGCTTGGCACAAGACAGTATACCAAGTTAAAGATGCCCACTGTTGCTGGCCTTCTGGCACTAACTCATGTCTGTTGTTTGTCTAATGCAGCCTAAAGATCTTAAAATAGGCTCCTGGAACATACGGGGGATGGGGAACCCAATTAAGAGGGCTGCCATTTTTTCACTGCTGGAGATAAGAGGGGTGGGCTTGGTCTGTCTACAGGAGACTCACTTGACAAAGGATACGATGAAAGGTTTCCCAAGCAGAAGGTTCCAGGCCCAATATCACTCGGTGTATTCCTCCTACTCCAGGGGGGTGAGTATATTGGTAACTAGAAGTGTGATGTTCTCCTGTAGGCAGACCAGGATAGATAGTTTAGGTCGTTATGTTTTTCTATACTGTTCTATTGAAAACAAAATGTATGTTGTTGCTAATATTTATATCCCTCCACCATTTAAACTGGAAGTAATGTATAGCTTAATGGAGTTTATGGTGGATAAAACAGATACCCCGGTGATAGTAGTAGGGGATTTCAATGAGGTATTGAACAAAGAGTTGGACAGATTTCCACCGCGAGCCCAAGTGAATAGTGTAGCAGGGGGCCGGCTGGGTAGCTTCCTGGAGGAGGCAGGACTGTTGGATTTGTGGAGGGTCCGGAATCCTGGAGTAAGGCAGTACTCGTGCTTCTCGTCCTCCCACTCCACCTTCTCCAGAATTGATATGACCCTGGGGAACGCAGAGGCAATGTCAATAATAAAGAATGTAGTATACTATCCGAGAGGGGTCTCGGATCACTCCCTGATGGTGGCTTCAGTGGGTTTAGGGGTCAGGGAGGTTAGAGGGCCCTGGAAGCTAAGTCCATATTGGTTGGAGTTAATAGGGGAGCCAAAGAAGATAATAACAAAGCTAGAAGAGTTTTTAAAATTTAATGAAGGCTCAACGACAGCAGGTGTGCAATGGGACACACTGAAGGCATTCCTCAGGGGTATTTTGATTCAGGAGGTGGCAGGAGTTAAGAGGAGGGCAAGAAAGTGGGAGGAGGGAATCAGGAGGGAACTGGAGGTGGCAGAGAAGCAATTTATAGAAGGCCCTACACCAGAGAGGCAGAAACTGTGGGAAGAGAAACAGGAGGCCTATAGAATAGCAGTCCTGAAGAAGGGTGAAAATAAGCAACTCTTCCTGAAACAACGGACCTTTGGGGAAGGAGAAAGTGTGGGTCGTATGCTGGCCTATTTGGTAAAAACCAACTCCTCCTCCTCGGCGATCCCGGCAATTAGGACCCCAGGTGATGAGATAACCTCTCAGAGCCCAGAAATTACGGATATATTTGAGAGGTATTATAAAAACCTGTATAGGTCACAGGGGTTCGTTGGGGAGGAGGATATGGAGAAGTTCTTTAAAGACATACAGGTCCCTGTAGTTACTGAAGAGGATAGAGAGGGTATAGATGCGCCAATTACACTAGCTGAACTACAACAAGCTGTAAATGGAATGGCAAATCAAAAATCTCCGGGGCCGGATGGTCTCCCGGTAGAGGTCTATAAGCACTATGGGAAAATCCTTCTGCCGGAGTTGCTGAAAACGCTGAACTGGGCTCTGCTGGGAGGGTGTCTGCCTGTCTCTATGACTGAAACAAATATCATCCTGCTTCATAAAGAAGGGGGTGACCCACTAGAACCATCGGCATATAGGCCCATATCTTTGTTGTGTACAGACGCCAAGATTCTGGCAAGGGTCTTGGCTGCTAGACTTAACAAAATTATGCATAAACTCATTCACGTGGATCAAACGGGATTCATTTCCCGTAGGACCACGAGTATGAACATTAGGAGGGCATATATGAATCTCCAGACCCCGACAGAGAATATAGGTTCAAGAGCAGTGGTATCTCTGGATATAACTAAGGCCTTTGACAGTTTAGAATGGCCCTATCTCTGGCGGGTGTTGGAGGAGTTTGGCTTGGGTTCTGTCTTCAGAAAGTGGATAAAAATATTGTATAAGGGCCCAAGTGCGAAGGTTAGGGTTAATAAAGAACTGTCAGGGAAAATATGCTTAGAGAGGGGGACGAGACAGGGATGTCCCCTGTCCCCCCTGCTGTTTGCTCTCGCTATGGAGCCACTAGCAATCCATATTAGATCTAGCTCCAAGATCGAAGGCTTTGTAAGAAGAACAGGAGAGGAGAAGATTGCCCTGTATGCCGACGATGTCCTACTGTTTCTTGGAGATACGGAAGGTTCTCTTAGGCAAGTAATGGACATAATGGGAAGGTTTGGCAACGTGTCAGGACTGGTGGTGAATTGGAGGAAATCTGCACTACTGCCATTGGATAACCCCAATGGTCCGGACATGTCGGGAATCCCACAATTAAAAGTAGTCTCAAAGATTCGCTACCTGGGCATAAATATGTCAAAAGACCCCAATCAATACATCGTAGACAACCTAGTTCCACTATTGGGTAAATTTAGGGGTAAAATAGATATCTGGAGCCGGTTGCCCCTGTCTGTAGCAGGAAGGGGCAACCTGATCAAGATGGTCTGGTTGCCCCAACTGCTGTACTTGCTACACAACACGCCGGTGTGGCTGAACAAAAAGTGGTTCCAAAAGATTGACTCACTTTTCAGGGAACTGCTGTGGAGAAGGGGGAAGGCCAGGATTAGCCTGCAGAGCTTGCAGTTGCCAGTTAAGGAGGGGGGGATAGCCCTCCCACATCCGAGGTGCTATTTTCTAGCAGCACAGCTGCAGCACATTCGGGGTGGAAGTGCTGACAGAGGTTTGTTAACTCTAGAGACACCCCATAAAACTGTAGTAGAAGCATTGGAGGCAGACTCACTAGTTGGTAGAGGCCCCACAACTAAGTTAATAACTAAAGTCTGGAAGGCAATAAAGACCCTAATGGGATATGATGGGTTTACAGAATATGCTCCCCTCTGGCATAATAAAAACCTACAGGAGATAGTGGTTATGGGGGAATTTAAGGAATGGGCGAGGTGGGGTATAAATAGACTATCACAGCTGTATAGAGGGAGGGTATTGAAATCCTTTGAGGACCTCCAAAGGGAATACAGTATCCCAAGACAAACATTCTTTAGGTACCTGCAAATGAGAGCGGCACTGGAGGTACAATTTAGAGTAAATCCCCCAGCCTGGACAGACGCTACACTCCTCCAAAGGGTGATTAAGTCCGGGGAGGTGAAGGGCTTTATCTCTGGAATATACGCGCAGCTGTGCAAGGAAACCATTGTCAGATCAGAGCATCTGGGTTGCAGGCAGGGGTGGGAAAAGGACGTGGGAAAGCTGACGGATACACAATGGAAAGAAATACTGGAGGTGGGACAGGAGGTTTCAGTTTCACCTGCACAGAGACTCTCCCACCTAATGTTGTTACATAGAGCATATTACACCCCAAAAAAATTATTCCGTTTCGGTGTAAGAACTGATGCTAAGTGCCCCAGGTGTGGGGATGAGGGCGATTTGATACATATGGTATGGAGGTGCCCCAAGCTAGTACGTTACTGGCGGGGGGTTGTGGGCTCTATTGAGGGCAAATGGGGGCTTTCCCTGGAGATGGACGTCAGATTCTGTATTCTTGGATACAGAGTATGGAGACGGGAGGAAGTAGCAGCTAAAATAGCCGTTCTGAGGTGTCTTTACCAGGCCCGGAAGCTCATTATGCAGAGATGGCAAACAGTCCTTCCCCCGGTAGTAGACGAGTGGGCTAAAACAATAAATGAGGTAATATGGAAGGAGAGGGCCCTATATATTAGAAGAGGGAACCTTAAGAAGTTTGAAAAGATGTGGAACCCGTGGTTGGAAAGTCTAGGGTGCCAGGAATAAAGGGAAGGTTGTGGCCCAAGGTAGGGGGTGGGTAATGGAAGGGTGGGAGGGTTGGGGGAAGGGAAGGAAGGTAAAGAGAAAAAGGGAAAGCTTCCGATCGCCTTAGTGTACCATATGATGTATATTCCTTTTGTAGTGGAGTATGTCCACGTGAATATGTAGGTGTTTTAATGCAATATGGTTTATGTGAATTAAGAATTGTTAATAAAGATTATTTAAGAGAAAAAAAAAAAAAAGAAATCCTGAAGGCGGTGATTGGTTTTCGGGGCCCCGTACGCGGCTAGGCTCCCAAAAAGTCCCACACATGTGGTATCCCCATACTCAGGAGAAGCAGCTAAATGTATTTTGGGGTGCAATTCCACATATGCCCATGGCCTGTGTGAGCAATATATCATTTAGTGACGACTTTTTGTAAATATTTTTTTTTTTTTTGTCATTTTTCAATCACTTGGGACAAAAAAAATAAATATTCAATGGGTTCAACATGCCTCTCAGCAATTTCTTTGGGGTGTCTACTTTCCAAAATGGGGTCATTTGGGGGGGTTTTGTACTGCCCTGCCATTTTAGCACCTCAAGAAATGACATAGGCAGTCATAAACTAAAAGCTGTGTAAATTCCAGAAAATGTACCCTAGTTTGTAGACGCTATAACTTTTGCGCAAACCAATAAATATACGTTTATTGACATTTTTTTTACCAAAGACATGTGGCCGAATACATTTTGGCCTAAATGTATGACTAAATTTTAGTTTATTGGATTTTTTTTATATCAAAAAGTAGAAAATATCATTTTTTTTCAAAATTTTCGGTCTTTTTCCGTTTATAGCGCAAAAAATAAAAACCGCAGAGGTGATCAAATACCATCAAAAGAAAGCTCTATTTGTGGGAAGAAAAGGACGCAAATTTCGTTTGGGTACAGCATTGCATGACCGCGCAATTAGCAGTTAAAGCGACGCAGTGCCAAATTGGAAAAAGACCTCTGGTCCTTAGGCAGCATAATGGTCCGGGGCTCAAGTGGTTAAAAAAATAATAGCCTTTACAAGCACTTTAAAAAGAAATCTTAGCCTTAAAAAAAAAAGAAAATCCCCCAGTGTGAATCTGTAAATTGTAAAACTTGCAGGATTGGCATTGAACCAATAGTAGCAGAACCCAAATATCATCTCTATTTAAAACATTAAAAACAGCTGACCACAATAAGTATGCCATACCAAGACAAAGTTATCTCTTAAACATCCAGACAAGAAACATATTTTATTCTAATGATTTATTTACAAGTATAAGGCGAAATTAGCTCTTTTTCTATATACTAGTTTAAAAAAAGAGCCTTTGTCATCCCATATTACTGTGCTTACATTAGTAATCATCTCAACACTGTAGTACATTAATAACAAAAACATCTTTAAAAGACAAGATACATGTGCTTGACAGCGTCACAAACTTTTTTTTTCTTCTTGTATAAAAACAAACTCGTGATAAAGTGTGCCAGTAGACCAAAAAAAAAAAAAAAAGGAAAACAATAAATCGGGCTTATTTAATAGCACATTGCAAAGAAGTGTGCAGTAATTCTATGCCAACCAATGAGAAACTACCTTTAACTAAGAGTTCACTTTCTGTTGCTGACAACACCACTCTATGCAATGTGTTGAAAATTAAGCCCCCCCCCCCCTTTTTTTTATCACATACTGTGATTTTTTTTTTCTTTTGTAGTTTCTCCCCCACTCCTAACATGATATGTTCAGCTTAGTCTTCATGGTCAGAAGAGAATCGATAGGCACTTTATTAAGTGGTGATAACACATCTAAAGTCTTATGTAACAGATTTCATGTCAATGAGACCAATAAAATGACTTGACTTCCTTACAGACATAAAATAAAAATAAAAAACAGGATAAGGATAAAATAAGGATTGGACAGATTATCAGATGACAATGGATCGGAACACAGCTCTGCAGTGACATATTTTGCCTGCCAGTTGGATGCACCCACATTCAGAGCTATCTGATCATCAGTAATGTTTAAAGACGCCCATCAAGCAGTGGTTCACTATGTGTGGCATATGTGCCATTGGTGGTCCATGTTTCCCTTAAAGTTGGTGAGCACCAGGTCAGGGTTTAGGATAACAGTCCACAGGAATATATGGGACCAGGAGTGACAGCTGCCAGTGTGGATGTTATGACCTTCAAGGATAAGTTCACCTTTATAAAAAAAAAAAAATTAAAAATGGACATTTTTGTTGCAGGTAAATAAATGTGCATTTATTTATTTTATTTTATTTCTAGGAGCCTGGAAAGCATTGCACCTGTGATGAGCAGATCACTGGTGCCATGCAGGTCTCCTGCAGACTGAGTGTAAGCTGTCTGCCCCATACATCGTACAGACAGGCAGTTTCACACTGACAGGAAGACTCAATCAACTACCAGAGCGCTCAACAACGCCGTGGTAGTTCATTGAGCACTAGCCATGCCCCGCCACAGGATTGGATTGACAGCAGCTGCAGCCAACGGTTCTCAGCAAAGCCTTTGAGAGCAGGAAGAAGAGAGAGGTGCAAACGGTGTGCTGGATCAAGATGGCAAGTATAAGGAGGGGGTGAGGGTGCGATACACACTGAAATATTTTGTACCCTAATCCAGGAAATGCATTAAGGTAAAAAAATGTTTGGCTTTACACCCACTTTAAAGCTGAACTCCAGCCAGATATAAAAGATACAAATGAATACAGCTCTTTATTGATTATTATTGCATTAGATGCATTATATAAAAAAAGTGTATTTAGCTGTTTGCATGGAGTTCAGCTTTAACTTTACAAGCAAAGGTGGTACTCAGATACCTCAAACATCATGTGACAACACTAATCAAAGTTAAAGTCTTGTTTACATTTGAGGTTGAGAGGCGTAAAACTGTGTATTTAATGCCCCCCCCCCCTCTTAAATTGCAACGTCAGCAAAGGGGGGAGGGTGTATGTATGCTGCAGATCACAACATGGCAAAAGTGATGCCCACTGCCGGGTTTGGCGGGCAGTACCACCCACTAAATGCAGCACAGTTGACTGAATGGGGGTGGTTGCAACATGCTAGTGTGGGGTTTAAGGAGTTAAAACAGGCAGCGAGGAGGCCATAGGATGCCTCCTGATTGCCTGCCAAAACACAGATCACTGTTCAGAGGGCACCACATGTAAATGAGCCCTTAGGGAAAGACTGACTTGTCCACCTGACTTTAAAAAAAGACACTGAGACATTAGCTATTTATCTTGGTAGCTTTTTAAAATGCCATTGGAAATTAGCAGTTCTAGAGGATCCAGGCAGAGGTTCAGGCTTGAACAGCTGGCTGTTAGTGCCAGCCGGCATTCAGCACTAAGCCCAGGACCTGAAATGATCAGCTCCTGGAATTTGGATTTTGCTACAGAGCGCTCAATAGAAGCTCTTCTAGCAGATCATTGTAAACACAGCACTCCCTCATTGAGTCCAGCGACGCTCTGCAGCAACAGATTACTGCTATAACAGATTGGGATATTATAGAAAGAATGTTTCAGGATATAAATGGCCTTCAGAGGTGTGGCAGAAAGATTATGACCACTTATGGGAATTACTACACAAGATGGTCTAGTGATGGCAGCTTTTGCACATTATAACCTGCATTTTCTCATTTACTACGATTCTAAAACCTGGGTAATACTTGTTATCAGATCACAAGAGCTTTTGCTTATAGTGTTGTTTAATTTATGTGGCAAGATTTTCAGAACTGTGTAACAGATTCCTCCATTTCAGGCTCACACCCTATGGGGTACATGGAAGCACAAAGCAAATGTTCTCTGGATCTTGGTGGAATGTTACTCCTGTTAAACATTTTTTTTTCTTTGTTCAAACATTTTCTGCAATCTGTTTTGATTCCTGACTCCCATCTACTATACATGGAGTTGACAGCCAATTTATAAGAACTATCCATAATAATAAGATACGGTTAGGATATTTGTCTTCGGAACCAGTTAAGATATGTCATGTTGGGTCTTGTACTGCCTCAATAGTTGGAAAGCGTTAGGCTTCATGTACACACAGCCTACTGTGACCGCCGGAAAACATGGCAAAATAATGCCACAATTTGCGTTTTCCCATGGCTGGCGGTCAAAACGTTCCTATCCTTAATGTGATTTCTCCGCATTCAGCAGAGGGATATTCAAGCTCCCATAACCACAGCAGCTCTTAAACTCTGGTAAAAGCCTATGTGTACATTGACACACAGGCTTTTACGGAGTTTAGGAGCTTTGGCAAAAAAATGCCAAAAGCTCCAAAACTCAAGTTTAGGAGCTGTAGTGTACGTGAAGCCCTAGATAGGGCGGTACCTCCGTTTTGTTGGCCCCATATACTGGTGACAACATCGCTGAGCAAATGCACTTCAATGACAACACACTGCACCATGTTATCGCAACTTTACTACTGTGGGGGAGTCTTAGGCAGGCCATAGATGATCCACCGATCATCGCTGTCAGCCAATGGCTAAGAGCGCTAATCGGAGTGTTCCGGCAGGGGTTCCCCTGTCAGGACACAATAGCTCAGCGGGGGAGATCGCTGTACTTACATTGGATTGTTAATACAGGAGCTCTTACTGAGCTGTAAGTTTTTTTTTTTTTATTCAGCCCTGCAGGGTTGAAAAAAAATAAACTACTAGTGTGTACTAGGCTTTAGACTTGTGAAGGCAATCATTTCCTTAGTAATAGTTAAGCGTGCAAAAAACAGGAAATATTCTGGTTTAGCTTACACATTTTCTGCCTTCACTGTGCATGAAAGGGGGATCAAATTAAAAATAACGACAAATTCCTAAACATTCTTAGAAATCTGAATATGATGAAAATACATTCCAGAAATAAAAAATGCTTACATAAAATCCAGGCATGTACAACCTACCACTTATAGGGTATTCATGGTTAGGACAAACATTTTTATACAAATTTCTTTGAGATGAAAGGCAATTGTAAGAAAGTGAATATATCACAATTTTTTTCTCCTTTTAGTTACATAACAAATTACAACATAAACATAATCAGCTTTATAACTGCTTAAAAACAAACCAAAGTGAGTAGTGTAAATGATTAAATGACCAATCTTGGGCTGCATAACAAGAAAATAATACTTTAGTCAACTGTTCCACATATGTATAAAAAAAAAATAAAAGAATCCATTAAGTAGAAACCTCAATTCATTCCGTTCCCACAATATATTATGTCAGTAAAAAAGAAACAAAAAGATACATGGCAAAACAAAAACAAAAGCATGGCAGTCAATTCTTGACTCTTCATGAAACTCAGCTGAACGACATGATCTTCGGGGGAAAAAGATTAAATGTCACCAGTGATTGTCTTATCATAAAACATCCTTCCATGTGGATAACACTTCAGACCAAAAAGACAAGGGCAAGGAGACAAGAAGAGAGGTCCATTGTTGCTTCGCCCGTATTGCAAAAGGCACTAAAAAGAAGCATGATGTATACCACAGTACCATTCCATTTAAAAAATAATACAAAGTCTTCCATGAAAATAATTATTGCCTTTATTTGTTTAATAGTGTTCAGTGTTCCTCAGGAATAGAAGGGTCTCCCCTGTTCTTGCGGTAATCGGTTCAGCCGTGCTACCTGAGACGGAGAGGGTGGGACATCTTGACGGAAAGGACCTTTAGACTGAGTGTAATTTGAGTCATAATTGTCTGACCCTTCAGACACCTTTTTTTTAAGCTGCTGTTCTTTCCGCCTCTGCTCTTGTCTGAGAAGTTCTTGGGTTTCCATCATGACCCTGGCATTGAATCCATGTCCACCCATATAGCCATTCCTTGAGCCCTGATAGCTGGAATATCGAGGATTCTCCTTGGCGCTCTGGAAACCCTCTCCAGGGGAATAAGCTTGCTCCCACGAGTCTTGAGAAATAGAGCTAGGATTTTTGCGACTTTGCCTGCATATGGATAAAACAAAGGGTTGTTAGCTTTGAGTGTATGTAAACCTTTACAATGAACGTATCTTATTTGCTACATTAGGTCTGTTAAATCAAACATTAAAAGCATTGTGTTATATCTGTTTGAGAAGTACAAAAAAACTTTACAATATGGTCTTTAAATGTGTACACTTTTGCATATGCCGGTTTAACATTTAATATAATATATGGGAATAGGAGAAGTTCTTGTAGGGGATGGCTAAAGCCAAATTGATTATTCTATCAATAAAGTGACTACTGGTGATCAGGAATTAGGTGATTTGTTTGTGTTGCACCACAAAAGTTCACTATGTCCCAGTTTTTACCTGCTTTATAAATCAATGAGACAAAAAAAATCTAATTGTATAAACAAAGAATAGGCAGTCATTGTGCCTAAATCCATCCCATATCTATGCCTTGGATACAACAGACAATGGTTTTACCATTAATCGTTCAACACAATCTAAAAAAAAAAAAAAAAAAATGATAAACACAATTTTAAACATATACACTGTATCAGGAACATGCAATTAGCGGACCTCCAGCTGTTGCAAAACTACAAGTTCCATCATGCCTGTGGCTGTCAGAGTCTTGCTATACCTCATTGGACTTGTAGTTCTACAACAGCTGGAGGTCCACTAATTGCATATGGTGCACCTTGAAGGCTGGAACTGAGAGACATTGCCATGGACACACTCCTAAACCTTGTGGACAGCCTTTCTGGGAAAAGTTTAAGCTGTTATAGCTGCAAAAGGTGGGCCATCGCAATTGAACCCTATGGACTAAGACGCCATTAAAGTTCATGTGCGTGTAAAGGTAGGTGTCCCAATACTTTTGACAATATAGTGTATGTGTAAAGAAAAAAAAAAAAAAAAGAAAGAAAGCGAGAAAACATTTATATAACAGAATAAGCCAAAACCAAAAAAATAAATCAGCCTTCAGTGTAAATGCAGTCACTATAAAAAAAAAAGCTGAATTCATTAGTTGCTATGAATTGCTGCAGCTTACTAATTATATGACCTTTTTATAGACAGAATAAAAAGAATGAAAGTTGTACAGTAACCAATGACAGCTAATTAGCAAAGTGGACATGCTATTCAAAGCTAATTTCTGATTGGCTGTGATGTACATCATGTACACAGAGCTACATGTCTGCCTTTGTTTCCACTCAATCTCCTTTCTTAAGTAACCACCATCATATTAAGATTTCTTTCACTGTTTTCTTGACAATTGGCAGAGATTATCATCACCTCAACCATCATTATTATTAATCTTATATAAAAATGATATGCATTTATCTTTATTGTTAACAACAACAAAAGTATGAAAAAATACAATTAAAAAAAGGATATAAAAAGGTAGACGATCTTTCTGATAATTGAAGAATAGCCATAAATGGTTATTCCCCCCTCACCTATATGAATACTGTATGTTTGAAGTTAAACCCTTTAAAAGTGAATCCAACAACAGGGAACAGAAGCCGTGATTCTACTGCTTTCATCTTAACAGTAAAGAAAAGTTGAACGAGTTCTAAAGTATAGGCTATAAAGTCCTCCAGCGTCATGGCTGCTGGGACGTCTCATATCAAAGAAGCATCACTGACAACTGCCTCACTGTTCCCAGCAAGCTCCAGGTCTCCCCCACTCCTCTGTCTGATGGATTGCCTTGCTTTGACCCACTTCTAGCAGCCAGGAAGAGTCTCTTCCCCCGGCCTTTCCTCTGAGGAGTGGTATTCCTGACAGTTGTGTCTGGGCTGTTTCTGACGGCTGTGCCAAGCTACATTAGGTTTCAGTACTGTAGGAAGCTGGCTGTGTGAGGACTCCTGTAGATCTGAGGTCATTGAAGTTACTGCCTCAAGGTATAGAAAGCACAGCGTGTGCCAAGAACCTTTTAATTCTATGAAGGTCAGTCTTTGAAACAACCGCTGCTTTGGAATTGCCGGCAGTTAAATAAAAAAAGACAGGGCTGTTGCACATAGTCATACAGTTAGAATGAAAATTCATGCAAAGTGTACTAAGCTGGTGTCTGTATTATGTGCAGAGATGTGCTACTTGACCAACATCTGCAAAGTAAGTGCATAAAGTGCTGCATGATCCAGAAAACTAAAGGCTAATGGCAGCTAAGACAAGACATGCACAAAGTATCAGAAGTTGTAATCTATCATACAAAGTGCATTAGCAGATGTTGGCATAGGATAAAAGTAATTCACTTTAATGTGTGTGTGCAAATATTATTCTGTTTCTCTGCACAAATATGTTTTATATAGTTGCATTACTCTGTATGTAAAAAGAGATGCAAAGAAATTGGTGCAAGAACCTTTATCAAGTGCGCCATTGTCTGTTTAAAATTTTACACACATAAAAAAAATGTGTATTAGGGTTTAAATCAACGTATGGTGCTTAAAGCCCAACTGGGGCCAAAGCCTTTTCTCTTTGTTTTGGATTGGGGGCAATTCGAACCTCTGTCGCTTTTCTTCTTTTTTTGTTTGTTTTGGCAGGGGGGGGGGGTCCAAACTGTGAAGATATCCCCACGCCTTTCATTATGAGTGTATCACAGTGACAGAAAGTGATGTGAAATTTCTCCAGTGAGGACAGAGACAGCAACAGAAACAAATGTGTTAGTGCAGGGGAGGGAATTAGAACCTCCTTAAAGCTTTTAATTGTGCTCTGGTAAGACATTACCTTCAATCATTCGCCTTGTGTCAACAAAGGGAAAATAAAGTGAAAATCCCAGCCAACAGGGTCATATTCAGCAATGAAAACACCTCAAAGGTTAGTTTTCTCAATGATTTAAAAGACAAAGAAAAATGGGCTTCAACTGAAATTGTTGTATAGTGCACAGACCACAAATGATCAGTAATGCTAATTGTTATGTGTCTTTAACAGTCACAGATTAGAAGAATGAACAGTAAAACCTTGTCTTAGGTTCCTCAAGAAGGAAAGATGAAAGAGTCCTCCCAAATCCCAAGTATGCTACCTCAACACCCAATCATTTTGAAAAAGAGAAGATAAACTGTTGGGTTTCCCTTGATACATTCTATTATTAAACCTGATTAGCAGCAGAAAATAGGGTAGTGGGACTGCTACAGGGTGAGGGATGACACATACTTATCTCCACCAGCAGTATATAATGGACAGAGTCAAATGACCTGACTGGGGTTCAACTTAGACAGCCCAATTTTATTGTATGTTAATGGGGGAAAACTGAAAATTTTGCTCATTTATTGTTCGATAACTGGTTTTATTTCCGTACACAAAACACATAAATATGGTCCATGAAAAGTAGAAATACAATGTGTAACCAGTCTTTCCACATTTGCAATTGGATGCAGCAATTGCAGAAACTGATAACATCGCTGAAAGATGCTCGCTGACGGCATGCTCAAAATACATCTGACAGTAGCTGACATGATCTTCACTGATCTTATTACTGGAATAAGGTAAAAGCCTGGGGCAGGATCTTATAATTGGTAAGAAGGACCTATCAGGTGAGCCATCTCCACGGCTTGTACTTATACAAGAAAAAAAAAGTAAAAAAGAAAAAAAAGAAAAAGAAAAAGAAAAACCAGCTCGGAGGGAGGTCAGCTTGAACCAGACTTGAATAAGTCATGTAATTGCATTGCCAAAAGAAAGAAAAAGTAAGAAAAAGTAAGGAAGGACAACCATCAAACTGAGGTGAAGCAGTCTATTAGACTGTAATGTTTAGATTTCCCTATTACATTAAGTCCCCTGTAACAATGGTCCCCAGGACGAATAGAGAGGGTAAACCTCCCCAGCGGGGATACAGCCAGCAATACCTACCTGATAGAGGTTTCAAAGCCCAAATCTGAGAATCTTAAAAAATCCACCCCTACAGTACCCCCCCCCGTACTGCAAATGCTAAATACTTGTTATATTTAGTTTAGGGGGCACATAAAGTATAAATACTTACCCCTATTCTTCGCTCTAGCAGGGTCTCTCCAACGCTGTGTTCGGTTCTGTAAGCTGAAGACAAAAGTAACGAGAGAAGCTTTTGTCTTCACAATCCTAGAGTCAGCTTCCACCAGCCCTGGTGTATGGACTGAAAGGACCTTTTAACCCTTTCATTATGGTTCTCTTTAACCTTGGAATAGAGATAGATATATAAAGATATATATCTATATATATATATCTATATATAGATATAGATAAACATAATTTCTAGCCCCTTTTTAATTCATTTATGACATCTTGAAGTGCCTTATCCTGTGCTGATCTTTGTTTCTGTAAGCTCCAGTTTTGTTTTTTAATTCCTGGTGTGGGGATTTAACATTTACCTGTTTTAGATATTCTTTTTTTGTACTCTAATTGGTTTTGGGGAACCTGTTTTTATAGGTCCTGCAATCCTCTATTTATGATAGGTGAACATGAACATAAACCTTTGTGTATCATATAAAACAAATTTAGCTTTCCTAAATTATTATATATAATTTATATTTGCTTATACAATGTTGCAGTAATAAAACCTCAATGCTATGATACTTACCTAACAGAAAAATTGCCTTTAGTGCAGCGGTTTTATTTTTTTTTTAAACGCATTTGTCCAGTTTACATTTATTTCTGCCTAAAATTACATGAAATCCTCATGTAATTAAATATAAACTCATAAAATCACAACTTTTTATTGCGGGTAAATCCTGAGTGTGGCAAAGCGAATAACATGAATTTGACAGAAAAGCCCTGTGACTCATTTCATTCTCATTGACATCCTTTAATTTAATTGGGGATCACATGGCATTAGTGAATTTTCATTACAGCCAGAGCCCTTCGATCATCATATTGCTAATTGGAATCGGATCAGCTGGTCATCTAATCCAAGTATAATATCAATATATTTTCATTACTGTATATGAATTAAGCTAACAGTTAAATGCAGTGAGCGTTTAATGAGCAACATAATCTACTGCAGCTCCAAAAAAAATTTAATGGCTCAGCCTAGAGCAGTTGTAGAGGTTTCATATACAATCTAGTGGGCATATATTACAATAATAATAAGGATAGAAAAAAAACAACAGTGAACCCTCTGGCACAATATCAATAATGCCACATGCTTTAATTAAATAAAAGATTTAATAAACCTGTGGGCAATGCCAAGAAAGGCAAGAAGACATTGTACCCAATATGGAATGAAGAACAAATGTTCAACATGGCCACCTCGGAGAAATATTAAATCAGAATGGGGATCTAGGCAAGGTTTTGGCCCTTTTATGAACATTAAAAAGAACTGCAATAGACACAGAGAAGTTGCCCTATTTGTACTGTACTGGCAAGGGCCCATCAGACACCAACTTCCTGCCACAAGTGCATTGTCCCTTGTGAACCTGTGAAGTTACAGGCAGGTGCACTGTTTTGAGCAATTGCAGTATTTCCCTAGCTTACTGCAGGAGCATGAAGGTTTTAGCTGAGCCACCTAGACATCCACCAGGCCCTAGGCTCCTCCCTAGGTTGCCTTCTTTAGGAAATGTTAAGCAGTGGATACTAATGGCAATATATTTTATACAAAATCAATTTAAATAAGAGCCAAGTAAGGCTATTCTTACCCCGTGTACACCTATGAATCTCCATTATCTCCATCCTCTGTGCTGCACATCACTGACCCTAGTGGAAAGCTGATCTACAGACTGACATGATGTAGGATCGACTTTGAAGTAAATGGATGGTGCATATAATATATTAGTGTGTATATGAAAGTGCGGGTGGGGGTGTGGTAGGTAGAAAAAGATGAGTACACAAAGTATATCTATACTGTGAAGTCATTTTTACTTGCACTATTATTAAATATGTATAAATGTAGAGATTACCTAAATGGAAAACAACATCGTACAATCATGTCATCATGGTCAGCTTGGGTCCTCAAACACATTAGATGTGACATGTTTTGCAGACATGCTTTGAATCAGGTAGGTAACATTGTTGACATCAATCCTGACCTGCAGCTGGAATGCATGCCTGGTTTGTTGTGGTCACTGAATGCATCAATTTTAGTAGACATGGCACCTTGGATATCTTCAGTAAATGCAACACAGCTGGCCAATATAGACATCTGTGATGGCTTTCATTGACTCAAAGTCAACCTGTCTTTGAGAGTCAAGAGTAGCTGTCCATCCCAGACTAACCCATACTGCATTACTTATGTAAGCTGTTTTACGATAAACCACTTAAGGCCAACTGGGTGGCCTTCGGCAGCTTGGGACCTAACTATCTCAGATCATATATTCTTCTGATTCAGACCAGATATCGCTCTTTCACTTTAGGCTTGCATCTTGTTTTATCCAAGCGTCTTCCACACATTTTTTAATACTTCTGTGCAGTAGAATTCCCAGAACTTGTTCTATGTCAGTACTAAAAAGTAGAATCCTGTATTCTAGCTAATTCTGCAATAATTCGTTTAAACGTGTGACAGAGTGCATTCCTTGCATAAGTTGTGCTCTTGCTGCTTGCATTATGTCTTCAGGAACAGCTGTTACAGTATCTCGTTCAGCAAACAGCTACCTCTTACAATCAAGTGTTTACAGAACATATTATGGGTCAGCACAATGCCAAGATTTATGCCTCTTTTCCTTCTTCGTCTCCTTTGAATGGCTGCTAGGAAAACTTTACCATAATTGTACAACTTTTAGGATCAAAGGCTTGCTGGCGGTGACGAATTGCAATGAAATGCTGGCTTAAAACTGAAATGTGTTCCGTTAAGAAAAAATGTGAGAAGACTTCTACCGGAATCTAATTGAAGAAAGTTATTAGTCTGAAATGAAAACTGGCTAATTCGCACTCTTGGTGCAGACGCATGCATTTTTCCAGCTACGGACCAATATTTGTAGTCAGGCGGTTGTCTTTGTGACCTCCAAGCATTTGGTTTTCAATAGAGAAAGCTTTATGTTTAATAAAAATTCCATGGATCACCGATTTTAAATGCTTTGAGTGACTATCCGTGCTTATCTTTTTCACCCTCCCTGTATAGTCAGAAGGACTCTCGCTTATCTTCCTTTTTAAACGGACTTCAGCCTTTCAGTTTCATATGTACAAAACACAAACATATGTGGAAGTCATTTCACCGGATGGGGGGATATTTGATTGGACACAAGTTTTCACCACAGAGCCGCTTTTAAAGCAGACCTAACGGTAACATTGCAACCTTCATCAACAAATTCCTAACATGTCAAAACATACAAAACCAGCATCATCTTTGCAAAAAGCATTACCTTTTACCATTATTAGTCCTAGAGCTCCAGTCAAGTGTACCCAACCCAGTGTGACTTTACCTAGAGACCTCCAGTCTCTTAAGGTGCATTCTGGGAGAATGAGGTAATCAGTCTGCTGCAGGCAACAGGTTATCAACAGAAGGTTTTCAATTTTTCCAGTCTTAGCTCTGCACTCGAGGGTAAAAACGATTTGTTATCCAAGGTACTGGATGTGACATACATTACTAATTATATGTCCACGCAATCAGAACATAAAATCAAGCTTTACTCCTTATTCAATAAAATTACTGTAACGAGTATGATTTTTGTGCGTTTGTAATATGTTAATAAAATTTACACAAAAAGTGACACTTGTTAAAGTATTTTTATTGAGTAAAATATAAAGGTTGATTTTATGTTCTCTGATTGGATGGACATAGAATTAGTAGTGCATGTCACAGCTATTATGTCAGTTATGAAATACTGCAGGCAGGAGGAAGGATTTCCCAAGTCTCCCATCCCACAGTGATCATTCACTTAGCCTGCTGCAACATAGTAATTTTCTTGTAGCTAGTGGTAGCAGCAAGGCTGATGTAAAGCCAGCCAATACATGGAACAGAATTCTCCTGGTACAGCAGGGCCTCGGCTTGGCCGAACTTCGATGCATGTACGGGTAGGCTGGTTGTACAGAAGTCAAATTTACCAAACAACTTCTGTACAACTGCCCTGTTGGATTTTTTTCAGCTCCACAGAGCCACCTACAGCATTGATCTGTGTACTCAATGGCATGGAAGCTATCGGAATACAATAGATCAGCAGGGAGCATTCCCCATCCACATTGAGTGTGTGGATGGGAGAATCGAATCATTTTTTGCTGGTTTAACGAAAAAAAAAAAAAAGACTCATCTATGGGCTTCTTAAATGAGACAGCAGGTGGACATACATACAAGACCATAAATGCAGTTGCATAGGTATGTAGATGTACTCAACCATGTCAGATCTGGAACAGTAACTCAAAAAGTAGGTGCAGGCTCTGGATCATGCCTGATGATTCCCAATGTAAAGGTAAATCTGTCCCTTTCAGAGATGATAATGAACTAAACACTGCTGCTTTTCATGATCCAATAGTATGGGGTCTGGTAGTAGGTCCTGTTCTTGGAGGGGCTGTGGAAGAATGGCTTGTTGAATCTGAATAAATTACCTTGTTATAGTAATACATGCTATCTGCAGGTGGAATATAACTGTGGAATGGATAACAGGGACCAGGTTTGAACGATGTGACCCTAAAAGACCCCAGATTCTGGTGATCTCTATTGAGATTGATCCTTATGACCATATCGTTAAAAAAACTTCACAAGTGTATTCTATGTTTAATACAATTCTACCTTCTCAATCTTATGTTCCTTAAAGACTTGCCTTTCCAAGACCCAAACTGGAAACAATTCTCCAAGTAGGGACACTTACCTGGAGTTCATTGTCACCCCACTTTTTTCTGCCCTAATTTTATATCATAAATCAGTGAAGCCTTTCTTGCCAAATAACCAAATCAAACTTTCATTCTCTAAGTGACAATGTTTATCACAGGTCTGAATGAGACTGGCTTTTAAAGACAGTTCTTATTTCTGAGTTTTTTTTTAAAGAGCATTCAGTGATATGAGGAAATAAGAGGCATCCAAACCACATGTTGCCTTCCTATACAATTCTATCTATATTTGGCAGAAGTTGCCAGAGTTTCCTTGTAGACACACACAATAAATCCCACAAACTAAATGCAGGAGACCTATACTTGGGGGGTTGAAAGGTTTCAAAACTGCTTTACTTCAGCAATTACACAGTGAAGACCAAGAGACCAAAATGTGTGGTAAAATATTTCACAGCACTGCAAAGCATTTAGCACTGACGCGAACGTCCGCATTTCACGGATAAACATAAAACACAGAGAAGAGGAAGGGCTGCTCTTATGTTCAAAACACACATGTGTATACACACATGTTATTTCCATGGAAGTATCAATTTGAAACCTGTTTTTCTATTTTTGAAAGGCATTTCCCCTAAAGCCCAAATAAACTTTCAGTTTAAATCAGCTAAATCCTTCCTGGCGTATCAAAAATAAAACATGTATAAGGTGTGCAAAGTCCTTCAGTTTGCTCACAGCCAGAGTAGAAAAGCCTGCCACCTGCAAAGAAAGACTTCTGCCCTCTGTTTGGAAATATGGGTCTCTCTGCAGGGTCCAATACACCCTCTGCTAAGTCAGTGGTAGAGCTCTCCAATCAGCAAATATCATGCCCCATGCTGATTGCAGAGCTAAAAGTCTTATTTAGCAGAGGGCATGTTGGACCACTGAAGAGAGACCACGTACAGCATTCTGGGAGGGGACAGGCTTTTTTAATCAGGCTGTGGGCACTCCTTGTAGAAAACAAACTGTAAACGCCTTTGTTTTCATGCTCTTGAAAGCTTAAAGCAGACCGTCAGTCATGTTTTTCAACTTTCCATCTATTAAATCTTCTGCTCTTGTTGTTTTAACTTTGGATAGTAAAACATTTTTTTTTCTGCCAGTAAATACCTTATACAGCCCACTTCCTGTTTCTTGTCTGGTAAAAAGCCTAGGCTTATGACATCATACACAACGCTCTCTAATTCTCGTGTGAGTTTGCAAGGAAGGGAGGGGGGATGAGTCATAAGAGGGCCAATAAGAGATGCAGAGCTGGAGGTGTGCCTGTGTGTGTCAGACTTAATGGAGGGAGATTTAGATTGTAAGTTCTTCTGAGCAGGGCCCTCTTAATCCTATTGTATTGTATTGTATTATAACTGTATTGTCTCCCTTTTATATTGTAAAGCACTGCGTAAACTGTTGGCGCTATATAAGTCCTGAATAATAATAATAATAATTTCTGCAGCATATCTGGCAAGTACAGAATCACGTTATATATAAAATAATATGCAAAGTGGTTGGAGGGAAACTTCAGAATGGCAAAGATGTTTTTATTTCAATTTATGTGAACAGACTGCATTGCCTCTTTAAACTGAAAGATCATTTTGAATTAACAAAAAACTACCAGAAAACCTCTAATTAAGCAAAAATGCAAGCAAAGATGATACAAGTCTATAAACACAATATGACAATTGAATAGACCAATACAGCTATATCCAAAAAAAAAAAAAAAACAAAAAAAAACATGGCTGCATTCTAAAAAAGAACACTGATAGCTGCATACTAATCCATTACCAAAAAAAAAACCAAAAAAAAAAAACAGTCAATGTAAACTGCACTCACAGGGCCAGTGTAGTGTGTAGAGTACCAGAAAAAAAAGTCTGTGGCTGTCACAGCTTCTGTGAAATTGATATTAATGGGAAGTCTGAGGTTCTTTCAACTGATATTTCAGCCCTGCTAATGGATATTCCACAAAATGTAAATGATCCAAGTCTGCATTCAACCTGAACAGAGACAAAAGAGGCCAATTCTACAGCACAGATTTATGGGTACAGGCTCACGGTAAGGAGCCAAGAAGTTTATAGTGACACTACCTCACTGTGTGAGCGATATCCATTATCCTAGCATGAGCGATGGGGAGCGATGGGGAGTGATGGGGGCCATGTTACCTGGGTAATGAACTGTACTGGCGCTGGGCTTGCTGGAAGCTGTCCCGTTCCTCCTGTCTTTGCCTCTGCATCTGAACTTCCACAGACACTGAATGCCGTCCGCTCTGATTATATGTTGTTGTGTTTGGCTGGGGAGAAACAAGCAGGGCGAAAAGTGATTTTCGAGCAATATACAAGGACGTGGGCAAGGTTGTTAGTCAGTACATCATGTGGATACAAGGCTGGACATTCTCTCAGCTGAAGACATTTTCACAATATGCTTGACAAGAAACGTCAAACAGTTTGACAAGTAAAAGATGGCTACTTTGGCAAGGCACGCTTCTGACTGCTGTTATTTAGATTGGCTCAGAAAAGTAGGCTGGATTGTAAACATTTAATTTTCCTTGGAGTGCGAGAAAGTAGTTCAGAACTTTCAGAATGCTTGCTGCAGTAATTACAAAGGCACGAAACCTCGACTTCAAGTACCTTTAAAACACCCCGCTGAACAAGGGTCTCTGGGGTTTCAGTAAATGGAACCACAGTATGTTAGTTATTTACTGAAAACATCTCTATTATGTGGTCCTAGAAAATGCAAACAAAAGGTCCAAAACCTCTGACAGCTCCAGAGCTACACTGACAAATAACTGGGGGAGCCACACAAAATCTAATAAAATTACCATGGAAACTATAAAAGGGCCACTGAGCAAAATGATAATAAAACCAAAAGTTTCTTTATATTAAAGGAAGATTAATAATGATTACATGAAGTACATAAAATATCCCACATCGGCCAGGAAATTCTGAATTTTGGTATTTATTCAACTTCGCTATGAAGTACAATTGCTCGACATTAGCTGTCATGGGTACATAGTTTGGAAAAAAAAGACACAAGTCCATCTTGTTCAACCAATAGAATTGGTCATATTAGCACAAGTGGCAGCAAATAGAAGTTGTCAGGTTTCTTTTATGGGATTACTTAACAGAAAGCAATTTACCACTTACTGTACTTGACCTCTTGACCTCAAATAGCAACTTCTTTTAAAATGTACACCATATTTTCAAAAGTATTGGGACACCTGCCTTTACACGCACATGAACTTTATTAGCATCCCAGTCTTAGTCCATAGGGTTTAATGTTGAGTTGGCCCACCCTTTGCAGCTAAAACAGCTTCAAGTCTACTGGGAAGGTGGTCCACAAGGTTTAGGAGTGTGTCTATGGGAATGTTTGATGGTTCTTCCAGAAGTGCATTTGTGAGGTCAGGCACTGATGTGGACAAAATGGCCTGGCTGGCAGTCTCCACTCTAAATTATCCCAAAGGTGTTCAATCAGGTTGAGGTCAGGACTCTGTGCAGGCCAATCAAGTTCCTCCACCCCAAACTCACTCATCCATGTCTTTATGGACATTGCTTTGTGCAATGGTGCGCAGCCATGCTGAAATAGGAAAGGGCCATCCCCAAACTGTTCCCACAAAGTTGGGAGCATAAAATGGTCCAAAATGTCTTGGTATGCTGACGTCTTAAGGAGCTCCCTTCACATGAACAAAGTGGCCAAGCCCAACCCCTGATAAACAATCCCACACCATAACACCCCCTCCACCAAATGATTTGGACCTGTGCACAAAGCAAGGTCCTTAAAGAGGAGTTCCACCCGAGGTCCAGTAAAAAAAAAATTAAAAGTCAGCAGCTACAAATACTGCAGCTGCTGACTTTTAATTGGACACTTACCTGTCCCAGGGTCCAGCGATGCAGGGGATCGAAGCCCCGCTCGTCTCCCCCTCCGTTCAGCGGCGCCGGCATTGCAAATGTGGGCGCCGGGCGCCGTGATTGACCGCTCAGTCACCTGGGACCTGTAATGGGTCCCAGATGATTGACAGGAGGGAGGGAGCAGAGCTGAGCCCTTCCTGTGCCGAGGGGGAAGTGATGTCACCAGCCCAGGCACTGGAAGAGGCAGACTGCGAGGGACCACCTAGCAACAGGCATTTAGAGGTAAGTAAAAAAAAAAAATATCCAAATGTTTTTTTGTATTTTTTTTTTTAATTTTTCGTGTATTTTTTTTTTTTTTGGGTGGAACCCCACTTTAAAGACATGGATAAACTAATTTGGGGAGGAGGAACTTGACTGGCCCGCACAGTCCTGATGTCAACCCGATAGAACACCTTTGGGATGAATTAGAGCAGAGACTGTGAGCCAGGCCTTCTCATCCAACATCAGTGTCTGACCTCACAAATGCGCTTCCGGAAGAATGGCCAAACATTCCCATAAACACACTCCTAAACCTTGTGGACAGCCTTCCTAGAAGAGTTGAAGCTGTTATAGCTGCAAAGGGTGGGCCAACTCAATATTAAACCCTACGGACTAAGACTGGGATGTCATAAAAGTTTATGTGCATGTAAAGGCAGGCGTCCCAATACTTTAGGTAATATAGTGTATGTGTGGGTAAAAAAAAAAATATATATATCTATGCAATACACGCATATTCACAACATTCTACTTCTTTAAAAATGCTGCAGAACAAATACCTGTTTATCTGCTAGAAATTGAATGAATTGTTAACTTCCTGTTTGAGCTACTGTACTGAAATCCTAAGCACAGTTATTAGTCATGTGTAGCTCTTCTTTACTGGACTACAAAAAAAAACTAAAAACTTATGTTAAGGGGATGAGGAGTTCTGTAGTTCTGTAGGCGAGAACTCCGGTAGGGCTGAGAGCATTGTTTGAGTTTTTAGCGCAGCACAAAGCAGTGTTATCCGCTCAAACAGAAAGATAGGAGCTCATTGCATTTCCGGCAGGAACAACAGCTAGTTTTCTGTTCTTGTAGCGTTTTTAAAAAGACACAGAGAAATGCGCATGTATTGAAGAGATGCACTGAGCAGGTTTTTTTTTTTTTTATTTTGCTCAGAAATATATAGGTTTGCTTTTGTGGCTCTTAACAGATCCACCACCATCCATCTACATTCGGCCACCAAAAGGGATGACATTGGTCTGTTTTACTTCCATCACCAGACAAATGTTTCCATTCTGATCAGTCAATGAAGCTCCTTCTGAGAAGGAACGGAGGCACCCATGTGTAAGGGGCCCATAGATCCTTACATAACCTGTAGTGCTCAGATTCCACAAGATGTAATTCCTGGCTTGCATAACTGTTACATTTCCTTTTGGTACACTAAAAATAGAACGAGGAGGTGGTGTGCTTGTGGGGCTAGTGAAATAATTTAATTGACCGATCACGTTGGAAACAAAAACAGGTACATAGCAATCCGCTTTTTTAAAAGCAAAACAAAAAAAAAAAATTCTGTTTGTGATCGTAAAAGGCACATTGATCCACTTTATCCAAAGGATACTCCCACCTGAAAAAACACATCTCATCACATATCTAAATATGGAAGCTATCAAACCAACATGGCAGCATCTCTCTGCCCTCTACCATACAAAGCCCTCTTCTGGTAGTAATTTGGGGGGCTGTGAACCTAATGAAGAAATGCACAAACAGACATATTCCAGTTGCAGTGTAAATAATGACACATTACTTCAAAGAACAGGTCTAGGAATTCCACTACAATGACTCTTGCCTGTGTCCAGCCACGTCGGCTTAAGCAATATTGGCAATTTTCCTTGCATGACTGAGCTATCAAGATTTCCTTATGTGGCTAATTTGGGGGATTACTAGAGGAGCTTGCTGGGGGATTTTTTAGGCAATTAGATTTATAGACATAAAAACAATCAGGTATTTTCTCTTGAAAGTCAATTGCTTAGAAAAGGAAGCAATGCCGATATTCTGTTGATATCATATCTCACTAAATGTATCTTTAGTTATTTATTTCATGTTTAATTAAACCCATTGTAGACTGATTCAGGACACTTTGGCAATCATACTGCCCCCTTCCCCCCCTACACACACACACTATGGGACATTAGGCCACATTCACACCTAAGCATTTTAATGCACTTTACTTTTCAAGCATATCAAAATTAGTATGTTGCAGAATGTGTTTTGAAGTGGTTGCAATATTTGTTACTCGTGTTAAAACACATGTGAATCTGTCCCAAACGTAGGATCAGAAAAGCATCCAGATATTCTAGCTAGACTATAACTAAAGCTGCAGCACTCTACACAGCCAACATCCTAGTATGACTTTATTGCATAGGTTGGTACTTGGGTGCTGTCAAGAACTAGCAGATAGTGACAAAAATGAAGCTTCACTATAGTAGGGGGTCACACCAGGTTACTACCAGTAGATCTAACAACCATGCATAAGGGCATGGTTAAAAAAACACAAGTGGAATCAGGACATGTAGAGGTCAAGAATGGTTAAACAAGTAGTAGAGGTTGCAACTAGCTACCATGTGGGAATGGCACCTTAATCACACCTATAAGCTATTAAAATGTTACAAAACCCACAACAGTAAAAATCAGTCTGTATATGCACTAAAGCATGCTTGTTATACTGTGGAACCTAAGGGGTTAATCCTCCACACTATATAAAAAGGCTTTTTGATCCTGTCTTCTCTGATCCTCCCCTTCTTCCACAGTCCCCAAACCATCTCCTGTGAGTACATAGTCTTGGGGGAATGTCTGCACATGCTCAGTTTGGTGTACTTGGGAGGGTGCATGTGATCAGGGTTATGCAGCTTCATAAAACAGTCAGACTAGAATGAAAACTCCTCCTACAAGCTTTAACCAGCGCTCGGCCAGACACTGATAGAAGTCACAAGACTGCTATATACTGCTGATGAGAAAAGGTATTTAGCAGTTTGCATTTACTAAAATAATTGCATTTCCATGTTCTGTGTACTGTGGGAGACCAGATATAGTGAATGCAGGGTCCTGGGTTTAATAACACTTTAAAGGCCTTAAAATGTATCTATGGTTAAAATGTAAAATTATATATTAATTTCCATGTTAAATTTGAATTATTTTTAGCCTACACCTATACAAATGATCTTGAAGTTTCAAAACTTAAGCCTAGTACTCACTACTAGCTTTTTATTTGTTCAACCCGCAAAAAAACCTGATAGCTCAGATTGGAGCCGACGTATTAACAATCCGATGTTAGTACAGCGATGTCCCCTACTGAGCTTTTGGGTTATGACCCCCGCCAGAACACGCCAGTCAGTGCTCTCAGCCAATGGCTGAGAGCGCTGATCAGGAGTTATTTGGCTGCTGGTTTTCCAGCATGCTCGTCCGACAGCAGCCAGCCAAACTGCCGGCTGCAATACACGCAGGCCAAACATCGGACATTTTTTATTGAACCAGCTGATGTCTCCCGACATTTGTGAAGAATCCCCCACATTTACTTCCTTGAATCATGTGACACATACTGCATTCACTATACCCTGTGAATATGTGCTCCTTGTGTCACATATTTCACAGAATCTGCCTTCTGAACTACAAAACATGCAGGGAATCCAGGAAGTTGGTAAACAGAGATTTTGTTGGAAGAAAGTTTATATTGAATTGTCAAAAATAACTATCAATTGTATTGCCATTACAATGCTGATGTTATAAAATGAGAGTGTATCCTGTGACAATAGATCACTTTTAATGGGCAACAAGAGTGTGAAATGAGCTGCTCTCAATCAGCATACATAATGACATAAAGGGAGTCCACAGTGCTGGACACAGAAATCTAGAGTGAGTGAGGACCCAGAGGAGGCTACATCTAAATATACTGATCTAGTTCAAAGTTCAGGAGCAGGAATAACAGCAAGAAGCTCTACAGAAAAGCCGCCAACTAAACCCCTCGAATTACCTGACCGTCCTATTGCCCCTGTGACCTTGCTGAGGATAACCACCAAGCACCCAGATGGATATATGCACTACCGAAAAGGAAGGCATAACTATCAGCTCTTAGTTAACGTTTTCTCCTTTTTTAAAAGCATTAGATATCCACTAATTCCACCCTTAAAATGCATATTTTGTAAGACAGCAGCATCTAATATTCAGAATTGTAATCGGTAACATGGCTTGCATCTACCCAACAGCTCTTCTAAATCTTTTCAATCTTTTTTTCTTGCATGCTGTGTAATAGGCATTGAAAGTTTCTGCATAAACACAGATTATAAAAATCTCTGAAAAACGCACAATGTCAGTAGAGCATTTACAAAGCAGTGCCGGGTCTAATTGGAAATATATAATTATATGATAGATTCAGTAGAGGGAATTGAATTCAAGCCATTGTGCATCAAAATTACAAGCCAGTAGCTCAATAGCTCAAGAGATGTCCTTGAATAAGTTCCCATCTTGCATATGGAGGTTACTAAGGGGAACAGGCAACAATGTTTTTTTTTCTTATTAAAAGCAGGCAGCAATGGATAGCAGATGTAATAATTCAGACAGAATGTGAGACTTTTGTGCTACCCCCTGTGCAGTACACAAGCACAGATTGAAAGTAATTCTCTGAAGGGCATTATGACTAAGCTAATGTATTGCAGGAGGCACACAAATGTATGACTGCGCGAGGAACTGACGGCTGTAAACTCAGATCTTCAAAGATCTTTTGCCTGAAAATGAACGGAAACCATTAAAATCCCAATATGTTATGCCTTCAAAGAAATTAAATCTTGAGGCTGAAACTCTATTTCACGAGAAAGTGGATATTTTGATGATTATTTATTAAAAATTGGAGTTTTTTGTTAAAAGTTTTTTAAAACATTTTTATAATCTTTATTACGATGGAAACATTTTTTTTTTCAGTAGCAACTAAACTTTAAAAAGATCTTGTAAAGTGATTGGATACCTAGAAATGCCCTATGAATGAGGATAATGCAAATGAAGCTGCCCCAGTCACAAAAAAGTTGGAAAAAATATATAAAAATGCGGCGCCAAGCATATACAAGTGAATATACAGTATATATTATGAACATATCTCACGGCAAAAAAACACATATATTGTTGAACATATAGCAAGCTAAAAAGTCCATTAGTGACAGTGTTCCCAACACCAAAAAAAATGCTTTTAAATGAAGCTTCTAGTTCTTCCACCACAGGTGCTCAATGGAATGGTGGCAACTCACCACAAGTGTTTGACCACTTTTTAAGGTAGGTCAAATTGCGCATTTGGAATAACAAATTTATTCCCACTGCCAATACCACTCCGCTCCAATGGACCCCTCCAGATGAAGCTAGGGCACAAAAATTTACTCCACGGGAGACAAGAGAGAAAGTCTCATAGTGTAGTACATTTAATAAAATTAAAAAGCAATGACAAAGTAGTAAGTTGCACTCACATGTAAAAGTGCCTGCCTGGCACTAGGGGAAACAGCATGTGCGGATCTGGCTGGTTCCTAACGCAGTAGCGTGCATTTCGTGTCCCGCTCATAGGGGTAAAGCCTGGTGTGGGGTGACAAATCAGGACCCGGAAGTGGCAAATCCTCTGCTCCGACGTATGTTTCGCTGTAAATGGTGTCTTCAGGAACTTCCAGGTCCTGATTTGTTGATTTGTCACTTCTGGGTCCTGATTTGTCACCCCACACCAGGCTTTACCCCTATGAGCGGGAAGCAGAATGCACGCTACTGCGTTAGGAACCAGCCAGATCCGTACATGCTGTTTTCCCTAGTGCCAGGCAGGCACTTTTACATGTGAGTGCAGCCTACTACTTTGTCTTTGCTTTTAAATTTTATTAAATATACTACACTGAGACTTTCTCTCTCATCTCCCGTGGAGTTTTTATGCCCTAGCTTCATCTGGAGGGTCCATTGGAGTGGAGTGGTGTTGGCAGTGGGAATGAATTTGTTATTCCAAATGCGCAATTTGACCTACCTTAAAAAAGTGGTCAAAAACTTGTGGTGAGTTGCCACCTTTCCATTGAGCACCTGTGGTGGAAGAACTAGAAGCTTCATTTAAAAGCATTTTTTTTGCTGTTGGGAACACTCACTAATGGACTTTTTAGCTTGCTATATGTTCACCAATATATGTGTTTTTTTGCAGTGATATATGTTCATGATTTTGGTTCATGATATATACTGTTTATTCACTTGTATATGCTTAGCGCCACCTTTTATATTTTTCTAACTTTAAAAAGATCTTGCATTTAAAGCTGAACTACAGTCTGACCAAAAATAATATTTAATAAATGTTTGGATTTGTTTTTTTATATACAACTACCTGAATGCACCTTGATACATGGAGGGTCAGCACTCTGAACCCATCAGGGGTTCATTGTTTGGCACAGTGCTTTCAGTCTAACTTCATGAAAAAGGCTTACAGTACCTCGCAGGGATCAATTGCTGCTACTCCTTAAGTATTCATTCAAAGGAAGGGACCAGAGTGTATTAAAGAACTGCAGAATAGTCTACAGAGATGCCATAGACCTCGCTAGGCTACCTGGAATGGGCATCTGAATGACACAGCTGGCCAAAATGTAACTGTAAATCCTTTCGAAGGTAAAACATTTTGTGCGTAAATATTTCAGCTGTACTATGTGTTGGTGTTATAAACTTGGGTCATACCACTCCATGCAGTTGATTTAGTTTGCTCATCACACTACAAAATGCTGATACAAATATCTAGCAGAGATCCTGGACTGCTTGTCATATGTCCTCCATTATATCTCTACTCCCCAGACTGGGGTTGCAGCATGCTCTTTCCTGACGTCTTGCAAGACTTCAGAGGCAGTAAAGGAAAAAGAAGCAAGGACGTACGTGATCATTTTCTTGGGATATTTAATAATGGCTGCTTAATAATACAATGTGCACAAGGAAAACAGGAAAAAGTAGGAGGTACGCAGGGGAGCTTGCAGCTCCAGTATGCCATTGCATTACACTGAAATGGAATTTTCTTTCCAATATGAATATACTACATTGTTCGCTTTAACAGTTTTCAGTCTAGTATAATATAGACTTACTTAAGCTTTCTGTGAGTATTTGTTGCAGCAATTTTAATATTTAAAGTGAACCTGTGCTTTATCAATGCAGGGCAAAGCAAGAAGGTGACCTAATTGCCACTGTCTCCAGCTGTACATACCTCACTTCCCATTGCTCTCTCACCAGGAGCAAAGAGGAATACTTGGTATGAGGAGCATGTGACTCATTTCTCCCCTGTATGGGCACTAATGCTTGAGGATGTCAAAAGAGTCCTCAACCCCATGTGAGCTGCTAAAGCTTACATAGTTTCCTCTCTTTGCTGCTGGCGGATTAATAGAGTGGTTGAAGGCGAGTATATAGGGAGGGTAGCCGTTGAGCCTGTTGCTTACCCCTACAGGAACATTAGACAGTTTTTCTTTATGTCTCAAAAAGTCAGTCTTCCCAAAACTTCAGCTTTTGGGGGATGCTAGAAAATACATTTAGGTCACAGCTTCTTACATCTCACAAAGATTCCAGTTGCAAGATCTATGAAGATACATTTCTCGGTGTGCACACTACCCTCATCAATTACTAAGTGATTTGGTAGATGAGAAGCTGGATCATCAAGCATATGTATATAGCATGATGTGAGGGCCAATTACATGGATGGAAGCAGAAACTTTGCTAAGTAAACCCTCCTTTTAGGAGACAACGGAAGATTCCAAACTCCTTAATTAAAATATCACTTTAGGTGGGGCGGCCTCTGCCTTTAGGTGAACATAGCTGGTCAAATATTAAATTGATATGGATGGTATCAGAGTATACATAAATTCACATTTTAAAAATTGTAGCTGGTCTCAGCAGCAGTCTTTCTGATGCACAAAGTGGAGATAAAACACCTTCAAGGGACAAAGAACGCAATACAAATCCGCCGAGTGGGATATTAACACCTGTTCATGCAGTCACTTCTGAGGTGCGGTCTACCTTTATATGCAAACTATATCATTACAGTTGGATCTGGTTAGTGGCTTCACTCATCTGGCAGTAAAGCAGTTAAATATAACAAAGATAATATCTGTTTTAAACTTCCCTTTCAGCAGGCCTGCCATCTGCTCAGCACAAGTATTATTTGAAGTCTGAATGTTAAGTATGTAAATTATATTGCTTCGATTCTCCAACATGGCCCAGGAAAACAGACATCTGCTCAACAAGTATTAGGAGCTGGAAGCCGGATTGGCCCTTAAATACAGAACAGCGAGGCTGAAGCTGCTATCTTGTGACAGAATTCCTAGTGGCTATAGGGAAGCAGATATGAAAAGGGTCAGGCAGCGGTCAAAGGAAATCTATCAGCTTACCACCGATTGGTCTAACAGTTTATCATTATGATATTCTGAGATTTATAGTATCATTATCAGTACCATTTAGGTATGTAGTGTTTGTAGAAGAACATATAAACTAGATTCACATTCAAAGAAGAGTTGTCCTCGGAGTAGGGTCCATCTCTCTGATGGAGAGAAACACGTTCTGCCTTTGCGGCTTTAATATTGAATGTGACCAAATGCTGGGAGCCATGAAGGAAGCGGATGAGGTGGATGTCACAATAAACCTTGTCTATTGAAAACGCAGACCTTTTACCAAGCCCACCAACAGCTGTGTCTACATGGCACAATTTGGTGAGGAAAACGCCATTTATTGGCTACACTTCTCCATATTCCCTAACTAGGAAGTGTGGCGGTAAATGACACAATTTGGTACACTTCTTTTGGTAAATCTGTCCCAACCATAAAGGAGCCAGTCTGTTATGGCTCCACCATTGTCAAAAGTTCCCATTCCTGCCCTGCTGGTTGGTAACGGTAACACATGCTTTTCATCTCTTAACATGGACCTAGAGCAGGGGTCAGCAACCTTTTTCCACTTAAGGGCCAGATTCAATGTAAGTGAATGCATGGAGGGCTGCATTCACCTGCTAATAAATGAAGATAATAATCTGGACCCCTTTACATTACACAGCCCCCGCACTTCCCTCCTTTGCACAAAACATTCAAACCGCAAAGTTTGGCTGGTGTCTGTAAATCGGAAGTCATGACATCGCTTCCAAGTTACTAGATTTGACACCTGTTCGGGTCTCGTGCCAGCTGGTCGCTCGGGCCTCCCAGTGGGACGGAAGAGCTGCGGAAGGAGGGGGACATCCCCTCCCGCTGCTTGGGATAACAGTCGAGTGATTTCTTAGCCGCATTGGTTGTTATCCCAAGAAAGCAGATCGGGTTAAAATGTCAGCGGGCTGGGTGCACGTGAATTCATCACATGCACTGACGGGTCGGACATTTAGCTGGGGCGGGCCAGGTGCGGCCCGCAGGCGGTTGGTTGCCAACCCCTGACCTAGAGGCAGGCAAAAATGCATCTAAGTTAACTGAATATTTTACAGAACGGAGCAGCTCAATACACATTTTTAAGACCTGCCAAAATGCTTTCTGATGGCTGAAATTCCTGAGAGTCAGTCCAGAGGCCAAAACGTTGACAGCCAATTGAAAACCTTTATCATCTGCTTGACTTTAGGTTTTGCAAAATTTACTTTAATGCTTACATTGGATAATAATTAGAGCTAGCTTTATACCAAAGAGTAAAGAGATTAAATATCCTAATGAAATAAATTAGAAGGGGAAAAAAATGAAATTATTCATCCTATTCTTTCACAAGAAATACTATCCTTTGGCTGAGAACAGCTATACATTTCACACCATCACTAATCTGACAATTGACCTTCATTAAGCAGACCAGAATTCTCACAAAGTTCAGCTTTTTCTCAGGACACTTTCCCAAGAAAAATTGCATTTTTCACCCAAGTAAAAGAAAATCCAAACAGGGCGATATGTCCTAATAAATCTTAAGGTACAGATAAGATGGAGCCGCTACTGTGCAAGGCAAAGACCAGGGAACACGCCTGATTGATTGGTCTGGCTAAGAGGATGCACATTTAGTTAAACATACAAAACGTGTAATTAAGAAAACACATACTTTATCTTTGCTACAAGAAAAAAAAGAAAAAACCTTGTTTGTAAGTTTTGTTGATAAATTACCTGTAATGCAGCAAAAGTATGTAAATTATGAACTTTAATGCCATGTGTAGTTTCAGTAGCATTACAATTTGCACTGTAGCTGTATTACGATATAGCTAAAAAAGGACCCATGTGCCCTTAATACCACTGGATTTGCTTGTGATCACTTAGAGTCACATTACATGCTGGGATTCTCGGAAGCACAGTGCCAATGTGCAATTTATCTCCATACGTAGGAAGAAGACATGTATTTCTAAAAATTGGCACACAGTAGATGATATGAAGGTCCATCAGACAGGCAGGCTTTAGACTGGCTGTATAGATGTTGGCTTTACATAGAACTAAAGGCAATTGGTAAAATGGTATTAGACTCCAACAAATAATATATTGCAGCTTAGTGATCCGTAAAAGTGGTGCATCTGCATACGTTTTTGTTTTTCAGGCTATGTTCACACTTGTGCGATGACAGACATCACATGTGATTCGTACCGCATTGCTGTGCAGATCACATGCGATGTCTGTGCACTACGAATTCAGCCATACAAGCTGAATGGCTGAAATTTCTTCACATTCGCACCAAAATGATGCAGGATCCTTTTTTTGGTCCACACTGGAATCTGATCGCATGGGTGTTCACACCTATGCGATTCAATTGCTGTACCATTTCGTAGCTCGGACTGTGATCTGCAAACAGATTTGGGGGTGTCATTTGTTTTACATCGACACCCCCCCCCCCCCAGCGGTTCACAGATGTCAATGTGAACCAGTGTGCGATTCAGGTGCGATGTGGAAACCAGCACTAAACCGCAGGGTTTCCCACATAGCACCATTGTGAACCCGAGACTTAGGCTTTTTTCCCTTTATTTTTACCTGCAGATTCTGAAGTAACACACTTCCTGTCTTAAGGTGTCTCCATTCTGGATGGAGGAGCAATGGAGACACCTTTGGACAGCAGCATTGTCAGTCTGGGAAGGAGGGTAGAGAGGGTGTTAGATGCACTAATAGATTTGGATGGACCTGACTAAACAAAATTAAAGTTGAATTCCAACTAACACTTATCAAGCATTTAAAGCAACAGTGCTTTTTTTTCTTTTGGGGTAAAGGTTTTAAAAGCTGACCATTGTAAGCACCCCTGGAAGTGTTAAATGGTTCATCTCAACCCTTTCATTGACACTTTTGCTGGCCAGCGTGGTCTGTTAAAGGAAATTTAAAAATAACATTTACTGTCAGGATCATCAGGTGAATCATCAGGTGAAAATAAAGTAAAAAAAAAAGCCTAAAATGGCAAAGTAATACAATCACCACATCATAATACATTTTTGTTTTGGGTTTGCTACTGCTTTAAATCACTGGCATCAAAAGGCATATAACGCAGTGGGCATAACCTGGTGCACTATAGAAATACCTAAATGAAAAAAGAGCCCCCGGGCAGGTAGGTGTCCCTATATGCATTGAAGGCTTAACTTTAAATTTTGACTGTGAATGTACTTTCAATACCGCTAAATAAACCTGGCACCCTGCCCAATCTATTATATTCCTTGCAAAACTATAAAGTCATGGCTTGATTGAGCACTTATTGTTATTCCACTGTGTAGCTTTTAATATGACCAACTCACAAATGAAACTAGCTGAAAAGACAGCATTAATTTCTGCAGCACAGAGAGAAATCCCAAGGACATTCAAACACCAGCACTGCCAATGCATTTCTCACAGATGTGTGCTGTACGCTCATAGATTAACAGCTCCACAGAGTGCTTTGTCTGATAATGCCTAACACGTTGGCATCAAAAATGATTGCAATGCATATTAAATAAGCACTACACAAACCATGGTCCTGTATGATAGGGTGCATTTCCGTCTTCAAATAGGGAATATGTACGAAGCACTATGTGATGAAAATGGGCGCATATCACTATAAGCATAAATTGACCCCCCCCCCCCCTTTTTTTTTTTAAACAAAGCCTGTGAAATATATGTGCAAAATGTTAATTTTAACTTCAAAGTTTGGCCACTCCCCTCAAGAATTCAGTAACGAGAACCTGCATAATTTCAAGAAAGGGTTTAAGGTCTTTAGAGATGCCTCAATGTACCTTCTGCAGACATCTTCTACAGTGCCCAGGAGTCCTAAACCCAGGATGCTCCTTTGTCATCTCATCGGCCTTTCAATGTGTTTTAAAATGTAAAAACATTTTCAGAAATTTGCAATAAATATGTTACTTTTACTAATATAAGTTTCAAATATTGTTCTGTGTTTGAAATTTCCCATATGGTATAACATTTTTGGTCTAAATCCTTAATACAGGGATGCTGGCACTTCCCTTTAGTAGGGTTGAAAACTCCTACCATTTATAATAATATTGCTCCCTTGTCAAAAAACTCAAATTTAATCACTGGAGATATGGCCCCACCCTCTTCCTACCTCCCACACTTTACTATTGGTCAGAAAAAGAAACAGTGACTTTGAAACTGAAGACAATATTTACATAGAGTGTCTGTTCTTCAGCCAAGCTAGCAGTTTGCTAGAAAGTGCACTCATCGTAGGCTCCCATTCACACTTGTACAATTCCAAAGTTGTGCTGACTGTGGATAGGTGCAACTTGGATATGACTTTGGCCAGTGATAATGGACTAATATTGCACACAAGTTGCATTGTATAACATTCAGGTACGACTTTCATGCAACGTCTGAGAGTTACTATTGTAGTCTATGGTCTTCAAGTTGTATGAAAATCGTACCAAAGAAGGGCATGAACTACTTTGAAGTTACTGCAACTTTAAATTAGGCATATATGATTAGTTATCGTTGGTAAACATGGGAAACGAATTGTCATGCGACTTAGATGTCCAAAGTTGCATGACAAGTTGCACAAGCGTAAATGGAGCCTTACACTTACTTTTGTATTGTGAACAGCACAGATGCCGATGATGTTTAAATTATACAAAATAACACAGATTATACTGATCTACCGGAGGAATTGGGAATGTGGTGAGACATCACCTGACCACAGAACAATCAGTGTCTCCGAGGCTGGCAGTCAGAACACAATATTGTAAGTAATCTACCACCTACCTCTTTAGTCAAGTACTACAAAGCAAGATTACATAAGGAGACATAAATCAAGCTCAAACCTTATTTCTACCATTGAACGTAATCAACTGAGACAGCTGATTGGACTGAATATAATTTAGAAACTTTGTGCTATTGGTCACTGTTTACGAAACGTAAAGTGTATTATGAAATGTAATATAAAAAGAACTTAAAAACAAAATCACGTTAAGGGTCTGGGGGTAATCAATATGGAAGCTGATCAATGAATAAAATACACTTTATTGGGCCTTTGACATTGCAAACCTATGAGTTATTCAATTTTGTAAATGAGGAAACGTCTGAGTAGATTTTTATAGACTACAACTGTCTGATGGCCAAGTACAAAGCCTCTCTTAAGTGGATTGACATTTCAAATGAACAATATGAATCTAAATGTATAATACACGGTGCTGTATTGTCATCTTTAAAGGGCAGCACTGTCTGTCTATCTTTGTATCTTGGTTGATCTCTACCATGAGGAGATGCTGAGTGTCTTAATCTAAACATTTTGTAACTGAAAAAGCTGATTGGCTTTTATGGACAACAGCAACAGTTTGTCATGCACTTTTAAAGACAAAGGCTCATTGCCTCACGCCATTATTCAATTGTATTTTGCCACACTAAACTAAGCCAGATAATAGGTTATGCAATTTCCTTTCCTGTAACCATGGCGAGACCGCTGGCAATAATCACATGGTAGAAATCCAACATGCTGGTTGTACCCAAATCGATCAATTGATCGGCTTGGGTACAATCAGCCACCTATAGATGGATTGAATCTCAGCCGATTCAGCATTCGAACCATCTATGGCTGGCTTAAGTTTATGGGAGACCAACTGCTACACCTGAGATACTGGAGACAGATTCAAAATCTGTATTTGACTTCCCTTTATTCTCTGTTGATAATGGAGATATACTATAAGCAGTCCAGCAGAAGATCAGCCAAAATAGATTAAAGCAGAGCTAAACCCTTCGATTTAACGGTTTCAAAAAACAGTTACATTCCTGGAATGCCAAGATTGCTAACTGTCACATTTGCTTGTGTCCTCAACCAACCTGTCAAACCATCAAATGGCCGGTGTCATAACTGATCACATGTGCAGCACCATGGCAGTTGCAGATCAGAGGCCAAGTTGACAACTTCCTTGGCTGAAAAAGAGGGTTTAGTTCCGCTTTAAAGCAACTTTGTCACGGTGAAAAAAAAAGCGCTCTGGCAAGAAAAAGACATGCAATACTTACCTCCCCTGCAGTCTGTACTACTGAATTTAATTGATACGACTTCTTGAAGAATCTTCAGAACCCAAAACTTCCAGCACTGTTAAATTCAAGGTCCCCCACTACAATCAGTGATTTCTCTTGCCTAGTCCCTATGTCACTACAGGACAAAGCAGCGAAGTAGGGGCTGGTGCATCAAACCACTGAGTACAGCGGGGGAGCAGACATCCCAAACTATTAGAAATGTCAGATTCTGAAAACACTTCAGGCACCAGCATCTTCAATGCAGCAAAGTTCAGCATTATGGGAGGTGGGAGAGGTAAGTACTAAATGTCTTGCAAGAGGTATTTTTTTTTTTTTTTTTTATATATATTTTAATTTCAGATAACTTTTAGTACAGTTATCCTTTGAATGACCCTCTCTAGTAAGCCCCACAATATCTGTCCCCTCTCTTCATATATCTTCACTATGCAGTCTGCTGGAAACCGCACAATCACCACTGTATAATCAGGTGGGTATAAGTTTTGAGGGGTATAATTTAAAAGAGAACTTTACATTTCATATGAAGAAAAGATCATCCAAGACCCTCATTACTAACAAATGTTTTCCCTTGCATAGTTTATTGAAATATGCGGAGACAAAAATATGGAAGCTGTCATTGCTGACTTGTTGCAAGTTTCTGGGCTGCCATTCCCATCCTTCCAGCACAACCTGGTTAGCCACTTACCTGGAAAAGGAATGTGTTCATCAGGTGTCACAACACCTAGGCTAGCCATACATGGGTCGAATTCCGAAATAGTTTTCTTTTGAAAATCTTATCTAAGAATTTTCATTCGAATTTCGCATCATTAGTGGGCCGATTTTCGTGCAGCCATCAAATTTTAATGATCAGGTATGTTAGAATTTTTTGAAAAGCGAACAATTTTCAATGATAGGAGAATCGTGTGAGAAATATAATTGAAAAAGAAAATGTGCACCAAAAAAAATGGGATTTTTGACTTACCGTAAAATCAATTTCTCTAAGTTCATTGACAGACACAGCGCTCCATTATTCAGAACCATAGGGTTATATTGCCCCCCTACAGGAGTAGGAGGCTAGGCAGAAAAAAAGACTTGGCTATGCCTATGGGCAGTCCTAGGTGATATACACCCCCCTCTCTGCTATAGGCCTTCAGTTTAGTAACAAGCAGTGTCAGAAGCATCAAAACTCCCTAGAGGGGTGGGTGCTGTGTCTGTCAATAAACTCAGAGAAATGGATTTTATGTCAAAAATCCCATTTTCTCTTTCGTTCATTGAGCCAACCAGGTAACAGGAGCTCAACACAGAACACAGAACAAACTGGAGCCCAACCTGAACAATACCGCTTCAAGAGGGAATGGAGTCTCTAAACAGCAGCCTGCAACACCTTGCAGCCAAAAAAAGCATCATCAGATGCCAACACATCCACGTTGTAGAATTTTGTGAAAGTGTACACCGACGACCAAGTGGCCACCTTGCAAACCAGCGCAGCTCATGCTTGATGATGGAAGCAAAAACAAAAAATTGCCAGGACCAGAGATCCCAGCAGCGAACTAGGTCCTCACTCCTGACTAGGCAGAAAAAAACTGAAGGCCTATAGCAGAGAGGGGGGTGTATATCACCTAGGACTGCCCATAGGTGTAGCCAAGTCTTTTTTCTGCCTAGTGTCCTACTTCTGTAGGGGGCGATATAACCCTATGGTTCTGAATAATGGAGCGCTGTGTCTGTCAATGAACGAAAGAGAAAAAAAAATTCCTGAAAAAAAAAGAAGATTCCTGGCCACACAAATTATTTTCTGTTCTGTGATGAAATTGAAGTCTTGGCTGGTCGAATTTCAAAGTCAATGGTGGCACCATCAGATCACAAAACGCACAAAGTTTCTGATTTTCAAATAAAAATTCATTCAGAATTCAACCCATGTATGGCCTGCATTAGGGCCATATTCATAAAACAGTGAATCTGACATTTACTGCAGGTGAAACTTCATGGTGCATGCATTTTAAATTTGTGGCTGACTCACCATCAGTAAATGCTTGGTAATAGTGGCATTCACTGCTTTTTAAATATGGCCCTTATGCCTAGTACACATGGGCTGAATGTCAGGAGACCTTGGACAGCTCAATAAAAACCTACCCAGAGGCGTGGCCAAGCAAGCATGTGAGCAGCCGCTTTATCAAAGAGCTTCCGATTAATATCCTGATTTGATCCGGATTCCAGCGCTACAAACTCCTCATTTTGGCCCCAGCACAACCCTGAATGTTTGCAGCAGCCCCTGGAATGATCTGCAGAGGCTGAAGTGGTATGATGACCAAGGGAAACAAAGGAGAAGCTCTGCGGCAGGATCATGAACATGGTGCCGCGGCGGCTCCTCCGCAGCACGCTCGTGGTGTGGAGAAGAACAAGGAGACCGCGAGTAAGATGCCAAAAGCTTCCAAAGATCAGGCAGGGGACCCCCGAAAGACATGAGATATGCCCTGAAAATGACAGAGCTATCAATAAAGACTGGCCGATATTCCGACATTTGGCTGGCTTCTGTCGGATGAGCATGCTGGAAAACCAGCAGCTGACTGGTGTTCTGCTGAAAACTCCAACTCGCCAAAATCTCCAGCCACATAACTTCCGGTGACTCTCCAGCATCAGTAATTGGATATTTGGACGACTTGGCTGTTTTCACAGAACACTGGCAGCGTATAAACTACAGTACACAATATAATGAGTGGACATTGTTAGTCCGCCCGCTAGTAACCAACAACATGGCCGCCACAAATTTTTTCCTCCTTAACCGGTGTTCTGTCAAAACAGCCAACTCGTTGTGTACTGTAGTGTATAGGCTGCCCTTGTTCTGTGAAAAAGGCCAACTTGTCGAAATCTCCAACTATTGCTGCTAGGGAGTCACTGGAAGTGACGTGGTTGGGGATTTTGACAAGTTGGAGTTATCGGCAGAACACCGACTCCCGGTCAGCTAATCAGAGTGTTCTGGTGGGGAGGCCACTCCCCTGTCAGAAGACAACAGCTCAGCAGGGGGAGATTGCTGTACTAATGCTGGATTGTTAGTACAGCGACCCTGACTTGAGCTGTCAGTTTTGTAGTGTGTACCAGGCTTTAGTAAACATATAGTACTTGTTCCTGGCCGGTGATTCAGCAAGAAGTGAAGCAACTAATAGCACAGACCATGTCCATCCCTCTACCCCATCTTCTCCCAGAGTATGTACAGCAATTCACCAGAAGATGCAATTGCTGCACAAGCCCTGGGAAGCCAAATGAACACTTTCTGCTTCTATACACTACATGTTTATGCATAAATATTATCAACATACAGGTTTCATATTGTTCAGGCAGTAGAAATATACTTTTCTGTAACCTTGGGATGAGATGATAGTATGATAAAAGAAATATTGCTTGCACTTCTTCATTGATATTCCTGGATGCAAGAGAAGCAGTTGCTATAATTCAGATAGTGAAATTGTTTTCAAGATATATACACGAGGAAATAATCTGCAGATCAGGTGTAAAACAGCCTAATCTGCCATTATACATCCTGCCTATAGGCACAAAACAACCATAATTACTGTAAAGGCTTTAACAATACTGCAAATGTCTATTTAAAGAAAAGCAAATGTTTTGTCTGGAGTGCTGAATCTAAATCCACAGTTGTTTACCGCAGATAAACAAAAGGGGAAAAAATGGGCCTATAATTAAGGAACAGCTGAGATAAATATATAACGTACGATAGCTAGAAGTAATACAGCCTTTGTTTCGAACCATTTGAGTTCCTCACAGATCTGGGACTTTTGTACTTGCCACTTAGTAAAATAAACACAATTTGCTACAGCAAGACACAAGGAAATGTGATATTGCGCAAATAAGCGTCCAGATGGTGAAGTCAGATATGAAATGAAATTATCCATAATGGACACATGCTGTGAGGATAGGGACATAAGTTGAAAGGTCATAAAGTTGGTACTCTAAGTAGTAATGCCAATCTGGAGTGAATCTGGTAGATAAACTAGTATAGGTTACTGGAGGGTGTCTGAACACTCACCCAAGGTTGTTCAAAGCTGTAAGTACGCCTGCGCTCATCTACGTCGTCCTCATGCCGGGCCTGCTGGAATTCTTGACGAAGACGCTGTATTCGGTCATGGTTGCTTGGAGTTGATCGATTACTGAAACAGAAAAATCTCATTAGAGCTTCGCTGCAATATAGCCTGTAAAAGTTTGCATGCAACTTTAAAATGTCCACATATACATATCAGCACCAACTGAAAAGGATATAAGCTGTCCATAGACAAGATAATAATGAGATGATCTGACTCACGAATGACCGTTCTTCAGAAAAAAAAAAGGGGCAAAAAAAAAAAAAAGACACACTTATGTCAGCTAAGCATGCCTGTTTATTCAGTCAGCAGCTACATATGGCATAGGTTACATTTTGGGAGAAACCAAGTGATTCTGAAAGTGGAACTTCACTTTCTCAATCATCATTGAATACTTTTAATCCTTATCCTGCTAGCATTACTAAATAGATAGGAAAGTATTTCATATTTACTTGTTTTAAACTGTTTATTTTTTTTTTACATTTCTTCAGTTACTTCCCAGTTTCCATGCCAAGGCAAATGATGTCATACATCCCAGAAGTCTTCAGGAGGGGAGGAGGGGTTTTCTCAGCTAAGCACACCCTCCTGCCTGTATGCCTGAGCTAAAGGCAGATGGACTTCAGGAAGTAAATGCTACATGATTCATCTGCCCTTATTCAAGATGGCCACCACCAGAAACGCTAGGGGGTGTTTTTTAAAGTGATTTCTCAGCAAAACAAGGCATGGAGACATGGATGGATGGGGGAGTTTGCATTGGATATTAAAAATGAATTATGGTGCTTAGATGCAATGTAGTTCTGCTTTAACCCCAATGGATCCTTCAGGGATTGTGTGCAGTAGATGCTGAGAACCCATAGACTTGCAATCCCCTCATGGACTGAGTGTACTCGGGCCTACCTGACCAGTTGATAAATTAGCTAGAACAGCTATTGTACAATGAAATTATGCCACTTTCTAAACTTAATAATACAGTAATTAAATTGGAATATTTACCTTTACTTCCTGCCCTGTACAAACAACTAGAAATCCACTCTATGTCACTGGAACAAGTAACCCATTGGAAGATTTACCCTCTACGCTTTTTTAGGTGACAACTTAAAGCAGAACTTTAGTCATTTTTTCATCTAATAAATCCTCTACCCTTGTTGTTTTAACTTTGGATAGTAAAACATTTTTTTTCTGCCAGTAAATACCTTATACAGCCCACTTCCCGTTTCTTGTCTGGTCATTAGCCTAGGCTTATGACATCATACACATCTCTGTCTCTCACACTTTCGTGAGAGTTTGCCAGGAAGGGAGGGGGAATGAGAACTGCAGAGCTGGAGGTGTGCCTCTGTGTGTCTGCGTAAAACCAGGAAGTGAACAAGCAGCAGCATCAGCTGCCCACAGTTAAAATGGCTGCAGCCAGACTCGATGGAGGGAGATTTCGGCAGCATATTTGGCAAGTACAGAATCAGAATATATATAAAATAATATGCAAAGTGGTTGGAGGGAAGCTTCAGAATGGCAAAGATGTCTTGATCACAAATTATGTGAGCAGACTGCAGTTCCTCTTTAAAGGCTAAGATCACATTTAGTAACATGTTACACTTGTATTTAGGGTGTAACATGTTACTAGGCAGCATCCCCCGGCCTCCCCTATTCCCCATTGTGGACTGGGGTGGTTCTCCCGGCACCCGCTGTCACAATTTAAACACAGTCTGGCTGTACAGTGCTCTGTCCACACAGCCATGTCATACAGTCACAAGAAACTGTGAATAAGAAAACTAGTTCTTAGTTCAATCACACTGCCTACAACTCAGGAACGGTCTCTGACTGTACAAAGGTATGGGCAGAGAGCACTAGGCAGTATGTGCAGGAGTCTGACATTGCACTCGCGCTCCACTGATCATGGGGGCAATGCTCTGCAGGCTCCTATTAAGAAAAAAAAGTTAATAAATGCACATTTTGTACCTGCAAATATACATGCATTTATTTATTTATTTTTCTAAAAGATAAATTAGGATTTAAAATGTTGCACAGTCAGCAATAAAAACCTGAAAGGAGTTTCCATCACTATTCTATTCAAACCTAAGAAAAAAAAAAAGTTTTTGGATACACTTTAAAGTTGCAAGATTGTATTTACTACTCATACTAAGAACTGTATATATGAATGGTAAGTCTAGTGATCAGACTCCATCCCTGTTGCCACCAATGTGTCTCCATTAAATTCTGACCATCTCCCGTTATCTTCTAACTCTACACCATTGCCAAAAGCTAAAACATTCATGTTGGGTAGGCCGACTCCTTAACCCCCAAACCATCGCTTGGCAGCTGCATAAATATAGTTAAATTAACAGCTATTAGAGATCAGGGCAGAGTTTTAAATACACATTAAAAGATGAAAGCTGCATGATATGGCTTAAAAGCTACTTATGCGTTAGGGTTATAGAGATGGCTACTTTATGACCAATGAAGTGGTCTGCCAGTACATTCAGTTTATTTTCACTAATCAATGAGATACTGTCATCCACTTCTGTAATGGCTACTACATTTGAATGGAAAATCATTGCTGTACACGCATTGTATGAGACTTAAGAAATTTTGATTCTCAATACAAGTCAATGGGACTGCAAAAGCAAACCACAGCATCTTACTGGAAAATCAAAGCAACTCAGAAGCATTTGAATGTTGTCTGCATCAGATACCCATATACATTAGCCCAAAGACAGTTCATAAATGAAGGATCTACTTTAATCAAGTTTTTTTTTTTTTCAAAATTCTTAGTGGGAACATCGAGTAAAAACATATATATTATGGACTTTATTTATATACCATCAAGAAAACTTAATATAAACCTTCATTTTCCCTCTGCTATTTTCTGCTTTGAGTTTAGAAGTGGTCCGAGACTTTTCTTCCTGTGTTGCTTTATAATACCATCCATTTTATTACAAAAAAAATAAAAAAATGGAAGTCACTTGCTAACACCAAAGAACATGACCACGAACTAAATAATGTTTCTATCATATCCAGTAGACAAAATGACCTGATGGTGACTTTTCTTTAAAATACTCCAGGCAGCCATCACTAGCTACACTTTGAAGCATCTCAAGGACAGACATCAAAATAATGTCAAGTGGCTAAAACAAAAAACAAAGATTCTCCTCTGAACAATCTGAAATAAAAATTGAGCTGTCCTATAGCAACAAATCAGCCCATTCCTTTCAGTCGGAACTGTCAATTACTAGTTTAAATTATTTACTATAGGGTAACACTGACAGATGGGACATATACTTTGATAAGAGAAGTCAACTGTATGAAACATAACCTAAAAACTGTGTCTGCAATATCCATCTTCCATCTGGAACTGCCTCCTGCAGTACCTATTTGGATGATGTCTGGCAGAGCACACTGAGTAGGTGTCAATACGGCATCCTTTACTCTTTTAACGAAGAGAGTTGTTGCTGAAGTCATCCTGTTAGCACTGCTCTCTGCAACATCCAGCACCACTCGTGGCCAGAAGTAGACCAAAGAGGCCCCAACTTGTTACGTTCCTGGCCAAAAACACCAGAAAAAGGCAAGTATAACTTCACTGAGCTTTACGTTGGGCCTTAATCAAAGTGAAAGTACATCTTATGCAAAAACTTTTTGCTTTGGATAGAATAGGTAAAGTGTAAAATTACTGGCATGTCTTATTAGCATTTTCCTTCACTTCCCACCCTGTACAGATAAGAAGAAGCAAAAGGAAATCCCTCCGATGTAAGGGAAGTTCTCACTTAGTTGTCATCGAAACAAGTGTCACACATTACAAGATTTCATCCTAGTTCTGCTGGTAACTCAAAGCTTTGTATCTTTCCTCCCTTTCAGTTCCGGAGACAATGATTACTATTTACTATCCTTAAGCCCCATACACACTATCAGTTTTTCTGCTGACTTAGTCCTTCAGATTTACCAAAACCATGTAGTGCAAGGGCCTGCCTGATTGCAAACACATTGAAACTCCTAAGGTTTGACCTCATATTATATGGTTTTGGTAAATCTGAAGGACTAACTCAGCAGAAAAACTGATAGTGTGTATGGGGCTTTACATATTCTACACAAAACAAACAACAAAGGTTTTGTCTTAGGCGATCTTTCATTAAAGTGAAGTTCCACCCACCCCACTCCAAAAATAAAAAGTCAGCAGTTACAAATAGTGTGGTTGCTGACTTTTACTATTAGGACACTTACCTGTCCAGGCATCCAGCGGTGTCCTCACGTGGGCTGATTCTTGAATCTGCTCTCGGATGCTGGCACCATTTTGGCTAATGGAAACTGGACGGTTTTCTACTGTGCTGCGCTCTGTGAATGGGATGACTTCGGGGGGAAGGAGAGGGGCAGAACCAAGTACCTGCTTCCCCCCAAAAGGTGCCAAATGTGGCGGGGGGGGGGGGAAGGAGGCAGACAAGCGGAGCTTCCCCTTTTGGGTGGAGCTCCGCTTTAATATGACTACAGTAAAATGCCGATTTGCTTTTACCAGTAGCTGTGCTTTACAGTGTCCTGTTATCGAAGGCTGACATATGCATAGTGTATTAATCTTGCAATCTCCAAGACAGGAAGATTTCAGAATGACACATGCTTATTACATATAATACATCCTCATATTGCAGGGTAAATTGCACTTCAATACAATGCATTGCCCTAGACTAGCAGCCTTTGATTGAAAGAATTCCATCTTACAGAGTCTGGCAGTGCTCTGGGTATCCGGTCACTGCACTGATCAGCCTATAATATATGCAAAGTATTCCTTTGTGGTGATAGAACCTGTTATCCACCCAAGTAGAAGCAGTTTATTACTTGCTGTATATAATAGACAATCTGATCAACGGGCTGAATCTTCTTCTGACACTTCATGCATGTAAACCTACCAAAGGACTTTGCGAGAAAAAAAAACAATGTCGGCTTGAGTATTCATTCAAAGTTTGATCAAACTTTGATTGAAGTTTTTATCAAATTGTTTACCAGTTAATTTGTTCTTCATTGCCTTACTACAGTAACAGACAACAAAATTGCCATTTCCATTGTATATTAGAACCCCATGCACACAAGAATTAAAGCGAAGTTCCACACAAAAATGGAACTTCCGCTTTTCGGAACCCTCCCCCCCTCCGGTGTCACATTTGGCACCTTTCAGGGGGGTGCAGACACCTGTCTAAGACAGGTATTTGCACCCACTTCCGGCATAGACTCCCATGGGAGTCTACGCCTCTTCCCGTCCCCACCGCGCTGTCTCCTGGGAAACACACAGCTCCCAGGAGAGAGCGGGAACCACTTGGGACGCGCAGCGCGACTCGCGCATGCACAGTAGGGAACCAGGAAGTGAAGCCGCAACGCTTCACTTCCTGATTCCCTCACCTAGGATGGCGGCAGCAGCTGCCGAGAACCGAGCGGGTTCTCTGCGTCGCCTGCCGACATCGCTGGACCCAGGGACAGGTAAGTGGCCATGTATTAAAAGTCAGCAGCTGCAGTATTTGTAGCTGCTGGCTTTTAATATTTTTTTTTTTTGGCGGTGTGGGTGGACCCCCGCTTTAAGACGTCCAGGCGTGTTTGGAGCCAGTTTCTAAATGCACTTGGAAGAGTGAAAAATGCTTGCTACCAGGGGTGCAATGGATCAAAAAACCCACGGTTCGGATCGTTCCTCGGATCAGGAGTCACGGTTCGGATCAACAAAAAAAAATCTCCCCCACTGTAATATCCACAATCTCCCTATTGGCAGGGTGTGGCAGAGTATTGGCAGAATATTGCAGGGTATTGGCAGGGTATATTGGCAGAGTATTGGCAGAGTATGGCAGAGTATTGGCAGAGTATTGGCAGAGTATGGCAGAGTATGGCAGAGTATGGGCAGGGCATGGAAGAGTATTGGCAGGGCATGGAAGAGTATTGGCAGGGCACGGAAGAGTATTGGCAGGGCACGGAAGAGTATTGGCAGGGCACGGAAGAGTATTGGCAGGGCACGGAAGAGTATTGGCAGGGCACGGAAGAGTATTGGCAGGGCACGGAAGAGTATTGGCAGGGCACGGAAGAGTATTGGCAGGGCACGGAAGAGTATTGGCAGGGCACGAAAGAGTATTGGCAGGGCACGGAAGAGTATTGGCAGGGCACGGCGGAGTATTGGCAGGGCACGGCGGAGTATTGGCAGTGCACGGCAGAGTATTGGCAGGGCACGGCAGAGTATTGGCAGGGCACGGCAGAGTATTGGCAGGGCACGGCAGAGTATTGGCAGGGCACGGCAGAGTATTGGCAGGGCACGGCAGAGTATTGGCAGGGCACGGCAGAGTATTGGCAGGGCACGGCAGAGTATTGGCAGGGCACGGCAGAGTATTGGCAGGGCACGGCAGAGTATTGGCAGGGCATTGCAGAGTATTGGCAGGGCATTGCAGAGTATTGGCAGGGTATTGCAGCAGAGCATTGCAGAGTATTGGCAGGGCATTGCAGAGTATTGGCACTGCTGCCATCCGATCTCTCCCCCCCACTGTACAGATCAGTACACAGAGGGGAGAGAGGAACCGGCGTCATGACATGATGCCGGTTTGTTACAAGTGATCGCTCCGTCATTTGACGGAGCGATCACGTGCTAAACGGCTGCCGGGTGTACCAAGATGGCCGCCGCTCTGGAGCTAGGCCGAAGCCGCGGCCTTTCCTATGGCCGAGGCCACAGAGCGCTCCGCGGATCGCCGGGTGTCCGGTACGGATCAACCTCCGCGGATCGGATAACGGATTGATGACGATCCCTTGCACCCCTACTTGCTACCCTGTTTCCCCAAAAATAAGTCCTAGCGTGATTGTCGTTGATGAATGCAATAAAAGCCCTACCCTCCAAATAAGCCCTAGTTAAAGTCCTTGTAGGTCTTATTTTCAGGGTAGGGCTTATTTTCAGGGAAACAGGGTAGGGCTTATTTGGGGGGTAGGGCTTATATTGCAGCCATCACCGATAATCACGCTAGGTCTTATTTTTGGGGAAACAGGGTATGTCTGAATGCACCCAGGGTGTTTGGTCTGCCTGCATTAACACAAAATAGAAATTTTCGTGTCCCAGCACTGTTTAGCCTAGTTGGCTAAATGCAACTAAACCCAGGTACATCTAAACGCAGGCTCCTTATACTCAATCACAACTGATTGGCTCCTTGTACTGTTTTCTCCCTCTCCCAGTCCTGAGCTTTGCTGTACAGAGGTTGTAAGAGGCTTACACTAGGTCAAATTTTAAGGTAGTTACACTGCTTGCATTTAAGGATGTATTCATCAATACAGGTCAGTATAATTTAATTATTTCATATCTGCATGTAGTTCAGTTTTTAGTCAAGTGCTTGTGAGCCTTAGAGTGTGATATTCAAAGATAAAAGTGGAAAACAACATAAAAATGGTTTATTCCAAGAAAGCAACGCATAGATCTCTCTAATAAGCCTGATATTTAGAAGAGACATGTTGTAAACGGTGCATTCTTGGGCTTACTTTGCAACTGCATAGCACTCAAATTGCAATATTCGTTAAATTTAAACAAGAAATTAGAATAAAATTTTAATGCATGCTCATTTGGTTTGGAGACTTTATTTCAAACTGCAGGATGTTGTTTTGCACTGATGGGATGTTACATATTCCCCTGCTGTGAATACTTACCCCCATGTAAAGTGCAGGCGTTGTGTCATTGTTCTTTAGGGTATTTTGTAATTGAACTCAAATATTGGTGCCATGTACAATATGCTAATAAGTGGCAAGAAGGAAAAATTATACATCAGGTCACAAAACAATGTCAGAAAGGAGGGAATTATTTGGCGGGACTTTAAGGGTGCCAACGAAAAAGAGAAATAGTCATATTATGCTCGACAATAAGTATGTAAGTGTTAATGATTTTATCGTTACATACAAAACATCATTAAATTTCAAATATAAATTATGCGCACATGTTCAGAAGTACATCTAGAAATTTAAAACGGATGATGATTTAAAACGGATGAATGTAAGTAAACGTTCCTTCCTTGGATATGTATTTACAATCCCACACCATTCCCTGCACAGTCTTATCACCCTTTTCCTTTGCTCTTTATCCATCTCTCAGATCTAAATTTCCTTATCCACTTCCTCTCACACTTCCCAACACACCCCCATGTTCACCTTCCCACTACAACACCACTTCTTTCCTCCCCCATTCTACCTCTCCCCCCTCATTCCCATTCACCCTTCCTCCTTTTTCCCCCTCCCCTCCCTTTCCCCCCCTCCCCTCCCTTGTATTTTATCTTATTACATGCAGTGTTACATCTATTTTTTCTGTAAAACATCCCCTGATGAGCCCAGAATGGCGAAACATGTCGGGACAATCACTCCAACGCTACTACCGAGTGATTACATTTTATCACCTGTTTTAAATTTCTAGATGTACTTCTGAACATGTGCGCATAATTTATATTTGCATTGTAATAATGTTTTGTATGTAACAACAAAATCATTAACCCTTACATACTTATTATCGAGCATAATATGACTATTTCTCTTTTTTGTTGGCACCCTTAAAGTCCCGCCAAATAATTCCATCCTTTCTGTCACAAGACAATGTCATGCTAATTCTTTGAGCCCCCCCCAAAAAAAAAATTGGCACTGCAAAAAATAAATAAATATATATATAAGCAAAGCAATGTAATTACTGACACTGAGAGCCTTTTAAAATGTAGCTACTACGATTTTGAGCACTGAAATCGAGACTCGTCAGACCAGGCAACGTTTTTCCAATCTTCTACTGTTCAATTTTGGTGAGCCTGTGCAAACTGTAGCCTCAGTTTTCTGTTTTTAGCTGACAGGAGTGGCCCCCGGCATGGTCTTCTGCTGCTGTAGCCCATCTGCTTCAAGGTTCGATGTTTTGTGCATTCAGAGATGGTATTCTGCATACCTTGGTTGTAAGGAGTGGGTATTTGAGTTACTGTTGCCTTTCTATATTCTCAAACTATCTTCTATTCTCCTCTGACCTCTGGCATCAACAAGGCATTTTCGTCCACACTACTGCCGCTCACTGGATATTTTCTCTTTTTCGGACGATTCTTTGTAAATGCTAGAGATGGCTGTGCATGAAAACCCAGTAGATCAGCAGTTTTTGAAATATTCAGACCAGCCCCCCTGGCACCAACAACCATGCCATGTTCAAAGTCACTTAAATCCCCTTTCTTCCCTATTCTGATGTTCAGTTTAAACTTCAGCAAGTCTTCCTCACTACGTCTGGATGACTAAACACATTGAGTTGCTGCCATGTGATTGGCTAATTAGCAATTTGTGTTACCAAGCAATTGAATAGGTGCACCTAATAAAGTGACTGGTAAGTGTATACGCCTTTGTCATCATTGGGGATCCATGATATACTGTAAGACCAAAATACACTGGGGGTGAAAGAGATATTCATATATTCTTAATACTGAAAACTGTAGACAGAAGGTTTACCGTGTAAAATGAGGCGTATTAAAAAAACAAAGGTTTTATGGCATTACTGGGGTGATAGTTGAATTCTGCTATTGTCTACGAAGCTGCTTACCACAAGAGATATTACAAAAATATGTAAGATCCTCCACATGTCCAATTTTATTTAATCGGCTGAAAATCTATTATTTTACCTTCTCATGAACTGGGAAATGAACGGAGTGCAAACATTCTGCCACAGCCAGCAATTCATTTAACTAAATAAAATATGATCCCCCCCCCCCCTTTCAAATTAATTTAATCAAACCAAGTGTAAGTGGTGTCGTTATCTAGAACTAAGATGTGAATACAAATATGATTATTGATATGATAATAATGGTAATAAGTCAGCATCTTAAATGTGTTTTATTATTTGTCTATGCAGGTTCTTTGAAGTAGAAGATTGCCATCATATTTTTTTTTTTTTTAATTACCATGAAAGCCAAAGCAAATTGTTTAATGTAAAAGACATAAAGATGGTTTATAACGCTGAGCGGAGAAGGAGGTTTAGTCATCGGGTTACAATGTTTATCCTTATAAATTCAGATAATAACGAAGAGTACAACATCATAAATGTGCTGGAATTTTTTTTTTGGACTTGAGGAAAAATAACCAGTGGCTTGTGAGAGATGTCAGGCACTGAGCATCAGATTGTGCTGACTATCTGGTTCATACAGGACTAAAGTGACAGGTCATCAGGACTCCTCTGAAGTGTGGTGGTGGCTTTGTGGACCAGTAATGACACCACAAACGTGAAGGGAAAAGGCATAGCATGATCAGGCAGGACATCACTTCTGCACTACTCTTGCATGTAAACTGAGCCAGATCATCCCACAAGGAAACGTAGGCAAGCGCTTAGGACTAAGTGGATGTCCAGGGGGCCCACTTACAACCCTCATGTTCCTGCAGTAAACAAGGAGGATATTGCAATTGGTTAGAGCTGTGCACTTAAAGTGATTATAAACGTTTTTCTTTCTAAAATAGCAAACATGTTATAATTATCTGCTCTGCACAATGGTTTTGCACAGAGCAGCCCCAATCCTCTTCTTCTGGGGCCCCCCGCTGGCGCTCCAGGCCCCTCCTCTTTATCTGGTGCCACCACAAAAAGCCACGGTCTGTGGGGGCACCTGTGCGAGCTCGCTACCTAGTACCGATGCTGCGTCCATTGACACAGAAAGCGGGACTCAGCCCCCCCCACTCCTGTGTGACAGATTTGACTGACAGCAGCTCCTGCTGCTATCAATCTGTCCAATGAGGAGAGCGACAGCAGCAGGAGTTGCTGCGCTCATGCACATCCAAGGATCGGATCGGGCTCAGGTAAGAAAAAGTATGTGTGTGTTTGGAGGGGGGGGGGGTTGGGGGGGAGGAGGGAACTGCAGCACAGAGGGGGGGGACTGCAGCACAGAAGGGGGGGGGACTGCAGCACAGTTTTTCCCCTTAATGCATAGAATGTATTAAGGTGAAAAGCCTTAAGGCTTTACAACCACTTTAACTGTCACCTCAAAAAGGGAGGATGCACTTGAAGGCAATATCTGATATCTCCTATAATTTGACCACTCCTATTGATTAATTGCTACAATTTTTAGTAGCAAGATTGAACACTAAAAATCTCAGGTGTAATGCAAGGCTAATGAAAAAAAACGGTTCAACACATCACTGCAATCTGTGCACTTCCCTCAATGTTATACCCGCCCGCAAGCACAAAAAAAAACAACTTGTTGATCTGCAATAAACCCAGTGTGGTCCTAACTTCCTGCCTGAGTGGACAGCACTGAAATCCCATGCAGTATTGTCAGCACTGCCTGAATTCTCACCTTCTGGCCTACAGATCACCTCCACATATCCTCATCTCCACAGCATGAGTGTTCTGTGGTACAGAAGGGGAACACCCGGGTAGGTATGACAACCCTGATTGGGATTTAAATAAGTTCACTTTAAAAAAAAAAAACAATAAATGCACATTTTTTTTTTGCAGGTAAAAAAAGTGCATTTACAATTTTTTTTGTAGGAGCATGGACAGCATTGCACCAGCGACCAGCAGATTGCTGGTGCCATATAGGACTCCTGCAGACTGTCAGTGTAAGCTGTCTGCACACACATCATACGGGCAGGCAGTGTTACACTAACAGGAAGAATCAATAAACTACCAGAGCACTCGGGAGGTTCATTGAGAACTACAAGCTGACAGCCACAAAGGATGTCGGTACTTGTAGTTGATTTATTCACATTACTCTGTAAATGAATGACATGGCCGTAGCCTCATACAGCTGCGCTCTTTTAAAAAAGCGACAGCTGGTACGGGGAACTTCTCCCTGTACTGCTGTCATAGGGAGAGAGGGAATCGACTGCGGCAATGGGAACATGTTCTAACCTAAAAACAGGTGGAACATGTTCCCAAAGGCGAATTTATCTTTTAAGGGCAGCAGAGGCAGTAATGTCAGCTCAAATAAGTGGTTACGAACTAACTAGGTTTTTGGCAAATCAGAAGTATTTTTTTGTGCTTGCAGTGTTTTCAAATGGATAAAACATATTAATCTGCATGTATTGCAGAGGCAGACATCATCTTTTTTTTTGACCAAATAAACACTTTACGTCTCTAAATAGCAAGGTATTAAAATGACCCTTGCAGATTAGCTGCTAATACTGGAAAAAACAACTAAAAAGCAGTGATTTTGGAGTCCAGAGGTTATAGAAAACACAGAAGGCCCTGTGCTGACCAAACCGTGGAGGGACTACAAATCTCAATATCCCCCTCAATGTTCCCCAGTAAGAATGTCTGCATACTGTCCTTGGCTGTATTAAAAAGTGTTTTCCACTGTCATCTTCCAGTCTAATTCCCCATCAAGCGTGTACACAATTTTAAATCCAGAAATTGATTTTTCCAAAGTAGCTTTATGTGAGGCTGACATTATGTGCAATCACAAGCAAGTCTGCCTAACCCTAAAATTGCCGAACGGATAGGCTACCTTACTGACAATAATGGCTCAGTGGGAGCACGCTGTCGAGAAAAGTGCCAATTTTGGTTTCTGTACGAGTCATCTTTGTAGGGGGTGCAAGATCACAACAATTTTGTGTGAATTTTCTCTGGCTAACCAAACAGGGAACAGTCAGGCTGCTTTACCTGAGTACAAAATACAAAAAAAAAAAACCTTTTAAAATAAAAACTGCAAGATATTTTTATTGCTTGCTGTGAGGGTAAAAAAAAAAAAAATCTGTATTCGAGGAAGCTGAGATGTGGGGGACAAAAGGCAATTTAGGCACTTTAAAATGAGGTATAACAAGGTATGTAATTGTAAAGCTAGACACACTACATTTTGCCCACTGCGTGCTTTTATTTAAGTGGATACTGAGATTGCCTTCAATAAGGTATAATCTTCTGTAATCATTTTTGGTGCCGAACGCAATTACAACTCAATGGGGAAGGCAAGGTGGGAAACAATGACAAGAGTTCTACAGGTCTGACTTCCACACACATTTACATTTGGCCACTGGGTAAAAGGTAGGGTTGAATGCTTACCACTGTCCCAACACAGAAGATGCTAATTAGAGCAATGTATTAAAGATAAACTTGAGACGACATTGTAAATTATGTACTAAAATACCTAACGTGTGTGTTTTCCATCTATACATAGATGTATTATACCAAGGGCATTTTGCATTTTTTGAGCCTTTTTGCTGGGAATACCAAGTGCTAAGCCATGTGAATTTCAGGGCTGGCTTTGTGAATCCTTATAAAGAAAGCAAAGAAAACAAAAGGAGACAGAAAAAAATAAAATGGGGAAAGTAAAGAAAAGAGAGATGAAAAAAACAAAGGAGTATTAAACCCAAAAGCAGACTTATTTTGGATTGTACCAATTCTTACATGTGGTGGCTGCATTCATTTTTCTATGGGCTATCTTTCGTTTATTTTCATCTTGCCAGTAAGTATGCAGATGTCCAATAAAAGAAAAGCAGAAAGTAAAAAAAAAAAAAGGAAATGAAAGAGAAGAAAAAATAAAAGGAAAAATAAATACAGGTGAAAATAAAATGAAAAAGGAAAGGAAGGGAAGAGAGAAAGTAAATGGAAAAGTAGGGAAAAGTAGTGGTAGGGAAAAGGGGAAAGGGAAAGGAAATTCATTTGAAAAGTAAAAAGAAAAGAACTGAAAGGGGAAAAAGAAAAAGAAAGCAAAAGAAAAAAGGAAATGAGTTCATCATTAAAGTAAAGTGGGGTACACACTATGAGAAAATATTTCAACATCAATTCAGACTTTCCAAAGGGACAAACACAAAAAAAAAAATTCTCGTACGTGAACAGATTTTCGTTCAATAGGTACTGTTTTCAGACGATAAAAATTGAATACGAACGACTAAGCATGGTCAATAACAATAAAAAACTATAAAAAAAAGCCTTTGTTGTACGAGAATTTCCGTGCAATTAGTGCCATCCTCAGTTCTGACCTGCTGTGAAACATTGAGAAAAACCAGACAATCTTTCATCCGATTTTCTTATAGTGTGCACTAGACTTAAATGTGGGCCCTTGGAAATCACACTAATCTATGTCTGCCCACCAGGTGTCAAGAGGCATCTGTCAAGAAACCTCGGTTTGCCACTGTCCATCGTCCAAACATAATTACATATCACTCACAGGACTAGAGGAGCACCACTTGGAGTTGGTCACTAGACACCTCCCCTTGCTATATTTGATGACTTTGCTGGAAAGAAAGCAAATATGGTAACTGCCATGTAATCCAACATTCAAATACAGAGGCTGATTTACTAAGGGCAAACAGACTGTGTACTTTGCAAGTGCAGTTGCTCCAGAGCTTAGTAAATGCGGGCGCAAGTACTGCTGACTTCCAACATCCAATCATGTGTAAGCAAAAATGTTTTTTTTTTTTCCTTGCATGTGAGTGAGTGTTCTCTGCAAAAGTATCGCTTCACCTCATTTACTGAACTCTGGAACAACTGCACTTGCAAAGTGCAGTCTATTTGCCTTTAGTAAATCAACCTCAAAGACACGCAGTGCAGGGTAACTGCGAAACTGGACACCCGACTGGGCACTGTGACAAACATTTTCAGTCTTTCAGTAAGACCCCTTTCACACTAAGGCATTTTTCAGGTGCTTTTGGGCTAAAAATAGCGCCTGTAAAGCACGTGAAAAACGTCTCCCCTGCAGTCTCAGTGTGAGAGCCCGAGTGCTTTCACATTGGAGCGGTGCGCTGGCAGGACGTTAAAGAAACTCCTGCAAGCAGCATCTTTGGAGTGGTGAAGGAGCGGTGTATACACTGCTCCTAAACTGCCCCTGCCCATTGAAATGAATGGGCAGCGCAGCCAAACCGCCAGCAAAGCCCCATTTGCGGGTTGTTTTAATCCTTTTTCGACTGCTAGCGGGGGTTAAAAGCGCCCCGTTAGCGGCCGAAAACCTCTGCAAAAATGACGCCTCGGTGTGAAACCAGCCTTAAAGAAAAAAAAAAAAAAAAAGTCTAACAATTTTAGAATTATGAAAAACAATTTCCCCTTTTGTATAAAAGGCAGTGCCTGCTAAAGAGAGGGTAAGGGCCAACAAAACAAATGAACTTTAAATCCTTCATTCAGTACATAAAGAATTGCATACAATGGCAGGAGACAAAATAGAAAGACAGATCTATCCAGCCTTGACGCATAACTTGTAACTTTTTGGCAAGAGAGGTGCAACAGCTCAGCTACAGAGCTGGAAATGGCCAGATTAATGGCGCACCTCAACCTCCCGGCATAAATCATTTAAAATATGGCAGATAAATGAAAGTGGCGTGCTTGGGTTTTCGCTGCATGGCTCACAAAATAAGAAAAATTGGCAGCTGGGGAGTTTTATCGGAGTTCACAGGTAGTCTGAGAATGTCATTTACTCTGGAACAATGCCGCAACTGGAGCTGTGCGCAGAAAGGCCCATGGCAGAGGCTTTTGTAGAAAATACCGATGTACTGCTGAATGCCAATGTCAAAACCTCACCAGGCACTACATCATTTAGTAAATTATTAACATCCTCCACTAATGAAGAAGCTTCCTTCATTAAATATTGACGTGCTATGTTTTAGGATGTTTGCCAGCACTGACAGAAGGTGTATATGATAAATATAGCTCCCAGGTCCTTTTTTTTTTTTTTTCCTATTCCCTTCTGGCTCCCCAGTGCTTACTTAAAGGAAAGATGTGGTGATTTTTGTCTTTCCAAGGGCTTTGTGAGAGAGAATATTGGAGGATCACACTATACATCCCTCTCGGGGGAGCAGAGTAGGTCAGAGGGTTGGCCCTGTGTTAATGGCAACACATGGCCGCACAAGGCAAGGCTCTGGCCATGTTTCAATTACCTTTTTCAATTAGTTCCAAGGATCAATGATTGTACTAAAAAGCCTGTAGGAAAATGATCAGTGTAGACAAGCCGCTATTATTGGTTTACATGTTTAATGGACTGTATTAGAAAACAGCCAGTGAGCTCCCATCACTCAAAACAGTTTAAAATAGACCCATCAAGCATCACGGAAAACTCGCTCATTAATAGTACAAACTGAGTAAAGCACAGATGTCAACTGTCCCTGATTTTCAGGGTTTGTCCCTAGTTTTCAGGGTTTGTCCCTGATTTTCAGGGTTTGTCCCTAGTTTTCAGGGTTTGTCCCTAGTTTTCAGGGTTTGTCCCTAGTTTCCAGGGTCTGTCCCTAGTTTCCAGGGTCTGTCCCTAGTTTCCAGGGTCTGTCCCTAGTTTCCAGGGTCTGTCCCTAGTTTCCACGGTCTGTCCCTAGTTTCCACGGTCTGTCCCTAGTTTCCACGGTCTGTCCCTAGTTTCCACGGTCTGTCCCTAGTTTCCACGGTCTGTCCCTAGTTTCCAGGGTCTGTCCCTAGTTTCCAGGGTCTGTCCCTAGTTTTCAGGGTTTGTCCCTAGTTTTCAGACTGACCTACCACATAAAATTCCTTACGCTCGCCATACATGGCACAACTTTGAATGCTACCTGGAGCATGTGCCTCAAATTGATATCTATTATGCCGCATACACACGACCGGTTTTCCCGTCGGAATAAACTCTGAAGGTTTTTCCAACGGAGTTCCGCTGAAACTGTCTTGCGTATACATGATCACACCAAAGTCGCGGTGACGTAGAACACATACGACGGGACTAGAAAAAGGAAGTTCAATAGCCAGTAGCCAGTAGCTTCCGTCTCGTACTTGCTTCACAGCATGCGTCGTTAATGGTCCGTTGGAACAGCATACAGACGAGCGGTTATCCCGATAGGAATTGGTTCCGTTGGAAATATTTAGAACATGTGCCATTTCTAGGTTCGTCAGAATTTTTGAAAAAAAAAAGTCCGATGAGGCACACACACGATCGGAATATACGATGAAAAGCTCCTGCCTAACTTTTTCTGTCAGACATTCCGCTCGTGTGTACGCAGCATTAGAGCTGCACGATTCTTCATAAAATGAGAATCACAATTTTTTTATTTTTTTTTAGAATAAATATCACTATTCTCAGCATAACATCATCTTTCACATTATACAAAAAAAAATTGGGCTAACTTTACTGCAAAAACCTTTTTATTAATTCAATTGTGTTATTCTTTGGTACCAAGGTATACCATTTCTCTCTTCCCCAATTGGGGGCATGGTAGGGAATGTTCGCAGCCATATGCAATATACAATTGTGAATGATGCATGCAGGAAACTTCAACTGTGAGAGTGCCGTTAGCATGCTCTATGATGGTAAAAGTGAACATGGTGGTTTCAAACATTTACTCTAACGTTGGTTTAATTATTTACAGCCTACCATATATGTGCCTCATGCCACGTGGTGAAGGCGGCACCCTTTGGCTGCTGTAGTAAGATAGGCCCTTACGCACAAAGGAAATGTTATTAATAGATGACGGGTGCTAGGCTATACGGCTTCAATCAGCTGAACTGCCACTCTAAACACAAGAAGAAAAATGGATATGCACTGTCATGGCTGCCCTTAGGGAAAGAAACTACGGTCCATAGTAGCACCAGATTATGTATGTCTTATAAACAAAATGTAATTTATTGCATCTTTCTACATCTTGGTTGTGGTGGCTGCATTAGCTTTGTTTTTCCCTTCATTTTGACATGGGAAACCTGCAAATACCACACTCCCTGTCCCAGGGTGGCTATGCTCATTGACTTCAAACATGTCTGCCTTTGTTCATTTTCTATTACATGGTGGGTGAAGGGGTTAGTAGTTTACAGAACAATGATATGATTATTTTGCTTTCTGTCAGCTAATAGGAAGCGACATTGACACTGCATGTCAGACAAGATTATCAGATATTTTCTATACGACTATACCTATAGCTTTATATGAAAGAACACATCCCTGGCATCCCTTTAGATGTCCATGCTCTTCCCTGCTGGCCACTGGGTGCTGCAGCCTTAAAGTGGTTGTAAACGCAAATGCCCCAAATTTATTTACCCTCCATGTTTTGCCTCGTTTAGCAGTGCAGTGTGGTTTTTTTTTTTCCTATTCCTAAATACCTTTTTTTTGTGTTCTGCTGTGCGGTCACGTGTCCTTTGTCTGCTGTTCATTCTCATGTAAGGGAACAGGGAGGAGAGGGGCGAGGAGGGGAGCGGAGGGGCGAGGATGAGAGGGAGAGATGGGAGAGGAGAGGGGCAGGGAGGAGAGGATAGGGAGAGAGATCATCGTGTTCTCACTGAAGACTACAGAACAGGGAGAGAGAGGGGGATAGGGAGGGGGAGGAGGAGAGAGACGGAGGGGGAGGAGAGGGGAAGAGGGAGGAGAAAAGGGAGGGAGGGGGGAGAGGGAGGAAGGGGGGGAAGGGGGGGAGGAGGAGGGAGTGGGGGGAGGGAGGGGGAGAGGGAGGGGGAGAGGGAGGGGGAGAGGGAGGGGGAGAGGGAGGGGGAGAGGGAGGGGGAGAGGGAGAGGGAGGGGGAGAGGGAGGGGGAGAGGGAGGGGGAGGGGGAGGGGGAGGGGGAGAGGGAGGGGGAGGGGAGAGGGAGAGTTGGGGAGAGGGAGGGGGAGAGAGATGCAAAGGAGAGAGCTGTAATGTCGGATTCACGTGAGCTGACCACACTGGCACAAAGGGGGAGTCAGGACCAGGCAGGAACAACAAGGTACTGTAGAAGATACAAAGGGAAAATTGACTAGGCAAAAGCACTATGCTATAACGCCTGCCTTAAAGGGACAGGATCAGGATTTCAGGGGTGTGTTATTTCATATAATGCTTAGGAAACTATAACTGGTGGCAGAGAAAGCCAGTACCTGTGAGAGATGGGCAATGTACAAATAAGCAAGAAAGTGGATTGATTAGTAATTGAAGCCATTCAGACAAGAAATTAGGGCAGACGTAAGATAGCTGCTGCAGTTTTAAAGGGTTATACTGTGGAGATGCCAGTTTGCAGGAAATTGAGAGTAGTCAGTTTCCACTCAGAAAAGCACTTTCAACATTTGTGGGAAAAAAACTTAAGGTTGATGTTCAGCTTTATGGCTTCCTCGTATACGTAATCAGGACATTTTATTAATTGAAAGCACCACCACTGGCCATTGATTGACCAATAATGCAGCTATTTTGATTGACTGATTCTCTGCGTTCAGTGGAAATCACATAACCAAATACCTGTGACTTTAAGTGCAGTAAGTAGGGTAGTGATTTTGTCTTGTAGAAGGGAGTCATGTAGAGAGCCAGGAAAAGTCCTGGCCAGGATTTCTCTCCTGTAGTTTTTCACCTCTCATGGTCAGTGAATAAAGCATCAGGCGAGACAAACAGCCAGTGCCTTGTAGCCTGGGAAGCAGACAAGAGATATCTGCTAGAGTTAAGGTTGGCGATACTTAAAGCGTTTGTTACCCCAACATGTACTTGTATAAGAAAGTATCCTGTTCTCTTTGTATTGCTTCCTTTGTGTGAAATCTCTGGTGTTCCTGCAAGTCCCTCTGCCTTCCTATTAATAACTGACCACACTAAGCAGGGGAACACACCGTGGACGGTTCTCTAGCTGTGCTGGGAATTCGGCCTGCTCTCCAATTGTCAGACTTGTTCTGACATGCCCCTCCGCACAGCCTTTCACTGGCAAGCTCAGTGTGCTGTTGCTTCTCCTTCCCCAGCTCTTATGCAGCTGAGAACAGAGGGAGTGTGATCACATATAAAATAGGGGGAAAAAAAGGGTATTTAGATTTTTTTTTTAATATTTATACAAAAATGTGTATTCCATCTATCATTTCTATTTTAAACTGAATGTGTTGTTTTACAAGGTGATCATTTAGAATCACTTTAAAAGAACTGCATATTTTGAAGCTGACAAGTGTTCGGCTTGTTCAGCCTATTAGTCAGGATTGCGGTTGTGTAGCTAGCGCCCAGTCTCAGCTCGGTTTGCTTTTGAAGTATTGTTTTATTTATTTTGAAGTATTGTACAGCACCTTCATATAACCTGTAAATCACAGGAATTGCACCTCTGCTTCATCAAGCCACTATTGAACTAGTCTCTTTGCCTAAAAGGTTGCTTGTCCCAGGGATCATCGCACCCACAACCTACCCTGACTCAGTCTACAGTTCAACATTAAGTGCTATTTTATGGGTTTATGAACAAGGATATGAGAAATGAAAAGTTGCTTCTTAAAACACTGCTGTGAACAGAAGTTTGCTATGATTTTCCACAACAAAGCTTCCTCGGGGATCTCAGAAGAGAAATGCTTGAGGCTAGGAAGCTTTGAAGCAACTGGGTCAGCCATTGAAGAGCTGGGAAAGGAGTTGTGCTGTTAATTTTGTAGTTGGATAGTGAAATGTCAAATCATGTCTTCAAGAGAGTGGAAGCAGTGGGAATCTCTGTAACATTGCAAATGTATTCAGGAACACAATCTCAATAATACATCTTTTCCTCTGCACAAAGTTTGAGCATCTAAGGGGAACTTTACCGAATGAACAGGAGGGGAGAACTGCATATTTTGTAAGGTGGATAATGAAGTCCCATGCCACATAAATGTAACAGATGGAATTTCACTTGTGGAACACAGACGAAAAGAAAACTTAATCTGACCTACTCCCTGGACAATACATGAAGTAAAAATGAAGTCACATTTTTATCTGCTTTTTTTTTTTTTTTTTAATAATTATAAATCTGCTAAATAGTGCTGATACAAAGTCATAGTGCAAAACATAGTACTGCTTGTCTTCAGCTGGCCATACATGGATCGAAATTCATCTGTTTCAACAGGGACTGGCCCAGTTTGATCCATGTATGGCCACTGTAGTAGAAGAGAAGTAGATCTACTCATTAACTTCTGTACAACCACCCTGTCGAATTTTAGCAGCTCCATCAGTGCAGCCATTGATAGATAGCAGCTTGTTTGGAAGGTGGAAGAAGCACTCTATAGTGGTGATTCATTTAGAATATTTACTGGTGCACATTTCATTTTTTGTGGACTCAAATTGAGGTGGAAGAAACAGGAGGTGGACTATATATATATATATATATATATATATATATATATATATATATATATATATATATGCGCTTTTGTTCACTATTCATTATCATTTGTATACAAGTGGATACTACACTGAATTTTGAACTGGGCTTTTTATTTTGGGATGAAAGATATTGATATATTATTTTTTTAGTCACACTGATCTATTATTTATTCATTTGAAATAGATTTATAGGCCATGTATATAGTTTAGTTCTGTTTTTTCTGCAGTGAAACTCCACAGCAGATTTTTCAGCTTGTGGACAGAGTAATCATAAGATGGACATGCAATTTTAAAATGACTTTACATGGGCAACAAATTAAAGCCCAACTCCTGCTTACACTTTCTAAGCAGTTACAGCATTTTTTCCTTGGAGAAAAGGCTTAAGCTGACCAAAAGCTAACTGTTGTAAGGTAAAACTAATGAGCTCACAAAATAGAACAAATAGAGAGGATGAACCTCCCTAATGGTGGAACAGCCGGCCATTAAAATGACATCACCTTGCACCTCTCATACGATAAAGGAGGGTGAGCACTTGATTACCTTGCTAGTACTACAGAAAAGGATCAAAGACCTATGTTAATTTAAATATCTCAGCTCCACCCCAGGTAAAGATTCAGCCTAAAAGATATTCACCCTTAATCTTGCTACATCATATCCTAAACCATTGAATGTCCTTCTTCAGGTCCATCTGCTCTTCACTTATAGGTCTGAAATGCTTCTTTCTCAAAAAACAAACTGAACAAAGATGTTAAAGCAGCAATTTAGCTACAGAACACTTTTGTTTTTCTGGAAGAAAACTACGTGTTAGCAACTTGAACTTCCACAAGAGTCTGATTGATTTACAGAAATATCATTTTAAAGCAAGTGCTTGGAGATTTGGTACTGTGCCTAGTGAAGGAATGTTTATGAGGAGGTCAGGACTGAAAACTTGATTCTAGTAAATGTCAGGCTTTATTGTATAAAGAGAATTACTGGAAAGTGGTTAACTGACTGGGGTCTAAACCACAGGTCAAATGAAGCCGTTTATAGCATTCTTCTGAGGCTTATCATTTTAGGGCTCCATAATTAGATAAAGGAATGTCTGAACAGGTGGACCCTGGCTAGCCTGCCTTATCAGAAGCTAACCACAGCCAGAAGAATGATCAAAATCCCTGCACAGGAGCTGAAGGTTGTGTTATAACCAATGGTTTAATTTTTGCAGCTGAAAAGCCACAACAATGCTGTACAACAGATTGTAATGTATCCAATACCCCCTTTTTTTTTTAACATCTATATTGTGCTAAATTTTCAGCAATGCCTGAGAGCAGTGAAACAATCCTTAACATGCCTAAAACTCAATTGGTATTCATACACAGTTCCTCAAGCACAAATGATAAAAAAATTCCAACTGGCTTTTAAGAATATAATTTTGTTCAGATACTTTTAAAGAGATCTACTGTTTTCAGATGGACCGCTGCTTCAGAGATCACAGAGATGATCAGAGAACATTCATTTTGAGAGGCTCACAAGCTAACAAGTCCCCATTTTTTAAAATTACAAATCCCCTTTAAAGTGGACCACCCCATACCACAGCCGTGACCATCACCTTCAAGACACTGGCAAAAAACTAAAGGTACTTCCTGTATGGGAGGGGTTATATGGGAGGAACCTTCTTACTATTGGTTGCCAGTGTCCAATAACCTAAAGGTAGTATATAACCCAGATAGTCATTATTATGGTGCTCTGTGTCCCGTGATGTACGATAAAGAAATACACTGTTTCTAGAGCGATTTGTATTCAAGCAATGCCACTTAGATTTCAGTGTCTCTCAGGGCCAGGGACTAAAATGTTGTGGGCAGTTCAGGGACTGTTGAGAGCAGCAGAGAGTGGAATGGCACAAGATGAGCATGGTATGAAGTATATTATGCACTATATACTTAGTAATGGGTCTCAAAAAAACAACAAAAAAACTTTAATGAGACAAAATGCTGCCTTTCCTGGAACAAGTACTGCTCCAGATACTTCCAAGTGCTAATTATGACTGCCAGACTGTGCAACTAAAGCCACTGAACTTCTTCCAGCAGAGATCATGACATGGTTTCATTTGTAAGCAGCACTGGAAGGAGCCTAAAGTAGCACTTTCTTCAGAAAAAGACATTAATCCAACCTTGACTGTTAACTTATCTTTTAAATGACCCCGTAGTTAGGATACAAAGTTTGAAGTTGAAGCACCCTGTAGACGATGTCTACTACTTGTCCAGCAGGCAGTACACTTACAGAGCTATGGTTGCTGATGTCCTCACTGTGTGCTGTGGTTTCACCCACCAGCTGCAAAGTCACTACTAACCTGTATAGCGGACTCGCCGTCCGAAGTACAACTAAGTATTCAATAGCTTCTAGTACAGGGGACTTCATGATCAAATTTTGTATTCAATCATTAGGGTTCCATTAAAATAACATTTGAGGATAGGTCCATTATATACAAGTATTTCTCAGAAGAGTTCTTCTTTAGGGTATACTCCACAATTCACATAAGAAAAATGTATGTCTACCCAAAAGATTTCAAGTAAAATAAGTGCCTTAGTGGAACGTACATCCCTATCAAAACACATATTATAGTCTCACGCAAGTTAAATATTTGATTTAAATCCTCATCTACCTAACCTTAGTTGGCAAGATGAACATGTTTCACAGAAACACTTCTACAAATGCATGAAAATGAACCAATACATCAGCTTTTCTGGCAAGCATTCAATAGTTCATACATAATTTAATACGGTAACAAATCATTTCCTTTACACTCTTATTTAATAACAATTCTCAACTGAAAATTAAATCTCAGAGTCTAACACAATTTAAAACAAATGCTAATATAAGTAAAACCTTTCAAAGATATTTCATCTGCCTTGGAAGACAACGGAAAAAAATGGTGCTGTCAGAGCAAGGCCAAGTCTCAGATGGGGAACGAAACTGCCATTAACCGCTCTTAAAGCCTTTGAAAATGACTTTTCTGATAAGTATTGCAAGTAATTATAGACATGGGCTCTCACTCTGCAATACAAATCTGAAGAGGACTCATCCAGCAAGGTGCAAAGCGGTATCCTACTTTGGTGTTGCAGACCCGGCACCAAATGTTGAGTAAACCAGCATTCTACATCAGAAGGCATCTATAAGGCAAGTATTTTTGAAAATGTTCTGCTGTTCTTCTGGGACAGGGCCAAGCAGAATTAGTGACCTTAAAGTTAATGTAAACCCCAACATTTTACAATACTGTACATGTTGATGCTGCCAGAAATCCAATAACCTTGTAACTTCCTGTAGTCAGCGGACTACACTGTGCTGCATTGAAATCTCAGTGTTACTAGCCCCATGCAGTTCAGCTCTGTAAACTACAGAACCCCTTAAGTTTCCTCATCTCCATAACATAGGAGAAGGTGTTCCATAGTTTGCAGAGGTGAACTGTGCAGGGCTTAGAACACTGCTTGAGATTTTAGTGCAGCACACCATTGTCAATCTCACTATAGAAAATTACAAGCCATACTGCAATACAAGCAAGCGGCCTAGGGTGACAATGCTCCTCCTCAATCGATACAGTTTGGTGAGAAAGCAGTGTCACCGTAGAACAGGAAGTGTGCTTCTGGCAAGATCACCTGATGAAATACAAGGGAAAAGAAGTCCAAAGAAAATGAAAGCAGACACCACATTCAAGAACTTGTAAGTTCCATATATTAAATAAAACATACCAACAATCTTCTGTGTTGTAGGCAGCCTCACAGATTCTATCTGCCAGCCCAATTCAAGCCTAAAAAGCTCACAGCAGTTAAACATACATTTGAAAATGTCACTTGCAGAATGCTTTATTCATGTTAAAGGGAATCTGTCATGAGATTAATATGCAGGCTACCATGGCTGACACTCCTTTTTAGAATGCTAGTTCCCTAGCTGTCATGTTAATGCATGGGATAATAAAAATAAGGAATTCTGACACTTTTCTGACTCATTTATAGCATGCATGTTTCAGCTCTGTGAATGAAAAGTACCACTTACAACAAGGCAACTAGTATTTCAGGAGACAAGCAATGGCAGTCCTGGTACTTCTCTTATGACAGACACACTTTAAAATGAATAGCTATAGTTGTAAATGTCCATATAAGAGCCTGGGGTGCATACTGGGAGATGTTTCCCATGGCAAGGGCCTTAGAAGCAAGTAAATGGTGGAGCATGGTTTGTGCCAGTGTGCATGTTGTTACATATATTACGTACCAGGAAAAAAATGGGGGTTACTATTGTTGATTTTCTGAAAATTCTAGCTGGTTGACTGCCAAGTGGATTCCCTGATTGCTGAACTTTCTAATGCAGTCCAAAGATGATTTGATTTTGGAAGGAAAGAAAATCACTTGATTACCCCAACAATACGGCCAGTGTTTGCGCTATTGTGTTCTGCCAGCTGGGGGGGGGGTGGGGGGTGGAAGGGTGTGCCCGGCCCAGAAGAACACAATGATTACTGTTGGCAGCTATAGCCACCGACAGTAATTGAATGTAAAAAATCCAACAGGCTGGTTGTACCCAAGACCATCGATAGATCGACTTGGGTACAATCAACCTGCTCATAGATGGTTTGAATCTAGGTCGATCCCTGCTGAACTGGCCCAACTTTGATCCATGTATGTCTGGCTTAAGTCATTGATCTGGGAAATGAATGAAGTCATGAAATCAGAGCTCCTTACTTCCATACTAGCTTCAAGCCAGTAGCAGCATGACAGACAGGCACCTAGCATTTTCACAAGGAAAACGCAGGATTCCAAGTCTTCATATTTCTCTCAGCGCCTGTTTCCTTTAAAATGTTTCTATATAGCTTTCGACTAGCAGAAATTAGAATAACTGTAGCAAATCCCATTTAGCATTTCTGTCAGGAGACTGGGGAATATATTGAAAACACTTATGTTTGCTAATAACTTTTATTTGCCAATAACTTGCAGTCTGCAGGGTGATTGGAGGATCTCAGATGAAGCTTAGACTCAGTGTCAGTTTGTCGGGTTGATGTGGTCAAGGAGAAGCCCCATGACACAACAGGGAAAGGGAGAGGTCTATGTGAACATCACAAATGCTTTCATGTTGGAGCAGAGAGACTGGGAGCTCCAGTCCACCCAGCACTTGACAAGGAAAGCACAGAGCTGTCACTGACTGCCACTGAGCATTGGCTGCTGAAACAAAGCGTGCCGGAGGATCCACAGCCTGGGAAACTTAGCCATGCCGAAGAACCCTTGCCACATAATGCCTCAGTTAATATAAAAACTGAAGTGATGCAGTACATGGATGCCTCTCTAACGCTCTTAATTACTTGAACATAGGAATGAACTTATTCCTTTGGCTGATTAAATGCAAGAAACAGCCCCATTCTGAACAGTTATGGAACCAACACAACTAAAACAAGCTGGCAACAACAAGAAACCAAGTAAATGTAAATCTCAATTAAATTACATGGCAAAAGAACTTTAAATTAAAAACAACTGCCAATTTTACTTTTAAAGCCTAAGGCCCCTTTCACACCAGCGGGCTGATAGGGTCCGGCTGTCTGTTTTTCAGGCAGACCCGATCGGATCACTCATTGTTCTCTATGGAGCAGTGGATATCAACGGACACCTGCCAGCATTCGATCCACAAAAAACAGATGTGTGGGGATCTGTTCCCCATCCGTCCGGCAGATCGGATGACAGCAGACAAGCAGTTTCTTTCCATTTGATCGCCCCATAGAGAACAGCAGGCTGTGTCTGTGTCCACTCAGCAGAGCAGACACAGACCTGTCATCTGCCTGCTCAGTGGGGATCAGCAGAGAGATTCCCTTCTGAACAGGTGGATCCACTTGATGGATTCCACGCTGTCTGAAAGGGGCCTAACTTTGTAAAATGTAAATTGTAGTGGGGCTGTGCCCACACTGCACAGGTAAACTGCTCGTTTAGTCTAGGAGAGAGTTTATGTATTTTAACTTACCTGTCCTCTCTCACACTCAGAGGAAGTGGGCTGTATAATGCTGGCCGTGAAACTGTGGACATCTACTGGCGGAAAAGTACTGGGGGAGGGCAGCTCTAGATTTTTCAGCAGAAACTACACAGAAAATCACCAAAACTTATAATTTACACAGGGGAGCCCAAACTTATCAAATTTGTTTGGAGGCCATACCTTACAGTATGAACCCTTCAAGGTAAGTTGGATTTTAAGATATATAGGTGTACATACTGCTTTTAGTTATAGCCTTAAAAATGTCATCCAACAGTAACTTGTTCTTGAAAGCATTTTGAGCTATTTTGGCATTTCTCGAAAATGACTGCAGCCTCCAAAAACTGTTTGCGTTGCAGTTCAGCTGAGGAAGGTATGTTCAGCTCTTGTTCCTGGAAACAACAATGATTCAACTTTAAATCGTGAATTCTGCTTGAGAAACATAATGTTTGAGAAAAATGTTAATAGGAACTTTCTTTAACACGGCAACGCTTTGCACGGATATCAATTACGCATGCAAGCCAAGACTTGCAGTATCTGCCATAATACAGAAAGAGTCTTCCTGCTGACAAATGAATATCTCATAATGTAAAATACACAGAAAAAAAAATCAATCAACCAGCAATAAAAGTAAATGAACATTCTGTTTAAGGTCAGACATTGACTTTAACTACAGGATCTATGTTTTTGTGTGTAAGCACACAGGCCAGCATCTAAAGAGACATTCAGCCAGATCAAAAAAAGAAAAAAAAAAGGAGAACGAAATCACAAGACACGCCAAAATATTGATGAATTAAACATGCCCTGGATTAAAAAAGACAAAGCTAATCTAACTAAAGAGTAAGAAAACTTTCATCTAATGTTTGTACCTATAGGTAAGCCTATATTAAGGCTTACCTATAGGTACTGTAAATATCTCCAAAACTTGCACCGTCTAGGAGATATTTACTGTATATGCCGCTGACAGCCGGCCCTGCCGTTTCTGTGCTGTGGCCGGCGGCTCTCGCACGCATGCGTGGGAGTGACGTCAGGCGGCTCCGGCCAGTCGTACAGCCGAGTCTGCGGACCCGGGACGAAGAGAGGTGAAGATGGATGCGGCCTCCAGCGGGGGGTGGGTTTGTGGGGGACGAGGGCTTTGTTTGCAGGTAAGTTTCACATAATGCATTTACTTTGCAAGTGACCAAAAAAAAAAGAGGTAGTGTTTACTTCCTCTTTAATAAATACACCAGACCCTACCTTCTGCATTACAATAATTCTGCCGACTGTGCCACTGTAATATCCCAACTTTCCAGTGACCTATGACCAGGCCCAGTAGTGTCAGGGTGGAGTGGCATATCTAAGTTGCATTGAATAATGTCTTTTAAAAAGTCAGTATTTGAACAGTAACATTTGCAGATTTGAGCAAGGGGTTATCTTAAAGCAGTATTAAACCCAAAAAACAAAAATTGGTATGCAGCTTACCAATTCTTAAATGTGGTGGCTGTATTGGTTACTTTTTTATTTTTAAACTTTTTTCCCTTTTTCACCTAGTGATCCGAGTAAGTCTGTTCATTTGAAACTTCCTTTAACAGACCAAGCTGTCCATCAAAAGTTGCAGTTAAATGGTGGAAATAAACCTGGCAGGGGTGTTTACAATTATCCCAAAAGGAAGAAAATAATCATAGCTGTAACTGCTTAAAAAGTGTTAAAGTGGTTGTTGGGCCACTCTGACCTCTTTATACCATCCGCTCGGCCTCCTAATGCTGTGTGTGCGATTTGTAAAAAAAAAAAAAAAAAAAAAATGCTGTCTATACCTGCTTTCAGAGTGCCGCTCACATGACCGGCTGCCTCTCTCCTTTTCCAGTCTGACAGCTGCAGGGGGAGGGGCCGAGATTCCCCTGCTGACATCAGCCAGGAAGAGAGGAGGAGAGAGGCGGTCAGTCATTTTTAAAAAATCACACACACTGGGGCACACAGCATTAGGAGGCAGGGTGGATAGTATAAAAATGTAGATGATATTTTAGCAGCGGGAGGGGCGGGCACTGTCACTAGCTGACAGGTAGGGAGGGGAGGGGGAGAGGACAGAGGAGAGCAAACAGGAGGGCTGCGGATTATGGAGGCACGTAAACTGACCATGGTGCCAGGGCTCAGCAGCCATGATAAACTGTGGGAGGGTAGAAACTGGCAGGATCAGCCAGGCTTTTTGGGTTAAATATGGGGGCAAATTACACAGCACAAGCACAAGCACTGTGCTGTATAACATGCTTTAAAAGGACAGGATCAAATTTTTTTTTAGGGTAACAAATGCTTAAAGGTTCAGATTTAATATTTAATCAAGCCCATCTAAATCTACTAGTGCATCTAACACTACCCTCTCCCCAGAATGACAATTCTGCTATCCAAGGGTGGTTTCATTGCTCCTCCAGAGTGGAGACACCCTAAAACAGGAAGCGTGTTACTGGCTGGATCACCATGCCTTGATAAAGAAAACTAATGCAGCCATTGCATTTAAGTATTGGTTAGTTACAATATACAGTATAACTTTTTTGTTTTTTGGATTTAAAAGAGAAATATGGGGTTTTGAAAAAAAACAATCAATCATCTTCATCTAAGTGGATGCAGCTAAATTTGTCCCCTGCTGGCTCTACACTGAGAACTGAGCGATCAAACACCACTGATCACTCAGTTCTCGGGTATAGTGGTGACTGTAAGTCATCGCTCTGTGCATTTCTCCTCCAGTCCAGCACTCACTGAAGAGCCAGGCTGTGGAGGGGGTGGCAGTGGCTGGCTAAGGAGTCAGCTGCCAGTCAGGCATCTGGGTGGATCCCAACATTAAAGTTGGGATCTCTCCAGAGTATGGACCAGCTGAGTGATGTCAGCTGATATCAGACTTTAGCCCGCTCTTGGCTGAATATGGGATGCAGAACTAAGTGCACTTTTGTGACCTACAGGAGAAGTATGACCAAAAGAGCTTTGGCCCTACTTCTCCTTTAACATGGGTTTAAAGCAAATAGTAAGGTCTTCCACTTTATGGTGCCTGCTCTATGTAAATTAGTTTGTGTTGTCCTTTTTCTTTGGCTAGCATAGTTACACTATATAGATTTCAGATTGAAAACATTACACCTAGGTAGAAAACATCCCCAATGGCTGGGACCTGTAGTATACCAACTGACAAGAGCTAAAGTCAGCCACTACTGGCAAGCTATGCAGTAGTTTTATCACATTACTCACAGCACATAAGAAGCAGGAGAGAGATTTTATCATCAGAAAAGCTGAAATCAGCTGTGTTTATTTTAGCGTGACACGCCGTTTCCCAGCAAATGACCGAGGTTCTGAGGTCAGCCATCTCCAGACTGCCCTGGACAAAAACAAATCTTTGCTACCCGCTGTGCTGGTTACTTATTTACAGTGCTTTATGAAGAGTGTCTAATCCTGGGTACACACTATGGGGTTTTTTATTTTATTTTGCTCAACCCAGTGGGCTGCACAAAACATTTTTTTACAGATTGGCGTACTAACACATCTGTTGTTAGTCTGGTGATCTTCCCCGCTGAGCTATTGTATTCTGACAGGCGGACTGGCCCCCTCCAGAACACACTGATCAGCCACTGGCTGATGCTGGTTTTTCAGCATGCTTGTTCGACAGAAGCCGGTTGGGAGATTGTGGGGAGTTGTACATACGGGCCAAAGTCAGCATGTTCCTGACTAACCGTCAAAGTTTGCCCGATTTTTGGCCTGTGTGTACCCAGTTTTACAGTTCTGCCCTATGTTTTCAGGTTGATACATCAGAACTTTGTATTAGTTATGTAACAGCCACTTAGAAGGAATAGTTAATACATAACATATTTGAAAAAAATGATGGTTAATAGCAATGGGGGGCCAGAGACAGCCGAAGCTCTCTGATAAGGATTACTGACCCGCATGGTAAATGTCTATTAAAGCCTTTGAAACCAGGGTGCCCAGTCACCATGGGGTACTTTGAGGACTCTTCAGGGGTTCCTTGGCAAAATGCCTAAAAATTGTCCATAAATTGTATACAAGCCGGCGTGTGGATGAAGCCTGCCTTTTAGTTACACTAATGCTGCGTACACACGAGCAGACTTTACGGCAGACTTTGTCCGGCGTATGTTTCGACGGACTTTACGACGGACTTTCCTAATGAACGGGCTTGCCTACACACAATCAATCAAAGTCCGACGGACTCGTACGTGATGACATACGACCGGACTAAAACAAGGAAGTTCATAGCCAGTAGCCAATAGCTGCCCTAGCGTCAGTTTTTGTCCGTCGGACTAGCATACAGACGAGCAGACTTTTCGACCGGACTCGAGTCCGTCGGACAGATTTGAAACATGTTTCAATGCTAAGTCCGTCAAACTTTTGAGAAAACAAAGTCCGCTGGAGCCCACACACGATCGAATTGTCCGACGAAATCCGGTACGCCGGACCAAGTATGCCGATCGTGTGTACGCAGCATAAGCCACAGGTTTTCATTGGGCACCATTACAACCTTCTAGCTGCCGGCATCCTAACAATGGCATCATCAGTTGATAAGGAGAATGTCAGATGCCTGCATAGCATCCTTGTTTGACCCTCCCCTGCCCCCCTCCAACAGCGTGGGGGGGTCACATTAGCTGAGTGATGGAGAAAAACGAAGGGAGAAGAGAAGCATTGGAATACTAGTCAGTTCCAGTTTGCAAAATTGAATTTGCTTTAAAAGAATACATCACCTCCAACGTTGGGTATCCTACTTGGACTTGCAGATGTTGCTGAATTATATAAAACTATTAGGATAGTTTTTACATTTTAGAATGGGGTTCCTCGAGATAGTGCCATCATTTTTAAAGGGTGCCTTGACTAAAAAAAGGTTGAGAAACACCGGTTTCATAAAGAGCGGTCAACTGAGAACAGCATACAGCCAACATTGTACATATTAGGTGATGTTTATAGTGGAAGCATGTTACTTTTAACACTGCAAATCTGTATGTTCAAGTTCAGATGGGGACAGATTCCCTCTAAAATAAACATCACAAGCTGGAAGCAATTCAAACTGAGCATATAAAATCTACATATGCAGGGGTCAACATCAGTGGTCTACGCGTCAAAACAATTAGTACAGTAGATGTAAGATACAGGCAGATAACATTTGCTGTAACTGTTGAATTTGAACCTACCCATTCTTGCTTCCCTTATAGTCAAAAATTAGGCAATTGCATTAATAGACCAATAGGGGCAGGCCAACGAAAAGACCAGGTCTGCTGATGTTATCAGAAGGTAATTCTGTTCATGCATTTTTTAATCAAATACCAAATTGATTTGCCCACATTTGACAGGTTTGCTTTCAGTAAGAAAATCCAAATAAACCTTCATTGTCACATCTATTGACACACAAACAACAGACAAGACCAAGAAAGAGTGGCGACTGTAATTCAGAGGTATACAAAACACGTCTTCCCGATAAAATCATAGCCGCACATCCAGAGTATTTATTGTCCTTATTTACAACATCCCGCTGTTCATTCTTTTACTGTTTTCTGCAGTGACAATTAACCTTTGCTATTGATCTGCTCCAGAGACGATAGAGCAGTCTCTGGTTTCACCGATGATAGTGTGACGGGCAGCTTTTGTTTCCAAATGGCACACCCTGTCCCTCTCCTCTGTGAATGGACTGGAGTGCTGTTTTGAGGCTGTGTGCGCTGGAAACGAAATCTGTAATATGTATGCCGTAACCCTGACAGTGATTTATCCCAGCAAAACACAAACTTCAGACAGACCTTTGCCAAAAACATAAGAAATCACAAGGGCTCTATGAATTATTTTAAATATATTAAATATAAGTGTCATTGCACAATGTTCTTTGCAAAGACGACAAAGCTCTTAAGGCTCAAATGAATTTTCAGTTTAAATTTGTGAAATACATTCCAGGGACATCAAAACAAAAAGTTATAGTTTGTTTTCTTTAAAAGTTAGCCACAACCTGAGTAAAAAAGCCTGTCACCTGCGCCAGCATGCTGCAGAGTGGGACTGTTGTTCTCTGTGTGGAAGCAGTGGTCTCTTTGCAGAGGTCCAATAGGCCCGCTTAAGGGTCAGACTGGATCTCTGGCTTGAGCACTTTATCACAGATCTGGAAGTATTTCGCTCAGAAAAAAATAAGTAATTATCTGCATACTTTGATTATTGACATAAGCAAGCCATATATGGATCAAATTTTGTCCAGTTCAGCAGGGACTGGCTGAATTTTGATCCATTTATGGGCAAAGTGGTTGTACAGAAGTCGATGTACGTCACACATTCTGACCCTACTATTCGAATGTCGCAGCTGAAATCAAAACTTATCAGACCAGGCAACATTTTTGTGAACTTCTATGTACCAATTTTGGTGAGCCTGTGCGAATTGTAGCCTCGGTTTCCTGTTCCTAGCTAACAGGAATGGCACCCAGTGTGGTCTTCTGCTGTTGTAGCTCATCTGCTTCAAGGTTCGATGTGTTGTGCTTTTAGAGGTGATAGTCTGCATACCTTGGTTGTAACAAGTGTTTTTTTGAGTTACTGTTGCCTTTCTATCATCTCAAACCACTCTGCCCATTCTCCTCTGACATCAACAAGACATTTTTGTCCACACAACTGCTGCTTACTGGATCTTTTCTCTTTTTCGAACCATTCACTGTAAACCCCAGAGATGGTTGTGAAAATCCCAGTAGATCAGCAGTTTTTCAAATACTCAGACCAGCCCATTTGGCACCAACAACCATGCCACTTTCAAAGACACTTAAGTCCCCTTTCTTCCCCATTCTGATGTTTGATTTGAACTTTAGCAAGTCGTCTTCAACATGTCTAAATGCCTAAATGCATTGAGTTGCTGCCATGTGATTGGCTGAGTAGCAATTTGTGTTACCAAGCAATTGAACAGGTGTACCTAATAAAGTGGCTGGTAATTGTATATCACTATTACTAAAATTGTAATATTTTTTTTGAAATACGAGTTTGAAAATTGGCAATTTCAAATTATTCAAAGTAATCCTCTCTCTTTTTAAGTCATTTCCCACTAAGATAGTTATTTTCTATGGAATTGAGTTTGCGCAGCATTTTATATCGGCCTCAAGCTTGCCAATGACAATTGCTCTGCATTCACCTCCATGGCTTAGCAGTAAATCCCTGAAGGGGGTCGTTGTGTAGCAACGGGTGCTAATGTTATGATGAAGCATGAGTTTAAACTGTAGCTGCAAAAAAAAAAAATCACAGCCAAATCGCTAGACAATAATGATTACGTCACTAGCTACAGATTACGGTTAATCGTTGTCATTAGCAATTTGTAGCAGCGAGGAATTGCCGCTAGAAATATCCCCACTTGACATGGCCCTAAAGGTAATTGTGGCTAACACAGCTGCAGTGTTGCCTGGACATCATTAGCAAATCTCTGAATGACTTTTATTGTTACCCAAAGTAATATTTTGAACATATATTTTAGCAGTAGTATAGGAAAAAAAACGACACAAGCTTATTCTAAATGATCTTGTTTGCAGGGACAAAACCAATGACAAATCTTCTAAGCCGGGAGTAAAGCTGTTTACATTTTTTAATTTTCTGCCACATATTCTTTATGATAGATGGCCTCTTAATTATCTCCAGACTACAGTGAATCAGCTAAATACTAAAGCAAACAAAAAAGCAAATACACTGTGAAAGAAATTCTCTTTTGCATTTTTATTTTATTGACATGGCAAAGTCAAACCATTTTTGCATGGCGGTTTATTTTTCTCTGACATTTTTGCCCTAGGAAGCTTACAAATAGATAGAATTCACAGCAGTGTCTCGTCAAAAAGAAAGTCCGGAAGATAAAAATGAGTTATGCTAATTGTTAAATAATATGACTTTTTAATTATAGAAGCCGGAATTGACAAACAGCATTGCTTTGTTCCTAAAGTCCCATTAAAGTTTGTGAAACAAAAACAAGAAAAGTTATATTATTTGGCAGTTTTTTTATTTTTTATTAAAGGTGTCAAAATATGGTAGAGTGAAAAACCCTTCCCAGCAGAGCCAGTGATAGCGGCGGGCTGACTACTTTCACCCAGAACCAGTCAGTTCAGAGGTGACAATGCCAATTTAGATGCCTGATTTTGAGTAAAATCCTAATTATTGAAAGAGAAGTATCAGTTTTTGTTTTTTCATACTTACCTAGGTGGATGCAGCATCGGTCCCCTGCTGGCTTTAACACTGAGAACCAAGCAATCTAATGGTACTCACAGCACCCTGAGCAGAGAGCCGGTGACTGTCAGTCACCGGCTCTCTGCTCTGGCCCCGCGGGTGATCACTGGAGCGCTGGGCTGTGAAGGGGGCAGGAGTGGAAGTGGTTCCCAGATCATAAGGTTATCGGCAAATGAGGGGACAGGAGAGAATGGAAACAATACATTGATTTTTTTCTTTTTTAAAGAACATCAAGGAGAGCGCAGGTAGCCCAAGCTGCTTTTAAAGTGGAGCTCCAGGCTCCTTCAGAAAAAAAGATAAACGTCAGCAGCTACAAATACTGTAGCTGCTGGCTTTTAATATTAGGACACTTACCTGTCCACAAACCCAGCAGTGTCTTCACCAAAGCCGATTTTTAAATCTGCTCTCAGGTGCTGCCGCCACCATTTCAGCTAAAGGAAACTGGCAGTGAAGTCTTGCGGCTAGTGAGACCTCCTTTAGAATACTGTGTCCAGTTCTGGAGACCTCACTTACCGAATGATGTTGGTTGGATAGAATGCATCCAGAGACAGGCAACAAAAATACTGAAAGGTCTGAGGGGTAAGACCTTTACCTTAACCCTCCCCAATTGCTGGACTTGGTACTGGTATTCAGAATGTGCCAATTTGTACATATATACTAGGGCCAATTTATACAATTGCAAATATGACAAGTTTACTTTAAAGGCATCCTAACAAATTTTGAGAAGGGGAAAATGAGATTTTTGATTTAGTGTAAAATACATTTTCTCTGGGTTCATTGACAGACTGGCATTGGTGGTGACCACTGCCCAATACAAAAGGAGAAAGCATGTGCCCTGCCAAAATCCCGGAGAGCAAAGCCACCAGACCAGGGACCGTTGGTTTTCTGGCTTAGCCGAATCTGATATCCCAGAGACCTTGGGCACTTTCGCCAGAATCTCACTTGAAAGGAGCTTGTATGGAACTGCGCAAATGGAACCGCCTCAAAAAGGTAGATACCATCAGACCCAACACCCACATGCAGGACCGCAGGGAGGTACACCTGCGAGACAACAGTAGTTGAAACGCAGCCTGCAACTTCTGGAGTTTGTCCAGAGGCAGAAACACTCTGGCTAGAGATGAAACCAGAGTCAGGCCAAGATATTCCAATTTTCTGGAAGGAGCCAGAGCAGACTTCAGGTAGTATAGAAGCCAACTGAAAACTGAGGTCTGTATAGCGAGCTATGTCGCCCCTCAGGGTAGCCAAGGACTCTGCTCGCATTAGATGATCGTCCAAGCAGCCCAGGACCGCAATCCCCTGCAGACGCAAGCACGCCAGAACTGGGGCCAACACCTTTGTGAGTACGCGAGGGGTGGAGGCAAGACCAAAGTCAACACCGCAAGCTGAAAATGCCCTTTTCCCACAGTAAAATAGAGGAAGTGTTGGTCCTGGGCACATATTGGAGTGTGTAATCAGCATTTGTGATATCGACAGAAGCCCAAAAGCCCCCATGATGAAAGGATGCCACCACCGTGCGGATGGACTTCATTGGACTCCAGTGGTGCCCAAAGCCGCAGCCTAAATTAGTGGAGGGTCACTGCAGGGGGCACGGATCTGCGGATGCCTGGTCACCCACCCAACCATCCAGCAGGTGCCAAGGTGTACCCCGCATAGTGACAACCCTGAAGGGGAGGGGAGGTTGGACAGAGTGTCCGAAGCACCCAAGCCAGAGGCCTGGGCCTCACCCGGGGAATGGGGGATGTGGAGGAACCCCAGAGGGACGGACCACCTCATGGAGTACCCGCGCCCCAGACCACTCCAGGGAAGGAGAGGAGAGCCCCAGACAAATCCTCCTCGCCACCAAAGTGGGGGCACTGTTGGCCATGAGGAACGCTGTAACTCAGGCCGAGACCCGGTCGTATGCGACCTCGCTAGATGTTTAACTTGCAGGGCCAGCCCCCGTCCAGTGGGGCTATGTCACAGCTGACCTACCGCGTAGCTGCGGTCTGCACGCACTCGCTGGGCAGACTGGGGAGACCACTGGATCTTAGTCGCCCAGTCCGGCAGTTGATTGTAGATCTCACGGGGAAAAATCCAAGAGAAAGAAAATAGTTTAAAAAGCAAAAACAAAAAATTGTCAGGACCAGAGATCCCAAGCAGGGTACTAGGTCCTTACTTCTGACTAGACAGAAAAAAAACTGAAGGCCTATAGCAGAGAGGGGGGTGTATATCAATTAGGACTGCCCATAGGCATAGCCAAGTCTTTTTTCTGCCTAGTGTCCTACTCCTGTAGGGGGCGATATAACCCTATGGTTCTGAATAATGGAGCGCTGTGTCTGTGAATGAAAGAAAGAGAAAAAAGAATATGTACTACTACTAGTGACTTCACAAGGGACTGCTGAGAAAATAAATGCCCCTCACTGGCCTTCAAGGTGTTAACCTGCTTTGAGTCCTAAGACCCAGTTTAGTAAATCCAGCTGGATAATGGATAAACTGAGGAGTTGCTGATACAAGAAGGCAATGGTGTGGAAGATTGCAGACAACAGCTTAGTAGCACGAAATAAAGCATGTCAGAGGTTTTATCAGTGACCTCTGGTAAGTGCCGGGGATCACAATGTCATGATTCACACAACTGTGTTACTGACTCACTGAGCTTCACTCTGGCGTCATTTGTCTCCTACTAAGGCACTGGCCTAGTCGCTCCAGGATTTATTGGATCAGCTAGAAAGCCTATGTAATCAGCTATGTATTATTTTCAGAATTACACATAGAAGAGGTGCCGGGACCGGTGTACTAGCACTGAAAAATGCAGCTTCACTTTTTCCATACAATACTGTTATCTAGATGATCTATCTATAATTTCAACTACCTCTAAACTGGAACACAATCCTTCTGACAAGATATATTCCAAAGATTATCTTGAGTCACACACAATATACAATAGGGCCAATGACATCTTGTAGCAACTGATATACATTATATTTATAAATAGAAAACGTCCCAATCCAGCATATATCACTCTTGCAATAAAGACATAATACTGTTAAGAGTTTAAAACTAACATATCAATATCTACATCAACAGATTGCAATACACAGCCTAAAATGTATACATTCTGCCTAGCTTTCTTGAAGCTCTTTTACCAGTAAAAGGTTTTCTACATAAAAATGATACATTAGAGGGGGACACTGTAATGGGCGTCCAATTCTTAGAACATGAGATTAAAATATTAGTAGAGATTTACTTGTATTTTGGAGTAAAGTATGGTGGACCATGCAATGAAATACAAACATTGCGCCTCTTACTACGTTGAACTTTGTCCCAAATGCAAACACCAACTAACTAATGTAGATAACCACAGATTTGCCAAAGGCAGTTAAGGTACCATCATGACCCTTAGGGCTCTTTCACACCTGTGGATCGTCCAGGTCGCCTGTCAGTTTTTCAGGTGGACCTGAACGCATGCTCCATGCAGTTCTATGAACCGATGGATGTCAGCAGTGACATGTCCACTGACATGTGATCTGCTAAAGATGGATGGAAACCCTATTTTCCATCCATCTGGTGGATCGGATGAAAACGGACAGGCGGATCCATTTTTCATCCGATCCCCCATAGAGGAAAGCGGGGCTCTGACAGATCCGTCTCTGCACAGTGAGCGAAGTTGGACCTGTCATCGGCCAGCTCAGCGTGGATCAACGGAGCGATCCCTGCTGAGCAAGCGGAGTCCGTCAAAATGGACATTAATGTGTGAAAGGGGCCTTAAAGTGTTTGTAAAGGCTGAAGGTTTTTTACATTCTCTGCACTAGGGTAAAAAAAAAAAATCTTCTATTGTCAGCTTCCCACAAATACTTACTTGAGCCCAATCTCATACTAGTGCTGCTCTCTCCCTCCTCTATGAACTCAGTGAGAGCAGCGGGAGCTATTGGCTCAGCATCATTGATGGGAATATTGGCTGCTGCTACTGTCAATCAAGTTCAGTGACAAGAGAGCAGTGGGTGGGGCCGAGCCGCAGTGTGTATATCAATGGACACACAGAGCGTGGCTCAGGATTGAGCCCGCACATGGGCCACCATAGGATACAGCTTCCTATGGTGGCACACAGAGAAGTGGAGGAGGAAAGAGCACCAGTGGGAGACCCTAGAAGAGGAGGATTGGGGCTGCTCTGTGAAAAAACATTGCACAGAGCAGGTAAGTATGACAGGTTTGTTATTTTAAAAAAATATTGGTAACTTTACAATCACTTCAAGATTTAATATTCTGATAAATGTAAAACTGACCTATGATGCAATATGGTTCTAGCCAACAAAAATTTTAAAGCTTTAGGCTCGGTTCACACTGCGTGTCTCCTTGCGGGAGTTCACACTGCCCAATGCTAAGAGTGTCAATTAAAAGTTAATGACACCCACACATCAGTTCGCATATCACAGTGCGAAGTGCAAATTCGGACAGGAATCGGACCGCATGGGTGTGAACACCCATGCAATCCGATTCTGCTGTGGACCAAAAAAAAAAAAAGAGTAGTGTGTGTTTGGTCCGAATGCGATGCGAATTCAGCCATACTATCTGTATGGCTGAAATTGCAGTGCATGTGATTTGCACTGCAGTGCAGATCACATCCGATGTCGGACATCGCTGCAGTGTGAACCGGCATGAACAACATGTGTAAGATGAGGCATTTTGGAAAGGCAAAATAAAAAATCTGTTCCTGTGGTAAAGAAACTTTATCCTGGAAAAGATCTGCCATTTTGATCACATACCTGAGTCAGACAAAATCAAAAAAATATAGTTAAAATTTCAAATTTTAACAAAAAAAGAAAACAAAACATCTAAAGGAGGCAGTTTGCACACTGGTGCAATTGTTTTTGATTAAACTTATGATGAACAGGATTGAGTGCATGTTTTTTTTACATTTTTGTGGGTGTGGAAGGATAGTTAGTGGGGTGTTTTTTTTTTTACCTTAATGCAGAGAAAGCATTAAGGTAAAAAAACACATACTTTATAACCCACCGTTTCTCAACTCCAGTCCTCAAGGCACCCCAACAGGTCATGTTTTCAGGATTTCCTTCAGATGAAACAGCTGTGGTAATTACTAAGGCAGTGAAACTGATCAAATCACCTGTGAAAAATAATGGTGAGCCTGAAAACATGACCTGTTGGGACGCCTTGAGGACTGGAGTTGAGAAACACTGTTATAACCAACAACTTTAGGATTCTTTGGTTATAACAGACTACCTGAATGGCATGGACATTTCCTATTGGCTGGAAGCGGGTCCTCGCAGGAGAAAAAAGAGGGGTGATGTCATTACAGGGGGTGCCGACTGGTGGTCTTTGGGTGGCACTGCAGTACTAGATTAACGCCCCCCCCCCCGCCCCCCCGAACTGGCAACAGTGAGAGACCTGGGTGGGGGATTTAGGTAAATATTGCTGGCTTCACAAGGTAAGGGCTGGCAGGATGGGCTAGACTGGGGTGGGAGGAAGCGGGACTTTGATGAGAAAGAATGTCTGATTTTAAGTTTAAGGCATGAAGTTTGTAAGTTTTTCTTGTGAACCTCCAGGTACTTGAATTTCCTCCTACAACCCAACAATATGCCTGTAGATCAACTGGTCTTATGGGCTTGTATATAGCGCCAAATACAGGCAAATATTTAGCGTCCATATTATTTTGCATAGCATTTCGTCTCACTCCAAATGCTCTTCTGGCATGGGGGCATGCTGGGTTAAGTATTATATATAGAATAGCTTGGCCTGATTAGATCAGCACAACTTGGTTGAGCTACACCAAACGTAGACACGTGTATGGACTCATTCTGCTTTATATAAACATCTAAACAAGCATCTGGGGACATGTACATGGTTTTAAACCTGTCTGACAAATTACCAAATTCAGCACTCGTATGCATGAGTACCTAAACTTTGTATGTGAATATTTTAAGGACAACTGATTGGGAGCTCCTCGAAGGAGAGGGACTAATGTGATCGTTTAGTCTGGAAGGTTCTGCTTACTATGTTGGTGCTATACTAATTGAGGAAATAAATAATTATAACTACAGATTAGTTATCAGACACGCACAATGAAATGACTTAATATTTGCCCAACAAAGGAAGGCCTTACTAATTAACAATCCATAGCAACAGGGATATGTAATTAATGAAACTGCACACTTAACATCCTGCCATCTCTTCTATAATAGAATTTGTTTTACCTCCACTCACAGCTGTCACAGTAGGAAACCACTGTTCTCATTGCAGGGAAGGAAGAGGTTAAAAGACACCCAAGACACAATTTGACCAAAACTGACCCTGGACCTCCACAGAATTGGAAAAGCTATTTAACAAATTGGTGTTGAGGAATTTGTATTATCTGGCTGGGCTCGCCAAGATTAATGATGCATGAATGAGATTAAACTGGTGAACCTATCATTAGAGAATTTTGAAAAGAAAAAAAAAAATAAAACACACCTGATCAATCTGTGATTGATCTTGGACTTGTGCAGAATGGAAAGGATCAGAATGCCTTTTTTCCACTAAGAGCCGCTGTTTACAAACATACGGCGGGAAAAGGGTATGCGCAGCCCCGCATAGAGGCTCATTGACAGCCCAAGGAATCAATGTTTCCAGTACACATGCTTTATTACAAAGCAAGAGCAGTAAATTACTCCAAAAGCCTGTAAATTAGCCTGCTGTACTGTTCAGTAATACAGCTTACATGCACACATTCATTAGAAGACCGCACACCTACATTACCTAATGGGGCCGACGCTTCTCCTGTAACAGGCTGGCTCCTCATCAGCAATGTGTAAGTTTGAGTTATGTGTCTGTGACCTGAGACGGGTTAAGCAGATACCTTGCATTTACCGCCGCTATGCTGTGTGCTTATTTGCCACAAGAATGAAAGGAATATATACCAAACACAACAGCTGTCAAAATATATTTTCATTTATCTAGATAATGAGGAGAAGCAGCTAAGTGCACTCAGTGTATAACGACAACACTAAGACATTAACCATTGATTATCAGTTCCAGTGTTCATTTTTTCCTATCCACCATGTGAAGAAATAAATGTTACCTACGTAAACCAACAAAGACTCCTATGTTTATTCCAATTAAAGTAAAACTCAAGGCAAACATCTAATTACTGATTTTAAATATAGGGTTGCTGTTGTGTGTGACAAGAGATTTGCGATTCCGTACAGCCAGTCCAGTGATTTACACATAATTTGTAGCTTGCACAGCCAGATGGGAGACTCAAGTTCCCGATTAAGCAATTCATATTCCAGGTTTTGCAATGAAGCTTCCTATGCCACCTCTTCTCTTCCATCGTCCTTACTGGACAGTTAATCAGCATCATCACCTTCCTTTACACTCTTCCCTCCACTGTAGCTTCCGTCAAAATAACTGCTGCTGCAGCTTAGATAACGTCATTTTCTGGACATGTAACAGTGCTTGGGCTGAGCGACTGGCCACTAGGCCCAAGTACTGCATCACAGGAGGAGGTCACATGCTGCCCAATAGCACTGTGTATTGCAGCCACAGTCATGGAGCAAGGAGCAGAGAGGGAGCGTTGGAGGGGGGGAGGTAGAAGGTTGATTCTTTACAGACTCACTTTAGTATATGTGATTTTTCAAATATACTATAAATACACACACACACACACCAAAAGACCGGGAAGACCATGGTAAACAACTGTGGTCGATGACTGAAGAATTCTTTCCCTGGTGAAGAAAACACCCTTCACAACAGTTGGCCAGATCAAGAACACTCTCCAGGAGGTAGGTGTATGGGTGTCAAAGTCAACAATCAAGAGATGACTTCACCAGAGTGAATACAGAGGGTTCACCACAAGATGTGGCGGCACAGTGGTGTAGTGGGTAGCACTCTCGCCTAGCAGTAAGAAGGGTCACTGGTTCAAATCCCAACCACGACACTACCTGCCTGGAGTTTGCATGTTCTCCCTGTGCCTGCGTGGGTTTCCTCCGGGTACTCCGGTTTCCTTCCACACTCCAAAGACATGCTGGTAGGTTAATTGGATCCTGTCTAAATTGTCCCTAGTATGTATGAATGTGAGTTAGGGACCTTAGATTGTAAGCTCCTTGAGGGTAGGGACTGATGTGAATGTACAATGTATATGTAAAGCGCTGTGTAAATTGACGGCGCTATATAAGTACCTGAAATAAATAAATAAATAAGATGTAAACCATTGGTGAGCCCTTAAAAACAGGAAGGCCAGATTAGAGTTTGCCAAACAACATCTAAAAAAGCCTTCACAGTTCTGGAACAACATCCTATGGACAGATGACACCAAGATCAACTTGAACAAGAGTGATGGGAAGAGAAGAGTATGGAGAAGGAAAGGAACTGCTCATTATCCAAAGCATACCACCTCATCAGTGAAGCATGGTGGTGGTAGTGTCATGGCGTGGGCATGTATGGCTGACAATGGAACTGGTTCTCTTGTATTTATTAATGATGTGACTGCTGACGAAAGCAGCAGGATGAATTCTGAAATGTTTCGGGCAATATTATCTGCTCATATTCAGCAAAATGCTTCCAAACTCATTGGACGGCGCTTAACAGTGCAGATGGACAATGACCCTAAGCATACTGCGAAAGCAACCAAAGAGTTTTTTAAGGGAAAGAAGTGGAATGTTATGCAATGGCCAAGTCAATCACCTGACCTGAATCTGATTGAGCATGCATTTCACTTGCTGAAGTGAAAAATGAAGGGAAAATGCCCCAAGATCAAGCAGGAACTGAAGACAGTTGCAGTAGAGGCCTGGCAGAGCTTTACCAGGGATGAAACCCAGCGTCTGGTGATGTCTATGCATTCCAGACTTCAGGCTGTAATTGACTGCAAAGGATTTGCAACCAAGTATTAAAAAGTGAAAGTTTGATGGATGATTGTTAATCTGTCCCATTACTTTTGGCCCTTAAAAAGTGGGAGGCACATATACAAACTGTTGTAATTCCTACACTGTACACCTGATTTGGATGTAAATACCCTCAAATTAAAGCTGAAAGTCTGCAGTTAAAGCACATCTTGTTAGTTTCATTTCACATCCACTGTGGTGATGTATAGAGCCAAAAAGATTAGAATTGTGTTGATGTCCCAATATTTATATACCTGACTATATATAGACACACACACACACATACATACAGTGCTATACAAAAGTTGTAGGCAGGTGTGAAAATAATGCTTTAAATAAAGAATAGAAGTTTTAATAGTTTATTTTTTTATCAATTACCAAAATGGAAAGTAAAGGAACAGAAGAGAAATCCAAGTTGAATCAATACTTGGTGTTACTACCCTTTGCCTTCAAACCAGCATCAGTATTGTAGGTACACATAGTGTACCTAGAAGGTATCTCAAGGTACAGATATTTATCCATCATGCTTCAGGAAGGTGTGTGGTTGGCCCCAAATTTATTCTGCAGCAGGAAAATGACCCCAAACTTACAGTCAATGTCATTAACAACTAGCTTTAGCCAAAAGAAGAACAAAGAATCTTGGAAGTGATTGTTTGTCCCCCACAGAGCCCTGATCTCAACATCATTATTATAATACAGGATTTATATTGCGCCAACAGTTAACGCAGCGCTTTTGAATATAAAGGTGACAGTACAATTACAATACAGTTCAATACAGAAGGAATAGGAGGGCCCTGTTAACCACCTGCCGTCCAGTGCACGACGATATATATCGGCACAATGGCACGGCTGTGCAAATGGGTGTACCTTTATGTCCCCTTTAAATTGCGGGCGATGTCCGCCGGTGGCCCGCGATCGTGTCACACGAAGAGGCAGAACGGGGAGATGCCTATGTAAACAAGGCATTTCCCTGTTCTGCCCAGCATCATGACAGGGATCTACTGCTCCCTGTCATCGGGATCAGTGATCTCTGTCATGTCCTAACTAGCCCATCCACCCTACAGTTAGAATACACCGAGGGAACACATTTAACCCCTTTATCGCCCCCTAGTGTTTAACCCCTTCCCTGCCAGTGTCATTTACACAGTAATCAGTGCATTTTTATAGCACTGATCGCTGTACAAATGTCACTGGTCCCAAAATAGTGTCAAAAGTGTCCGATCTGTCCGCCGCAATGTCACAGTCACGATAAAAATCTATAAAAAAAAAAAAACGATAGATCTATCCCCTATTTTGTAGACACTATAACTTTTGCACAAACCAATCAATATATGCTCATTGCGTTTTTTTTACCAAAAATATGTAGAAGAATACATATTGGCCTAAACTGAGGAAGACATTTTTTTTTTTAATATTTTGCTCACTTTGCATTTTGTAAATTTCTAAAAGTAAACAAATAAAATATATAATTTTTGAAAGCATTCTAACTTTATACCTGCCTATAACTTTTGCAAAGTTACATATATATCAAATCGCACATTGGATCAGACAACATGCGATGCATTTAGAGTTGAACATTTCTGTGTAACATTATACCTACAATTACACTAGAGTGTGGACTGTTTTGTAATCTAATTTTCCCCAGTTTCTAAAGAATGGATAGAAGTGCGATAAAAAGTAATGTCAATGTTGTGCTTAAACAACCCGCAGGCAAGACGACACACGACTAATAGAAACATAATATATACTGTGGAAATTCGAGGCAGCCAGCCTGGAATGAATCAGTTCCATGTGGAAAAAATCTTTGTATTGTCTCTCAGCGACACCATAAATCTCAATACTGCCGAGCTGATGTGGAAGTTTCTACAAGGAGAAGATGCTTAGCCTCCATATACACAGACATTTATAGTTGAAGCTGGGCTTGCCAGCAGGAGATGGATGTAACCCCACACGGAATGTCTTTTGAGATATTCATCTATACTACATGTATCAATATATGGACATTAACCTTGGATGGTCTACTGCAAAAGTATCTCTGTACTTAAAATTGAAAAAAAAAATATACTGGTGTAAAACAGTGAACTGTTGGAATCATGAAACATAATCAATTAACTTTCCTTGAAAAGAAGGAGAATATAATAGGCAGTGCATCATCTAAGTCCTTGAAAATGTTTGTACCCACCTCATCCATTACTTTATGTTGAATGAAAGCACAACTCACTTAAACTTAAAGGAAAGTCCTTTGGCATCATAAAAGAAGACAAGTTAGACTTGATCAGTCGTGACATGCTGAGCAGACTAGAGACATTTACACAGGTCTTGTTTTTTTTTTTAAGTCTTCTATGTGTACATGGATTTTGGGGGATTGATGATCCCACAGACATTAATGTATACTTTTGAATTCTTCCATTATGGAAAACTAGCTGCTAAACTGTATAACAGGTAACACTATGGATGAGTTTTGGGGCCCCAGCTTGCTTTGTAAATGTAACTTGTAAGGGTACCTTGAGGTGCCTTCTAAAAAGTCTGGGCCATCTACCATGTTGTAAGAAGAAACCACAGGTACACTTTAAAGTTGCATGATGGGATGGGGAAAAAAAGCTACCCTTTTTACTTCACTCCCACGGCAGCCGGTGCTCTCCTCTGCTGTTCAATACTCCTGGGGTGCACCACTGGTCCTGTACTGTATGTAGTAATCTTGAAAAACTTGAGGGAATAGTCTTATGAAGTCGATTGCAAGGAATTTGAGGAAATTGAGAAATTTACCCTAATCCCATCCTTCCAGACCAGGGGTCTCCAAACTGCAGCCCGTGGGCCAGATGGGGCTCCTTGTTTGCCTTTATCCAGGCTCTTGGGGCACCATGCTATTCCAGAACACCAATAATGGTGCACCATTCCTCCCACAGACACCAATGAACACCATTCCTCCCACAAACACCGACAAGTCCCCATTCCTACCTCGAATACCAACAATGGGGCACTGTTCTTCCCACTGATACCAGCCATACGTTGTTCCACTAAAACTAGTGATGGGCACGGTTTACTCTCACTGACACCAGGGCGTTTTCTAAACCCACTGGCCAGAGTCTGGCCCCCCCTAAAGCCTCAAGGGCTGTAAACTGGCCCTTTGTTCAGAAAGTTTGGAGACACCTGTTCTAGACAGAACTAGCATTTAGCCCTTGCAATCACAGGGGTTCTAATGCAAGGTTAACTTTATCTCCAGCCCAGAGTTTAGCTTTAAGTGCTTCTTCATGGAAAAGGTTGTTATGCAATTTATGGTAAGCCAAGTGGGCAGTCTAGATGCAAACAAGGCTTACATCAGATCTATCAAATGTCACAATTATGGCAGATGAAATAGCCAGACTGTAATTACAAACATTGTACCTGAGAAATGGAATATGGCTGCCCCATGGCCCGGGTTGAGGCCGTGAAAGAGTTACTTCCTCTACTAATGCACTGCTCAATGAAGATGGCTCTCATAAAAAGGTCATCACAGTCTTCCAGCTCACCACAGACAAGTATGAAAGGAATATTAGTATTTACAATGGCCAATAATACAGAATGTCAAAAAAAAAAAAAAAAAAAAAAAAAAAAAAAGCGGTTCATGGTAAAGCCATCACTCTCAATCAAATGCTAAATACATTTGTAGAAGTTTGAATTTTATGCGCTTGTGTGTGTCACCATTTAGCTAGTTTGAACATGGGCTGCGGCCCTCCTCATCGAGTTATAGAAGGTACTGGGCAAACACACTGTTTAAGAGGAGGCAGTAATAGAGGAAACCTTGAGAGCTCTTTATTCTAAGATGGTATCTTGCTTTTAATTTGGTTCCAATTGCTCTTTAAAAACACAAACCAAGAAACTGCTGTGGCTGAAAGAAACTCACGTGGGTATTGTTGCTTCTGTCTATACACAAGCAGATGACAAATTAGTTGTGCTCCCTGTCGGCTGATTATTTTGCATGGATCAGGTTTTACTTTCTCAAAAAGAAGTGACAGCCTAGAAATTTCTATAATGACAAGCAGGCAGAACGGGACAAAATCTCAGAGGAATATGACACCATGATGAAAGCAATCTGACCTGATTATGTCACAGAGATTAATAAAACTACAGGCGACGGAATCCAGACAGCTGGTTCATAATGTATCTCTACACTTAGGTTAAATGTGCTTTTAGCTTCAGACTCTACAAGAGGAATATGTTAGGCAGGCCCTACACAGGCAGATCTTTTGTTCAACATAGATAAAGATCAGATATTTGGCCATTCCCCAAATAATTGCAGAGTAGCGTAAGCAGCACAGCAGTCAACTTCTAGCAAACCAGAATCAGATCTAACCTTTGTATTATCAGATTGTCTCAGCTAATTGGCTGAAAACTTAATTTAAAGTGTACCTGTGGGGAATTTTTAAAAGCCTTTCTTGCTGCAAATGGCAGACAGTTCAATGTTCTTGCACTTTTTATCTGAGCCGCTGGAATTGTGCTAGTGTACCAGTACTGACCAGCATCCATTTCAATGCCCCACCCACCCTAAAATTGGATCAGGACTGTGATAACCAGCCTGTCTACCCACAGACTAGAGCAGGGTTTCTCAACCAGAGTTCCATAAAATACTAGGAATCCTCCAGAGATGCCTAGGGGTTACTTGAGCAATAAGCAATTTCCATTTCTCAGATAAATTCCCACTGTCACCATTGCTCCTTTTAGCCATCTGTAAATGGGTAAGTCTTCCCAATGACCACAAGTGTAAGGAACATCAATGTATCATGAGTTGTACATAAAGTAATATTTAGCAGAGGCCCCCCTGACACCAGAAAGTTATTTCAAGGGTTCCCCCGTGTTGAAAAGGTTGAGAAAGGATGGATCTAAAGTGCCTCTTTAGGTGTTTCTAAGGCTAGGTTCACACCTGTGCATCTGCATTTTTTGTTTGTACTTTGTACTTTTCATGAACTCCCATTAAAGTCTATAGGGCCAAAAACACAGCGTCAAACCAAAAATGCACTTGTAAGACACATGCAAGAGACATACAGGTGGGAACGGCTAACATAAAAATTGTGGTAATCCTCTTGTTGTGTATTGTCATTCGTAATCCAATGCACAGAAAATCACAAGTGTGAATTTGGACCAAAATGACAAAAATATTTTAGCAGATATTCTCAATATTGTACATTTTTTAACATGTAGTTCTTGCTCTGATTAACGCCAAAAAGAAGACAGTCTTCAGTAAGAATTGTGTCAACTTCTGACTCAATGCCTTTAAAATACATTTTAAAGTTACAGTGTCACAAAGTTACAAATAAAAACTATCTTCTTTCAGCAGCCGCTGACCAGCACTTTTTTTATAACATTTTTAATAAAATGAATTATGTACAGATATGAAGGACATATGACAGACTTTGCGATAATGTCTACAGGTTACAATAATGTCAAAGGTATATTATAACCCTATTATAGTTTCAATAAAGACACTGAATCTTTTTTGGCGTTATAAATATATATATTTTTTTTTAATCTTTTTTGGTTAAGGCCTATAGAGATGGCTCAATGTACAGAGTATGCCTAGTGTGTGTCTGTGTGAATCATATGTTCAGAGCAAGGGTATCAGTAAAAATGGGGAATGTGGAGGATCTCTGACCACCACTCTTTATGAAAGAGGTTTATAAAAAAAACATTCTAGTGTGCAGGCAGTTTACCAACTCATACTAAGTTACTTTGCATCTAAATAATTTTGATTACTGCTCATTCATTATCCTGATACAAGTGCCCCCTGAAAACTTTTATTCATTGTGTGAAAAATGCCAAAACATGAGCACTTTAGCTCCATTCCAGCAAACCAGACGGAATCTGAGCTACTCTAGAGTGGCCTTCCAGTAACTGGGGAATTACAAAAAGCTGACAAAGCACGCTGGTTTTTGCCGTCTCGGTGACTGGAGGGCTGAGGGTTGCCCATGGCTGGCTTAGCCAATAAAGTCTGACAGGAATTTGTTTTCCAGCAATAGTGTTACTTGATACCTGAATTGCTAAATTTACTTTTTAATGGCAAATTTTACACCTGAGAGAAAAAGCAATAAGCCCGGTGACCAAATTTGTATGACCTGTCACTACTAGGGCAAGCCAATTTTTCTTCACTCACCAGAAAGCTCATTTGTTAGGAACCCTGTGACCCCAGGCTGAGGCAGATTTCACTTACTTTCCTGTGTTTGCCAATACACTCTTAGCAGGGGCTAATTATGCACATGTGTTTTTGCTTTAACAAGAGCAACAAATTAAGGGACCATGGGCTTGCAAAGTAACAGATACACCACAGGGTCTGGCAGTAAAGTGGAACCTGTGCAGGACATTAAACAGTCCACAGTAGAGGAGAATAGCTTCTATGATCACAGCAATTTGTGATCATTTTTCAGAACAGAAATGGCTGGGTAACATCAAGACGTCACCCCTATCGCGCTTCAAGATGTGCTCAACTTAAATAGCTAGCTGTGCTTTATACACTTCAACACTTGACAACAGAAGAGTTTAGACACCCTCTTAAAATGGTTAGAAGGATAACTATTACAGAACAATCATTCAGTGTAATGGATAAAAGGATCTGACCTCGTTCTGTTCTTCAATCATAGATGTGCTCTGATTTTTCTTTAAAATAAACTTTGACCTGAAAGCACCTTAAATTTAGGGTAGCCACACATCTTGCATTTTTGCAAGTGATGAGGCAGAATCCGACGCAGCTCATTATGATTGGTTACTTGTTCACTTTGAATGTTTTTGAATGCTCAGAGATTGTAATGATTTGAAAATGTTGGATTCTTTCATTCTGACCATAGCTATCTCTCTACCTTCTGCCATTTCTAATAGGAGATCAGCCTGTTCAGGAGCTGACTCAGACAGGCTCAGAAAGGCAGTCAGACTTTAGAAAATTATTCAGTGAGGCTAATGCCCACTCCTCTCTCTCCTGAGCAGTCCCTGAGCAGTGGCCCTCCTCAAACAAATAAAAAAGGTTCCTACAATAGGCAATGTATCTCCTCCGGCCGGAGGAAACACAATACCAATTGAGGGAGGATACAGAAGGGACCTCCTTTTCTACGAAAGGCAATGTGTTTCCTGCCCACCAAGAGGAGGAGCTATATCTCAGGGGCTGCCCTGGAAGACAACTGGAGGGGGGGAATTATTCACTCTACTACACACTGCTCCACTGCAAAAACGCAGTAAACCACATATGCATTTTTGCTGCATTTCCTGTGCGCTTTGCAATTGTGAAAAGAGACATGCAACTCAAAAACGTACCAAAAGCGCAACCACGGGTGTGTTTTTGATGCATTTATTTTTTTGCTTTCCATTAAATTGAAGGGGGAGGTGTGTTTCTGGTTGATTTTTTTTACTGTATCAAAAACATGCAATCTCTAATGAGCAGGGCCCTCTGATCCCTCCTGTATTGAATTGTATTGTAACTGTACTGTTTGCCCTCATGTTGTAAAGCGCTGCGCAAACTGTTGGTGCTATATAAATTCTTTATAATAATAATGTACTAAAAAGCAGCAAGCAGGATTTTACAAAACACAGCAGACCCGCAACTGGTCTGCGTGAAGAGTTCCATAGGCTTTCATGGGCATGTGTTTTCCTTCGCTTTTTTTAACCACTTCAATACTGGGCACTTTCACCCCCTTCCTTCCCAGGCCAATTTTCAGCGGACTTGCACTTTCAATAAGAATTTCGCGGTCATGCAACACTGTACCCAAATTAAATTTTTATCATTTTGTTCACGCAAATAGAGCTTTCTTTTGGTGGTATTTATTCACAAATCAGTTTTTTTTATTTTATGCGATATAAGTGAAAAAGAGCAGAAATTTTGAAAAAAAAATATTTTCTACTTTGTTTTAAAAGAAATCCAATAAAATCTAAAAAAAGCCTAGCAATCAGCTCTAAGCCGTAATGTGATCAGGAGGGACAATCACAGAGCCCTCCTGCCGATCGGAGATGTGCCGTGTCCAGGTGACATGAGCCATCGGGATAACGGGGCTGTGTGGGCACGCGCGTGCGATCCCCCATCTTCTGAGGGACTTTCCTGAACGTCCACACAGGAGGAAGCGCCCACCCGTCCGTATATGTGCAGTGGCCGGGTGGGAGGTGGTTAAATGCAAAAGCGGAAAAAAAATGGATCAGTGTGAAAGCAGCCTTAAGTGGTAATTCAGGGCAACAAGTGATGAGCTACCACTGTTATGCAGTAAACACTGTGCTAAAGCCAAAGGCTCATTTATAAATCTGTACAAACCCCTAAAAAGTGCACATATTAAATAGGGACACGGTAGAGTAGTAGGAATATATTTCCTTTAAGCAGTGTTCCAGCCGCAAATTTTTTATTTTTTTTAAAGTCAGCAGCTACAAACACTGTAGCTGCTGACTTTTAATAAGGACACTTACCTGTCCAGGGAGCCCGTGATGTCAGACCTCCGAGGCTGATCCATCCATCGGAACTTTTGCAGGTGCCGCCATTCCAACTAAGGGAAACCAGCAGTGGAGCCTTCAGGCTTCACCGCCGGATTCCTGTCGCATGGCGCTTCCTGAATGGCCTCTTCAGCTTCTCGGACACACACAGGTCCCAGAAGGCAGCGGTGGAGAAAAGGACGTGCGCACTGGGCCATAGCGAAGCTGGGACGGAAGTACACAAGGTACTTCCATAAAAGGTAAGAAAGAAAAAGATAAATAATAATAATTATTCAAAATCGAGTGGTGGAGGGGTTGTCTTTCCTTTAAGACAAAGTTGTAAAAGTGGGTTGAACTCCACTTTAATTCCATACCACAATACATTCTCGCTCTGTGCTTCCTACACCATTGATCATGTTTAAGCTTCTACACCAGGTTCAAATCTTATTGGTGGTTGTTGGAAACTTCTGAGTGCTAGCATTTTTATATCAGGCGCTCTTGTGTGACAGGTATATAGAAAAATGTTTTTTTTTTTTTTTTTACCAGCAGGTGTGTTCCAGGATCAGCGGATTGTTGAAAATAGAGATTGAGTTGAACTGGTACAATATAACTTTGCCTGGATGTAAAAATGGACTACTGAAAATGTCCAAAGCAACTTTTCCAACATTAGCATTTGACCCAAAAAGACAAACCCAACAAGTATGAGCATTAAAGTGACCTAAATACAAAAGTAAACATTTACTAAAATAGGGAACCTCTACTATGTGAATTGTGATTAAGCCAAACCCTGCGACCCCTAACGCTATGCCTATGCTGAGGGTGCTCCCATCCAGTCACATGATCGTCTCCCAGCCTTGGTCTCAGTATAGAGGAGGCACAGCCAACAATGAGTGCACATAGTAAGCCTATGGGTGACGTCATCCCCCAGGCCCTGCAGCCGTTGTCAACCATCTTTCCTCTTCAATGAAGCTGACCATTGGAGAAATCATGCGACTGGACCGTAGCGCCCTCAGTAAAGGTAAGTATAAGCATTTTTCCTTTAATTAGTAATTAGTAAAGGGCTTAGAATAGGGGTGGGAGCAGGTTTAAGTATAGTTAGGATTTGACTGAACTTCTACTTTAATAAGTAAATAGACTAAGTTTTGCTAGCTTTAAAAAACTGGCCATACCTGTTAGGAGACAAAACCTCTTAATACTTGGGCCCAGTGGTCAAATCTGTTTCTATGTAGGAACTGAAGTTCTGCCTACATCTACAGGTATCAATTAACTGACACTATTCAATTTCGACAGTCCAGCATTTGCAGTTAAATATGGAAGGAATTAAATTAAGAGTTATGCAGATCCCCAAGGGTCCTTACTTTGTACATTGGAGAAAATTCATTTGCACAAGCTGCCACAGTGATTTGTTGTGTATTTCGCACCCGCCTATATGCTATAAATCATAACAAATTAAAAACAGACAGGAGAATTATCTGCTTTTAAATAAAAGGCTTATTAACTACTAAGGTAGCGTTCTTTTGATGTGAGCTCTGTGCTGATGCGGATGTCTTGAAGCCAGAACGGAGGTCACTGCTTTCTTTAGATTCTTTCAACTTTGTAGCCCAGATGTCACTTCCTGCCTCCCATTTGGTCATTCTAAAGAAGGAACATCATTTTACAACCGGTGAAATGTGAGGAATGCACCCAAGACCACTTTTATTATCCTCATCACTCTTTCTGATTAGCCTGTCACTGGGCACACAGAAGGAAAAGTTAAGTCCCCTGTACATTTCAGGGGATTTCCTGCCATAGATGAAAGTGTGAAGAACCAGTTACCACTTATTCAACTGCACTGAGAAGAGCCAGTTACAGTGGCCTTATCCTCATAGCATTTAAAGGACCAATAAAGCTAAAACAACACAGTCTTGACTAGGGGAAAAAAACAACAACTTTCTATAAATTTCATAGGGACCGATATACAAAAACTAGGAAAATACAGAAGCAAAAATGAATTACAGGAAAAGCAGAGAACATACGGTGCCTGTATTTGCTGAGCTCTATTTCTGAAAAAGCTAGATGCCTGGATGTTGTGTTGGATTGTGTGTACTTTAAATCACAGCCCTGAAACAAAAATGTGGATCAGGAGCTCAGTCTTTCCTCTGATCTGCATGCTAGTTCTGGGTAAGTGACTCAAAATACTGAAGCCATTGGATCGGTATCTTCTTATCATTATTATTATATAGCCAACAGTTTGTGCAGTGTTTTACAACATGAGGGCAGACAGTACAGTTGCATTACAATCCAAATCAGAGAGTCCTGCTTGTTAGAGCTTACAATCTAGGAGGGAGGGTCAAGTGATACAAAAGGCAATAACTTTCGGGGGATGATTTGATGGAGAAAGTAAAAGTACAGTTGTTAGGTGAAGGCAGAATAGGCTTCCCTGAGGAGATGGGTTTTCAGGGATCGTCTAAAAACAAGCAGAGTAGGAGATAGTCGGACAGATTGGGGTAAGGAGCTCCCTAAGATTTGAGGGGCACAGAAAAGTCCTGGAGGCGAGCATAGGAGGAGGTGACGAGGGATCTAGAGAGTAGGAGGTCTTGGGAGAAACAAAGAGAACAATATGGTTGGTATTTTGAGACCAGGTTAGTGATGTAGCTGGGGGCTGAGTTGTGGATGGTTTTGTAAGTAGTTGTTAGAATTTTGAATTTAATTGTTGGGCGAGTGGAAACCAGTGGAGGGATTGACAGAGAGGGGCAGCAGACACTGAGAGGTTGGTAAGTTGGATGACATTCAGGTAGCCAGCATTTTCTGAGCAATGAAAGCATCTGTAGTTTTCTTTTCACAGATTTATTTCATTTTGCAGGTTTGCAACCTGCTACCAAGTCTTTTTTTAGGCTCCTTAAACACGGGCGCCTCTGTGATGCGGGATCCGCCCACACTGCCAAAAGTACCAATACCTTGTTTAATGATCATGGTATCACTGTGCTTCATTGGCCAGAATAATCACCTGACCTAAACCCCATAGAGAATCTGTGGGTTATTGTTAAGAGGAAGATGAGAGACACCAGACCCAACAATGCAGATGAGCTAAAAGCCACTATCAAAGAAACCTGGGCTTCCATAACACCCCAGCAGTGCCACAGGGTGATTGCCTCAATGCCACACTGCATTGATGCAGTAATTCATCCAAAAGGCGTCCCGACCAAGTGCATAGTATATCGTACATGGACATACTTTTCAATAAGCCAACATTTCTGTATTAGAAAATCCTTTATTAATGGTCTTATGTAATGTTCAAATTTTCTGAGATACTGAATTTTGGGTTTTCACTAGCTGTAAGCCATAATCATCAAAATGAAAAGAAAGGAATGATTAAAATATATCGCTCTCTGTGTAATGCATCTAGATAAAATATATGAGTTTCACTTTTTGAATTGAATTACTGAAATAAATTAACTTTTTGATGATATTCTAATTTTATGAAATGCACATTTATATTTATCCTGTGCTTTGCTCATGCAGGGCAAAGCAACAGGCTCACTGGAATGGCAGTCCTCCTAGCATCTCAAATTTACCTTCACTTCAGTCCTCTACCATTTTGTTCGGCCACAGAAAACAATGCTTTCTGGTATGGGGGAGCAGGTGACTTCCCATGACAAAGCTGGAGCACAACCCACCTGGGGGGGCCTCAGCCTTTTGTAAACTCAAAGTCTCCCAGCAGCCAATGATGAGTAGGTGCAGCTGGTGAGAACAACATTAAAGAAAACTTGTTGCCTGGCCCTGCATGAGCACAGCATAGATCCGCTATAAGAGCAGAATATAGATTCTCTATAAGGGAAGGATATTCATATATTAATTTACCTAATTCAAATATGTTTTTGGACTCCAGGAGGAAGTAAAAACAGGTGAAGATAGAAACATCAAGAGGGGTGTTATCTATTTCCTCATATCCAATGTACAGGTACCTTCTGGGCCATCCTGCATATTTCATTCACAGTTAAACCCCATCCCACCACACCAGCAGGTTAGTGGTATGGCCTGATCTGATTCAATGTTTCCTCTCCTCCAGATTAAAGAGGAACTGCAGTCTGCTCACATAATTTGTAATAAAAACAGCTTTTCCATTCTGGAGCTTCCCTCCAACCACTTTGCAAATTATTTTATATATACTGTGATTCTGTACTTGCCAAGCATGCTGCAGAAATCTCCCTCCACCAAGTCTGGTTGCAACCATTTTAACTGTGGGCAGCTGAAGCTGCTGCATGTTCGCTTCCTGGATTTACACAGACACACAGGAGGCACACCTCCAGCTCTGCAGCTCTCATTGGCCCTCTTATGACTTATCTCCCCTCCCTTCCTGGTAAACTCTCACAAGAGTTAGAGAGAGCTGTGCATGATGTCATAAGCATAGGCTTTTTACCAGACAAGAAACAGGAAGTGGACTGTATAAGGTATTTACTTGCAGAGAAAAAATGTTTTACTATCCAAAGTTAAAACAACAAGGGTAGAAGATTTAATAGATAAAAAGTAGAAAAAATTACTGAAGGCCCGCTTTAAGTAGTATATTTTCCCTTTTAGTAACAAGGATATTACTGAGGAAGGGGGGTGGGAGAGCTTTATCCATTTCTTGTAAGCTATACATATCCATTCATCCCCTACAAAAATGGGTACGCCAAAGAACAGTTAAACCAACCATCTGTATGCCAAGTGACCTACTAGGTCCATGAGGAAAGGCTAGTGGTAAAGTCAATCACATGACCTTTGTGATTGGCTGTCACATGATCAGGAGCCGGTCCCGCTGGCTACCAACCATTAGCGGGGACCAAAAGCTATCTTCCATATCTCAGTCTCTGTGCTGGGAGTGAGCTCTCAGCCCAGAAACATTCATTACCCAGGGATGCATATGTGTGGAGTGTGGTCATTAAAGTCCATCCTTTTACAGTCAGATGGGTTAATAAAAGATTATTTTGCATGTTAATGTGTGGCACTCCTGACACTATTACTGCGGTGCAGACAAGCTGAGCCAGCACCTGAGATGTGGTTGTGGAGTGTGGAGCAGGATCTTGCCTGGAGCAGCATGTGAAATATTTCACATACTAAGATGTTGAGGGGGCATCTGAGTCTGGCAATTTCTACAACCCCTGTTCCAAAGCTCCTATATAATGATTTTACCCATGCATTTAGTCTGGAATAAAGTTTTAAGTATCTCTTTGAGAAGTAGACTGGAGTTCAACCTTTCCCCTTGTACACTGGAAGCTGCTGCAAGTGAGATAATGCCTAATTTCATGGCTGGGGGACATCAAGCATTATCTAGCTCTTTCCTCCCCAGGCTGACTGTCCCTGGCCCGTCCCTTTCATTCATTGGGTTTCAGTTCTTTCCTTAACAGAGGCCAAGCCTCATATGAGGGCATTACCTAGGACTGTCTACATGCAATTTCAGTCTGCCTAGAAATACACACATCTCCAGATTAATATCCACACATCCAAGCGTTTTGATATTTGCATAACTCCTCCCAAAAGACTGCCCACTTCATTATGGCTGAGGGCTCTTGAAAAAAGAAGAACTGGGACAGGGTGTTGTGATGTTCTCAGGCATCTATGTATAGCACCCTGCTGAATCCCCACACCAGCCTTGATCTGACTACATTGCATAGAGACCAGAGGCCCATTGATGACATTAGATTAGGTCTAAAATAAGATATGCAAGAAAAACTGAAAAGATTTATTTTAAAGTTTCATTAGCATATTGATGAGGGAAAGGAGGATGCAGGGAAAGAAAATATAAGCAGAGTAAACTTCGGATAAAAAAAGCTTTCACATTTTGCTGTCCGTTTTTTTTTTTTTTTTTTTAATTATTTAACATGAACTAAACAAGCACAATTGCTGTACGCGACAAATACAATAGAAAACTTTCAAATCTACAAAGTTTTTTCACAACAGTAGGCCGTTTGATTGGCTCAAAACGGTTTGCACAAAGATATACATTTACAATACACTCAAGCAATGTGGAAACTTTTAGAAAAGGTCACAGCAATTTAAAGCCATCTTCTTTTTTCTTCCAGCTTGATAGGTTCAGTGCAGGGAGCGTGCAGCTGTAAGGGTGAATTACGCTGAGCAACCCATCAGCTCATCACCCATGTCCCTCCAGTGATTACATTTGTTTAAGACAGGATAAGGAAGATACGTTTTAGACAATGAATCCCCCATTGTTAAGCCCAAGACTTGCCAGCTGCTGGCCCTGAAGACAGATGTAGGGCCCAAGGGTGTTTTATCCGGTCCCAAAGCACCACAAATAAATCAGATGTGGCAGTGGAGGAAGTCAGTGGGAACAATGTACAACAGATGGAAAGTCAATAGATGACTTTGGGCAAGTGCAGTTCAGAGGTAAAGAATAGAAAGCACAAAAACAGGGCCTGGGGAGCAGTGCGAAACTTTTCAAGTGAAAAGAACACATCTCTGAAGTGTCTTGAAAGTCGAAATGACCCTGACCTCAATTCAACAGAAACACGGCAGTATGATGGAGTGACAATCTCCCAGTGTTACTACAGTTCATTAGAACTCTATAAAAACTAACACACAAACTGAAACCAGCTTCACCGTTGTGGTTAGCAACTGATTAGTATGCTGCTAATCCAACCTCTGTCTGAATTACAGCACATCTGTTGTGAAAGAAATATGGAGCCTGGCGCTGCTGAGCTCTCCTTCTGGAAATGCAAGTTGCCTGGAGGTCATGGTAATGCTTAGTCTTCCTGAGTCATGGATCATAAACAATTATAGAGATAAAGACTTATGACTTTTCTTTTAATTTCAATTGCTGCATGCTTGATCCAGGTTCTAAACTTGATATTAGTCAGCAAAGTCGATTGGGATTGTTTAGAAGAAACCCTTGGTTTGTTCCAGACTAGGAAGAGTATCCTGTATTTGAAGGTTCTCCTGTGGCTGTTCAACACTTGGGTAATCCTTCACTGGGCAAGGAGTGCCCAAAAAGTAGCCAATATGCTTGCAATTTTGAAGAATTCATTGATTTGTTAAAACAAAGAAGGGTACAGCCAATGCGTTTTGGGGATTTTGGGCATCCCCTACTCCAAGGCTCAGAGGTTATATTAGTTTGGGTCCAAATGGTGAATAGATTGTCTATGCCTTGGGTTACTATTGCTGTACAGTGTAGTAAACCCGGCCATAGATGGTGCGATTTTCTTTTCTGCAACCATGGGTTACAGAAAATAAAATTGCTCGATTCCTCCATCAACATTGTGTTTTCTTCCAGCAGGGGGAGCCATCCTGGCCAGAACACTCCATAGCCGCTGGCAATAATTGCATGAAGAATCTCACATGCTGGTTGTACTCAAGTTGATCTATTGATCAACTAGGGTACAATCAGCCTGCCCATACATGGTTTGAATCTTGGCCGCACCCTGCTGAATTGGCTGAAATTCGAACCGTATGTGGCCAGCTTAAAGTGGTTGTAAACCCATCATTGTCATTTTTACCTATAGGTAAGCCTAGAATAGGGCTTACCTATAGGTAGTGGAAATATCTCCTAAATGTGCGCCGTTTAGGAGATATTTCCTGTACACTGCGCAAATGACATAATTGGCACATGCGCTGTGAAGAAACGGCCCTCTGTGCAGTTTCTTCACTCGCAAGTGCCGTGACTGGGGGCTCCCTTGCGCATGCGCGGGAGTGACATCACGCGGCTCCGGCCAGTCACAGAGCCAGAGTTCGCAGCCCCAGAAGGAAGAGGGGCGAAAGTGGATGCTGTCACCAGCGGGGACATCGCGGACAGCGCAGGCTTTGTTTGCAGGTAAGCGCCACATAATGGGCTAGTATGAGATGCATACTAGCCCATTATGCTTTTACTTTGCATGGGAACAAAGGGGAAATAAAACCCATCAGGGTTTACTTCCTCTTTAAGTGTTCGGTCTGTATCAAAATAGGTCTTTGGCTTTTGTCTGCATTATAAAATAGAAAAACAACCACCATTGTAACCATTTAAGAAACATATTCCAAATGATCGGGACAGATACTAGCAATCATAAGGAGAAGATTGCAGAACTTTTTACCTTTGGCCACCCACATGCATCACATATGGGTAGAGTTACAGATACTGTGCTCAGGATGACCATTAGTATGTAATGCCTTTGGGCAAACTAAGGCTTCTTAACTGAATTAACACTTAACACCGTGAAGTTTGACTGCTATTTAGATGTATACAAGCCATTTCTTTTGAGAATCCTCTGAATACAGGCCTTTGTCAAGACCACCATTATGCATGACGCATTGCTGACCTTCTGCCTAGACATATAAATGAAAGGAATCAACACCAGGGAATTCATTTTCCTTAACTACTTAAAGAAAATTCACAATGGGCTTGTGCTCATTTTCTTGGCCAAGGATACGAGTTGTTGAGATGTTGAACAACAATGATGGAAAATGCAGTTGTGCGTTGGCCGCGTAAATATATTTATACCGTAAAACAAATCACAAAGCACACTGCGCTACCTGCAATGAAATATAAGGTATCTCTAGATACTAAATGTACATTAGCAAAAGATTATCATACAAAACAGAATTTTGATACATATGCAAGTGGTGCTGTGATTGGGATTAAATCCAACAACTCTGGGGCTGCTGGGTGGAAGTGCTAGCCACTTAGCCGCTGTGCAGTCCACACTATATACCCTCTATATATTTTTATATATAGTTTCCATATATATGTTTTTATTTTTTAATCTATATACAGTATCTCACAAAAGTGAGTACACCCCTCACATTTTTGTAAATATTTTATTATAACTTTTCATGTGACAACACTGAAGAAATGACATCTACAATGTAAAGTAGTGAGTGTACAGCTTGTATAACAGTGTAAATTTGCTGCCCCCTCAAAATAACGCAACACACAGTCATTAATGTCTAAACTGCTGGCAACAAATGTGAGTACACCCCTAAGTGAAAATGTCTAAATTGGGCCTAAAGTGTCAATATTTTGTGTGGCCACCATTATTTTCCAGCACTGCCTTAACCCTTTTGGGCATGGAGTTCACAGAGCTTCACAGGTTGCTACTGGAGTCCTCATCCACTTCTCAATGATGACATCACAGAGCTGGTGGATGTTAGAGACCTTGCGCTCCTCCACCTTCCATTTGAGAGTGCCCCACAGATGCTCAATAGGGTTTAGATCTGTAGACATGCTTGGCCAGTCCATCACCTTTACCCTCTTGTTTAGCAAGGCAGTGGTCACCTTGGAGGTGTGTTTGGGGTCATTATGTTGGAATACTGCCCTGCGGCCCAGTCTCCAAAGGGAGGGGATCATGCTCTGCTTCAGTATGTCACAGTACATGTTGGCATTCATGGTTCCCTCAATGAACTGTACCTCGCCAGTGCTGGCAGCACTCATGCAGCCCCAGACCATGACACTTCCACCACCATGCTTGACTGTAGGCAAGACACACTCCTCACCTGGTTGCCGCCACACATACTTGACACCATCTGAACCAAATAAGTTTATCTTGGTCTCATCAGACCACAGGACATGGTTCCAGTAATCCATGTCCTTAGTCTGCTTGTCTACAGCAAACTGTTTGCGGGCTTTCTTGTGCATCAACTTTAGAAGAGGCTTCCTTCTGGGATGACAGCCATGCAGACCAACTGCAGTGTGCGGTGTAGGGTCTGAGCACTGACAGGCTGACAACCCACCCCTTCAACTTCAGCAGAAATGCTGGCAGCACTCATATGTCTATTTCCCAAAGACAACCTCTGGATATGACACTGAGCATGTGCACTCAACTGCTTTAGCGAGGACTGTTCTGAAGGGAACCTGTCCTGTAAAATCGCTGTATGGTCTTGGCCACCATGCTGCAGCTCAGTTTCAGCATCTTGGTAATATTCTTATAGCCTAGGCCATGTTTGTGCAGAGCAGCAATTCTTTTTTTTCAGATCCTCAGAGAGTTCTTTGCCATGAGGTGCCATGTTTAACTCCTAGTGACCAGTATGAGAGAGTGATAACACCAAATTTAACACACCAGCTCCCTATTTACACCTGAGACCTTGTAACACTAATGAGTCACATGACACCGTGGAGGGAAAATGGCTAATTTGGCCGAATTTGGCCATTTTCACTTAGGGGTGTACTCACTTTTGTTGCCAGCGGTTTAGACATTAATGGCTGTGTGTTGAGTTATATTGAGGGGACAGCAAATTTACACTGTTATACAAGCTGTACACTCACTACTTTACATTGTAGTAAAGTGTTATTTCTTCAGTGTTGTTACATGAAAAGATATAATAAAATATTTACAAAAATGTGAGGGGTGTACTCACTTTTGTGAGATACTGTATATGCACTTTTGTTTATACAAGTATTATCGATTAATTAATATTGATCTCAATTAGGAGTATACATGTTTTAGGTAAAGATGCTTGTTATTTTAGTTTACTCATTGAATTAGGTTGTTTTCCCTTAGATTTTACAGGATAAAGGTGTCCGTTTATGAAGCAGTGAAAAAGTTTCACTGCCTAATTCTCCGGCATTCTCAGAGGAGATCGTTCTCCTCTGTGTGCCAGTTTATGAAGCTTTGTAGATTGCTTCTCCTTTGGAGGATTGAAGTGATCTACAAACGCTTCAAACAGTGGAGAACGGCCCCCGATACTGAAATCTCATGAGACTTTACGAGATTACAGTACCAGAAATTCACAGAAACACTGAGATGTCAGTTTATTAAGCAGTGATAATCCCTGCTCAGTACACGGACAGACGGCATGGTTAATGCTAAAAAAAATAAAGAGTGCGCCTACTATATATATATATATATATATATATATATATATATATATATATATATATACACACACACACATTATATATATTATATATATATATATATATATATATATATATATACACATAAATATGACAAGGGGGCATGCATAGTTACTGTCTTGGGGGGTCTGATCGAGGAAGAAGGAAGTTAATAATCTTTCTCTTTCCTCCTCAGATCCCCCAGGATTCTCTCTTCACTCCCCGATTCCCCACCTGAGCTGGTGAATCGAGGAGGGTGAATTCTGACAGATCGCCAGTGAAGTGCTGAGAGCAGCTTTATAAACTGGTTGTTTCAGTGTCAGTCAATGAGTATTCTAAGTGAGTGGAGATCATCGGCAGGAGAACATGTTCAATCACGTTCTCCCCCGATTATCTCCGTTTCATAAACCGTTTATGGACTGTGATCAGTGGCGATCCTCTGGATCACTGCTCTTCACTGCTTAATAAACGGACACCGTAATACCTTTAGGTTGATATTATGCTCACACTTTGTCAATTATAAAGGTTAAGTTTGACCAGGGGTGTGAATGAAGTGTTTTCATCTCCTGCTCCCACCCTTTAATAGCAGGATCCTTCTATTTAAAGTGTAAGTTCACCTTTACAGAAAATCAGTAAGGTGACCTTACACTGGACCACCCCCCCGGTCCGGATCCTGCTCTGCCAGGGACAGGAACACAGCTTCACCGGAGATTTGTGGCTTAATCTGTTTTTCCTACCTCTCAGCATGCACAGACAAGCAACATTCTAATTGGCCAGCACCATCACATGGGCAGCCCTGACCATCAGAATCCAGGAGAATTTCAAATCCTCGGACCGGTGAAGCGGTGTTCCTATCCCTGACAGAGCAGGATTGCAGGACTACAGTAAAGTGGGACTGGTGGGGATGGGGTCCAGTGTAAGGATTACTTTAAGCACCTTGTTCCCCTTGTTCTGCAATTGTTCAATTGCAATTCGAAATGTATATGGTGACAGCCGTAATTTAAAATTACAAAGACCCTTTATTCCTTTCCACTGGTACACAGGGGTTTTCCCTTTACTGCTCCGTCCCATGATGCCAACCTCTGAGTTACTTGACTTATTTAAAAAAAAAGTGCATTACATATGTGTCCAAAACCTCTGAACAGTGGTTAAGGGGTCACTATAGCATAAATATTATTTTCTGGTAACTGGTAAATGTGATTATTGCTTGCAATGAATGTTTTGAATTGATTAATGAATATTGGGCAGCACAGTGGCTAAGTGGTCACTTCTGCCTATCAGCACTAGGGTCATTGGTTGGAATCCCAACCACCGCACTACCTGCATGGAGTTTGCATGTTCTCCCTGTGCCTGCGTGGGTTTCTTCCGGGTACTCCGGTTTCCTCCCACACTCCAAAGACATGTTGGTAGGTTAATTGGCTCATATCTAAATTGTCCCTAGTATGTATGTATGAATGTGAGTTAGGGACCATATATTGTAAGCTCCTTGAGGGCAGGGGGCTGACGTAAATGTACAATATATATATGTAAAGTGCTGCATAAACTGACGGCGCTATACACAATCTTCTGTAATAAATAATAAAAATATATTAATTTATAAATAATAAAAATAAAATCATTATAAAAATATTCATATGTTACTGAATCTATCAGCACTCAAATTTATTTTTGTTATTTTACATGTCTTAATATATGTATTTTTCTCAACATTGACATGCAGCCCAAGCGGTCTAACAAAACAATGACAGCTACAGGGTTGGGATAAGCTTTATAACACTGCCAGGGGGTGCTTGCTACAGTCAGCTTTTACTCCATATGTTTTAAATCCCTTTTTTCCAAAAGGAAAAAAAAAAACCACAGTGGGCTGTAACTGCTTCAAACATGTTTGCTTGTGTTAAGATTTAATTTGTTTGTCGCTTGATTAAAGTCCATTTAATACATGATGTGCATCTAAGACTGCCCAGTCTACAGGGTGACAATCTCGCTGCACGATTTCATTTCATTACAATGAACAGCAATGACGCCCTGTAAAAAGAAGGGAAACACAGCAGATCTACTTGCAGGATAAACAGGTAATAAAAACTATTTTACAGGGACTGCTGTGTTGATGGTGACAAAAAGCAGCAAATGAATCATTTTATTATTAGTGGCTGATATATATTTATGCATTAGTGGCTAATCTATACGTTTCTAAATTTAACAACAAAGAATATTCGAAAAGCAAGCATGTAAAAAGTTGTATAAAAGATAAAAAAAAAGTCCTCAAGACAAACTCTGCAACAACAAGTGGAAATATGTACTCATTAATAATACATTATGCTTCTTCCCCTTTTAAAGCTATTGGCAAACAAAATACATATCTTCAGCACATCAGGCCAACTGGGACTTTACCCTGAATTTTATTTTAGAGGTTTTATTTACTCTAGCAATACTAGAAGCACAGATTATGATCCTCGGCGCTCTACCTTTCTAACAGGGAAGAAAAAAACTATTTAACATACACTTATAAATGCACAGCACATAATTAATCCAATAAACCCAGGTTATTCTTAATCATATTTTAATTAGTCTTGATGTTTTATCTACATGCCAGCTGTGATGTTTGAATTTTTAATAGAGCTTTAGGTAGTTAAAGGATTTACCTTGCCTGAAATGTAGTAGAAATGTGTGACAAATTTAAAAAACGCAGCCAAAGATTTTGGCATGGTAGGCTACGGTAGCCAGGAAATGTCATGGAACAAGATGGAGATGTAAACGATGACTCAACTCTCACTGGTGACAGTATGAGAAGGTCGGCAGAAAAGTCAAGCTAGGGATTTGAATAACATGCTACCCCTGGCCTTGCCCTTCTCTCCTAGCCACATAATGGAGGTTGGAGGCAGATGTTTTTGATCGGGAAAAGCTTGAATCCCAGGCTCTGAAGGCAGCAGGGCCGAGAGTTGGAGGAAAATAAATTGTTGTCTTGCTGGGAAACTTGCCAACAATGTGGCTGTTTGATCTGAAACACACACCAAGTGGATTTTCCTGTGTTTGCCCAGGTCCTCTCTGTTCAATTATACTTGATATTAAGTGGCGTAGAAGTTCCGTTATGGTATCAAAGCAGATTCTAGTTCTTTGTTCTAATCTTAGGACACTTAAAATAAGCAGCATCCTTCTTTTATGAGAAGCTTCCTGCGAGTACTTTTCCTTTTCCAAACAACAAACCATATATTGATTATTGTAAACATGTAGACCACATAAAGTCATGTCACAAATGAACAGATCCTTTCACACTACAAACTTTCACTTGTGCCTCTGCCTCCCCTCTAGCCGTGGATGTTAATAATGTGAGGGACGCTTTCTGCTTCAATACACTATGAATGAAAGGTGCCATAGTGACACACCCATAGAAGACAGCACTGTGAGGTCCTTCATTTATATTAGCTCATCGATCTTGCAGGTTAATTGATGCCCAAAAGACTGAGGACATCTCATGGAAAACGGCAGGGATCACCTCCAGATTGAAAGTGAGTATGGCAGCCCGGGCTTTAATGTTGAACTAGCTAATAAGCCAAGAAATGTGTAGTTCATACACCTTTAAAAGCACAGCCAGGAGAATGACACCACTTTCTCTGCAAGAGTTATAAAATATAGTGGTGTCACCTTCCTGCCTGCAAATCGCTGTTTAAATATTGAGAGCCCTTATTCACACTGAGTATGGGTTTGAAATCGTGCAGGTTCAGCTGAATTCAAACCTGCATTTCAGTGCGAGTTTGGGGGCAATTTGAAAGACATCTATGCAGGTTCATGCGCAGATGTCTACTGAAATCGCTCCCGGAGTCGACAAAAGTAGTGCAGGAACTACTTTTGAGAATCAGTGTGGTGCCGCAAAGTCGGCATCGCACCGATTCGGACAGTGCCGTTGCCGGCAATAGGTTCCGATTTGACATGAGATTTGACATGTCACAAATTGGCCCAATGTGAACGGGGGCTTAAGAATAAGTACAGCAAAAGCTCATTTGGTTGTACTTCTCTTGTGGTTCACAGGAGTGCAGTTCGTTCCGCAGCTGATGTCACAGAGCCGATCGCGACAATTAATAAAAAGTCCATACTTCTCTTTTAAAGTGATTCGAAAGGTTATATATATATGTATATATATCTATATATATAGATATATATAAAAATATATATATATAAAAATATATATATATATTTTTTTTAAACAAACATGTAATACTTTCCTGCACTATTGCAATGGTTTTGCACAGAGCAGCCCCGATCCTCTTCTTTTTGGTTCCCCCGCGATCCTGGCTCCTCGCCCCTGCCGGGTGTCCCCATAGCAAGCCTCTTGCTATGGGGGCACTCGAGCAGGCTTATTCATGAGCGGCACTCCTGTGAATGGACATTGTCCATTAACAGACACACAGTGCGGCATGGCCCCGCCTCCTGCTCTCTCCTCGTTGGTCGATGGGCTGTGATTGACAGTAGCATGAGCCAATGGCTCCCACTGCTGAAAAAGACAGCTATAGAAAGACAAGGGAACTAGCCTTCCTTTAACCTAGCTGTCTGTGACCCCTATTTAAGGATTCCCTCATCTCTTCCCGTGCTGGTGACAATGTTGTCTCCCGGACAGATTTTCTAACACTGTAGACGGCATTACCAACCTAGCAAAAGATTGTAACCCCGCTATATAATCCATACAATTTTTTTTTTTATTGGAGATTCACTTTAACAGAAGCAAGGTATAAGAGGTCATCAAATTATCATTTTCTCCATACAAAGAAAGGTTCAATGACTTCTATATCCGAAGTAAATACATGCCAACAAAACATCATACAGACGTATAAAACACAATATAGAGATTGGTCCAGCCTGATAGTGCTAGATAATAAACTTTTCTCACTAAATGGGAACTATGAAGTTGTACTTTCTCAACGACAGTCACGTTTTAAAAATGTGTGATGTAACGCCATGAGGTTGCACGCACACACACACATGCAATTGTAGGCTACTTTCCCTAAAGTAACAACTTTCAGCACTGTTGCACTTTGAATGACAATTGTGCGGTCATGCAGCACTGCACCAAAACAAAATTTTTATCTTTTTTTTTTTCTTTTTTTAGACATATAGAGCTTTCTTTTGGTGGTAATCACCACTGGGTTTTTTTATTTTTTGCAAATTAAAAAATGCCCAAATTTTTGAAAAAAAAACAAAAGTTTTTCTAAGTTTGTGTTCTAAAGTTTTGTAAATACCGTAAGTAATTTTTCTCTTTCACTGATGTGCGCTGATGAGGCTGGACTGATGGGCATGGCACTGTTGGGGCTGCACTGATTATCAGGGTAGATGTCCCCTGTGTGGATTGGAACCTACAGGCTCTCCTCACGCGCTGTCAGCGTAAGGAGAGGACTGCCGATAACTGGCAAATCCTATTTACACTGTGAGTGGACACAGCTGATCACACGGTAAAGAGGCGCTATGATTGACTCTTTGCCCTGATCACAGATCCCTGTTGATACGCAGCACGCGGGGGCACATGGAAAGCACGCTCACAGGGCGGCGTCAAAAGACGCCCTCCCGGAAATGTGCGACGGCGCTGTAGCCATCATTCGGCTATAGCGTGGTCGGGAAGTGGTTAATGGCCCTGAAATCTATGTTTCATGAATTTGTTTCTTATTGTGGCTTTTCTGACTCCTTCTAATGTCTTCCACGAGCTCCCAAAACCTCTCCTTTACCCTCTTACTTCCGTATCTTTGAAACGAGCAGGGCACATTAGTTGTAGTCACGTGCACTCCCCTATGCACACTCCAAATCCCACATTCCGTAGTCCATCATTAGAGTGGGAAAGAGAGGGTGGCTACATTCTTATATGCAATGAGACCATGGAGACCATGGAGAACGGACGATGTTGCCCCTCTAACAGGAAGTCGAATCACAGCATCAAAAAAAAAGAAAAAAAGGAGGATAGCTGAGAGCAATAGAAGGGGCTTTTTGAGTTAAGAATACAAACTTGAATAGATGGTATTTAGTGTCACTTCAAGTTCTCTATACTTGGTTTGCCTGATCTGCCCAAATCAGTTTAAATCTCATACAACATACCAGAGTAAAAACTTATACAGATGACTGTATTCAAAATATTGCTTTCCAAGATACATGTTAACATAAATATGGTTTTCCTGAATATAAGAATTTCCTATAGGGGTGGGCTTCAGGTAAGGGTCCCTTTTACCCCTTAAATATCCAGCACTGGCTGGAGTTCATGTAGACAGGACTAGGATGCAAAAAGACAAGTGTTTTATTAGAAAACAGCAATTGTTTATCACTCATTGTGCTTCAAGAATCTAAATGTCATTCAGTTATGGATTAGATCTACAATCAATGTAATGTAGTCTACTGAAGTTTTATTCCAAGCTTACTAGAAAAACACGACTCTGGAAACTCTGGAAAACAACTGCATTAAATTTAATTAATTGCAAACAAAAAACAAACATACTAAAACTACATCAACCTAAATTATAAGGAATAAAGAATAAAGCCAGTAAGCCACTTCTACAACAAAAGGAAACAGCATTCCCAGGAATCAGCACTGCCTGCGATAACCAATTATCATTACCATAACAGATTAGGATAACATTATCATACGGAGAAGAATGGGACATACTGGGATGTCTAGAAGAGCAGCATGCCTATCGCACTGTTAACAAGCTATTGATTTGCTCTGGCGCCCTCTGATGGACACTCCCTTCACTGTTACCAAATAGAAATTTTGGAAGCATAACCATATGAATTGATGTTGTAGTAGCTCGTCTATTATAAAGTGTAAGCATTTCTAAAGATCTTCCGATGTTTTTATAATGGGGCCCTTCACACTGTTAGCAGTAGAGAATTCAGACAGAGCTTGTAGTGATAGATGGACAGCAAAAGTGTAAGATTAAAGGTAATAGTGTGAAGCGCTAAATCCAATCCAATCAAATGAATCTGTTCAACCAACATGAATGTTTTTATTTTACACTTTAGGTGAGAATTATATCAACCAACAGCTACAAGTACTCCACCAGCATATAAATCTACAAATGACAGAATGTGAAATGATAGCACATTGTGCAGCAAGCTCCGAATCCACCCTCCTAGACAGGACCGTGCACAATGCTTTGTCCGCTGTGCGTGTTTGCATCTAATATTCCAGCAGGAGGAAGCTGGAGCTTGAACGCTCTATTCTTCCCCCTCACATCAGCAGCAATTACAAATATTTCCACTGCAATTCACAATTTACAGCAGCTGTAATTTCACTTTGTTTATGGCGTTACATTTCCTTACGTAACAACGCACATTACTCACTGAAAGCAACCTCGTTTATTTTCTGTCTGACATTTGACATTTTCCTAATCAATAAAGGGAAAATCAGAAGTGCTTTCAGCTTGAATGAGATAAGTGTACACACAAGCTGGTGCCAGCCTTGAGGGCCACGTCCACCCAATACTAGTATTTGGTAGAGAAAGGAAGCACCCAATGGTTTCTCATCTCTCAGGAGGGGCCCCGGTGCTGAGATTTTGGCATTTCTATTCCAAGGTCTGAAAACCTAACACAGCCATTTATAAGAAACCCTTTCTCTTCCTGATGATCTGTCCATTCGTTTTATATAATGAAGATTGCAACAGGTGGAGTGAGAACACCTGAAGTTAGGCCAGGAAGAAGTATGAAGGCTTCCATTCTAAAAAATAGTCATTGGATGGTTTCATGCTGTTTAAACAGCTTCAGTCTTTTTGGAGGTACAGAGTTATATCCAGTAGATTAGGACAATGTTTAACCCTTTTTCAGTCAAGGCACCCTTTATGATGCATAATCTCGAGGCACCCCATATTAAAATGTAAAAAATGAAACTAAAAGTTTTACATACCGCAGCAACATCCACAGACGTTGGACACCCAATGTGTACAATGGTACTGACTATTATTCTAGTGTTTCTCTTCTCCCTCGCTCAACTAACATGACCCCAATGCTGACAGAGGGAGAGGTGCTATGCAGGTGCCCAACGTCCTCCTCATCAACGCATGATATCATTGGTTGTTAGGACACTGGCGGCTGGAAGATTGTAATGGTGCACAATGCAAATCTGTGGCTTTGTGTAACTAAAAGGCAGGCTTGATTTACCTGCTGGCTTATACAGTATACACTTTTTGGGCAATGTTTAAGCATTTTGCCAAGGCAACCCTGAAAAAATCTAAAGGCACCCTGGTTGAAAAAGGCTGGATTAGAACACCATGTCTATCCTGATCTGTATGCCCACAGTGACTCAAAGTATTAAGCCCAATTCACACAGTATGTCAACATGTGCTGTGTCACATGTACATCATTACGTTAGGGCAGCCAATTCATCTTGAATGGGCTGCCAAACACACAAGAATGGGCATGCAGCATTTCTTCAAATGCAGTGCACAATGCACAGTAGTGTATTACTATGTGTTGTAACACCCTGCAATGCATGTGCATCAGAGCAGCACTGCCTTAGGGACTGGGGTGCCATTCAAAAGGTGATCCTTGATCCTTTTACCTTTTATGTTTATATCACTCTTTGGCCTGGGTAACACTGGAAAACATGCTGGGGTCATCGGTTTGAATCACAACCAGGGCACTTACCTGCCTGGAGTTTGCATGTTCTCCCTGTGGGTTTCCTCACACACTCCAAAGACATGCTGGTAGGTTAACTGGCTCCTGTATAAGTTGGCCCTAGTATGTCGATGTATGAATGTAAGTTAGGGACCTTAGATTGTAAGCTCCTTCAGAGCAGGGACTAATGAGAATGTACTATATGTAGAGTGCTGCGTAAATCGACGGTGCTTTATAGGTACCCCTAACGCTGCTTTCAAACTGAAAGCGCCGTCGTTAGCACTAAAGTGCTGCTCGTTTTAGCCATGCTTTAGCGCTGTTTAAGCAACGCCTTTGGGGCGCTTTTCGGCCGCTAGCGGGGTGCTTTTAACCCCAAAAAAGGGTTACAAACTCCCGTTTTGCGGTGCTTTGAAAGTGCTGCCCATTCATTTCAATGGGCATGGCGTTTTGGGAGCGCTAAATACAGTGCTCCCAACCCGCCCCAAAGATGCTGCTTGCAGGACTTTTCGGAACGTCCCGCAAGTGCACCGACCCAGTGTGAAAAGACAAACTGGAATGAATGGGAGGCGCTTTTCAGGTGCTTTACAGAGGCTATTTTTAGCTCTAAAGCGCCTGAAAACCGCTCCAGTGTCAAAGGGGTCTTATAAATATAAACACAATTTGATAATTATTTTTATTAAAGCTGAACTCTGGAATAAGCAAATATTGTCTAAATACAAGAGCCATGCATACTCTTACTTGAATCTTGATGTGCTTTGTGTTTCTTATAGATCTGTGTAGTAATCCAGTGGGAACATTTTCCTCATTGCAGGAGCTTCCTGTAATAAAGACCGGTCACTGCTGCTCCCTTCTTAAGCAGGGTGACTGGTCTTGTTTATCTACTCCCCCTCTTGTAGTTTTCTGCAAGCAGCCTGTAGTAGGTGCGACTCTGCTCAAGCTATGTGCAGCACAATGATATCATTGCTACTTTTACAAAGCAACATCTAGAATTGCAAGGACATTTGGTGCACAAAAAGGGGATTTATTTCATTTGTGGTTACTGAGGAACATGATTAAATGAAAGGTTTTGTGCCCAAAGTTCAGCTTTAAAGCCCATCTCCACCCAGGCTATGCCTGCACTGCAAGGGCTAAGTGCTCATATTGTCCAGGGGAGAGGAGAAAGTTATAATCATCTCATCCTCTGCTCCACTGGCAATCTTTCAATGGACTGTTCCTGACGTCCTCACATCCAGAGCAGGTCTATGGAAGCTGCTCTGGGCTTGATGATGCCTGGACTCAAGAATAATAGAGCCCGGAGTGCAGGAGCTGCAGGAACCGGTGGGGGGGGGGGGGGGGATTGGGCAAGTATATCTCCCTTCATCTCTTCCCTAGACAAAAATTAGCAGTTAACCATCGCAGTGCGGGCACAGCTCCATTGCAAGGGTATTCTTACTCTGATAATTACACTTAACCACTTCAGTACCAGACACTTTCACCCCCTTCCTGCCCAGGCCAATTTTCAGCTTTCAGCGCTGTCACACTTTGAATGACAATTGCACGGTCATGCAGCACTGTACCCATTTGAAATGTTTATCATTTTTTTCACACAAATTGAGTTTTTTTTGGTGGCATTTAATCACCACAGTTTTATTTATTTTTTTTGCTAAATGAAAAAAAGACCGAAAACTATGGTGCATGTATCTGAAAATCGATCAATCCTAATGTACTGACGGCCTATCTCATTTCTTGAGGCTCGAAAATGGCAGGACAGTAAAAATATCCCCCAAATTATGGAAGTAGACAGTCCAATGTATTTAGTAAGAGGCATGGAGAGATTTTTGAAGTTGAAGTTTTTTAATTTTTCTTTTTAAAAAAATAATGTTTTAGTAACACTGTACTTACTACAATGGATTTTTTTAAACACACTGATTGCTTATAACAGTGAATTTTACTGTTTTAAGCAACCATTTTTTTCAGAATGAAAACTATTCATTCAATGTTTACTATTGTGATTAGCTGTGATTGGCCACAGCTAATCACATAGTACAGATGGGTTGTGATCGGCCCTGTCTGTACCATGTGATCACTGTGACTAATCACAGAGATCAACACAGTAGTACACAATGGAGGGCATAAATCAAAGCCATTCATTCTGTACAATTAACCAATCACAGAAGATCACATGGTACCCGCAGCGGTACACTAATCTGTCATCTGCTGTGTCCGCTGGACATAGCGGGTGACAGATCGCGCCGGAGCACGGCTCATGGGATGCACGCGACGTGCGAACCTGGGAGGATGTCATATGTAGGTAAACAAAAGTTTGTCCGTCACGTTGATCCTCTTGCTCCAATACTTCACTGACCCAGATAAGACCCTCTGACCTTTCTCTGCCTTTTCCAATTTGCATACTTGTTCTGAGTTAGAGACTCAAACAAAGTCAGCCAATGGTCAGTATAAGGGCGAGGCAAATAGCAATTGCAGGAGGGGATCAACACTGACATCTCCAGAATTTTTTTTTTAATGAGGTGTTAGAATTAAAGAACAATTTTTAGTTAGAGGCCTTCATAGAACTTTTAATGTCTCTTATCAGTAGGGGTGCAACGGATCGTTGCCGATCCGTGATCCGTACGGATCACCCTCCGCGGATCGGCACACCCGCGATCCGCGGAGCACTTTTCGGGCCTCAGCCATAGGAAAGGCCCCGGCTTCGGCCTAGCTCCGGAGCGGCGGCCATCTTGGTACACCCGGAAGTGGCCGCTGTCTCGACAGGAAGTGACATTTCGTCACCGCCATCTTGCTACACCCCACACTCCTGCACAGTACAATAATGATAGAGTGAGAAGGGGGCAAGCGGACATCTTGTTACACCCACCGGAGTTTTACATTTAAAAGCCATTTTCAACACAAAACTGAGCTTATATGCACAAATACTGTATTTATGCATATAAGCTCGGTTTTGTGTTGAAAATGGCTTTTAAATCTAAAACTCCAGTGGGTGTAACAAGATTTGTGTGTTTTTTTTTTTTTTTATGCTGATCCGAGGATCGATCCGATCCGTGACTGTGATCCGAGGATCGATCCGATCCGTGAGATTTTTGATCCGTTGCACCCCTACTTATCAGCAAACAGGTCAATACATAATTCACTTGCCTAATGTAGCAATGGAAACCTTCATCCAGGAGCATTCAAGGTAGTCGTACGTAAGATACAAGACTAGAAGTTAAAACCAGCAGAAAAAGACGCAGCTCTTTAGATAATTAAAGTGCCTTAGCCCGCTAACCAATTGATTGTCTTCCTTGTAAAGAAAACTCGATTGAAACATTCAGAATAAATCATGCATTAAAATTATCTTCCAAAGCAAACTCTAGAGTGCATATTGATTAATAATTATTTGCACTAACAGACTCAACCGAAGCAATACCATCAATTACTTCAAAATCCTGCCACATCAATCACTAGAGGGAGGCCTGAGTGAAAACTTTCAGTGCTCTGACATTTTGCTAGCACTTCATTACAAATTCAACATCTCCCTGAAGTTTAGGGAACTAGAATCCCGGAATATGAGGCTGCCGTAAAGCAGTAGACGTCCATAATGAATGGGGGGTCTCCACAGAGCTCCGGTATTGTGTATAGGAAAAAATGGAAGTGGAAGTTCACTGTATATTTACTCTTTATGATTATGTCACAAGGGATGTGAAGATGGAAAGGAGGAGGATGTAAAGTAATATGATATTTATTGTGTGTGTCCTCCACAACCCTCTAATATTGGGTTAGGTGTCAGAACAAAGCATAGGGTGGGAGGTAAGCAGACCTAGAGGAACTACTTCCATCTGTGACCGGACATTTTCTCAGGCGGCTACAAATGGACAAAAAAACTTCACACGATGCTGTAATAGAATGCACGTTTTTGTGTGTGTGCCAAACACATTTTCACACAGAACTCTAAAGCTGAACTCCACCCAAAAGCAAAATACATAAATTAATGCAGCTCTGTATTATATATATATATATATATATATATATATATATATATATATATATATATATATATATATATATAAATTAGGGCTGCAACTAACGATTATTTTCATAATCGATTAGTTGGCCGATCATTGTTTCGATTAATCGATTAATCGGTTAATAACCTTAAAAAAAGTGTGGTGTATAATTTAGTTAACATGTAAAGTTTAAAAAAAGGCAATTTATTCCTAAATATCTTTATATGCAGGGGTAAATATAAATAACCAACTATATGGCTTAGGAAGTAAAATCTTTAATCCTCTCTGAGAATAACAGACAGAAGAGATATACTCTATATACTATTAGAGGTTGAATCTGGTAAATATCATCAGACTCAGATCAAATTTTTTTATTTAAAGAAAAATAAAAAATTTCTAGACTGTTTTGCAGATTTTCAAACAGAACTGTAATAATACATGCTTTTCTGCAGCTTCTCCATTGAAGTATATTGAACCAAAAAAGCACAGTTTTGCATTAAAAAAGGTCCTTGACCCTTTCCAAATACACAGCAGCTGAAAAAAGCCTAGATGTGAATGTTAAATAAACTGTAGTGCATTTCTGTAAAAAGCACCAAAAAAATCACATGGGTGGGAACCAGGCCTAAGACATTTAGTAACATAATGGAGTTAAAAAATAAAAAAATAGCCCTTAGTTTTTTTACTGTGCAATGGTGAAAGTAATATTTACAGTAGAGATTTGCTCTTTTTGTACTATATAGGGCTAATTTTAGCTTTTTTAACCCCATTATGTTACTGGCCGATTAATCGATTACTATTTTCATACTCGATTAACTTCATAATCGATTAGTTGTCGATTAATCGATTAGTTGTTTCGGCCCTAAAATATATATATATATATATATATATATATATATATATATATATATATATATATATAAATATAATTTTAACCACTTGTCGACCAGCCACCGTCATACTGCAGCAGATCAGCAGCTATACCGTCGTAGCTATATGTTGGTCCCTTTAAGCGGGATAGCAGGCACGCCCGCTGCACAGCGGGGGTGCCGATGCTCGTGACCGGCAGTCGCGATGACCGTCGGCCATGAGCGATTGCGGGCACGAGAAGCAGATTTGTGAAAAAAATAACATTTGTGCTGGTTTGGTTTTGGAGATATTGTACATTATATTTGATCAAACCCCCTCCACATGTGAGGATCACATGCTAACCATTTCTCTTCCACACAGACAGCATTTCTTCAACAGTTTAAAACCCTTCTTTCACACACAAAATGAGAGTGCATGAAAAAAAAAATAACTATGATTTTCATGTATGCTTGTATAAATGTAATCGAGAATTCCAAGTTGTACTTATCTTTTGGTTTGCTGAATAAAATATATAGAGGGCAAAGAACATAATTGGTGTCTTGTTGTTTAAGAATGCATGGAAACAGGTGAAAGAGGAGTGCAAGTTACACAAAGACTTTTCACTAGTTAGTACATTTTTCATTTCTAAATTGTAATATCCATATTGTTATAATAGCAAAAATGTTTACATTGTTCCTTGCTAGGCCCCATACTCAGCCTGGAGTTTATTTTTGTAATGCTCCTCCTCTGTACCGGGCTCTGTAAGCGCGGCACACAGTACCATGGGGGAAGGCACTAATACAGCTTAAAGCGGAGCTCCACCCAAAAATGGAACTTCCGCTGATCCGGTTCCTCCCCCCTCCGGTGTCAGATTTGGCACCTTTCAGGCGGGAGGGGGGAGCAGATACCTGTCTAATCTACGCCATGTGCAGCCCCTCCTCTATTCCCCCCGCTGTCTTCTGGGAGAGACACAGATCCCAGAAGACAGCAGGGACCATTCAGAACACACAGCGCGACTCGCGCATGCGCAGTAGGGAAACAGGCTGTGAAGCCGCACTTGCCGATTCCCTTACTTAAGGTGCCGGCGCCTGCAGTATTTGTAGCTGCTGACTTTTAATTTTTTTTTGTAGGCAGAACTCCGCTTTAAGCAACCTCATGCTTGATGTTTTGACTGCTACCTGAGAGATTACAGGGTAAATTGAAGTTTAACCCACTTATTTTTACAGCTTATGCAACCTCATGCTTGAGGTTTTGACTGCTACCCGAGGGTAAATCAAGTAAATCACTTATTTTTACTTTTTGTTGTGTTGGCGCTTTGGCGACGCTGCCCATTGATTTCAATGGGCAGGGGCGCTTTAGGAGCGGTGTATACACCGCTCTTAAAGCGCCTCAAAGATGCTGCTTGCAGGACTTTTTCTGACGTCCCGCAAATGCACCGCTCCAGTGTGAAAGCACTCAGGCTTTCAAATTGGAGTGACAGGAGAGGCACTTTGCAGGCGCTATTTTTAGCGCTAAAATGCCTGCAAAGCGCCTCAGTGTGAAAGTAGCCTCAAAAGTAAACTGTAAGGGACTTGCAAATGCTAAGCTATATATATATATATGGCTCTCTCTCTCTCTCTCTCTCTCTCTCTATATATATATATATATATATATATATACACACACATACATACATATATATATATACACATACATTATATATACATATATACACACATATATATATATATATATATACACACATATATATATATATATATATATATATATATATATATATATATATATATATATATATATATATATATATATATATGAGTTAAAACCAGATGATGCAAGCAACTCAGACTGTGCGGTGTTTATGACACTGATGCATGGGAAATACCTAAGTATAAGCTTGCAATCGCTGTAGCTTTTACTGTTACATGGGGTGCAAGGTAGGGGGGAAAATATTTTAAGGCACAAAAGGTAACACAATTGAATGGTACATTTATATTTAAAATTGAATAACATGGGGTGCAAAGTGGGCAGGACTTGAGGTGATACAATGTAAAATATAATGTGAAATTTCTTTAAAGTTAAACCATTGTTCAGTCAAGATCTCCAACTCATCAAAATCCCCAAGTAGCTGTACTGTGCATGCGCTGGTTGGAAATGTTTACAGCAGCCTTCAGTAAATGGCAAACCGAGCAATGCCCGTGTCCACACTGTCAGCCCACCAGTGTGCAGCATGTGATCCTGGCTGCTCAGCAGTCATTAGTTACTGGGATCGCCAGTGTCCCAGCAACCAGTGATGTCACATGTGCACCCCACCCCCTGTAGCAAGATGCTCCACCCAGCTACTGCCCCCTGCAGCTCCTCCCATGTCCGTGCCTGCTCAGCTACTTGACATGTGCAGGTATGCTATTCACTTGGATGGGGTTTATAGGTGCACATATGGTGTAAAGGGACACTATGATGGGTACATATGGTGTGAAGGGGCACATATGGTGTGAAGGGGCACATATGGTGTGAAGGGGCACATATGGTGTGAAGGGGCACTCTGCTGGGCACATATGATGCAAAGGGGCACTCTGCTGGGCACATATGGTGTAATGGGGCATTCTGGTGGGGACAACTGATGTAAAGGGGCACTATGATGGATGGGGACACCTAATGTAAAGGGGCAATCTGATGGGAAATATGATGCAAAGGGGTACTCTGATGGGGACAACTAATGTAAGAATGTTGTAACTGAAACCTGACAAAAAAATATTGCTGAAATGCTATGGAAAGTGTACATTTCTCAGTTTTTGATAGACATACAGGGACTACAAACGTTCTAGGTCATAGCACAAACTTGAGTTTCGGACCTTGGCTGAAAGAGAATTTTAGTGACCTAGAATTTAATTCAATACCCCTAGTTTGGAGAATATGATGGTTTTGGGTGTACCTAAAACCTCTAAAGTTGAAGGAACTAGGATGGGTCGATGGTAGACCATCCCCCATTCCCCTTTTTTATACTTTGCATGCTGGGAGTAGGCTAGAGGCCCCCCGAAAGTTGGCAGTGGGGCCCCTAGCATGCCAAATATACAAAAAGGGAAGAGGGTCTGACATCACATTGTCTTGGATCCTAACTTTGAAGATGCTGGGGGCCCCCCTGGACATCATATTCCATCAGAATCTCCAAACCGCTGTGCTGCACATATTACAGTTAACTGAAACGTTCACAAATTTGTCTAACTTAACAGGACACCAGCACAAACATTTATTTTTTCAGCACAAACAAAAGACAATGGATTTTTTATACTCATCCAAGACATCAATTATTTTATATCCATATTGTTTTACAGGTGCCTAGGGTACCAAAGTTTCCAAAGCAAGAGATTGTTCATTGTAGAGAGAAAATTAGAAATTGTGAAAGAAAGATGGCAAATTTGTTATGTCACCAGCCAAGGTATAGGAAGACCTACGTAAACATCTGAATTGGGACATAGCCTCCAAGGCTCTTTACACATTAAATTAACCACTTGCCACCCGCCATATAGCAAAATGATGGCGGCAAAGTGGTTGTGATATCCTGACCAGACGTCATATGACGTGATCAGGATAACACAGTCAGAGCGTGTGATCGGAGGTGGTGTGTGTCAGTCTGACACACCGCAACTCCGATCGTGGTATGGAGCCTCTGGCAGAAGTACACAATTCGATCGATAGATTGTACAACCAGGGTGCGCATACATGGATTCAAATTCGGCCGGTCCTTGCTTAACTTCGCTCTGCATATGGCTGGCTTTAGAAGCAGGCTGGGACGGGCGGTTAGTTGTGATGTTACTTACTGACAATAGGACTCTCCAGGCACAATGTGTCAGCATTGTGTTATTTTGCGGGAATAGGGAGTCTCTGGCCACCAGTCACTAGGAGGCACCAAAAAGGCCCAAATAATGTTAGGATCAACAGGTATTTATTTTTTTTGTTTGCATTTAATAAAGAGAAGTAATGGTATATTTAACAGATCATACAGGAGAAAAATAAGAGCAGCTAACGTTTAGGATATTATATACTTAAAGGGATCTGAGACTTACATTTTTAAAGCAGCGTGCCTTTATGAGAGATGAGCTCATATACTTGATCAGAGCCACACGCTGGTTTAATTTTTGCCTGTTAGCAAATAGCTGCTCCTGTTAGGGCCAGAACATTTGTGAGAAGCCGTGCCAACAAGGCCCCACTGGTAAGGGAATCAAAATCAGTATCTGCCCATGTGTTCCCTAATTACAGAACAGCTGTAACTCAGGAGTCTTCTACTTCCTGCCCTTTTGCGTCGTACACATCAAAGAAAAATTCTGCAAATAACAACATACAAGTAACATATTGGGACGGCGCATAATGAAGCCATTTTCTAATCCTGCTATTCATTTTTCCTGTGCTGTCAGGAGAGATTGATGCTCACGTCTTTAGACATCTTTATTCGCACGTTCTGCGGTCTCAGCAAGTGACCTGTGTAAAACAGCGGCAAGCTGTATTGTGATGGAGACAGCACAATATGGTCTGAGCTCTCCATTGAGAAGGCTGACTTGTAGAAGTGCTGATTTATCTCCTAGATGAACAGTCTCTGGGAGATGAACACCGCCAACGTTTGTTTGATCGGGTGACACTTTGAACAGAACAGCAGATTCAAGGACAGCTGCAATATGAGGACATGCTTGTCAGCAATTAAATAGGTGCATGCTATGTAAATTGTACCTCTGTAAATTAGTATTAGAAGAAATTTAAATAAACTCTATTTCTATTCCGCTAGCTTTAAGTACAGAATTCAAATGGGAACCCATGTTTTCAAGCAGAAGTTTACTTGCAAAAGCAAAATATAGTTAAAAAAAAAATCAGGCATATTAAATGACATATTTTGTATGCTTCCCTACCAAAATCCACTCTAAATCTGCCGTGTGTTTGGGATCTGAATGGCAAACTTCCAGCATCTTGAAATAAGCATTTAGTGTTTGCAGTTAACTTCACTGGCAATGCATTGGGCCGTGACAAGTGACTATTTACGTCATTCAAGAAAGTCCAGAACTTTGCAGAAGACAGGCTGAGAAGAAAATCTGTAGAAGAGGTGCTGAGCTAATGAAGACGAGGAATCTGCATAGAGATGCAGATCGAATCAGTACAGAATGGATAAGTGCAGTAGATCACTATGAGCCAGTCCTATAGTTTAAGAACAATAAGTTGACCGAAGGTGATGTATATTCAGAGATGGTGCTGGCATCCTCCAAGAAGAAATGCAAGGAGGGAAGAGGCTAGCGGCCAGAAATAAATACACTTAGAGCTTTTTGGCTTTCAGTTTGTTGATATTATAAACAACAGCATATTTTCTGTTTTAACTTTAGCGCACCAGTTCAACTTTCATAGCAGAATATGGTCTCAAAACAGGAAGCTGCAGAAATTTGTAAACTTGGCTAAAATGAATGTCATCGTATTACACGGAGCACTGCCTAAAAGTTTAAAATAATTTGCTCAAATAGGCAAAAAGGTAATCTTGTTCACGGTTATTTTAATCATGATCACCAAGGTTCACAAAAGGTGAGCAGACGTGCACAGAACACCCCTCTAAAGCTATTGTGTTTTTATTAGCACTTTAACAAAATCTACGATTCTGATAGATACTGCCTTAGGAGGGGCAAAATATGTCAAAGAGGTGTGACTTAAAGGCAGAGACTACTACCAGCTATACACAAACTAACCAGTAAGATTTCCGTGGAGTGCGGTCATGTCCTTTGATTTTGCTTTCACAACAAAATACTAGGTTACCATGGTCAGCATTAGATCATTAAGTCATAAAGATGCAAAAGCACCAGAGAAAGTCAATTAATCCATATTACTTGGTGCCATGAATCAAGAAGAAAAATGTAAGTATGACACTGTGCAGAAGCAGTCTCAAACTTGATCTGCCCTTCTGGCTTCTGAGTTTAAAATTGCTGGCTGCTTCACCCCAATGTGTGGTACACATAAGGTTTATTTTCTTTCAACCTAGCAGGCTGATTAAAAAAACTGACAGATCTTCGTACTAACACAAGCGATGTTAGTTTGGCAATCTTCCCCCCTCCGCCAGAACACACTGGTCAGTGCTCACAGCCATTGGCTACCAGTGCTGATCGAATGCTGGTTTTGCAGCATGCCCTTTTGAGAGAAGCAAGTCATGACAGCTGTACACATGGGCCGAAAGTCGTTTAATGTGTACCCAGCTTAAAGTGTAAGTAAACCCCCCTATCAATTTCAGCCAAGGAAGCCTGCCATCTTTGCCTCTGTTTAATCTACAACTGCCATAATGCTGCACATGTGATCCGTTATGACACCAGCCATTGGATGGTTTTACAGTTTGGTTGAGAGCACAACCAATGGGAGTGTTACATTTCCGGCACATGCCAGAAATGAAACTGTTTTATGGATGAGTTTACTTCCGCTTTAAGTAAGTCTGGGCAGCTACTTTGCTGAACATGCGCTTAACAAGCTTTCATCACCATGAAATGGAGAGAAGGTAAGAGAGTAAAGAAAAGGAAGCAACTGCCAAGCTAGACCCATTTTAGGTCCTGTGTAGATCACCTCGGTTTGAAATGCTTTCTAAATCATTCAGAACACTGTTGCTTTTCCAACTGACCTCCTCCTGGCCTGCCTCAAGCAGATGTTTTATTTCCTTTAGACTTGCAACAGACCATGAGATACAGTTCCATGGCTGTGTATATTTAGGAACTTCTTGTTTAAGAAGCTATTGTTCTTTACTTTAGAATTCAGGAGTTTGTCGAAAGATCCTTTATCTTTATTGGTAATTTTGCTTTCCATTCTTTTATTTCAGCAAGAGCTTTCCAATCTCTTCCCATTTCATACATGTCAGGCAGCAAATATGCGTATAAGAAGATCAGAAGACTATTTTTTTTTTCTAGAAAAGCAGTGGTCTATTAATAAAAACCTGTGTTAATTAGTAGTCTGATTTGTCATGCCTGCCTCAAAATCACTGACCCTTTACAAGTATGTAGATAAAGGATGGACCATACTGGTTAAGGGTCAGTGACTGAAGCCGCATGCACCATGGCCACCAAACAACTGCTGAGCACAGCAGCACTCTTGTGAACGGCCATAGTGAACCAAGGCGAAATGGTGCACCATCATACAGGTAAAAAACAGCCAGACACAAGCAAAAAAGGTACACATTGCAAACACCTACAGCTAGGCCAAAACTCCCCCATATGGTCACTGTATACAGGTGTGCAGTCTTTAGCTAGCTTGACTGATTGTTACAATCACTGGGACACCCCACAATAGTAAAGGGGTTTCACTTACCCGCCAAGGCGCAGGGCACTTAAAAACTAAGAGCCCAATCTTCATCCTTCATGGCGGGTTCCAGTCACTTGAGGACCTTCAAGGACTGGATACCCTTTTCATGTTTAGGGTCCACTCCCCTGGACCTGTACAGCACCCTGCAGGAATGCTTTAGCGCTGTAGTGTGCAGGATTCCGCTTTGCAGGGTCCAGCGCACGGAGGACGCATTACAGGCAAAACCTCGCAGGATCTCGAGTCTTCTTTGCGAGGCTCCGATACCATTTGTCTAAGCATATAAGGCCTCTGTCAAATAGATCCAATCGGTCAATCCCTTGATTCATTTAAGAACCGTTTGTGGGACTAGAGACCTGGAGCTCAGAGAGCTCAAACAAACTGTGTCATCCACCTAGCAGACACTGGTAAAAAACTGAATTGCTTCAGGTGCGAGGGGTTATATAGGGGATCACTTCCTGTCTGAAGACCTTTGGTCTACCAGTGTCCATTCACCTGGAGATGGAGTATAACCCAGCAGGTGAATATTAGCCTGACTCTGTGTCCCATGATGTATGAAAAAGAAATCTTATGAACATCTGTATGGTAGACACAAAGTAATAGACAAGGCCACCCATGCTGAAATATGACCACTCTCTATGGACAATTATAAAAAAAAAAAAAAAAAAAAAAAAAACCCTTCTGCAATTTTATATACAATATACACATCTGCCAAAATCTTCAGTGTTATTCAATGTTTCAGGAATCAGAAATTACAGGGAAGGTACTGGGTGGTGCTTAGCTGCAACAATGCAGGAAAAGAAAATTAAAATGGGATAAAAAGCCGTTACAAAAACACTGCCCTGTTAACTTTTGAGTCAAATGAGGATCCTTTGACATATGTTTCTTAATTAAGCAGGGATGTAACTCTTAGGCAACAGTCAAACAAGATGATGTCAGATTATCCCTGAGGGGCATTGGGTAATAATTATTTTTAAGGAGGTTAAAGTTTCTTAGAATAACTTTTATTTTATTGTGGAACTTTTTAAATGATAGGTTATTTTTTATCATTTATGAAATATATACGTATATAAGCAGTTTAAAGCTGCCCTCTGGGATAGATGTTAATTGTGACCAAAACCTGGGGAAGGAGTGGGCACAGTGCCACAGGTCTTACAATCAGAATATAAACTATGCTTACCCCTGGAAATGTTGCATTTAAAAAATGAATCGGTGAGTGACTGCTGCTTTGACTTAAATAATAATGTTTATATTTGTTTAAGGTAGGAACGCACTTTTTAAAAAGATGAAACCTTTTTGCCACAAGTTCTAACAGTGTAACACAGTGTTAAGTGTGTTACTGGCAGGATTACTAGATGAAAATAAAGGAAAAAAATAATGCAGCTGCCACATCTAAGGACTGATAATCTTTAATAAATTACACCGAATCATGGGTTAAGATACAGATTATAAAAATTATATTCCAATACAAACACCTGCAAGGCCTTCATAAAAAAAAAAAAATTATATATATATATATATATATATATATATATATAAAATTCACAAGTGTTTTTATTTATGGTTTGGAACACAGCTGCATTGTTTTCAACTGAGACATTCAGACAGGTGTGTAAACATGCACTGCGTCCAGATCCATAAAACAAAATCCAAAAATCTGGCTCTCTCAACATGTGTATGCATTCTGGTATTGAAATAAACAGGACAAATTTATGCATTTAAAAAAATTGATCTAAAAGCAAGTATAATTTATCCAGGAACTTCTGTATCAGTAACATTTTTACGACCATGTGAGTGTAGCCTAAAAGGCAAAAACAAAAATATAAAGCCGGCCATAGATGGTTCAAATATCAGCTAGTTCAGCAGGGACCGGCTCAGATTCTAATCATCTATGGGCAGGCTGATTGTACCCAAGTTGATCTATTGATTAGGTACAACCAGCATGTTGGATTTTGACATGCGAGTATTGCCAGTGACAGCTCCCCTTGCCCCCGTCGAGAGAATAAAATAGCTCTGTGGGAGGGATTGGAGTGATTTTCTTTCCTGTAACCCAGGAGCATTACCCATTCATTTCAATGGGCAGGGCATTTTGGGAGCAGTGTATACACCGGTCCCACACCGCCCCAAAGATGATGCTAGCAGGACTTTTTTTCCCGTCCTGCAAGCGTACCGCCCCAGTGTGAAAGCACTCAGGCTTTCACACTAGGGAGGCATGAGAGGCGCTTTTCAGGCGTTATTTTTAGTGCTAAAATGCCTGAAAAGCCCCCCAGTGTGAAAGTACCCTTAGTCTTTTATCTACTTGCTTACTGGGCACTTAAACCCCCCTTCTGCCCAGACCAATTTTCAGCTTTCATTGCTGACGCACTTTGAATGACAATTGCACGGTCATGCAACACAGTACCCAACTGAAATTTGTATAATTTTTTCACACAAATAGAGCTTTCTTTTGGTGGTATTTAATCATAGCTGGGATTTTTATTTTTTGCTAAACAAAAAAAGATGGAAAATTTTGAAAATTTAAAAAAAAAAATTCATGTTTCATAGTTTGTTATAAAATTTTGCAAACATGTAATTTTTCTCCTTCATTGAGGCAGCACTGGTGGGCTCTGATAGCCTGCACTGGTGGGCACTCATAGGCACAGATAAGGCGGTGCTGATGGGCACAGATAAGGCGGCACTGATGGGTACCACTGATAGATGGCACTGATGGGTGGCACTGGTAGGTGACACTGATGTACAGCACTGTTGATGAGGCACTGATTGTGGGCACTGATGGGTGGCGCTGGTGGGCACTGGTAGGCAGCACTGTTGTCTACTGCTACGTGGCACTGGTAGGTGGCACAGGTGGGCACTAAGGAGCTGGCGGCAGCTCTCCGTGATCAGGACTAATGTCCCTCTCACGGCCGCCAGTGATTGGCTTTTTTGTACCGGCTCTGTTTACATCACATGATCAGCTGTCATTGGCTGACAGCTGATCACGTGGTAAGGGGTTGGGATCAACTCCTTACTTCGATCTGTGAGTCTCAGACTCGCTGATCACAGAGCGCGCGCCTTGCAGGAGACGTGCGGGCCGCTCGGGCACGGGAGGATGTCAATAGATGTACTCCCGGAAAAGCAGGTCCGCGCTGTAGCCATCATTCGGCTATAGCGTGGATCTGAAGACGTTGTACTGTACATGCGTTGTCTTTTATGTACGCGACCTGTACAATGTCATTAGTTAATATTCATGGAAGTAAAGAAAGCCGTCTTGGAAATTTTCTAAGTACAACTACTGTTAGAAAATAAAACAGAAAATATAAGTAAAATCTTTTCTGATGAAAAAAATTGAATAAAAAGATGGCTAGAAATATTTTTTGGGGTGAAACCGCTTCCTAAAAGTGATTTAATCTGTTTGTACTACTTAGGTCACTGGGTGCACTTATCACATATCACATAATAAAATGTTGAGTTCCTGGCTCTGCCTGGGTGTGGCACTTTTCAACAGGATCTCCAACTAGCAAAAATCTATTTAAGAACTTGTTTTAAGGAAACCGCCAGTGAAAACAATTATTTAATCTTCTAGACGGATGCTGTTTACAGCACGTTGGAACATATTATTAACCTCACAAGTGAGCAGAGGAACAGAAAACTGCAAAGCAATTGGAAGTGCCTGAGCCAAAAAAGATAACAATGATCACCAGTTCTTTCAAGGAACAGAAAGTCAATAGGGGCCGAAACAAACTTTAAAACTTCTTGCACAAGCAGTTTGATGGCATTGCACTTTTATGAGCACAACAATTTTGCTTAAACTGCCAGCACGTAGCAATTAAACCCATGACCGCAAGTGTTTAGCTAGGAGACTTAGAGTTGATACCCTCTTATAACCTCCTCCTTGGAACTTCACAACCTTAGAAATGGAATACTGTCAAATATGAAGTCACATTCTGTGCTGTAAATGGGTTGACTTGGTTCCAGCAGCAGCTTAACCTTATCTCTCCATGCCACAGTCTTCCTGCAGTAATTGATGCTCACAGTCCCCAACTCCACATAAACTAAGGGACAATGTTATTGTACATAGCAATCTGACTGCTTGCAGACAGGAAACTGCACTGAACCCAGATCAATAGACATGTCAACAAGTAAGCAGCTTAATCTAATTCTGCCTATCTCATCTTGGAGCACACTGCTCACAATTTTAATGCCAGGTCCCTCTGGCAGGAAAAGGTTTAAAAAGTTTGGAGTTCATTGCCCAGGCCTTGCAAAGTCTGTTCAGCAGGATAAACATTCTAAAGGTCTCTTTGCTGGCGGCAAAGGAAATTTGGGTTTGTGGATTGGAGATTATTTTACAGAAGTGATCGCTTTGGTGATAAAATACCAAATTCAGGAACATACGCATTATTTTAATTCCAAGCACAAATGGAGTGATATTGTAGGAATCACACACTTTTAAGCTCTCTTTAAAAGAAACTTTGATGGAACATGGTTGGGAAAAATTTATAAGACAAAAACTTTAAGAAAACACTTAGGAAGTTAAGAAAAAAATAACTAATTGGATTGTTAAAATGTTACTAAACCCACAATGGTAAAAATCAGTTTGCATATACAGTGAAGCATGCTTGTTATACTCACTGTGGAATTTAAGGGATTATTCCTCTGCATTGTGTAAAAAGTATGTTTGAACCTGTCTTCTCTGATCCTCACCTTCTTTTACTGTCCCCAACCCATCTGCTGATAGTATAAAGCCCTAGAGGCACTCTGCACATGCTCAGTTTGGTATATATTGCTAGAGAGTTTTTTCTTTGGGAGGGTGCATGCAATCAGCACAGGGCCAATCAGCATTGTCCAGACAGAAAATCAGACGTCATGCAGCCTCATAGGACCAGTGAGAGGGGAATGAAAACTCCTCTTACAAGCTTTAACCAGTGCTCGGCCAGCCATTGATAAAAGTCACAAGACTGCTATATACTGCTGATGAGAAAAAGGTATTTATCCATTTATATTTACTAAAATATTTACATTTCCATGTTCTGTGTGAGACCAGATATAGCGAATTCAGGGTCCTGGGTTTAGTACTACTTTAACTGAAATGCTTACTAGGCCAAATGCTCATACCTATGGTCTACATTTAAGACAATCACTAAACTACGGTAATGTAAATCGTGTAAATAAAAGAATTTTTTTTTAATTTGAAGGACATTTATTTTTATTTATTTCACTTATTTATATGGCACTAACAATTCATGCAGCACATTACATACTGTACATCAGTCCTTGCCCTCAGAGTCTAATGTCCCTATCTCACATGCATATGTATACACACACTAGGGCCACTTTAGGCAGGAGCCTATTAAAGGATAAGTTTCCCCTTAGTAACATGTTACACCTGTATTTAGGGTGTAACATTTAACATGTTACTATGCAGCCTGCTCCCCCTCACCCTCCTGTGTCGATGAGGTTCTTCTCCCTCACCAGTCACATTTTGAAATCATCACAGCTGTATGGGGTTCTGCCCTCCCAGCCATGTCATTCATTCACAGGAATCTGTCCTGTCCACTGCGGTAAACAGACCTGTAGTACCGATAAACTGCGAGCGTGCTAATTAGCACTCTCATAGTTTATTTACACTGCCTGCAGCTCAGGAACAGTCAGTAGATAGAGAGGTATGGACAGAGAGCTCTAGGCAGTGTCCGAAGGAGCCTGACATTGCACCTATGATCAATGGATCACTTTTAAGAATCCGTTCCAAAAAATCTTAAATGCACAGATTTTTCTACAAAAAGATGTGCATTATTTTTTTTTTTAGAAAAGGTGAACTTGACCTTCAACCTGGCTGTATGGTTTTGGAGTGTGGGAGGAAACCAGAAATGAAGGGGAATCCCAAGCGAGCACACAGGAACATGCAAACTCTATGCAGATAGTGTCCTGACCAAGATCCAAATCAGGGTCCCCAGTGCTAACCACTAAGCTACTGCACTGCCACAAAAGTAATGTTAAATTCTTGTTCCTTTCAACAAAAAGTGACTTCCAATATACAATAAAAAAATAGGTCTCTCTCTTTTTTCTGGAGTAGCTACATTCTTATTTCTTTTCTTATTTCTTATTCTTATTTCTTTTCATTCAGTATAGGTTAGAATAGGACTTTTTATACACAACTCAGGCACTTTAATGCAAATAGGTATAAATTTCAGTTTCCAGTATAGGCAAGAGCATTCCGAAGCATCCTAAAAACAGGAATTGTTCTTCTTTTGTGAAGCAATCCATTTCTGTGAATCAAGGGAATATGCCATCATCTGAAACCCAACACATCCAATACCAAACTGTATATGCTTTAACAAGCATGTTTATAACTGTCATGCCTTACAGCTCTCAAAAAAATAAATATGAGTGAAAGATAAGCCTTTGCACATGGAAGACATTCGTCAATGGTATGGCAGCTCAAAAACAAACACACTTTATAGTATAATTGCCATTGCTTGAGGTCTGCTCTTTCTAAACATTGAAAACACCAAACATTGTTATGTGTTAATTGCCAACCAAGGTAAACGTATCTGATTTTCATAAATAGCGAGCTTTGACTACACATCAGTCTGGATATCATGTGCAGAGGATAATTAGCCAAGAATGTGAGTGCCAAGCTGTTCTGCACTTATCGTGGTTTTAATTTTTTTTTTTCATATTTATAAAGAGGGCAGGAAACATTTATTTTTTCAAATGTTTTATAACCATATATTATCAAGATTTTTGCCACTTTTCAGAATTCCAGCTATATCCACTTGGAAATACTTCCCTTTTTCATTTCACCCATTGATAGTACAGCAACAGCATGTAAAAAAAAAAAGGGCAATGCACTGATTAAAAGGCCAGCAAGCCCACAATGAAAATTTCAATATTCTATTTTGCGACTGGATGGTGAGCAGAGTATGTACTAAGCATTAAGGCCGATAGCTAAACTTAAACCGTGGAGTGCTCACTTTTATGGACTTTGCCAGGTTCAAGAATGGTACACTTTCTGTACCTTGGTAAACAATGATATAGCATTAGGCCGGGAGCTGAATGACCAGCAAAAGTGGAAGGCCGATATGACTGGGCTTGCAGGATTTAGGCTGGAGTTAATGCAAGGTTAAATAAGCTATGGTTTAGAAGCCTGGTTTAGAAGTAAATGCTCTTACCTTATATTGGTAAGAAGGGTGGGACCTTAGCAGAAAGTTAGGAGAGAGGTGCTTTTCCTTAAGGGTCAGTTGTAGGTGACAACATTGGAAATGCTTCTCTCCCACCCTCCCTCCCCTTAATGCTTTCTGATGTTGTTGGGTTTACTTTCCTTAATTTATTTCCTTTTTTCCAGCTCCTTAGGCCCCTTACACACTGGACGGGCTCTTTTGGATTGCAGCAGGGAATCTGTTTGCTGTTCCCCGCTGAGCAGGCGGATGACTGGTCTGTGTCCTGTATGCTTAGGCGGACACACAGACCGAGGAGTGACATAGCCGAGAGAGCCTCTGCTTTTGTGCACATCTTTGGATCAAGATTGGGCTCAGGTAAAAATAAGGGGGGCACGTAAAAAACCTTCTGCCTTTCCAACCACTTGAATGGTTATTCAGCTGTATAGAGTAGCTTGATAATCTATTGTCCCTAAGGCGGTGCACTAGGGACTGGGGGCCTTGATGTGGAATTTGTTGGTAGAATACATGTGCCTTCAAAACCCCTAGATCTATTTTGAGATCAGTTATTTTTATTGTAGAAACTGCCAGGGTGGTTTCATCATTCACACCCTTTGTGGTGAATATTTGGCATACCCTTCCTGTGCCTTCCTCCTGGGCAGTTAAACTATCCTTTGTATTTATTTGCAAGCCAACAGGAAAATACAGCCACATATCAGCCTCAGAAGCATTGGTCAATATTTCCCAACTACAAATAGATACATAGCTGAAATTCATCACTAGGAATATGCTCTGCTCAGGTATGACTCCAGCATAACTGGTAATATTAAAACTTCTCAGTTTGCCCACATTCCTGAATACCTGGGAGCTTTGCAGGAAAAGAAACTATGTGAGAGCGTTAACCTAGAAGCTTTATGCAGCCAATACTACATATAGGGTAAAATGAGCCCACTTTAAAGCAGAAGCATGGCCAAAAATAATTTTGTCCATTTGCACAGTAAGTTAGCTCTAATGATGTGTGCCCCACCTCTGGCTGCTGCAGTATTTGTTACATATCTTACTTTTACTCAGATAGCAGTTTCCTGTCGGCACTAAACTAAGACTTAATAGTTTTGGATGCAGTACACAGATCACAAGGTTGCTCGATTGGCACCTCCTCCATTTATAAAAAAGCAAAAAAAAGCAAAAAAAAAAACCCTGCATTCTCTTCAACTGGAAGAGAGATTGTGACATTCATCTGCACCTCCTACAACCACAGAGCTCCTTGTACTCAGTGAAAAGAATGCAAGACTTTAATTGTAGGAGGTGCAACATGAGCGACCCATTATGATCAGTATATGGAGTGTAATGCAGCCAAAACTGCAAATCTATTGGTTGGCAAAAATAAAGGACAGTTGAACTGTTCTTCAGTAAATGCAAGGCGTTCTGTGATAGGTGGGGATGCACATAAACATCATGATCTCCCCTTCACCAATCCAACCAGGCCTTGAAATCAGTGCAAGGAATACAAGGCTTTTTATAAATGGAGGAGATGCCTAGTAAGCTACTCACAGTGATCTCTATACTGCAGGCAAATTACTAGTCTCAGTGTTGGTTCACCCCAGAATCCTATGCATTCCCCTGCAGTGCGATTTGGTAGCCCATTGGCTATACTTCCTGCCACTCTGTCACCAAATTAAATTCAAGATACTAACTATAACTTACAAAGCCATCCACAACCTGGCCCCCAGCTACATCTCTAACCTAGTCTCAAAATACCAACCTAATTGTTCTCTTCACTCCTCCCAAGACCTCCTGCTCTCAAACTCCCTTGTCACCTCATCCCATGCTCGCCTTCAGGACTTCTCCAGAGCCTCTCCCATCCTCTGGAATGCTCTACCCCAATCTGTCCGATTTTCTCCTACTTTAGCTACTTTCAGACGATCCCTGAAAACTCATCTCTTCAGAGAAGCCTATCTGGCCTCCACCTAACAACTGTACATTTATCTTCTCAATCAGCACATCGCCCACAGTTATCACCTCTTGTATCTCTTGACCTTCCCTCTTAGATTGTAAGCTCTAAGGAGCAGGGCCCTCTGGTTCCTACTGTATTAAAGTGTATTTTATTTGTACTGTCTACTCTCAAGTTGTAAAGCGCTACTTAAACTGTTGGCGCTCTATAAATCCTGAATAATAATAATACTTCAGCTTTAAGTTACCTTGTTTGAACAGTTTTATTTTCTTTTGCCTCTGTTTGTTTTTTGTCTTGTATTTTTCCCAACAACAAAATTAGAGGCACAAATTAGCAATGGTAAACTAAATAGTCGCAGTCATGAAAACTACCCATAAAACACATTAACTCAGGAAAAACTGCAACTTATATTACTGTGCCAGCACTCCAAAGCATACAGTAAAGCTCAATGAGGAGCCATCGGTTTTTCTATCCATGATTTGAAATCTGTACATATCCCCCAGGTTTGTGTTAATCTTAGAAAGAAATTTCAGACACAACACATACAAGAGATGAACAGTTTTCTGGAAGTTTAAAGCCAACCCTTTAATCTGTTTTATCTTATTTAATCCTTTAATGTAAATGACTGTTTTCATGATTTTTCATGCCACATTTCCTGAAATGTTGAAAAAAAGGAGGGCTTGGAGTGGGAAATGTTACTAAGTTAGTGAAAGTACAGAAGAAACACTGTCACTTGCAATAGTTTAGCAATGCATTTACTTTCATCTGCTCTAAGAAGCTTAATTTTCCTTGCTGACAAGCAGAGACTGGGAAGAAAAGATCAACTAACTGTGAGAAGGAATTCAGGAATGTAAAGCGTTGCTATGCTATGGGTTTACCTAGGGAGGAAAGATCTATTTTACTACTAGTCTGGGGAGGGTTTATAGAAAGACACCACATGCACCATAAACAATACTGTAAATAAAACCAATATTAGTATGTATCTAAACTATGTGTGTGTATACCAGAATGAGGTTGTATTGCATCTGGGCGCACAAAGGAGCACGTTTCAGGTGTCCTGACTTCTGTCTGTGTCCACACTAGGAAGAGTCACCAGGAGAGGGATTTAAGGCAAATATCCCCAACTGACAAAAAAAAATAAAAAGCTGACAGCAATTCCAACCTTTCCCTACACTCTAAAAAAAATTACAGTAGTATTAAACCCTTAAAAAAAATTGATCCTGTTCCTTTAAAGCATGAATAACAGCACAGTGCTTGTACTGTGTAATTTGTCCCTTTTGATCATCTAAAATACCTGGCTGATCCTGACTGATGCTGCCCTCCCCTTTGTAAACTGACCACATTTATCATGGCTGCTGAAACATGATTACCGTGGTCAGTTTACGTGCCTCCTCCATCCTGCTGTTTCACCTCTCTCCCCCTCGACACCCTCCCTGCCTGTCAGCTAGTTTCTGCCGATCTGTTCCCCACCCCTCCCCTCCCACTGCTTAAATAACTTTATTCTCCTGGAATCCCATATTTCATTACGCTATGTGCCCCAGTGTATGTTCTATATAAACAAAATATGTCGCTTTATACCTTTTTCCAGAGCACCGCTCAGCACTCACATGGCCGCCCGCTGCTCTCCTTTCAGCTGACGATTCTTAGCCCCTCCCGCTGTAGTTATCAGATCGGGGGAAAAGAGCGCCAAACTCTAAAATAAGGTATAAAGCGGCATACTTTTTATATAGAACATACACTGGGGCACATGACTTAATGGAACATAGGGGAAACTAGGAAGATAAAGTGGCTTTACAACCACCACTTTAACTACTTTCAGACTGCCCACTCGCAATGTACTGCAGAAGTACAGCCCATACAGGCACAGGTGCGGAGGCTGGGGCAACAGTAGCATGTTACACCCTGAATGAGTGTAACTGGTTTCTGTAATATGTTACGAAAGGTGAACTTATCCTTTAAGGTTTTTTACCTTAAGGTAAAAAAACCTTCTGTGCCTGAGACCCCCCCCCCCCCACCTTATACTTACCTGAGCTCCATCACAATTTGGTGCTGTGCATGAGAGCAGTGACTTTCCTGGATCTTTCCTCAGAGGGCAGATCAATAGCAACTGGAGCCATTGGCCCCCGCTGCTCTGCTGCTGTCAACCAAATTTTGTCAAGAAGGATGGGGGCAGGGCCATGCCCTACTGTCTGTCTAGGAAAGCAGCTTCCTATAGGGGCACTGGATGAAGAGGAGGAGTCAGGAGCGCTGGCATGGAACCTGGGAGGAGGAGCGGGGATGCTCTGTGCAAAACCATTGTAGGCAGGTAGGTAGAAAATGTTATTTTAGTAAAAAATAACAGAAGACTTTACAAACACTTTAAAGTTGCATGTTTTGCCATGCTTTCTAAAATATCATCAAAGATGCAGCATGTAGGACTTTTGGTGTGATTTCAGAAAAAGCAGCAAAACCACATAACTTAATAGAAGTCTATGGGACCGTGGCTGAAACCACAACACACAAAAACCATGGACAGACCGGCGCTGCAGTAAAACTGCAGCATAGGGATGTGAACATATCTTTACTATAGAGTAATATATAGGAAAAAAAAAACAAACATTCTGATGGAAACAAATGTCCATCAATACAAGACATAACACAGTCCATCCCTCTTTTCACTCCTCCTGTCCGAATTTTCCTGATCCGCACATGGGCGCTGACAACTTGGAAAATGCTACAGGCATCAAAACGGCTTTCATTGCAGCCAAATCTGAAAGTTTGTCAGTAGACAAATCTGGTAGACCCAGACATACCAAAGGACTGGCTTGACAAAAAAAAAAAAAAAAATTTTTTATAATATATATATATATATATATATATATATATATATATATATATATATAAATATATACATACATACACACACACATATAGTCAAATGGTTAAAGTGATTGTAAAGTCTCGTTTTTTTCCTATAAAAATAACAAACATGTATACTTACCTGCGCTGTTGCAGTGGATTTGCACAGAGCAGCCCGAAATCTCCTCTTCTCTGGTGCCTCTTCTGTGATCCCGACTCTTCCCCTCCTGTTCAGTGTCTCCACAGCAAGCTATGGGGGCACCCAAGCTGAGTCACAGCTCCTTGTGTCCATTCAGACAAACAGTCCTGACCCCACCCCTTTTCTCCCCTTATTGGCTAGACGACTTTGACAGCAACGGCAGCCAATGGCGCTGCTGTGGTTGTCACAACCAATCTGGAGGGAGAATCCCGGATGGCTGAGACACTCGTGGACATCGCTGGACAGAGAGGGACCTCAGGTAAGTATTAGGGGGAGCTGAGGGGGGCTGCAGCACACAGAGGCTTTTTATCTTAATGCAACTCCTTTAAAACTGCATTAAAACAGGATTTGTTCTTGCCTGCATTGCTCCTTTAAATTTATGTTGTATATAGCTGCTCTGTCCATTGGAAATCACATAAGGGCACCAATGACTGACAGGTCACAGGATAATATAAGCGCAGTGGAATTGTGCTGTGAAGGGCTGGATGAATAAGAGAAGATTGGCATGCCACCCGGGTATGACAATATGCTCAGCACAATGAACACAGATTTAAAACATTTATTCCCGATGCCATTAGTATGTCACGGTGTCGCACTTAAAGGTTCATATGCCAATACAGAGCTTGCCATTCGGGCTCTTGATGGCTGCCAGAAGCCTCATTATGTTGATTGATTTAAAGAAAATCAGCATATTTACATTCCAAAAACAAAAAGTCCCTGATTTCGGTAATCTCTATTAAGAGATGAATAAGTACACTCTTACATATGTAAAAGCCATTTTTGTAGTCTAATTGACATTGCAATTTCTAGCAACCCTACATGACATCTCCATAATTTAAACAAGAACAAAAAGAAAAATAATTTCTCTTGTCATTAAAGTGTACCTGACATCACGTAGAGAAGAAGAGAACATTCCTTCCCAATGACAGACCGATACTTCAAAACAAGCAGACTTACACTTTGCTAGATATAATAATTTTAGTGGTACAGTTCAGATTTTTTTGTTGATTGGTAAAAAACGGTCACTATGTCTAAACTTGTTTTTGTTATATTGCACATTGCTAAATTGTTTTTCAGGCACTGAGAGCTGGAGGGGAAGTTGTTTTGGCAGCTTTGTCAAAGTGGGTGAGTAGACATGACACAGGAAGTGCAATGAGCAGACAGGAGGAGGCTACAAAACTAGGAAGGACACTAAACCTGCCTATGCAGTGTGGCAGTGGTGTATGCGACTCTACATAGGCCGAAGATTACATATATTTCAGCAGGTCAAACAGTTCACATGTAGGGTTTGAATGTAAAACATGTATTTAGATTTTGGTCTGTGTTTTTTTTCTGTTCTTTCCATTTTTGATGTCTTAACATCTGACGTGGTTACTAGCTCTTTCTAAATCATATCTGCATGCATAGAAGATCCTGTGTGTACAGTATCAGAAAATGACAAGATCACAGAAACCTAGCTGTAACTGTGGGATAGTGCAGCTTCTAAGGCAAGCCATGCATGCCTTGATTTTCTTTCCTTCTGCCTTATCGCTCGATTCCCCCATCAACAAGTCCGTGTTGATGGGGGAATCCCTCCCGCTGCACTATTGTGTTCTGCCAGTGGTGAGCCTTCCCAGCCGGCAGAACACAATAAATACTGCAGGCAGCTATAGCTGCCGGCAGTAATCGCATGTAAAAAATCCGACAGGGCGATTGAACCAAGGTCGATTGGTGGATCGACTTGGGTACAATCAGCCTGCCCACAGATGGATTGCATCTTTGCCGGTCCCTGCTGAACCATTTGAGATTTGATCCATTTATGGCAGGCTTAACCAGCAGCACATGCAGCCTAGTCTGAGGACTATTATTAAAGTACTGTATTTATTGGCGTACAACACTCACTTTTTCATCATGAAAATCGGGTGCAAATAGCGCGTGCGTGTTATACGCCAATACTTCAATTTTAGCTGCCGCTGAGGGGACAGGGAGGGGAGCGGGATGAGCGCTGTCAGATAAAATACATTGAGAATCTCCTGTTTACTTGGCAGCCTCTGTAATAGAAAGTCCCGTCTCCTGGGCCACCATTGGACCACTGATGGCAGTGGTGAGGCTGCTGCATTGATGGCAATGGTGAGGCTGCATTGATGTAGACTAATGAGGCTGCATTAATGGCACTTGTGAGGCTGCAGATTAGCATTGATCAGGCTGCATTGATGGCAATGGTGAGGCTGCAGATGGGCACTGACCCTTATTTTGCTTCAAAGTTCCTTATTAAAAATTTTAGTTTTTTTCCTGAAACTTCCCTCTTAAAATGAATGTGCGTGTTATACGCCGATAAATACGGTATATGTAAACCCATTCACTAAAATCTTATGCAAGTTTTACCATGTGAACACCATTTTAAAATATTTTATATCTATAACTATATTCTATTACTTAGTTAATAATGCATGGTGATCTGGCTATGAAGGTCCTTGTTAAGGCATTTCTTGGGTGACAAAGTTCGGTCCCTGCCTCCATTATACTTCCGCTGTGGACCACAAGAGGCTTTGAGATGGATCACTATTGTCACCTCCAGGAAACAAGCCTTGAGAATAACCATGCAGCCATCTTTGGAGTGCATGTAAACAGGAAGAGGCTGCAAAGAGGCTACAGGAGTTTTGTAGCTCTGAGATGTAACAAAGGATGAAAAAAAAAGTTACAATAAGTACTTTTTTCAAAAAAATGGCTGTTTTCGTATTTTAGCAAAATGAAGTCATCTAGTTTGAGTTTACATCTACTTCATAGAGAAGTATGGGGTAAAAAAAAAAAACACAAATATTTATATTCACCTAGGTGGATGCAGCATTGATCTGATGCAGTGTCTGTCCCCTGCTGCCTCTAAGGCGGTGAACTGAGTGCTCAAAGACAGCTGAAAGTTCAGTTCTCAGTCTGGTCAGTCACCGGCTGTCTGCTCTGTCCCTCCAGCGCTCACTGGTGTGCTGGGCTGTGGAGGGGGCGGAAGCAGCTGGCTTAGTCTCCCAGCAGCTCACTGAGAGGCTGATCCAGCTGCCGGCCCAGGCATCTGGGTGGATCCTGACTGTAAAAGCTGGGACTGATCCAGAGCCTGGACTGGCTAAGTGATGATAAAGCCCGCTGTCGGCTGAAAACGGGTCACAGGAGTGCAGAACAAACTGAAAATATCTTTGGCTATACTTCCACTTTAAACTCTACCCATATAAAATAATTGAAACATCTACATACAAAATTCTTTATAAGTTTAGTGTAATTAATGGACTTTTTTCAAGAACATGGTGAGATATCCTGGGAACCAGTTCAAATTTTATTTCCTGGGGTTAAAAGGAGTTTCACTTTATTGCTCAACTTTTCCTTCCGTCATGGTGCAGAAGACACCTCAGCAAGTTCCAATCGGGTTTTCACTGACCTCTCCATCAAAGGGAACCATTGTCTTGACTGGACTCGGATAAATGACTTGCAAATGAAAAGTAACATTTTTATGATTCAATGCCATTGCCTGCGTTTTGGATGCAAGGTTAAGAAGTGCTGTGTGAACCTTTTAAGGTTATTGAAACTAAATTATTAACGCTACATTTCACCTTCCTTTTGTCCTCCTCTTGCTGTTTGAGCTTATTACTTGCTGCAAGTTCATTTCAACAAGTTGTAAATCAAATGCCCGTCTGTCTGAATTGGTAATGTTTAGAATAAAAAAAAAGGAGATTTCTTTTATAGGCCTGCCCTGGCACTCCCACGGCTAGCATATAAAACATCCCCCTACAGAACTTATTTAAAAGGGTTTTCCATTTTGACAAAGAAATTGGGAAATGACCCCTCCCCTCTTAAACGTCCACCATTCTGCAATGATTTGGCTTTTTTCACCTCTGTTTGGCTTTTCATTAACTTCAATTGCTGATGTTCTGCCTTTTCCTAAATAGTTTTTTTTTCAGTGCAAAGCCTCTAAGCCATTTCAGCAAGCTGTAACCACTTCAGATTTGGGCTGCAGCACCACCCGCAGCTGAAATTTAGCACTGCGGGGTCAGCTCAATTATTTTACAAATACATGACTTTACTAACCTAAATCTTTGCACACTCTAATTTTGGGTAGTAGGGTTTCATTAGGGATACTGTAGTTAAGACACACAGTATGCTAACATGTACTTTTGGTTTTTGACCAGAAGCAACATTTGGGCAGGATGGTACCACACTACAGATAGCTGTATAATATACATAGATCACACATATTTGGAATGCTACAGACACCCAATGAAATTATCAGTACAATATCAGCTTAAAACGTGAATGTTCTGATAATCAAATCACGAAAATAGTAAAGCAGTGAGTGCAAAGAAAGACATTGTGCAAGCAAAGGGGAGGTGGTATGGCCTGATCATGTCATTTGAAGGGACCCTTCATTATGGAGGACTGGTAAAGCAGCTGTATATGCTGGTTGTTCTATTGATTGACAGCTATGTTCACAATACCCACCCATTCAGTGGTCATTGGCCTTAAAGAGGAGAGGTTACAAATCAATACTGCCATATACTGGCATCTGTGCAGAATCTATTTAAAAAGGATACATCCATATCTGAGAGGCAGTGGGTGTTTACATGTCCAGGTTGCTGGAAATAAGCTTACATTTATTTGAATATATACAGTGCCTTAAAAAAGTATTCACACCCCTTGAAATGTTCCACATTTTCTCACGTTACAACCAAAAATATAAATGTATTTTATGTGATCGACCAACACAAAGTGGCGCATAATTGTAAAGTGGAAGGAAAATGATAAATGGTTTTCAACATTATTTACAAATAAATATATGAAAGGTATGGCGTGCATTAGTATTCTGCCCCCCTGAGTCAATATTTTGTAGAACCCCCTTTCACTGCAAGTCTTTTTGGGGATGTCTCTACGAGCTTGGCACATCTGGAGTGACATTTTTGCTCATTCTTCCTTGCAAAATAGCTCAAGCTCTGTCAGATTGGATGGAGAACGTCTGTGAACAGCGATTTTCAAGTCTTGCCACAGATTCTCAATTGTATTTAGGTCTGGACTTTGACTGGGCCATTCTAACACATGAATATGCTTTGATCTAAACCATTCCATTGTAGCTATGGCTGTATGTTTAGGGTCATTGTCCTGCTGGAAGGTAAACCTCCACCCCAGTCTCAAGTCTTCTGCAGGTTTTCTTCTATGATTGCCTTGTATTTAGCTCCAGACATCTTCTCATCAACTCTGATCAGCTTCCCTGTCCCTGCTGAAGAAAAGCATCCCTGCAACATGATGCTGCCACCACCATGTTTCACAGTGGGGATGGTGTGTTCAGAGTGATGTGCAGTGTTAGTTTTCTGTCACACATAGCGTTTTGCTTTAAGGACAAAAAGTTCTACGCTGCTTCTCTGATTAATGCTCTCTCTGCCCGGCCTGTCAGTTTAGGTGGATGGCCATGTCTTGGTGGGTTTGCAGTTGTGCCATACATTTTCCATTCGGATAATTGATTGAACAGTGCTCTGTGAGATGTTCAAAGCTTGGGATATTTTGTTTTTATAACCTAACCCTGCTTTAAACTTCTCCACAACTTTATCACTGACCTGTCTGTTGTGTTCCTTGGCCTTCATGATGCTGTTTGTTCACTAAGGCAGGACATACACGGGTTGAGTTTAGAAATAATATTCTTTCGAAAATCTTATCTAAGAATTTTTTGTTCGAATTTCGCACCATTAGTGGGCTGCAGCAACCGCCGATTTTCGCGCAGTCACCTTTTTTGAGTAATCGGGCATGTTGGAAATTTTTTGAAAAACAAACGATTTTCTAATCAATGATGGGAGAATCGTGCAAGAAATGTAATTGAAAAAGAAATGCGCATGTGCAAAGAAAATTCCCGGAAATAAAAGAAGATTCCCAGACACAAAAACTATTTTCTGTAGCAACATGAGGTGAAATTGAAGGCTTGGCTGGCCCATTTTTTAGATCTTCCTCTGCATATCTGCTGGGTGGGATGATGGGACCTCTAATGCATGACATGTACTGTACATAACACACCTATTTCCACATCAGCTCTTTTACATAAAGTGATTTTTAAATGTATTGGTCTCTATAAGCATAGGAAACCAACAGTGAGATCACCTTCCAGTGCCAACATCTAAACTTATTACATAAGAAAAAAAAAATTCTCAGTTTCAAAGATACATAGTGCATCATTATGGAAACAGTGACCAGACTGTGTGGTAGCCTATTCCTTCTCACTACTCTTCCTATTGGCAGGTCGAACTTTTTAGCCAAAAGGGAGACACAGAGTGGAAAAGGGCAAGCCACAGAGCAACCACGAGAGATCTGATAACAGTTTTCATGATCATGCCCTCTGCATTTTCAAAGTAGCGGGTTTGGGAAAAAACGATAAAACAAAAAACAAAAGAGAATTGTAAGAGTAAAGCTAAAAAAACAAATCTTGAGACACAGGTGTATGATTTTGTGCTGCTGTCTATTATGCTGTTAGAAAATGTCAATATCACTTACACCAAAAGCCTATATTAGAGTTATAGGCCCACTGTTCTCATACAATCAGTACTTATTTTTGGCTTCATGTCCCTTGGAAAGCACTGCACAATACACCAAACATGGTCTATTCAGGTAGAATAGCTGAAACTTTTCACTGTGTAGATAAGCAGCAGCCCTGCACTCCTCTTGCATGGTTGCATTCATGCTTTCAGCCTCCGCTACCGTGATGAAAAGATTCCACACACGGCCATGCCCCGACCTTGGCATTTTAACTTCACTGAAAGCTAATGCGATAAACTCGCATAATAGCTACTATGGGATAGGAATGAAAACAGCTCCAGGAGATGTCACTGAACTTAATGTCCCCATACATTCACTGTTACAGATCACCTTACAACAATGTGGCAAAGGGGTCAAAATAACCATTTTTAAGTCAACTGCTCGGTGCACAAGACATTCATTACTTCAATCAGAGAACAATTTACTCCTACCAAGTATTGCTGGTTCAGTGAAGAATATTAAATCAGTGGAACCCCAGGGTTTTCTATAAAGTTAATTTACCTTTCATCACTTCGCAAAAGATGGAGTGAATTCAGAAACATTCCATCATTTTGAAAGTTTCTACGTCTCTAACTTGAGTATGGGCCCACTTCCTCCTGTATGTCCCTATTGATCAATGAGGCCACCCATCAGAGTTATGGACCAATAGCAAGTTGTGTGAGGTAGGGGATGCAAGTTCGACATCAAAACCTGAAATTTTCATTAGCGTGCAAATATCAGAGTCATTGGAAACTCTGTAAGGTATCTCAAAGGTGCCTTTAGTAGGCTCTCTCAATGCTAAAAACCTCTTCACAGAAAAAATCTTCACAAAAGAAAATAAAGCAAGACTACCGCAAATAACAGGAACTAAAAGGATCCCGGGCATTATTTTACTTTCTTCTCCCCAATGAAACTTGCGATAACAGTATCTGGCAGAGGGAAAGACTTTCAACGTTGACTTCTTTGGCAGAGTTGACATGAGAACGAATGCAGAAAGCTGCAAAGGAAGCTGATGCCAGATGATGTAAAGGTGCGTTAAAAAAAAAAAAAAAAAAAAAGAAGGTCCTTTAGGAACATCCACCTTTCACCATGCCCACCAATAACTGCAGAACCATGACACATTTTGCAAGGTACACTCCAGCCCAAAGAAATGTGTCTCTACCAATGAATGGCTTGCTATTGTGTTCACCTCCCAGGTCAGGATTCCAGACCTCACCCAACCACCAATGCCTCAGCAAATTCCCAGTATTCATCTAGGTATGGCGCACATGTGTAAAACCTCCCTTGCTTCCTACAATGAAGTGCTTTATCCCTAAGTGGCAAATCACTAGGTTCTAATGCTGCGTAAACACGGTCGGACTTTTCGGCTACAAAACTCCGACAGCCTGTCCGACAGACTTTCAACGGACTTTTGGCGGACTTGCGGCAGACTTTCTTACGAACGGACTTGCCTACATACGATCACACAAAATTCCGACGGATTCGTACGTGATGACGTACACCGGACTAAAATAAGGAAGTTGATAGCCAGGAGCCAATAGCTGCCCTAGCGTGGGTTTTTGCCCGTCGGACTAGCACACAGACGAGCGGATTTCTGGGTCCGGCGTAGTTACGACGAAAAAGATTTGAAGCATGTTTCAAATCTAAAGTCCGTCAAATTTGAGGCTGGAAAAGTCCGCTGAAAGTCTGGGGAAGCCCAAACACGATCGGATTGTCAGCCAGCTTTAGTCCATCGGACTTTTGTAGACGAAAAGTCCGACCGTGTGTACACGGCATAAGAGGCAGAAGAGCTTGGTTAACTATCTCCTAGTTTGGACTTTCACAAACATTTTTCAAGTTATGGAACCTGGTACTAGGAAAAGCTTGATTGGAACACTAACATATTAACATAAATAGCAAAATTGAAGCAAAGTTGGAATATTTATCCTTCACGGTGCACAAATTCTAACCAGCCCACATTTTTATTCAAACAAATAGTAAAAACAAAGGATACTGATAATACATCTGAGCTGAGATTATGCCCAGAGGTAATTTAGGCTGGTGTAAATGAAGATGAATTATTACCCAGCATTTAGATGAATGACCCACTATACAATCCAATCCTTCCCCACCGTGTCTGCCTCCCTGGCAGCTGTGTTACATGACGGAAGGAATTATCACAATGCTGTATGGCTATCTGAACACCTGTTGGAAGTGTGCGCTTCATTTTTCTTGTTCCATAGGATGTCAGATGGGATTTACATGGGTTTACTTCATATTTAATACAGCTTTCATGCTTAATATGATGCATTTAAGTAGGAGAATTAGTGAAGCTTCTGTTTGTTATATCTGCCAGGACCCCACAGGCGAGAGCTGTGTCCCAGATATGGTACTTAGTCTGAGAAGCAGTTTCTCTGGCTATAGACACACTTATTAGAGGGTCTCATGCACAGGAAAGATACACAAATGAAAAGGTACACTTCAATTTACGTTTTATGAATGTAAACATTTTCAAAAATACATAGAAAAAAAAAAAATCAATTATAAAATGGCATCTTCCGTGGGAAAATCATGGAGGCTGCAGTTGCTGAACTCTCCTGGCTATAATGCTGAAGCTTTAGCTTTAATGCTGAGTGGCTGAGCAAGAATATGTAAAAAGATAAGGGATTCTGACACTTTTGACAACATGTTTGATCTGGGTCTGTGACTGAAAAGCATATAAAGTGTATAACATAAAAAATGTATATATTGCAGCTAACTAGGCCATTTATGTGGCGACTGCATCTGTTTTCTTCATTCAGGTTTTTTTACACCAGGTAATCCTTTCTTTCCTAGGATGACAACGCTCTCTAAGGCCAGCCATAGACTGCTCGGCAAGAACCAGCTGAGATTCGAACCGTTAATGGGCAGGTTGAATGTACCAAGTTGATCCATAGAGCCTGCCGAAATTTACTTGCGATTATAGCCGCTAGAAATTATACCTGTCTTCTGCCAGGGGGAATGGCTTCCCCCTCTGGCAGAAGACAATGGCTCAGCAGGAGAGAGTCCCCTGTCAGCACTGTCTGCATTGATGGGGGAATTGTGCGAAAATTCACACTGTCTATGGCCAGCCTTATTCTGTATCAGAACTAAGACAAGAAAGGACCACAGAACTCCACCCTACTCCTGTTGCTCATAAAATAGAGGAGCATGCCCCTGTAGTCCTTTAGTGCCAACTAAGAACAATGTAATTGATAACAGTCACCACAGGCTGGGAATATATCAACTCACAAGATTTATGACGAGTTTAATGGGTATTTTATTTTATTTTTTAAAAACATTACAAAACACTTTCATTGTTAGGGTTTAGATATGCTTAAAGTTAGACACAGTTAAGCCGGCCATAGGATGGTTCTAATCAGGAAATCTTGGCTGGCTCAGTAGGGACCAGCCGAGATTCAAACCCTCTATGGGAAGGCTGAATGTGTCCAATGCGATCATTGTCATTGACTATAGCCGTTAGCAATAATCACTGTGTGCTCTACGCCAAACCCCCCTTCGCGACACTAACACAATAGGTTTGCGGGAGGGATTCCCCAACACTGACTGTGTTGATGGAGGAATCGAGTGACCTATGGCCTGCCTTAAGCCTCTAGCATTTACTTTAAGAGGCCCTCCAGCTGTTGCAGAACTACAATTCCCATGAGGCATTGCAAGGCTGACAGTTACAAGCAGGACTCCCATAGGCAGAGGCATGATGGGACTTGTAGTTCCCCAACAGCTGGAGGGCCGCCAGTTTGAGACCCCTGCTCTAAAAGTATTAAGAATTTTTTTTTTTTTTTTACAAAATCGTACTTTTTGCCAAGTTGTGATAATACAAATTAACTTATAAAATCAGTTCACCTTTGCACCTTTGAAATAGATCTTTGTAGCAATACAATACTACAATAAGTCCAATCAGCATGTGTATTTTCTGCTTTACCCAGATGATCTTTCGCTGTAGCTCAGTGACCGGTGATCTAACTGTATTTCCCATAGTTCAATGCACCAATTCACAATTTCATGTGAAGGGAGGATGAATGAGGCATTGCAGAAGTCGCAGTAGGCCTACAGGTATGCAATTTGAGGGCAGTTACATTTCTCTACCCTGCACAACAATTACTAGCCTAGTACGGCCCCTTAACTGTACTGCAACATTTACTATAAAGGTGATCTAACCATTTAAATTTACTGATTAGGCAGGCCATTCATGGGTCGATTTTCGAAAGAATATTCTTTCGAAAACCTCATCTAAGAATTTTTGTTCGTATATCGCAGCATTAGTGGGCTGCAGCAACAGCCGATTTTCGTGCGGCCATTGAATTTGAGTAATCGGGCATGTTGGAAATTTTTTGAAAAACAAACGATTTTCTAATCAATGATGGGAGAATCGTGCGAGAAATGTAAATCGAAAAACAAATGCGCATGTGCAAGAAAAGAAAATTCCCGGAAAGAAAAGAAGATTCCCAGCCATTCTTTTCTGTAACAACATGAGGTGAAATTGAAGTCTTGGTTGGTCAAATTTCGAAATCAATAATGGATCACAAAATGTACACATTTTCTTATTTTCAAAAGAAAATTCTTTTGAAATTCGACCATGTATGGTCAAGCCTAAAGAGGCTATATTCAGCTAGGGACTACTGGTAGGTTTGCTGTCACACTGGCATATAGTTCAAAACAGCTAATTTTAGCATGCAAGCTAGTGTCCACGGTGAGCAAGACATTGATAACATTTCTCCTTTATTTTTAGCTTTATGGAAATGTCAAATTTCATTTGTTCCCTTTTTCTAAGTGGCCTTGCAATGCGCCTGCAATGTTTTGGGAAGATTAAGGCAGGTGACCGCACATGGTGTGAAAGAGCCCTAATTGTGTAAGAAAACAATGTAGTCTTATTTCCTGTTCAGGCACAATTCCAATAAGATAGAAAAAAGGGTTACATGAAACAGTTATAAACTTTATCATTCAAGCAAAGGAAAAATGGCCTAGTAATTCAAGAGAAAGGAAATCGTAATAATGACAGATGTAAAAATATAAAGGTTAAAATAAATTTAAACACTACAAGAATAGTGTCTAGCTTGTCAAAGCAATGTGTATAACAAACCGCTGCCATCTTTTTTCATAAAATACAGTTTTTACCTTTTTTTTTATTCTTTGTTGCTTCTCAGAAGTGCTAATCTCCTGCTGCGTCTGTAAGGCACTTTTTGTCTACAGGTAGCATCGCCTGCACATCACTGCTCTAGATCAGATCCCTGCTAGTGCTTGTGCAATGTGAGCAGGCACAGGAATTTTTAGTCTACATCAGAGATATATATATGACAGGGTGACAAAGGAGCGCAATAGTTATGACCCCGTAACGGGAAGAGCCTATAGAAGTACTTTGTGGTAGAAGCGCCATGTACTCATTCGGGTTTAGATCTACTTCAACATTAAAGTGGTTCTAAAGGCAAAAGGCTTTTTTAATGCATTCTATGCATTAAGATAAAAAACCTTCTGTGTGCAGCAGGCCTCCTCAGCCCCCCTAATACTTACCTGAGCCCATCTCAATCCAGCAATGCTGCACGAGGGCCACAAAGTCTGTGGACTCCACCTCCTGATTGGCTGAGAAACAGCAGTAGGCGCCATTGGCTTCTGCTTCTGTCAATCAAAGTCAGTGAGCCACTGTGGCGAGAGAGGGGGTGGGGCCGAGCCGCGGCTCTGTGTCTAAATGGACACAGAGCAGTGGCTCTCCTAGGGTGCCCACAGCTGCTTGCTGGGGGGGCACTGGGAAGAAGGGAGGGACTAGGAGCACCGGTATGGGACCCGAGAAGAGGAGGATCTGGGCTGCTCTGTGCAAACCCACTGCAACCGATCAGGTAAGTATAACATGTTTGTTATTTTTAAACAAAAAGAAAAACCAAGACTTTAATATCACTAATTGAATGCTTATGCTGTATTAGTAAATAGATAGGAAGGTATATTGTATTTTTTTTTTAACATTTCTTCAGTCCCTAAACACGTGTTTAGGGACTCTGGTGAAATGAGGACACCAATCATCATTAACAAACCATACCTGAGTGAATGTCTGGGGACAAATTCAAAACAGAATGGCAGCACAAGGCAGGCCTTCCTCTAGCACTCAACACACTTCATAACACAACAAAACACATTTTCAAAGCAAAATACATATCATTTTCAACTCAATAAAAGTGTGTTTCCCAACAGCGAATTTTTTTTCAATTCGCACACATTTGAGAAAAACATCAAAAGACTGGTTTTATGTGCATATCACAGAATTTGTTTTCTGCTTAAGTAAAACATGCTTTGAAGTCTTTGATGCAAATAAACAACGCTAAAGAGAGGTGTGATGGAGATGGAAACAGCAATGCAGGCGGCTCAGCGTGGTACAAGGTGTGTGTCAAAACAAAGGCATGGAGATTGAACTCAAACTTTCTTTTGTCATAACAAAACTAAAAGTTGATGTCAAAATGAGTAAAAAATAGTATATCTCTACAATACATGCACATTAACTAATCAAATACTTATTGATCCTGTCAGAAATCCAGTGTCCTTGTAACTACTTGTGCTCTTGGCTCGGCTGCACTGAAATCTCAGGTAGTGCTGTTAGTCCTGCCTAGTTGCCCTCGGACTACAGAACACTGTCTCATATGCTGTAGATACAAATGTATTCTGTAGCACAAATCAGAATTGAACAGCCTATGATGCTCCTCCATAAATACAGTTCGTTGTCACCACACTAAGACAGGGTTGGGGGGGGGCTATACAAACACTTTTCCTAATGAAAAAAAATGTGTGGTCCCTTTAAATATCATCCAACTATATAGGTTAAAAATTAAATAAACAAAACCTGCACTTGAACCCAGTATATTGTGATACAATTTGCTAGCTGCAAACATAAAAGATAAAATAAAACAGGAGTGTAGCGCTACTAAATACATTTACACCAAGGTGAATATAAAGTCCATTCCTTATCCACATGAAATCTAAGATGAAATCTAAGTGTGGCCCAATTAGTGCGATCTGCCACCTCCTAGAATAGAACACACAGCCTCCTACCAGATGGAATTGACCCCTATTACAGGTGGTCAAAACACACACAAAGGGCCCCATGTATGGCTCACAAAGGATCCAATCCAGACAGCACTTCCAAGACGATGGTCTTCAGTAATCATTTTGGAAGTGCTATCCTACTTTCCAGGGAGCTGGGTGGAAGAATGACTTCCTGGGAAAGCGTCCCTTTCCCAATTTAGGAAAGTAAAGACACACCCAGAGAGCAGGTCCTACGTGACAAAGAACGTTACACCTTGCTGGGGTCTGCGTGGACCACCTGAGAAGTATAATATACCCTTCGGGAAAATACTATATTACACAACTTCTGACCTTTCCTGCGTGGAAGAGGTTTTAGCCGAGGATGTCAACAGACGGATTGGATCCTTTGTGAGTCATACCTGGGGCCCTTTGTTTGCATGTTTTGACCACCTGTAATAGGGGTCAATTCCATCTGGTAAGGGGCTGTGTGTACTTTTTTAGGAGGTGGCGGAGCTCTCTCTGGGTCACACTTTGATTTCATCTTAGAACCATTGCATGTGGATAAGGAATGGACTTTATATTCACCTTGGTGTAATCTTAGTAGCACTACACTTCCGTTTTATTTTAACTATTTAGATTGAATATGTAAAAAATAATACATTGTGAATAATCAAACCATCACATCATGTACAAATTATTACCCATAATCAGTGTCCAGTAATGAACATAAATGTCAACGCTTATTTCATTAAACAAATTACTAAAAAAAAAAAATTCATATAAAAAAATAAAAATGCAAATAATGTCCATAAGCAAAGATTCAAGGTGCCTTTAAAGTGCTCAAAAAGATGCTAAAAGTGCTTCAGACATTAAGGCCTCCTATCAGATAGGAATGATCACCTATTACAGAGATCATAAGCACTCTGAGCCCACACACAAGGCGGACACTCCATCAACACCTTCCAATGACTCTATGACCCTGTAGGTAGGTTACAGCAGCGGTGTAAGATATAGCCCCTAAGATATAAGTCTCAGCTTCTACCCGAGCCAACTTTCTCCAGTATTCCATAATTAAACATGAAAAGGGAAAAAGCCTCATAGTGCAATTTTATTTTATTGATAAAAAATTGCACTTACACCTGAAGGAAAAATACAGGCAGTTCCAAACACAAACAACACAGTCGGGGGACCCTCTGGCACTGGCGTGCGTGATGACGTGAATGTACAATATATATGTAAAGCGAGTTTCTCTGAAAAAGGTGTCCTTTGGGACTGGAGACTAGAGTATTGTTTAAATCCAGTAATCAGGATTATTGCATTAAATCAGTTTGTGTATACATACACTTTACAACATCCACAATCTATCCAAGACAAAAAAAAGGTGTGGTTTCAATTACACTTTAAAGAAAACAAAATGGCAGACTGGAAACGGCTGCTGATCTTTTCTTTCAAACATACTAGTTTTCTGACTTCAATGACCTGTAACAAGGTATGAATCAAGTGAAGTCACAGCTCCTCCTGTTTCAGGTCAAAACTAGCATTTTTAGGAGTTTAACAATGACAGTTTACATTCCTATCTCCTGACATTTTTTCCTAACTTGTTCCCACTGACTGGGCTTTAATGCCGAGCCACCGCACATGTGCATCCATGTCGAATGGCTTTCTGTGCTGAGAGTGCACTCACTCCACGTTCTCATCACAGTAACAAAGCTGTTGCTGGAAGCTTCCAATGCATACTTGTGTTTAGGAGCTTCCAATCATATGACTTCTGTGACAGCCTATCACAGAGAACAATCCATATTCCCATTGCACACATTAGTGGAAAAGGCTCTGGAATGATGGGAGCTGCAGGAACAAACAGCTGGAAACTGGACCATGCACATCACAGTGTATACATTTGCTAGCACACCACGAATCTTCAAATTGAGTCCAAATGTTTTTCTACTGAAGTATGATCCCATCACAAACAAGAGAGTTTAACGTTTCGAAGCCACCCTGGACCCCTTCGTCAGGCATGTGCTGATGAAGGGGTCCTGCTTGGCTCCAAAACACTGCACTCTTTTGATGTGATCAAACGCCAATAAGAATTGTTTGGACTCAATTTGAAGAACCGTGGGGTGCTGGCAAATATCTACAGAGCCAATCACAGAGGTCAAATAATTGGAAGGTCTGCCTATGCCTCCCAGCATTTAGATTCCTCTTACAAGGCCGGCGGCATTAAAGTGTATCTAAACCCATAACCAATGAGTCCTTAGACATGGTGGCTGCATTAAATACCTTCTTTCAGGCTTTAATTTTCACCTGGTGATACTGAAAGTAACATTTTCTGCCCTGAGATGACAAAGCGAACTCACTGTACTAAACTATACCAATGTAGGAGCAACAATGTCACTCCGGGACAAGAAGTGTGCAAGGGCTACAGAACACCTTGACCTCGCCTCATCTTCCTAACATTGGGTTAAGGCTTTTTAGTCCCTATGAGAGTTAGAAGGAATGCTGATAAGAGTCAGAAGCATAGATTTCACACGATTTCTGGATAGAATTAGCAGCTCACAGACTGCTTTCACTTGTCTAGAATTGATTTTTTTTTCCTACTGGAAACCCAAGAAACCTCAACGTTATCCAACACTGCTAAACCTAGCTCTTCTGAGACAGCAACATGCTATTTTTATTCCGTCCATGGAATGCTGACACCGTGTAAGTCACAACTCTGGATGAAGCCAAATAAGTATTGGTGATTTAATCAACACATCAAAACAATTCATAAATATAAAACAGAGAGGAAATGTCAGGGCCCGGTGATATTTTCTTGGATCCAGTATGTCGACAACTGTATGACATGCAGAAATGCCAACATAGAAATACCACTTGACTAGGGGCACGTTTTAATAACACGCTCTGGAAAACGTGCAGGACATACAAAGGCTCATATCTGACAACGACATAGTTTAAACAAAATGTAAGCTGACAAAATATTACTTTCATTAATCACAGATTTTTGAAGGAAATGACTTTAATATCTTCAAGAGGATTAACACATGACATTTTACCATATGTGTAATGATGGCTCAATTCTCCAAACAGTTAATGTAAATAAACAGCTCAATGTTTCCCTCTTCAGAACAATTCTGTCTGGACAAATTACCACCAGTTGATGATGCAAAGGTCTTATTTTAACCTTTGACATAATGCATATCTTTGAAACCTAAATCTACATTATTGCCTTCAGAAAATCTAAATTTCCTTTATAAAAAAAAAAAATAAAAAAATAAAGAAGTCTGCTACATATACAGTGGGGACGGAAAGTATTCAGACCCTCTTAAAATTTCACTCTTTGTTATATATATATATATATATATATATATATATATAATATTTGTTATATATTTGTTATATTTTATATATATATATATATATATATATATATATATATATATATATATATATATATATATATATATATATTTGCTAAAATCATTCAAGTTCATTTTTTTTCCTCATTAATGTACACACAGCACCCCATATTGACAGAAAAACACAGAATTGTTGACATTTTTGCAGATTTATTATTATTATACAGTATTTATATAGCGCCAACAGTTTACGTAGCGCTTTACAACTTGAGGGCAGACAGTACAAATACAATACACTTTGATACAGTAGGAATCAGATTTATTAAAAAAGATGCAACAGCCTTGCTCCTCTCCGTCGGCATAGCAACTGTGGGCACCCAGCCATGATAGCTTTCGGCTTCACGACCGGGCACGCACTGTGCATGCGCGAGTTGCTCTGCGATCCCATGTGACGTGTCCCAGAAGATTGCAGAGAGGGAGGGGCCGCCTAGGAGGAGAGGAGGCGTCGTCTAGGCAGCCAAGAGCAGGAAGAAGGAAGTGGGATAGGAAGTCCCACTCTTAACTAGGTACACACTCTCCCCCCAAAAAATGACATGCCAAATGCGGCATGTCAGGGGGCGAGGAGTACTTAAAGCGGAAGTTCCACTTTTGGGTGGAACTTTGCTTTAAGGTCCTGCAGTGGTCTAGTCAGTTTCCCGACCTTAAACCCATAGAAAGTATGCGGAGGTAGCTGAAGGGTCGAGTTACTAAACGTCCACCTCGAAACCCTAATGACTTGGAGAGGATCTGTAAAGAATAGTGGGACAAAATCCCTCACGTTCTGCGAAGGGGTCAAATACTTATTTCACTCATTAAAATGCAAATTAATTTATAACACTTTTGAAAAGTGTTTTTCTGGATATTTTTGTTGTTATTCTATCTCTCACTGTTAAAATAAACCTACCATTCAAATTATAGACTGATTGTTTCTTTGTCAAACGTAAAAAAATCAGCAGGGGATCAAATACTTTTTTTCCCTCACTGTATGGTGGTTTTCTAATTACTTACTCTTTTTTTCTATTGGTTGAACTAGATGGAATTGTTTTATATTTCAACCTATGTAACAATGGAAGAAGTAATGTAGTTCCCCCAGAAGCTCAGTACAATTTGCTCCCCAGTGAAAGAGCTCCAGCTCTTTATTTACAGTAGAGATTACAAGGCTGGAAGACTCCTGAGTCCCGACTCGGTGGAAAAAGTTTGATAAGCTGAGCTGCTTGTCCGTGTTCATTTATTTGTTGTTTGTTAGGAATATGTAAATACTTTGATTTCCACAGCCTGGCCACAACACCTTAAAGCAGATGTCCATGTTTCATTTAACTTTAACCCCTTCCCGTCCGCGCTATAGCCGAATGACGGCTACAGCACGGACTTACTTTGCCAGGAGGTCATCATAAGACAACCTTGCGTGCTCGAGGGGTCTGCTCGCACCCTGCAGGGCAAGCCTGGCGCGCTCTGTGATCAAGGGGTCTATGAGACTCGGCTAATCTCGACCCCTTACCACCTGATCAGCTGTCAGCCAATGACAGCTGATCATGTCATGTAAGCAGAGCCGGTAATCGGCTATTTTTTCGCCTCAAGCTGATGGCGTGAGGAAGCATAAAAAAGCCGATCACCGGTGGCTATCAGAGGGATATCGGTCCCGATCACGGAGAGCCGCTGCTGAGTGATCTGCGCCCACCTGTGCCACCTACCAGTGCACAACAGCGCCGCCTACCAATGCCCACAGCACCACCTACCAGTGTTACCTACCAGTGCCCATCAGTGCCATATATCAGTGCCACCCATCAGGGCCCTTCAGTGCCACCCATCAGGGCCTTTCAGAGCCACCCATCGGGGCCCTTCAGAGCCACCCATCGGGGCCCTTCAGAGCCACCCATCAGGGCCCTTCAGTGCCACCCATCAGGGCCCTTCAGTGCCACCCATCAGGGCCCTTCAGTGCCACCCATCAGGGCCCTTCAGTGCCACCCATCAGGGCCCTTCAGTGCCACCCATCAGGGCCCTTCAGTGCCACCCATCAGGGCCCTTCAGTGCCACCCATCAGGGCCCTTCAGTGCTGCCCATCAATGCCACCCATCAGGGCCCATCAGTGCCACCCATTAGGGCCCATCAGTGCCACCCATTAGGGCCCATCAGTGCCACCCATCAGGGCCACCCATCAGTGCCGCCCATCAGTGCCGCCTCATCAGTATGCAACCTTATCTGTGCCTATCAGTGCCCATCAGTGCAGCTTCATCAGCGCATATCAATGAAGGAGAAAAATTACCTGTTTGCAAAGTTTTATAAGTAAAAACCCCAGCAGTGATTAAATACCGCCAAAAGAAAGCTCTGTGTGAAAAAAATGTATAAAAATCTCAAACTGCGACAGCGCTGAAAGCTGAAAATTGGTCTGGGCAGGAGGGGGGTTTAAATGCCTAGTAAGCAAGTGGTTAAATAGTGTGTTTGGACCAAGCTCATCCAAACAAACTATTTTCTTCACTAAGTGCTGCAGCGTCTCTAAGCACTGTATGCACTGCATGTAACTTCAGCTACATACAGTACACAGTGCTGGGTTCCGGCTGTAAGAAAGAGACTTCCCGTCTCACACCCAGAAGAAAACAGACTGAGCGCCGCTCAGCCATTCATAGGCAGCTTTTAATTCTGTGAATAAATACAAAGCTTCCTCACTTTGGCTGAGTGAGAGGGGTGGGCTGATGACGTTGCACTCTCAGACTCGGCCAATCAGAGGAAGCCTTGTATTCATTTACTGTATTCTGTGAATGAATACAAGGCTTCCTCTGATTTGCCGAGTCTGAGAGTGCGACGTCATCAGCCCACCCCTCCCAATCAGCCAAAGTGAGCAAGCTTTGTATCGATTCACAGAATTAAAAGCTGCCTATGAATGGCTGAGCACTGCTAAGCCAGACTCTTTTTTTTGTTCCAGGCGCGAGACAGGAACCCAGCACTGTGTACTGTATGTAGCTGAAGTTACATGCAGTACACACAGTGTCTGAGACACCGCAGCACTTAGTGAAGCAAATAGTTCATTTGGACCAGCTTGGTCCAAACAAACTATTGAAAGTGACATGAAATATGGACATCAGCTTTAATGCCCCGTACACACGGTCGGATTTTCCGACAGAAAACGTGTGATAGGACCTTGTTGTCGGATATTCTGACCGTGTGTAGGCTCCATCACACATTTTCCATCGGATTTTCCGACACACAAAGTTTGAGAGCAGGCTATAAAATTTTCCGACAACAAAATCCGTTGTCGGAATTTCCGATCGTGTGTACACAAATCCGACGCACAAAGTGCCGCGCATGCTCAGAATAAATAAAGAGATGAAAGCTATTGGCTACTGCCCCATTTATAGTCCCAACATACGTGTTTTGCGTCACCGCGTTCAGAATGATCGGATTTTCCGACAACTTTGTGTGACCGTGTGTATGCAAGACAAGTTTGAGCCAACATCCGTCGGAAAAAATCCATGGATTTTGTTGTCGGAATGTCCAATCAATGTCCGACCGTGTGTACGGGGCATAAGGATTCACGCTTGTCCGCATTTGCTGTAGCACCTGCTCACAGGTTTTCACATCTGGTACAATATGCGTTGCAATTAGTAACCTCTATTGCATTCTGGCATGCAAAAAAAAAAAAAATCAGGCTGGTTCTTTTTGTGGCCCACTGAAATAAGTGGGCATGCTCAATACAAAAAAAAAATGTACATGCAAGAGTAAACATGGGCCCTAAATGACAACACATTTCTGTAGAACAGACAGAGTAGGACATGCGTCTTTTTAGATTTCTGGAAGGGTTATTAGACAGAGTTTAAAGCAGATGCTTTATAAAGCTACTATCAGCTTGTGGGAAATCTGACTGTGCACAAAAGGTAAACAGTAAATATCTATTAAACAAATCTGATTTATTCATAATTATGGCTTCAAAGATATGCAATTAAATCAATATCTTGATCTTATAGTAGACTATTTAGTAGCTTCTTATTGCTTGTTAGGCATCACTCAACAATTTAATCCGAATTCTTCAAACAAAAACTGAAAGCCGACAATAATGTTTTCTATGATAAATGTAGAATATGACTATATGTAGCTGGAATACAATGCTGGAATTAAGCCTTTATATTTAAACCATAGAAAAGTGACAGCGCTACCCACCCACTCCACTCAGAACTCGTTACCCTTTACATACAGAACAAAAAGCTTCTTTCTGATGTGTGACCTGCTTTATAAAAACAAACTTCTGAGAAATTTTGTTGGCAGGTAGTCATTGCTAAAAGCAGGTAGAAGTAGAATTTCTTCCAAAATCTGCTATACATCACTTAAGGAACATGTTACCCAGCAGTTGTTTGAATGTATTTCCAAATTACAGGTATAATTGAGCAAGCACAAACTGTATCTGGATACGTTCTTTGTTGTCTAGTTTAGCTTCCGTTGAACAAGTGCTTGGAGCTCATTTAGGTTAAGTTCACAATTCTGTAGCGAAAACTATAGGAAATAACAGTGCACATTCACAGCACTAGTATTATAAGTGTAGAATGTTTTGTTACATTTAAACAGAAAGCCCCATCATCTATAAGGCCCCTTTTACACATGCGGACCGTTCGTTCGTTTTTCATCCATACGTTGACGGATGGAAAACGAACATCAATGCATTCTTGTGGAAAAATGGATGATCATCTATTTCTATCCTCTTTCGTCAACATCAGTTTTTTTTGAATGGATGAAAGCCCTATTTTTTCATCCGTTAAAAAAACAGATCGGAAGAAAAATGGATGTAAACGGACGGACGTTTTTTCATTGGTAGTGTATGAAAAAAAAAAACGGATGAAAAACGGATGAATACTTCATCCGTTTTGACGTGACTGAACTGATGAAATGAACGGTCCACATGTGTGAAAGGGGCTTTAACCTCCTGCAGGGGGCGCACTGTGATCACAGAGTCACTGAGACTCGGGTGATCACAGATCCGAGTACCAATGCCCTTCAGTGCCGCCCATCAGTGCCCACCAGTGCCCACCAGTGCCGCCTTATTGGTGCCCATCAGTGCAACCTCATCAGCGTACATCAATGAAGGAGAAAAATTACCCGTTTGCAAAATTTTATAACAAAATATATAAAATACCGTATTTATCGGCGTATAACACGCACTTTTTTCCCCTTAAAACCAGGGGAAAATCGCAGGTGCGTGTTATACGCCGATCCCCTGCGATCCCGACCTGTCACATTTTCAAAATCGCCGATCGCGATTTGAAAATGGCGCTGCCGGCGCCGAAATACACAGAGCCGGTCCTCGGCTCTTTCCGGCGGCTGTCGTTCATTTTCGGCTCCACTCGTAGTCCCGAGCGGAGCTATCCGAACCTACTCGGCTAGGTTCGGATAGCTCCGCTCGGGACTACAAGTGGAGCCGAAAATGAACGACAGCCGCCGGAAAGAGCCGAGGACCGGCACTGTGTATTTCGGCGCCGGCGGCGCCATTTTCAAATCGCGATCGGCGATTTTGAAGCCCAGAATGGCTGGGATCACTGGGGCAAGGCTGCGCTGGGGAAAGCTGCACTGGGGAAGGCTGCACTGGGGAAGTCTGCACTGGGAAAAGCTGCACTGGGGAAGTCTGCACTGGGGAAGTCTGCACTGGGGAAGTCTGCACTGACAAGGCTGCACTGACAAGGCTGCACTGACAAGGCTGCACTGGGGAAGGCTGCACTGGGGAAGGCTGCACTGACAAGGCTGCACTGGGGAAGTCTGCACTGACAAGGCTGCACTGGGGAAGGCTGCACTGACAAGGCTGCACTGGGGAAGGCTGCACTGACAAGGCTGCACTGACATGGCTGCACTGACATGGCTGCACTGACATGGCTGCACTGACATGGCTGCACTGACATGGCTGCACTGACATGGCTGCACTGACATGGCTGCACTGACATGGCTGCACTGACAAGGCTGCACTGACATGGCTGCACTGACAAGGCTGCAATGATGGGCGTTTAAATGTAAGTTTTTTTTCCCTTCAACTTCCCTCCTAAAAGTTTTTTTTTCCTTAAAATTCCCTCCTAAATTGGGGTGCGTGTTATGCGCCGGTGCGTGTTATACGCCGATAAATACGGTATATTTTTTATGTGCCGTTAAAGTGTTACTAAACCCAGGAGCCTGCATTCACTATATCTGGTCTCCCACAGTACACAGAACATGGAAATTCAGTTATTAGCAATTATAAACTGCTAAATACCTTTTCTCAAACAATTACAGCAGTCTTGTGACTATCAGCGTCTGGTTAAAGCTTGTAGGAGTTCATTTTCCTCTGATTGTCCTATGAGAATGCAGGACACCTGATTCAACGTCTGGACAGTGCCGATTGGCCCTGTGCTGATCACATGCACCCCCCCCCCCCAAAAAAAAAATAAAAATAAAAGGTGCAGCTTGCCCCCAAGGCTCTGTTCCATCAGCAGATAGAAGAAAGGGGGGGGGGGGTCAGAGAAGACAGGATCAAACAGCCTTTTTACACAATGTGGAGGATTAACCCCTTAAGTTCAACAGTGAGTATAACAAGCATTCTTTACTGCATACACAGACTGATTTTACTGTTGTGGGTTTAGTAACACTTTAAGGGAATCTGTAGGCATAGCACAGGTTTACAATAAATCTGAACTCCAGGCAAACTGGAGCCATTCTAGGCACTGATCTAGACACTTCAGACATAGACCGCATAGCTGGGTTGGTAACCTCCTTTTTCTCCATTATAGTTAGGCAATACAGCTTAGTGCACCATAATGAACTAACCATTCAACTGTGCGGCCCCCATGCCAGTGGCAAAGTATATATCTTTCCTCTAGTAAAAATAAGCTTTACCCCTTTTAGATTTTTTCATTCCTCTTTTGCCCATTGGTGGAAATTATTTTTGTTCTATTGGCTTAAAATCTTTCTATTCATTCTGTAAAGGAGGAATGAAGCCATCTAGGCAGACTTTGGGAGGTAAGTTGATTACTTTCCACAGCTGCTATCTAGGGATTAATATAGAGCTGTGCCGTGAGAAAGGAAGCAATATATATGTAAAGTGTTGCGTAAATTGACGGCGCTATATAAGTACCTGTAATAAATAAAATAAATAGCTTACAACAGCTTCTATAAACATATGCTGTCAGGTGAGGTATGGCACTGGTCACGTTAAATGGACTGCACAGCTGCCATTTTTATGTAACCTAATGCTTCCACTGACTCTTCAATGTACTTGATTTTTTATATAATAATTCTGCTCCTATTTTCCCTCCGGTTATATTGATGGTTTCATTTTTCCAATGCAGCCTGACTGTCTGCTACAGACAACAGGTCTTTTTCAAATAAAGTTCCAGTTTTCTCAAAACGAAAACCTCCTGCATGCTTTATACAAGCGTATAAAGAAGCACAGGCTGAGAATCAAACGTTTTTATAAACAACCTGAATGCTATTTTTCACCGATATTTGTTATATGTGAAGGTGTCTCACAGGCACAGGTTGAGGACCTCAGGCAAACATTTTCTTATCATAAAGGAAAAAAGAAGAAGTGTAAGGCACGGAATCCATAAAAGACCTCCTGGATTACTAAAGAGTATAACACGTGGCGAAGTAGCAAAATCCAGGGCCAGAGGTTTTTAAATATTATGAGGCCTCACTAGGGTGTAATTCAAAAAAAAAAAAAAAAGGCACACTGTTGATAATGGTGCCCATCATCCTACGCCACAACCAGTTACAATTTCCTAACACTTAAAAAAAAAAAAAAAAAAATAAAAGATATAAAAATGCACAGAGGCATCCATAAAGTTCTTTGTAGACTTTTAATAAAACTGTATCCACTACTGAAAACTCTCAGGGTTTAAATGTAGAGCATAGTAAGGTTTCAGGATTTATGCCTGAATCTTGCTAAAGTCTGCTAAAAGCTGAATAAAAGGTCACTAACACTTCAACTGACCACTATACAAGGCACGAAAAACAGTTGAGCTTTAACTCCCCTCCCCAGCAACACACACCTAACACTTTGTTTTGCTTCCCTGGAGTATAGACTATACCTAGTACTCTTGTGTGTGTGGAAGAGCATGTGAGTCGATCTACGTGGCAGTGGAAGGATAGGCTAGTGCCAGTGCTGTCACATGAAGAGTGTCCATAGCCCTTTGTAAATTTTGTTCAAAATTTTTTAAAGTGTTCATTCAATTTTCTAAACATTAGTGGGGTCAAACCAATGTTCATTTTTGTCCAGAGTGATGAGAAAAGTCAAAGGAGCAGGATGGAAATTTTTTCTAGTATGAACGACTAACCGTGAATGTGGTCTTCATTCGGGGAAATTCCATTCATTACAAAATCAAATGTTAAAAGGAAATCAGATTTTAAGTACTTTCAAAGAAATTCATCAAGTCGTCAAATTTACTGAGAATTTTTGTACAAATGTTTGTGTGAAAATCTATTAGTGTATAGCCAGCTTTAGCTACGATTTATATCTTACACACAGGACAACTCCTAGCAGCTGAACGGTAAGGTGGTGGAGGAAAGGAAAAAGGAGTATGTTATACTAGGAGGGGAATTCAAATGAACATGTTGGTTTGTCATACATGGGTCACAGGAGAGATTTTGCTAAGCTAGGTAAATACTTAGTTCAAACAGTGCCCATGTGTTAAAGTCTTGAAGGGTGCCTGTGGTGAAGGAAGGGTCTTAACAACCACAATGGCTCCTGATCTATTAAAAAAAAAAAAGGTACCTCCAGGTGCCTGCCTGCTTCCATCCTTAGATTATCTTCTCTACAGCCCAGAATCCTTCCTGGGGTGCAAATAACTGCTGCAGCACCGTGCTTATGGCTCCTGCTGAATTTTAGTGGCCAACAAACATAATGGATATCTTTAACAGAAAAACAGAGGATAGAACGAAGCACAACCAGAAACCTGTGGTTACTACTTTCTCCCCTCATTTTGGGGGTAAGATGATCTAAAAGAATTAGAAGCCATTTTTGGAATTACTCCCCACCCCAAGGCCACTGATAAGGCAGTACCAGCCAGCCCTCCTGTACTGTGCCAGTATCTGTGTCCCCAATCCCCCCTTCTACTGCTCTGATCATCCCCCTGCTGTCCAGGCCCCCTGTGAGCTCCTCCTTTCACCTGCTGTTCAGGCCCCCCAAGTACCCCTTCACTCGCAGAGCTGTCAGCTTCCCTCATTTCAGGATGGAGACCTCATTTACACACAACTATTTTTAGCAAAAATATAAGATTGATATTTTCAAAGGAAAGCTCTGTGATTTTTAACAGCAGCCCTGCTCGCACAAACAAAACAGGTTCCTTCTTGGTCCCTAGACAATAGAAACTTGACCTTCAACATCATTGCTGTAGGTGAATTAGCCAGTAAAATGGGACTTTTCTAGATAATGCCTTTAATTGTGCAAATCACATTAGTCTAATTTACTTGTGATAATAGGCATCAATAAGAAAAAGAAACATTTGCATCTATAACGCACTAATTACATTTGCTGTGATCCCGGTGCTAATAAGGATGTTATAAAATATTTAGCGCTTTAATATCAGAATGTCACAATTACAAACAAAATTGCACCTTCTTTCTAAGAATAGACTGCTAAACGATTCACGAGCAATGTTGACAATCTTAGAGCAACATATGCAATGGTTCAATATGAGCCTTGCTTTGTTGTTTTATATGGAAAACAGAATAGCATTATACACATGTGAGTGCACCCATGCTCACCGAGTGTTAATAAAAGGCCCAGACAAGCAGATACAACCCAATGGCTCAAAGGCAATAGATGAATAAGCTGCTAAATTATACTGAAAACAACATTTCAAACCAAATTTCATTTAAAATGCCATTTGCCCAGGAAAAAAAAATATGATTATTACCAAATATTATAAATAATAGAAGCATTTTAATATTGTTTTTTGCAGTTCTTAGTTACCTTCCATTTACATTATTTCAACACTAACTGCCAAGGACAAGAATACCAGACAATCACATGCACTTGTCTCTAAGGTCCACCAGCTGCTACACTACTAAATCAAATCATGTCTAACTTTTTTGTACTTTTTCAAACTTTAAAATGTATCTTCAATAAACCATTGAAGATGTGTGCATGCTAAAACTTTACTGGAACATTAGCTCAATACCAATAAGGTACCTCTAAATTAAATGTGCCCCACTGGTGGCTGCTGCTTCTTTCAAATGTTACTTATATGCAGCCTTTGATTTTGAGGTAACCAATGAAGTTCCGGCTGTGAAACTGACAGTCTAGGGCTGCTAGGAACACAGCAATCACCGCGGATCACTCGTTGTGTGCAGCTCCACCGTTCTTAAAACGTCTGGTATTCTTTTGATAGGTTACAAAATGTTCCGTGATTGGACAAGGGGAGAGTGTGACATTCATATGCCCCTTGTCCCAATCACAGAACACCTTGTAACCCTTGAAAAGAATACAATATGTTTTCTGAATGGAAGAACTGCAGAGCGATCAACCTACTTTAATCGTTGAGCACTAGCCCCAACTGTCAGTTTCAGTGGTGACATCATTGTCTAGTCTGTTGCAAGTAATATTTTTCAAGAGAGGAATGGCATCTTCTATTAATCTACATAAATTATGACTTTTTAGAAAGGTTGAGATTTGTAAATTGTTGCCAAGCACGTGTGGTCCATACCTGGAACTACCAAGTTCATCTACAGAAGTGTTTGCAGGGATTAGGAGATGGAGTAATTTGCTTATTTTTGGTGACAAATTTGGTTTAAGACTTACAGCATGGGAACTGAAGCACAGAAATCTGGAGATAGAACATAGCTATACAATAGACTGACTTTTTTCATTATGGGTTAAAAGAAGACCTCAACTGAAATCACAAATGATTGGAACTTAAACATCTTTCGTTAGTAGGACCAGTGATCTGCATCAATAAGAGCCTACAATGCTGGTGACTGCACTTAATACGATTTTTACTGCACCACATATTTTTTAAAATCAATTCAGAAAAACAGAAATGATAAAAACCACACAGAAGCTATTTCTGGATTTTTTCTATGGTCCAAACTTCATTTTGATCAAACATTTGGAGTCACTGGGACAGCGAATTTTCATGGTAGTAATATACTCTAGTAGTAATATACTCTCTGCTCTGGTGGTCTGATGCTATAGCAACACTCAATCTCTTTAATGATTATATATATATATATATATATATATACACATACACATACACAGTCAGATCCATAAATATTGGGACATCAGCACAATTCTAGTTGTAAGTGCACTTGGAAGCGCAGTCACTGTAGATCTGAGGGGAAGATCTGAAATGAGGGGAAGATCTGAAATGAGGGGAAGCTCTGCTGATTTTATGATCCAATCATGTGCAAGCTAAAATGTTGTTTTTTTTTCCTTGCATGTCCCCCTCAGATCTACATCAACTGCACTTCCAGTGCAAAGTGGATTTGCCTTTAGTAAATAACCCCCAATGTGCACAAGTCTCAATGAGAAGGATGCCTTCAAACTCATGGAATTACTGCTGAGATGCTGTCTGCAACTTGCCTAATGGGAGAAGGAATAACATAAAAGGTGAAATATCAATTTTCTAATATCCATAAAAAGAAAATATGACTGGCACTTGCTCATACAGGGATTTCTGATCAGAAACACTCATTATTTCCCCTTAGTAAAGCCCTACATGGCCTGATCATAATCCAAATATAGCAAAGGAGGCCTGAAACAAGGACATTTTTTGCAACACTCATGACTGCCTTCAGCCAATTTTAGATGAGGCCAAGAGAAGACCCAAGTGCAGAACCCACTTCTGCCTTCTTGAGTTTTGCAGGGCCACAAAAAACCCATTAAGGTAGTGAGATGTTCAGGCACAACACCACCACCAAATCATCATAACAACATAAACATGTATGCCTGGATGATCAGACTATGGGAGGAGCTGAAAAACACACAGCTTATCTAAGAAATAAAACGAGTGGTTGAAATTATTTTAGTAAGCTAAATGCCATTTCCCCATCTATATCAGTTTAAGCCTGCTGAAACCATATAGATAGGGATCGTTACTACCCGATACAGTCAATTTAAGATTATCTCATACTGAGGGAAGATGCAAGTCTTCCTAGCAATACAGACCTATAGGGACTCTACTACACAGAAGAAGAGTGATCTGTGTAAGCTATATTAAACAGAGCTTCCATTTGTGATGCTAAAGAATATAACAAAAAAACATTTTTTTCAAACAGTCATACAGTCCCATAACAATGCTTTGTCTGCCATTTGCCTAGTAATTCAATAGTTAATTTGAAATTCTCTCCAAGCTTCAAGAGATAAAAGGAATTTCTTATTTGTTCTCCCAAAGACCAATTTGCTAGAAGGAATGGCACTCGGCCTAAATTGAGAATAAATGACTTATTCCACCAACTGAATGCACAAAACCAGCAGTACACATCACTGATAAGTGGGGAACTCTGCTGAAGTCAATGTCTACAGTACAAATGGAACGAGCCACTCTTTGGGGGTAGATGGGGGCTTTATATAAAGCAAGTGGCAGGTAACCCGTTACATTTTTGGGGTAAAAAAATGCAGCCCGTTTCTTCTAAGCTACCACCCTCTGCAACAAGTCTATACATACAGTATTAATTCTGTCTAGAAAGCTAAGAAAATGAGCTTTAAAAAGGAGCCAAACAAGACAGCAAGATAGGACCTGCCAATGCAGACATGCTGTTGTTGTTGTATGTTTCCCTATATCCAGAAGTACCAGGGTATATCGCAGGAGCTCTGACAGTAATAGAGCAGTGAAGGAGCCCAGTCAAGGTAAGTATAAGTGAGTCAGTGGTGGGCTTTAAAGAGATTGTCGTCCTTCTCTAAAAGGACACAGTGTTGGAGTCTTTTTGTGGCCCTGAAATAGTTACAGGATTATATAATTATTAGTAAATCTGCAAGTGTAAAGCGGTACCCTATATCATCAACCTGGATTTTGTCTAATCTGCCTCAAGTGTGTTCTTTTTGCTTGGGTACAAATTATGGCCCCTAATGACATCCCTGGGGTCACCCTTATTCTATGAGATGCAGACAGAAAACCGCCACCTGGGTCAGAGTGGAAGCAATCTATTGCAGCTCAATACTCGGGCTGCCTTTGTTTCTCAGGGATGTCATCTGGAGCCGTACTTCTTTCTATTTTAATTCACCTGACTGTATTGCGGCGCTTCTAAAAATAATTCAAATACTAGCCTGCTCCAAGTTGATTTTTTTTAATGCGTCTAGACTGATTTTTGCATATTTTTCTGATTACATCTTACAGAACTCTACGGAAATGAACTGGAAATTAGACTGTGCTGTGTTTGATAAAAGCATTCTGGGAATTTAAACAGTGTTTTCTTTTAAAATTCATGTTACAAAACACAGAAGAAAGGCACAGAAAATAAATGCAAATGTGTTGTATATACTTATATTTAAAAAGTTTACTTGGCTTCTATAAATGCATAGGTGTGTACATACCCTAAATATAACATTATCCATCATATTTGCTTAGAGTCCATTCACACCTCTGTCATCTAGCAAGTTAACAAACATTTAAGTGTATCTCATTTTACATTTTGAGTAAAACCCTTCCTAAAAGAATACACAAGAAGCCTGCTATTCTATTTATAAGCCAAAAATTCCCTGTGCCCCTTTTTGATTTAGTATTCATTTCTTATCAAGACTTGACTTTGTCCAATTCCCATGGCTAAGCCCCACCAACTACCATCTGCCTGCACTAGCATGACTCAAGTTGATGGAGCTTAAATTAGCAACGTAGGCAAGGAAAGTCACAAACTAGCAATACAATGAAGCCAAATCAGAGGGGGGCACAGAAGGGGTTTTTCTGGCTAACAAGTAAATAAAAGATAATTTGTATCCGTTGAAGTTTTAATTTCAATTGATTAAAATTAAAGTGCATGTATAGCCAATATTTTTTCATTTTGGATAGAATAAGGGTGGGATATAACCTCTGTCAGATATTTTTTTTTTAACCATCTGTGTCCCATTGCGGAGATTTTTCCTTCACTTCCTGTCCCATAGCCAAACAGGAAGTGCAATGAAATTCCTGCAAATTAGGGGAATTCCTTGGGGACCCCCAGGTCACTAGAACTGGGGTCCCCGTTGGAAGATTTCCCCTTTATTACTTTTCTGGGGACAACCCTAAATTTGGGATTTTCTTTTACTTTCAATGATAATTGTAAATAGAACAAACAGAGAGGGTGAATCTCCTTAACGGGGGGCACAGACAGCAATAAAAACTGACAGGTGTTCTAATCCATCTCAACTATCGAAAACTGAAAAAAAAAAAGTTTTGCCTTTAGTTCTACTTTAAGGCGATTTGCTTTTTTTTGTTCTGTCTAAGTTTTGCATCAGGAAGTTAGTGGAAATCCACAGCAACAATTGTGTATATTGGAAGGTTTATCCTCACCTTCTGTTCAGATGACAACTAAAATGTTGAATTACCTATCAATTTCTGTCTTGTTGACAATGGCCACCAGAAAAAATAGAGGGTGAATCTAACAGATGGAAAAAAGAAAAGGTTTTCCCTATACGTGCACTTTAAGCACAGGTTCACTTTAAACTGCCTCTAAAGCTCCTGGAGAATTATGCCCCATGATTTCCAATGGTAATGCATCTATGCACTTTAGGATTATGCAAGTTTGAAGTAATTCTAATGGAATAAATAAAAAAATAAAAACAAACATGTTATACTTTTCTGTTAGTGCAATGGTTTTGCACAGAGCAGCCCCCCCCATACTCTTCTTTTGGGTCCGCCGCCGACGCTCCTGGCTCCTCTCCCCGCCGAGTGCACCTATAGCAAGCTTTCTGCTATGGGGGCACTCAAGCAGGCTCGCTCTCCAAACCGCGCTGTGTGTCTCCATTCACACAGACTGTGGCTTGGCCCCACCCCCACTCACTGGCTGTGATTGACAGCAGCAGGGGCTGTGTGAGCCAATGAGGAGAGAGAGACCGAGTTGCTCTCATGCACATCGCTGGATCAAGATGGGGCTCAGCTAAGTATATGGGGGGCTGCACCCAGAAGGTTTTGTTACCTTAATGCATAGAGTACATTACGGTAAAAACCTTGAGCTTTTAAAACCACTTTAAATATCTTGCTATTTCTACCTTTGGAGCTTTTTACTGCAAACACACACGTACCATAAAGATAACGTTTACTGCATATATCACACACTATACAAGCTCCCAAAGTTTTACTGCATGAAGACGCATAACAGTAAAAAGCAAGTGAAACAAGCCAAAAATACACAACGCACGAAAACTGCAACTATATAACACATATTAAAAATGCATGCGTTTATAAACACACACTGAGAATGGAGCGAAGCTTTAGAACATTAGATCCTAATACAGAAAATACAAAGGCTTTTGTTTTCTGATTACGAGCAAATCAGATTCAATCACCTGGAGTTTCAGATTATGACTGACAAGCGGCTTATTTTATAAGGCCGTGGTGGATGAGCCACCTTTAAATAACTGTCAAATGATGTAAAAGGTTGTTTAAAGTAAGTACATACGAAAGGCTGCTCTCTCTTTAAAAATGAATGAGCCAGGCAGTGGATATCTGTATTTAAATAACCGGTCTCACTTGCCTCTTAGTGTGAAAATTAATATTTATACCTCGCATTGGAAGATGTGAATTTCCAGTCGACTCTTCATTCTGTGCTGGGTTATTATATAGTGTCTGTAAGACACTCCTCGAGCCATGTTGAATGAGGCTGGAATAGGAATTTTTACCATTTCAGCATCACATTAAAAGCTAATGCAGAGTTGGACTAGCAAGCTCAGAAAAAAAGGACATTACTAGGGTTATAGAGCCACAGGCATAATTTAGAAGACAAATACAGAAATGTGGGTTTGCATATTTAAATAGTGTCTCCTCTGTACTCTGCCACCTAAACTAAAACTTATCCTGCAGTGTGCAATCAGGTCCATTATATAGGATCTGCCATCTCCAGCTTCTTCTATGGTTAACAAATGTGGTATTTAAAAAAAAAATGCACTTGGCAAAGCTTTTCCAAAATGTGATTGGATGATTGGACTATATTAACCTAAAATGGGGGAATGCCTCCTATGGAGCTATTGAGTTCTACCGATTAGGGGGGGGGGGGGGTTCGCGGGGAACTGTCCCTGCCAGAACACAGTGATTATTGCTAGCGGTTAGCAATAATCGCATTTAAAAACCTGACATGTTGGTTGTGCCCAAGTTGATCGATGGATCGACTTGGGTACAATCAGAATGCCAATAGATAGTTCAAATCTCAGCTGGTCCTTGCTGAACCAGCCGAGATTCAAGCTATCTATTGCTGGCTTAAGGCCCCTTTCACACGATCGGACTGTTCAGGTCCGCCTGTCAGTTTTGACGGCGGACCTGAACGGGCGCTCCATGGTAGTCTATGGAGCGTCGGATGTCAGCGGAGACATGTCCGCTGACATCCGACCCGGTCCGATCCGCTGAAGAGCAGACGTATGGCCCTACGTCCAGGTCCATCGCTGGCGGATCGGGGGAGATCTGACAAAAATGGACACGCTGTCCGTTTTCGTCCGATCCCTCCATAGGCGGCAGCGGCGCCTGACAAGCCCCTCCCCGCTCAGTGAGCAGAGAGGGACCTGTCATCCGCCGGCTCAGCGGAGATCAACGGACAGATCTCCCGCTGAGCCGGCGAACCGAGGCGGGCTCCGTAGAAACGGAGTCCGCCTCATGTGAAAGGGGCCTAAGGAGGATGCAAAAGTCACTGCAGTCTGCACAGTGACACACAGAGAAAGCAGTGGGACGCTCGGGGATGAAATTAAATAAAACCTGTTCATTCTGAGTTTGGATCTCCAACAAGAAACCCAAGAAATCTTCCTTAAGCCAGGAAACACACAGGCTGAATGTTGGGAAGCAACGGCTGGTTAAAAAAAAAAACTGGCCAACATTTGGCCCATGTGTATATTGGTCTGTCTGATAGAAGCTGGCCGTTTAGCTGGAAAACCAGCATCCGACCGACTCCCGATCAGCGCTCTCAGCCAATGACAGAGAGCACTAAGCAGAGTGTTCTGGCGGGGGTGGGGGGGGATTGGCGCAGGAGATCACTGAACTAATCTTGCATGATTAGTACAGCGGCTCCAACTGGAGCTGACAATTTTTTTTTTTCATTCAACCAGCGGGGTCGAACTAAAAAAAAATAATAGTGTGTGGCTTAAGATAGATCAGTAGCTAAAGCCAGACAATACATTTTCTATTTCTTCCAGGGATTCTACAGAATACTCCCTATTCTTTCCTTGCACTACACTGATGCTCCATGGGGTAATTTAAAAACTGAAAGCAAAAAGGTAATGGACAGGGACTCTTCAGATGTACCCTGCAACACCTGGTATTATCAAGGGTCCGTAATATAATAAGGTTAAAAAGAGAAATCCATACGACTGCAAGGTGCACCATTCTTCTGGCTCTGTGTGTTTAATTCTCCAGAAACTGCAGAATGAGAATCCATGCTAGATGTACAGCGATCTGCATTATTTTTCTCTGAAATTACAATTTGTACAGCCTGTGACCCAGCTCCAATTCCCGCAGCTGCCGGTAACATGCATATCCTGTCTCCTAGCAACAAAACCAACGTGCATGCTTATTACTTTGGTGACACCAGAATTTCATTGAATTTTAATATAGAAAATTCAGTGACTTTACATAAAAATAGGCATGTCCACCCTAAATATTTTATCAAATGTATGTTGTGGGAAATTCTGGGAAGTGTAACTCTGATATCCCTCTCCTGGCAACTAATACTTTGGACAGGAACATTTTGAAAAGGAAAAATCCATATATTTAGTCGCTAGTTAAGTAAAATAAAATGTCCGGCCAGGGCCTACCAAAAGCAAACTTTATCTTGACCAGTAGACCTGGAGATATTGTAGTGCGTAAAGTGGTCAGCTCATTGGTCACTGGTACTCTGAGCAACACCCTGGAATAATTTATCTAAAGAAGCTGAGGCTGCTCACCTAGCAAAGTGAATTCTAATAAATAAGTTGAGCCTGTGTTCAGTGTGAATATCTAATTACGTGGAAGGGAAATGGGAAAAGGAAAAAAATACTCTCTAGAACAGGGTTTTTCAACCAGGAACCCTAGGGTTCCTCCAGGAGGTGGCTAGGGGTTGCCTGAGCAATTAGCAATTTCTGCCTCTCAGATTAGAACCCCCCTAAACAATTGATGTTTTTAGTTATCTGTAAGGGGGTAATTCTTTCCAATGACAAAAAGTGTAAGGAGCATTCTTCCCACTGATCATTGTGCTAATGAATCAGGAGCTGTAGATATGGTAATTTTTAGCAGGGGTTCCCTGAGACCAGAAAGTTATTTCAAGGGTTGAGAAGGCTGAGAAAGGATGGTCTAGAACTGATTGAAGTAAACACAGCAAACCTTATTCTAGTCTCTACTTTAGTAATCAACTCTACTATTTTAGGCCACTGGGACTCAGTTGGAGAGGGAGTCTGCACACTGGGTCAGCATGGACTTGGAGGTGGAGAAGCTACCACTCCTCCACCACATTCCCTCTGTGTGAAGCTAGATTAAGAATTAGTCCTTTGGCTATTTAGCACATTTGCCCCTCATGACTTTGATTAAGATTGAAAAGCATAGGTATGGAGAAGTCGTATCTGTTCTGACATAGCCTGACCAGACACCAAATGCTTACCAATGCATCCTCCCTTGTGAAGTTGAATGTGAACAGTTTTGACCAACTGAGCCATTATGTCGACGCAGGTACTAAAGGCTGTAGCTTATGAACAGCCATCAGGACCTAGATTCTTGCCTAGGTTGATTTTTGCATGATTTGACACTGTCTACGCTTGAAATCTTGCAATGAGATAGGGGTGTCAGAACAAAATATGCACTTAGCTTCTCCAAACTGGTATCTCTGTCAGGAAAGTGAAGTACATTATTGCTCAATCAAGCACATCTGTGTGACTATCCCAACAACCACATTTAACCTAACCTTTTGTCCGAACCCTAAAATGCACATACTTACCAAACCTGTGCTCTAGTGCTGCTAACTTCATTCACTGGAAGTGATGGAGAGTTTAGTCCTATGTAAGATCCAAGTTACAACTTTTAGCCGAGGAAGCCCTCCCCACCATCATATAACAGTAATTGGTGGCTGAGTAGCCAATCCTCAAAACGCAAGCTCTGTGCTCTCCCACAGCCAAGTACTAAGTATGTTTTTTTTGGTCTAAAGCTTAAGAGCTCTTTCACACTTGTATGTCCGTTTTCACAGACTTCGTTTGCTCAGCGGGAATCGCTCCGTTGATCCTCACTGAGCCGGCGGATGACAGGTCCATCTCCGCTCACTGTGCAGAGACGGACATGTCAGAGGTCTGCTCCCCTCTATGGGGGGATCGAATGAAAATGGATCCACCCGTCCATTTTCATCCGATCCGCCGGACGGATGGAAAATAGGGTTTCCATCCGTCTGGATTTAACGGATCGGATGTCAGCGGACATGTCACCACTGACATCTGTCACTCCATAGAGGTGAATAGAGCGTCCATTCCGGTCCACCTGAAAAACTGACAGGCGGACCTTAACGGTCCGTATGTGTGAAAGGGGCTTAACAGAGCTGCTGGGGTCAGCAGGAAAAATGACTATATGTTGATGTCAGAGCCATAATTAAGTGAACCGGTTACTAATCCCTGTGTGGTCAAAGCACAGGTTCTCTTTAACCCTAAATCTAGTCCTCTCTTCCTTCAGGAATAATTTGTGCAGGCTTATCAGGCTGCAATTGTCTTCTCCCCGAAAAACCATGCACTAGAATACCAGCGTGACTTTTGCAAACTTAGTAACTATTACATATATGCAAGTAAACAAACGGGCACAGGAGAAAACTACATATTAAGGTACACTGCGGTTAAAGTTTATCATGAATACATTTAAGCAGTATTCACTCACCCCGCAAAGGGCTGTAAATATGATACACTAAACAGCTACAGGCCAGATTAGTGCACTGAGGAGAAAACGCACGCATGGTAATTGGTCAACTAACGTCAATCAGCTGTCCGGCAGATCACCGACATGAAATGAAGCAAAAGGCAAATGTGCAATTTCAGATATAGTTACTGGACGCGCAGACAAGTAAATGGCAGAAAAAAACATTTCTGAGAATCGTCTTTCAGCTTGAATTATTGCTGGCTGCCTATTAGCAGAAACACTCTAAATGACCGCAGCCGTGAGGAGATGTCGCACAATAAAGTACCCTGGATTAGTTAATGGAAGATGCTGAACATAAAACGTGTGTGTTTTCTTATTGGCACGCAGGATCTAGTACAGTTAGAGATGGACTCCAGTTTTACCTTTTTTTTCCCATCCCTTCTGTGTTGAAAACTATTTCTCTTGAAGGCCTTGTGTCATCTCCTCAATACAATCTCTAGAATTTGCAGCACCTCTCTGTACCCCGCATCTTTTCCAACCCCAACGACCGCATCATATACCCTCTTCTCCTCCCTGTCCCTCTGGTCATGAGCTCACCTCATGAATCTATTTGTTTTCTCTGCCACTGCCTTTTGTATCATGTGGGGGCAAGATAGTTCAGTCTCTGCATAATTTTAATTTGCGGGAATGGTTTATTTTATCTTTTTTTTTTTTGGGGGGGGGGGGTATGCATACACTACACCTCAGCTTTACTATGTTATGACTCGCATATTGTTGTTCTTGTGCTGTGTGTGAACATCGCTAGCTATAATGTTATTTTTTTAAAGATTTTTTTTATTTTGTATATACTGGAATAACTACACTTTGGTGGAATTAAGAATTCTTGGAGTGGTCACAAGGAGGGGGACACTGGGAACTTTGACTCCACTGAAATTCCGGGAGCAAGTGCCCAGGCTATGGACATTCATATACAGTATGTATATATTCTTAACAAGCAGTAAATTATCCTTCTAAGAGGTCCACGCTGATCTCTGTAGCTGCAGGCGCTGTGAAATAATAAATCTATTTTATAGTAAACACACTTTCACTTTAGTATTCTGCTCAGCAGTGACCTGGCTGCCTGGCAGTCTTCAAACCTCTAAAACAATCACAGAGGAAAAGTGGGGAATAGAGTGCTAGGACCAGACATGAAGATTTCAGTTTAGTTATAATGAAATTTGAGGATGAATTACTCCACTGTGCCTACAGATACGGAATGCTGTCCGCAGTTTTGCATGCAAACTGGGTGTTTAGCTCTGGTGCATAGGGTGCTAGTGTTTAGCTTTGGGCAAGGGGCACAGGTGCCACATACAGCCCCGCTACTGGCAGCCTGTAAAACTGTATGAGAGGCTGAAGCTGTTGTGAATAGACGAGTGCATGTAGCAGTCTGAATGTTTAGGGCAGTATGTGCCTAAGGATGAATTCTGTGGCTGCTGTTATTAACTCCTACAGCACAGGAAGACTTCCCACTCAAGACAGCATCCTATAGTTTTGAAGGATTAAAAGTTGACAGACTTTTCAAAAATCATATTTTTTTTAAACTTAAAAGTTGACAGACCACCTTTATTACCAATAATATGTTATGTACTTTACAATGTTCCTGACGTATATTTCAGCTTCGTGGATTTTTTTTCCATCTGGCCCTCCTCTGGGGTCCCCTGCCGGCGCTCTCGGCTCCATCTCTTTTGTGTTTGTCACCACAGTAAGCTGCTTTCTTATTAGGGCAGATGTGTGGGCTCAACTCTGAGCCGGGCTGTGCGTGTCTAAAGACACACACAGCCTGACTCTGCCCCGCCCCCCACTCCATTCTCATGGATTTTCACTGAGAGCAGCAGCCAATGGCTGCTGCCTGTCAGTCTCAGAATGAAGGGGGAGAGAGGACTGCAGCCTGGCACAGCGCCGGATCGATCCGGGAATAAGGTAAGTGTGTAAAGTGGGAGAGGGGCACAGCAAGTCCTAAAAATGTTTTTTACTTTGATGCAGGGCATGCAAAAGACCCCTTTCACACTGGAGGGGGTTTTTAGGCACTACAGCACTAAAAAGAGCGCCTGAAAAAAGCCTCAGCTGCAAACCCAGTGTGAAAGCCCGAGTTGCTTTCACACTGGGGCGATGCGCTGGCAGGGCATCACAAAAAGTCCTGCCAGCAGCTTCTTTGTAGCGTGCCTGCCCATTTAAGGCTCCATTCACACTAGCGCGTTTTTTGATGCATTTTGCAGAAATGCACGGGAATTTTTTAAACATGGGTTCCTATGGAACATGTTCACATCAATGCCTTTTTGTTTCTCTGCATTTTTGGAAAGGGTCAGGGACTTTTTTTCATGCAAAATGCAGCGTTTTGCATGTAATAGAATTCAATGGACAAGCATCAAAAACGCAAGTGCACCGTTTTTGCAGCGTTTTTGCTGTTTGTTAAATTTTTTTTTAAAAAAAAACTGTAAAAAAAAAAAAAAAAAAAGCAAAACGAAAATCGCGGCAAAAACGCCGCAAAAACACTGCTCAAAAACGTGGCAAGCATGAAAAAAAAAACCTTCAAAAACGCTCAAAAGCAACATGCATAGGTGTGAATCGAGCCTAAAACAACGGGGCAGTGCCGCCATACCACCGGCAAAGCGCAGCTGCGTTTTGCGGGCAGATTTAACCCCTTTTCGGCTATCGGGGGTTAAAACTGCCCCGCTAGCGGCCAAATAGTGCCGCTAAAGCGACAATGCCCGGGGGGGGGGGCTCAGTGTGAAAGGGGTCTTAGAGTAAAAAAAAAAAAAAAAAAATCTATAGAACCACTTTAACTGGATACATAATTCCAAGTGCAGTTAGGCCTTATAATAAAATTATTAATGTGATAATTTATTAGTGTGATATTTAGTTGTTTTTTCAAGTGCTTTTTGTGATATTCATGAATTTAATTCACAATTATATTTTTAGTGCTGTAGTTTTATGTACTTTAATGTAGAATATCTGTTTGATAAAGCAGATTTTTGGGGGGCATTTGTTTTTTATAATCGGTTTTAGAGTAGTGCAAATCACTGTTTAAATATAACATAGTAGAGGAATGTTAGATCACCAACCTGGCTATAATGCCTGGCAGAAGCGCTAGAATACTATTACAAATTATTTGGCAGGTTAAATAGTTTCCATATATAACTGTACATTTAGCTATTTGCCTGGTGTTCTGCTTTATTTCCACATTTATCAAAGGTGATTTCCCTTTAATGAGGAATATTCACATAAATATATATTTCATTTTGGTGGTTAAAATCCCTTACATTCCAGCCAATTCCCAGAGAGCAAATCCGGAAAATTTGTAAACAAAATACTGCTGGCTTCAATTTCTGACACACATAATCTAATGACTGCTCGGCAATGATAAAAACCCCATCAAGAATACTATTTATTCTGCAAATATTCCCCGACATAAATAGAATGTTATTTGAGAAAGGTGAGGTTACTCCTTGATATGGTGCATCAATGTCAAAAGCGGAATATAAATCTAGAATAAGGATGAAAAATATGCATTTTATGGAAATTCCGCACAGCTAGAACCGGTCACCTCAGCAAAACTGCCAGGCAGTGTAGTATATGAACAGAAAATTACCATACTGCAAAGGTAGTTATTATTAAGATTTTTGTTTTGGTAATTTTGACATATACAAGATGAAAAGGTCTGAATTAAAACATATAAGCAAAAGTGTTTTCGGAACAGTGGTCCTCGAATGGTGAATAAAAGTGTCCCTCTGATTTCTCATAGTTGTAAGTAACCAAACGTTATACAACTGCCAAAGCTTTAAAAAATAACTTCAGTGAGGACCAGAAAAATATAAACAATAATGGTTTAATTATTACATGAATCATAAATAACTTTTATGCATTTTAATCAAAACCCCAATAATAAAAAGGTTAAAGCTGAACTGCAGGCATACAATAAAGCATGGAGAAAAGTGACATGTTGAAATGCTCATGAATATTAGGCCTCTTGCACACAGGGCGTTTGCCCATCTCTTCTGAACGCCTTTGATCCGGACAGGAGAAAAGCAGTGTTTTGCAAACAACTTCATGTGCATCAGATGTTTGGGCGTTCAATCATTTCATTGGGCAAAATATTAATTTATTCTGGTCATCAAAATGAACGCTCAAGTGCCAAACGTGCCTACACGCTTTTATGTACGTTCTGCATTTTTTTCTGCCAAAAACTTCAAAAAAGTGATGTTGTTTTCTGCCTCTAAAAGACTATAAATGCGTGCAAGGACAACATTGAGGGACATTCAGAGGCAGAAAATAAAAATAAAGTGGAGTTTTTGACACACAGTGTGCATAAGGCCTTATGTTTACGTTTTATTTTTTTTTTTTTAATATAATTCTAAATGCTTTCTTTAAATTTCTAAAATTGCCTGACATGATAACTTTGTTCATTGGCTGCTTCAAATCAACTTTAAAGTGGTTGTAAACCTCGGGCATTAAATATGAACAAAAGTATACCCTTCTATAGTGTGTACATGTCTCAATTCAGAGGACTAATGCAGCATACACACGGTTGGACTTTTCGACCGGACTTGTTCGACGGGCCAAATCCGCCGGACAATCCGATCGTGTGTGGGCTTCACCGGACCTTCAGCGGACTTTTCCAGTCGCAAATCTGATGGACTTTAGATTTGGAATATGCTTCAAATCTTTACGTCGTAACTCCGCTGGACCCAGAAATCCGCTCGTCTGTATGCTAGTCCGACGGACAAAAACCGACGCTAGGGCAGCTATTGGCTACTGGCTATCAACTTCCTTATTTTAGTCCGGTGTATGTCATCACGTACGAATCCGTCGGACTTTGGTGTGATCGTGTGTAGGCAAGTCCGTTCGTTAAAAAGTCAGTTGAAAGTCCGCTGGAAAGTCTGCCCAGGTGTAGTTTGTTTTTCAATTGAGTTGTACAGTTTATAGGTCACATTAAAGGTGTAAAAGTTCTGAAATGATTTATCTTTGTTTAATTTTTTTACATCACAGAAACCTGACATTTTAAGAGTGTATAGACTTTTTATATCCACTGTATGTACCTGTAATAAATAATAGGCTGACGCAAATCACACTATCCACTCAATGAATGTTAAAAAAAAAAAAAAAAAAGTTTGTAGGAAATGTGTTTTGGCATTTTTTTAATCCCAAAGGTCAGGTTTAGCTTTAACGATGCAAAGAATAACATACAAAAATGCAATCCATAGTGCAGAAAAATGGGAATTTTATGGTGCACTTGGTCGGTAATATGAACACCTTTAATGTGGGCCTGCCATATTAAATTGATTCAGTTTACATGAGTCAGATCAGTGAAAGATTTATTCTGATAGATTGCTATAGGCTATTCTGTTCTGCCTTGCTGAAGCAAATTAGGAGCCTAGCACAATTCACAGACTTCTACAAGTCAATAAAAAAGCCTTTTACAGTTTTAACATAGTAATTGTTGTACGTATAAACTTACAGAGAATCTGTTACTTTTCCCTTTGATAGAAAAATGAGCCCCCCTCCCTCAAACCTAATAACACTCACATTTTCTGTGCTCCCCCATGCCTCCATCAAAAATGCCTGTAGATTGCTCCCAGGAGAAGCTTGGCACAGACTTAAGGAGCACCTGTCTCAACCACACTACTGTGATCGGAAGGACGTCAACACCTCAGCAAGGAGAAGAGCTTACACAAGGTTTGACTTCCTGAGCAAGAGAGGAAGCGCCGGAAAGGTAAGTATAAGTGAGTCAGGGTACTGGATAGTAAAAGCCTCTCTTACTTTGCCCATTCAGTCTCTTAAAGCTGACCACAGGTTATTTTTTAATTTGTTACATATTATCCTCAGATTGCATAGTTCTATCTATGGAGGTGATACATGGACAGCAGTGTCTATGTGGCTGGTACTCTTACCTTTCAGCTCCAGGCCTGTTGGGGTAGAGTTTGTATTCTCTCCCCACATTGAGAGTTTCCAACCACAACCCCAAAACATTCTAAGAAGTCACAGTCAATAACCTCTACCAGCTGACTGCAGGCGAAAAATAGCAGCCACCAAACCCTAGTTGCCATTGCCAAGACTGGTTGGCCGGGAGAGCACGGCACTCTCTGCTTGTGTCATTACTGGCAGCACTGGACTAGAATCATCTCATATCTATGGCCACCTTTATAAAGGCTGGCTCTCACACAAGTTAGTTTAGTAAATGTAAGCCCACAATGCTTTTACTGCCAGCACTGTTGTTAAGAGATACCATATTCTGGTTTAATTTCAGGGATAAACCCTGATAAGTTGGTGTGTGTAGGCGATCCAATCTTGCTCCAGCTTTCCTTGTAACCGGCCTCAGGATTGCCTGCTAACAATCTGTCAGTGAGAAGCTTAAAATCCCAAGACTGAGTAGTGAGGCAGAACTGGGCAGAGCATCAGTTTCACAGACTTATTCATCGCTCATTTTCTAGGGCCATTATCGAGGAAGACTTTTCATGTGGGAATACAAGTGAAAATTCCACTTAAAATGAAATAATCCTCGACTGCTATTATTTCACGAACATAAATGATTAGCGTCCTCTGAAAGATAAGCTGATTAATAATGGATCTGCGGCACATTATAAGTCTGTTTCATGAAAAAGCCAGCACCTTATACTTTCATATGCCATGACGAAACGGTGGAGGTAATGTACCTAGCCTGCACAAGTGACTTGTGACTGTTACAAAGAGATTTAACCACTAGGCTGCATTCACACCTGTGCATTTCCTAAACATGCAACAAAGCACACACGCACGTTTTGCTGGGTGTTTCAGGAAACACGCTGCACACATGCGGTGCAATTATTCGTTAATGACACTCCAGGCGCAGTTAACAGATGCTTGTTTTGCTGTGCAACAAAGCATGCTGCAAACGCACCAAAATACACACGTGGTGAACTGAAAAGGTTCTGGCACTACTTTGGAGCATTTGTCCTGCGTAGGGCAGCCTTATGCGCGACACGCAATAACACACACACAAAAAAAATTGCCAGTGGGAACGCGCATTCCCACTACACTCAGGTGTGAATGGGGCCTTCAAGTGACTGTAAAGTCTCTTTTTTTAAATAAAAATAACAAATATGTTATACTTACCTGCTCTGTGTAATTGTTTTGCACAGAGCAGGCCAGGTCCTCCTCTTCTCGTGTCCCTCTTTGGCTTTCCTGGCCCCACCCTCCAGTTCAGTGCCCTCACAGCAAGCAGCTTGCTATGGGGACAACCGAGCTGAGTCACAGCTCCCTGTGTCCATTCAGACACGGAGCCCCATTTCGGCCCTGACCCCTCTATCTCCTGATTGGCCAACTGACTTTGATTGACAGCAGCGGAAACCAAGAGAGTCCCGGACGGCCAAGGCACTCGTGGACATAGCTGGAGAGAGAAGGGGCTCAGGTAAGTATTAGGGGGTGCTGAGGCGGCTGCTACACACAGAAGACTTTTTATCTTAATGCATTAAGACAAAAAAACTTCTGATTTTACAACCCTTTTAAAGAGGCGGATATTCTTGCTGCCTGAACAGTAGCTTAGAAACATACCTCCTACAGGGGGTACATGGAATAGCTGCTGCAAAAACGTTTCGAAGAAATTAGATCATTTGTCTCACCCCACTGCCTAAGTCATTGGGGGCTAAACCTGTGGCCCTCCAGCTGTTGTGGAACTACAAGTCCCATGAAGCATTGCAAGGCTGGCAGTTACAAGCATGACACCCAAAGAGGCATGATGGGACTTGTAGTTCTGCCACTGCTGGAGGGTCACATTTTGAGCACCCATGACCTAAGTATTAAGAAAATACATTGAGCTACATATCTATAGTACATGTGTGCTGCTCATAGCAATCAGCATATTCTTTTATTCCTCCTTGATTCTGTAAACCGTACTTGAAAAGTACCAGCTGGAATTTAGTTGGTTGCTATAGGCAGACACTGCACTTCTGCACAGTTTTCACACAAGCAGGCAAATAATCCAAGGTGTAGAAACACTCAATGCAGCAATAACGGTCCATGCCTTATAAATATGTACAGGGTTCCAGGAGCTGCGTCTCTCCAACTAGTTAAAGGAGAGGTATGGGGTTTATAAAAAATTAATTTAAAAAAATAAATAAATCCATACTAACCCTCTAGGCTGCAGCTGTCCCTCGTTGCCTCTAAGACAGAGAACTGAGTGATCACTGAGTGATCACATGACTGCTGATTGGTCAGTTATCCGTCTGCTCCGAGCGGAGAGCATTGACTGTCAGTCACCACTCTCTACTCTGCTCCTCCAGCGCTCGCTGGAGCTATGGGATGCGGAAGGGTGGGTGCAGCTGGCTACAGCACTCAACTGCATACTGAGAGGTGGAGTGAGCTGTCAATAAGGCATCTGTGTTGATCCGGACAATATTGTCTGGATCCCTCCAGAGCCTGAAGCAGATCTGACATATCAGCTGACAGCAGCCAGTAGCCCGCTATAAGGTTGCAAGAAAAGTAAAAACCTTTGGCTATATTTTTCTTTTAAGCATATAAGGGGATTTCATGACAGAAACACAAGGAGAACTTTGCACTTTATTTTCAAATTAGAAAATATGAATGCATTAGTAGAACTGCGACAGGCATGAGTGCTTGTTATATATGACTATACGGATTGTGTAGGGTTCTATATATAAATTAAAGGGACTCTAGGCACTAAATGGTTAAAAAAGTTATTTGCAGGAAAAAAAAAAAAAAAAAAAAAAACTTAATTTAGTACATTATCAAAATCAGTGTGAATAAATCTGATGACACAGGAATCCTATTATTCAGTCTAAATTGAAAAATACGGGATTTTGTGCCCTCTGTAATACTTGGGGCCAGAAGTGAATCATTTGCATAAGCCTTTAATTAACAGTGCCAAGGGAGCTTACAGCCTTTGGAGAGAAACATGAAAAAAATGATTAATCAACACAGAAACATCAGATGGGACTGACAAGATACCCCCCCACCAATTAAAAGTAAAGGTTTTTAGTAACATTTTTAAATTACAATTTAGTAATGGTCTCCATAGAATGGGCCATTAAAGATCTATTAGTGGCCTGCGTGGAGAAGCTACAGAAAGTAGAAACTGTTCCACGTACAACATCCCTACATCCCTCAGTAAGGATCAGGACATGAAAGCAGCTTCTGAATACCCTGAAGTAGACAGTACAAGACCTTTATATACTTTTCAGATTTCATATATTGCATACAGAACACACTCATACAAAACCCAGGAGTCTAGGGCCCAGTGGATGTCTATGGGGCTCAGCTACAACCTTCGTGTCTCTGCAATAAACCAGATGGACAGCACAATAGGTCAAAGCTATACTCCCACTTTTTACTTTATAAGGGAACATGCGCTTGTAGGCAGTTGGTGTCTGATGGGGCCGTACAAGTACAGAAAATAAAAATGGGGCAGCTTCTTTGTGTCTACTGCGATCCTTATTAAGGTAATTCAAAAGGATAGGGAAACAAATCTGCCACTTTATCTAGTGCCCCATTCTGCCTCAAAGCAGGTCATAAACTAGAACTTTGTTTTAGGAACCTTTGTTCGATTTTCTCATTGGCGTTCATTTTCAACAGCAGCTGTGAGAAAATGTGAAGGAGCAGAATGCAAAGATTTTGTCGAATTAACCAACAGTGTATGTACTTTTCGTTCAGGAAATTATATTCACTCCAAAATTGAATGTTAAAAGCAAATTAAATTTAAACGACATTAGTCTGGTCATTGAATGTACAAATCATTTTTGTACGAATATTTGTGCAAGTGTTTGTTTGAAAACTATAATGCCCCGTACACACGGTCGGATTTTCCGACGGAAAATGTGTGATAGGACCTTGTTGTCAGAAATTCCGACCGTGTGTAGGCTCCATCACACATTTTCCATCGGATTTTCCGACACACAAGGTTTGAGAGCAGGCTATAAAATTTTCCGACAACAAAATCTGTTGTCGGAATTTCCGATCGTGTGTACACAAATCCTGACGTACGTGTTTTACGTCACCGCGTTCAGAATGATCGGATTTTCCAACAACTTTGTGTGACCGTGTGTATGCAAGATAAGTTTGAGCCAACATCCGTCGGAAAAAATCCTAGGATTTTGTTGTCGGAATGTCCGATCAATGTCCGACCGTGTGTACGGGGCAATAGTGTACAGTAAACTTAGGACATCTCTTCCTGCCTTTATTTTTATTTTATTCTTCTCGATTTTTGGATGGGTTCATCAGAAGCCAGCCTAAGTGACAACCATAGCTCCCTGTACTGAATAGATAAAGTACAGTGAGTAAGTGAATATAGCCACCCCAGGACAGAATTACCAGGTATATACAAAGGGGAAAAATACTAAAAATGCAGCAGCCACTACATCGAAGGACTTGTCAGCTGCAATTTAATTTTGTTTAGAAATTCTTTAAAAGTGCCCCACAGTTTTATTTTTTACAATTAAAATGTAAATAATAGATTAGGCAAAAAGGCAATTTTTTTTTTTAGTTTTGGATAGAGTGGAGAGGGATAAGAATGCCTGTTTTTACCACGGTCTATGTCCCTGTTAGGAAGATATCCCCCTCTCTATTACCCCTGTTTAGCGTTATTGTTGACCCAAATTTTTTAGTTGACATTAAGGCTACTTTCCCATTGGGCAGTTTTCAGACGCTTTAGTGCTAGAAATGGCCTCTGCAAAGCGCCTCCCATTCATTGCAGTGTGTCTTTTCACACTGGGGCGATGCGCTTGTGGGACGTTAGGAAAAGTCCTGCAAGCAGCATCTTTGGGGTGGTTTAGCGCTCCCAAAATGCCCTGCCCATTACAATAAATGGGCAGCGCTTCCAACGTGCCTTAAAAGCGCCGCAAAACGTGAGTTTCTCACCTTTTTTTGGGTAAAAAACCGCCTCGCTAGCGGCCGAAATGTGCAGCTAAAACAGTGCTAATGCTAATTTAGTGGCGATTTACCGCTAACGGCCGGTGCTGCCGTGTGGAAGTAGCCTAACAGTCCTAGAGCTAGTGTCCCCTTACAATGGGGACACTAGCTCTGCTGGCCTTGGTGACACCCCAGGATTAAAGGTAAATGTCCCCACTGGACATGGACAGAAAAAAAAAATAAAAAACTCATGGAGGTTATAACCCTCCCAAAATGAAGATTTGGCTTTAGTTACATTTTAAAGTGGATGTAAACTTGATCCATACAATTTGACCTGGGCACATATCTCTGCAGTTTTTCATATCTGTCTCTCCAAAGGCCTAAGTCCAGTGGTGGTGCATTCATAGAGAGCGCAGGAGCGCCGCCCCCGTCAATCTTCAATAGATTCATGCATTGCATGAATCTATCTATTGTCGCCCCCTATTCAGGTGTCCGGCCATTTGTCGGGCGCTGGGCATCTGAATTACAGAGCGGCGGGGGTGTTTTTGGAAGTGCCTGATTAGAGCTGTCGGCTCTAATAGGCGTCCTGATTAGAGCTGTGGGCTCTAATAGGCTTCCAAATTAATAAACAGCGGACGCACTGCTGTTCCATATGGGTGCCTCTACAATCAATAACTATTTTTTGGGCTCATTTACTCACACATAAGTGATTAAAAAAAATAATAATAAAAAAATCTGAATAAATTAGATGGCATACTAAACATAATATACATCTATCCACACCCTTGGCATGTCCCATTGGTATGCTTTACTGACTGCGAGCTGCATTAGTGCTAAAAGTTGGATCACAAGCATGGTGTGTGCCTAGGATGGATGCTCCTGAAGTGCAAACAAAATAATTCGATGTCTAACAAAGGTACTTGTGATTACTTAAAGGTGCTTGTGCTTTGAGCAACTGCTAGTACACTTTTATAAACTAACAAGTTTACTTTAGTAGCTAAAGAACACAAAGAAGAACACAAAAAAGAACCAACAATCTGAACAGGCTAAATAAAATATTCACATTGCATATAGCAGATTTCCATCATCTGCCTTTAAACAAATGCAGCATATAGCATTAGCTGCAGGCGTAACAAAAGTACAGAGTAACTACAGTACTTCACTGAGACAAACAAAATACCAATTGTAGTGTAGCTTGTACATCATTACTTAAAAACACTCTGCTTAGCAGGTCGGCTGCCAGAATTTCTTGTGCTGAAAGAGCAGTGCACATTATCCGTGTGCATGTAAACAATATAGAGTGCTATTAAACAGAAAAAAGCGAGCGAGAGCCCTGTGATTAGAAGCTTTACGTATACACGAGGAAAAAAGGCTCCATCAATTAGTGGTAAAAACATACCCTGCTATTGTCCCTGGTATAAAAGCACACATTGATGAACAGGGTGAAAAAAATATTAAATTATGTCTCCTGTCATAATGAATCAGAGCCCAGAAGGTGGTCGGGAGGGGGGGGGGAAAGGGAATCAGCGGGTTGTGATGAAATATTAAAGCCAGTGATTATTGATGAAAAATGAATTAGCCTTTTTGATTTCCGCAACCTTTAAATCACAGACACAGTTCTGGAGCTAATTAAAGCAGCTCAGACATATTTGGTTTGCACTGGCGCAGACATTTACAGATCTGTACTACTAAGGTTGTTAAAGTCATATTTAAAGCCATTTTTTTGGTCAATTTATTTTTGAATAAAGAATGATTAAAGTGCTTGTCCGACATCTTCATCCCACAGAGATTTCCAATCACTTCCTGTCCTATAGATACAATAGAAGTGAGAATAATTCTTTATGAAGTGAAGGCAACTCCTTAAAGTGGATGTAAACCCTCTCCTATACCCAGTGAAGTGAACAGCCTCAGATGATACACAAAGATGAAACAAATCTCCCTACACAAGTTTTACATGTATATCTGCTGTCTTGCCCTTTCTACATGCTTTGAAAAGTGCAGATAATGTTAACCACTTCAATACCGGGCACTTAGACACCTTCCCGCCCAGCCCAATTTTCACCTTTCAGCGCTGTTGCAATTTGAATGACAATTGCGCGATCATGCTACACTGTACCCAAACAAATTTTTTATCATTTTGTTCCCACAAATAGAGCTTTCTTTTGGTGGTATTTGATCACCTCTGCGGTTTTTATTTTTTGAGCAACAAATAAAAAAAGATCGAAAATTTCGAAAAAAAACAAGTTTTTCTTTGTTTCTGTTAAATTTTTTTGTAAATAAGTACGCTTTCTCCTTCAATAATGGGCACTGATATGGCTGCACTGATGGGCACCGATGAGGTGGCACCGATGAGGTGGCACTAACGGGCTCTGATGATGGGCACTGATAGGTGGCACTTATGGGCACTGATAGGTGGCACTGGTATGCGGCACTGATGGGCACTCATAGGTGGCACCAATGGGCACACATAGGCGGCACTGATGGGCACTCGTAGGTGGCATTGATTGGTATATATGGGTGGCACTGATGGGTACTTATGTGTGGCACTGATGGGCACTGATGGGCACAGATGGGCACTGACAGGTGGCACCGATGGGCAATGACAGTTGGCACAGATGGGCAATGACAGGTGGCACAGATGGGCAATGACAGGTGGCACTGATAAAGCATTGCTGGGCAGATCATGGACATAATAGTGCCAATCAGTGCCCATTTGTGGGCACTGATTGGCACAGATTGGGCACATGTGGATGGCCATGGGGTACATACCTGGCCATCCACGTTGTCCCTTCCCTGGTGGTCCTAGTGGCATCCCTGGTAGTCCAGTGGGGTGATCTGAGGGGGGGCTGCACTGATAAACAATCAGCGCAGACCCCCCCTGCCAGGAGAGCTGCCGATCGGCTCTCCTCTACTTGCGTCTGTCAGACGCGAGTGAGGAAGAGCCGATCAATGGCTCTTCCTATTGACAGCGCGATCAGCCGTGATTGGACACGGCTGATCATGTGGTAAAGAGCCTCCGCCGGAGGCTTTTTACCAAGATCAGTGTAGCGGTGTGTCAGACTGACACACCGCCCCGGGGGCGCGCTGCGGCATGTTATCCTGCTGGACGTCATATGACGTCCAGTCAGGATAACAGAACCACTTCCCGGACGTCAATCCGCTATAGGGCGGGCGGGAAGTGGTTAAAAATCTTTCTTCCTGTTGAAGTAGCACATAGGGGTGGGTGTGGAGTCCGGGCTTACACTGTGTGAGAGCTGATTGGATGAAAGGCACACACCTCCTTCTCCACATAGGCAGAGGAACGAGAAGCATGCAGAGCTGAAGTGTGAATAGACAAGCTCTCTGCTAATCTACCCCTAAGCTCCCTCTCCACACAAATTTTAAGCTGCTGTTATCTCATGTGTCGGTGGTTGTCAGAAGTAACTCTGCTGCAAACAGAGGAACGAAGCAGCAGAAAGAAATGCGACTTAGAGTTTTGGAGAGACATAAGTAAACACTACAGATATATGTGCTTAGGTCAAATTGCATGGATGGGCTTTACAACCACTTTAAGCCTACAAGTACACACCACTATTTTTTGACAGACCCGGTCTAAGCCATTGTACTAACAATCTGATGTTAGTACAGCGATCTCCCATGCTGATCTATTGTGTTCTGACAGGGGGACACCCCCTTCCCCTCCCTGCCAGCACACTCCAGTCAGCAAGTGATCTACACCCAGCGCTGATTTTCCAGAATGCTCGTCCGATAGAAGCTGGCCAAACTGCTGGCTTCTGTCTGGCCGACTGCAATACACATGGGCCAAATGTTGTCCGACACTCGGTCTGTGTGTACTAGGCTTGAGGCTGGTGGAGGGTGGACCTCATATCTAAGCTTACAAAACACATAGAGACATGTACTTTGTCACCTGGAGACAGAACACTGAAAAAAATGTAAGTGAGAGTTCTTATTTATAGGAAACCTATACTGAAAGAAATATGGGGGCCATCACTGTAATTTACAACGGAAAAAATTTGTTACGTAGCAGTCTATGACTTCAATATTCTCTCTGTCACTCACTTTTAATAACTATGGAGATAAGGAAGTGAGTGTGAAGTAAAAAAACCTCCTAACATGTATACTAGTTCTGGATCAATGACCGTATTAAAGCATTTAAATCAGCATGAAGGATGGACAGCCGAAAGGCTCTTACACACCAGCTCTGGTCAGAGACGCTGTACTAACAATCCGATATTAGTACAGTGATCTCCCCTGCTGTTCTAATATATTCTGACCTGAGCCCCCCGAACCCCCCTACCCCTACCCCCCCCCCCCAACAGCAGGACACTCCAGTCTGCACTCTAAGCCAATGGCCCGATTGGCCAATTGGCTGAGAGCGATAATCGGCTGCTGGTTTTCCAGCATGCTTGGCCGGCTTCTGCAAGACCGGCTGCATACACATGGGCCAGATGTCGGACGGTTTTTATTGAACCCATAGCCTGTGTGCACAAGGCTTTAAGGTCAGCTATGGCAGTCTCCATATTTCTCCTAGGTTTCTTTAAAGTACAAACATGTCTTGTTTGACTGCAGTGTTCCTTTATGCATCCTACTGCTTATTTAAATGCCAAGCTCCCTCCGTTCAGAACTAATCAAAGAGACTCTTGGCATGTGTGAGAAAATTGCCAACCATGCCATTATCTGTTTTGATAATGCCATTTATACCCAAATCAGATAACATCACAAAAATGAGTATATTTAAGCTGCAAGAAACGACAAATATTACTTTGTGTTTAAGGAGCTGCATTTGCCATTTCATCTTATCAGATGTGCGTGTTGTCAGGATAACAATAACCAGACAATGTAAGCTAAACTTGTGAGTGACAGCATTTTGGAAAATGGTAATTACACAAGAATCAAATCTTTCACTGGAACAAAACACATCTTAGCACCCGCCTATGTTCTCTTTAAGCTTCTCTCTTTCTTTTTCCTTTATGAGGTTTTCTAGGGACCGCTCAGGTTTTACACATACAGATGTAAATATTACCTAAGCACATATATTAACCTTTCATACTGAATAGGAAATCACCCTTGGGATTTCTTCTGCTTTGGAGGGTCACTATAATATTGGTGGATGAAATTTACAGGGATTCAAAATTTGCACATATAAAAAAAGATACAATAGAGAATTGCTTTATTTTTACATTATGGAGGCACCCAGTGTACTAGTCCTAATGAGTGCATGGGACAAACGCCACTTTCATTAAAATAGGTTATAAATAACTACACATGAAGCATTTTTAATGTTACCAAAATATTTTTATATATGTCAGCCAAAACTTTTAAAAGCTGCCAAGAACGTCCAGTGTTGCAAAGATGGCAAAACCAGAGACATTCTGAAGACCAGCTTTCCTCAACCAGAGTCCCATGATACCCTAAGGCTGGCCATACATGGTGAGAATTTCTTGCCTGCAACCGCGGGTTGCAGGGAAGAAATTTGCACGATTCCCCCATCAATGTAGACAGTGCTTACAGGGGAATCCCTGCTGCTGAGACATTATCTGCTCCCGGCAGGGGTGGGGACAGGGGAAGCCACCTCCACCAGGAGAAGACAGTGATCGGTCAACTTGGTACATTCAGCCTGCCCATTAACGGTTCAAATATTGTCCGGTTCCTGCTGAACCGGCCGAGATTCGAACTGTGTATGGCCCGCCTTAGGTTCCTTCTGAAGTTTCTAGGGGTTCCTAGAGCAGTGAGCAATGACGAATTGATCTCCTACCTACACGGATTACCAAAGCAAGGAGGCACTTCTACACTGACCAGATGTTCAGGGATACCACAATTTATAAATATCTTTTCCATTACTACTAATTTCTAGATTACTAAAAATGTACAGAAAAGTAGGGTGTAAAAAGACTCTGCCCTGGGATCATACTATTTTTTCCTATATATATATAAAAAACACTGTACAATTTAGCAATCATGCTACTGAACCACAAACTGTAGGTAAAATTATTTTTAACAGGTGTTCCCCGAGACTTGAACAATAGATCTATGGTTCCTTGGAGGTAAAAGGGTTGAAAAGGTCACTGTAAACTATAGGTAGAAGAACTCCCAAAAAGATGTAATTTCCTGTTTGTAGGTTTGGCTCACTTTTCATGGCTTTTATTTTTTTTAACGCATAATTGTTGCAGTCAGATTGTTCCATGTAGCATTCTCACTTCCTCCAGTAAATCGGGAAATAACTGCATTGGATTCTCTCCACATCTACAGAAAACAAGCATGTATGAATCTACAACTAACTGCATAAACCTTGCAATATTTATAACTGACATGGACAGGATACATTTTTCCTTTATAAACTGGTGTTTCACTTCACCAATAACGTAAAAAAAAAGCAATAAAAATGAATACTTGACAAGTTGCTCCAGGCCAATATCTGGATTTCATTATGACCCAACAAAAGTACAATGAGTGTGGCAGGGATAGAGAAGTGAAGTGACTGCCATGGACAATGCCTTCTAATTGTCTGTTCCAGTAATATCAGAGAGGGGGGGGGGAAAGAAGGCGCAGAATGGTTTATTTAATCGCTCTTTTATCTTTCTTGTTTAACAAGCTGAACGTGGTAAATTTTCTTCCACATCCTGCAAGAGCATTTGCTTCCAGTTAAGTCACAACCTTTCACCTCTGGTGAGACGTGCTGCACTACGAGTGTTTCATCAACACGCAACGCTCTGTGCTGTTCCTATTTCCTGGAGGGAGAGTCGGTATTTGTTGCAGACCGTGACCGGCTTTTGTTTCTTTTCATATGCCAACTTCATCTAAGGCATTATTATTTTTATATGCACTGCTTCACATTGGAAACACAGGTTTTATGTTTTCATATTATGCTGATGGAGCTCAAGTAAAAACACGCTTTTGCTGTAGCAAGACAAGACACTGCAGCAGACAGGGGCTAGAAGATTTGGCATTCAGACATAGTTGCTGAAGTTAAAAGAAATGGTCCGGCTTCGTCAGATGATTCTCATTATAAGTTATAATGTCTGCAGAGAGCATGATTTTTCAGCCATGCCAGCGAGTCTCTATTTCCTTTTTGTACTCCCTGTCCTAGGTCCTGCTTCAGTTGTATTGACTTACAGAGGATCTATGAGTAATTGTTATTATGGAGTTATGGGTAATATGAACAGTTTTTTCTTCAGACACTTTAAAGCATTGCTCCAGTCATTTTATTTAGGTTTAGACAGAGAGGCAATGTTTAGAACCTTTGTCAAGTATTACTGTCCAGCTCCCCATCTGAGACCTCTAACCTCACTTTGGTGTACCTAAATCCACTATAAATCAACTTCAATATGTTCAAAATTCTGCAGCCAGAATCCTGACTAGGTCTGGTACAAGTGATCATATTACCCCTATCCTGAGTCCTTGCACTGGCTACCTGTCAGGTTTTGCATACACTTTAAGATCCTCTTGTTCACCTACAATGCTCTTCTTTAGGTTAGTACATGTATCAACAGAAAGGGGTGGTGCCCGATATTCCCAAAGCTGAAGTTTAATATATATATATATATATATATATATATTTTTTTTTTTTTTTTTGGGGGGGGGGTCACAGCAATTTATACATATATAGTGAGCTCTAATGGTGTTATCCCAGTTGTCTGCGATTACTAAAAATCCCCCTTGCAGTGCCTCCTCACAGCCACCAGATACTGAATGGATGTCTTTCAATACTATGAGAGTTAACTGTGCAGTCCCTGCTACAGAGGATAGTTGCACCTCTCACCCGCCCTCTTCTCCATTGAGAGAGCTCGTCTTAGTACCCTGCCATAATGTATCACATTCTGTGAATGGGCGGTGGAGCATTTGAATGACAGGATTCCACCACTCTATCTCAGGACAGGATGCATTGAAGGAGTGTAGTAATACAGGTTCTGTAAATGGTGGAGAGGGGAGAAGGGGGCGAGTGAGCAGCGCAACTTTTCTCTGTAGCAGTGGTTGCAGTTAACTCTCACATTGCCAGAAGACAGCCATTTAGGACAGTGACTATAAATTAGCATTTGGTGACTATAAGGAAAAGCAGGATAGAATTTTATCAGACGCAGCATTCTGTACTGTTAGACATATCTGATGTGTTTGATATTTTATCCCAAAAAGTAAAAACTTAAACTTCAGCTTTAAAAGCAAACATAATAATAAAACATATTTTGGTTCAGTTGTGTACAACTGCATGCAGGGGCTAGAACGATATCTCCCAACACTATGTGCATCAATAAAAACACACAGTCCCATAGCCTAGGATGGCAAGGCACTCCTTTGCCCCCCTTCTCTTCTACAAGCTAACAGACTGGCTTCAGACTGCACTGTTAACTCTCACCTGGGGAGACCAGAAGTTCAGGGTAGCAACACTGAGCTAGCAGGAGCCAGCAGCATTAAAATCTGTAAATTGCAAATGCTGAGGTAGGAATTTTAATGAATATATTATTAAAAAAAAAAAGAGCAATGTCTTTTCCAGTTATATATATATATATATATATATATATATATATATGACTATGTTTCTATGTATAAATTGTAAAGTTTTATCTTTACAAAAGATCTGCCATGTTTGCTTTCTAACATATGCAGACCTTATTTCTTTGGCAATGCTGTATAGCAGGGGTCTCCAAACTGTGACCCACGGGTCAAATGTGGCCCTTTGCTTGCCTTAAGCCGACTCTTGGGGCACTATTCCTCCCACTGACACCAAAGACAGGGCCCCATTCCTCCCACTGATACCAAAGACAGGGCCCCATTCCTCCCACTGACACCAAAGAGAGGGCCCTATTCTTCCCACTGACACCATAGACAGGGCCCCCATTCCTCCCACTGACACCAGAGATGGGTAACGAATTCTCCCACTGACACCAATTATGGGGCACTAATCCTCCCACTGACGCTACTTATGGGGTGCTAATCCTCCCACTGACACCAGAGATAGGGAACTAATTCTCCACATAACACCAACTATAATCCTCCCACTGACACCAGAGATGGGGCACTAATCTTCCCACTGACACTAGAGATGGGGAACTAATTCTTCAAATGACACCACTGATGCAATTTTTTTTACTCCCACTGACCACCAAGCCTACGGCATTGTTCACTCGCACTGATGCCAGGAATTTTCCACTCCCACTGATCACAGTCTGGCCCCCTAAGGTTTGAAGGGCAGTAAACTAACCCCTTGGTTTCAAAAGTTTGGAGATCCCTGCTGTATAGTAATTGTGATTTGATCCTCTCCTTTCCTTGCAAGCCTTCCAGCATTTTTTTCGATTGAAAATACACTCTCTACAGGCTCTATGGCAGGTAGAGATCACGTGATCTCTTTTAGGTGACCTGATAAATTCACGAACATGACTCATTTCCTTAAGTTCACAAAAATCAAGCTGTGATTGAGAGATAGAACTGTGAATCTATCATGACCTACTGCATTTATAATCGCTTATTACTAACGTTTCAGGCACTGCTGGCTGGAGGCGTTCACTAAGGCTCGATTCACACCTATGCATGTTGCTTTTGAGCGTTTTTGGAGGTTCTTTTTTTCATGCTTGCCACGTTTTTGAGCAGCGTTTTTGCCACGTTTTTGCGTTTTGTTTTTTTTTTTACATTTTTTTTACAGTCTTAAAAAAAATAAAAAAATAAAAAAACGGCAAAAACGCATCAAAAACGCACCAAAAACGCATAAAAAACACTGCAAAAATGGTGCACTTGCATTTTTGATGCTTGTCCATTGAATGATATTACATGCAAAACGCTGCATTTTGCATGAAAAAAAGTCCCTGACCCTTTCCAAAAATGCAGAGAAACAAAAAGGCATTGATGTGAACATGTTCCATAGGAACCCATGTTAAAAAATTCCCGTGCATTTCTGCAAAATGCATCAAAAAACGCGCTAGTGTGAATGGAGCCTTAGGTTTACAAGACTAGATGGTTGCTGCTCAGTCATGGTCCAATCCGAAGGAACCTACAAGCTCTGAACAGTGATGTCTCTCTAAAGCTGTGAACCATGATAGTGTTTGTGAATTACAAGACTGGCTGAACAAAATTACAAACACAGTTCACTTGTATTTAAACCATACATTCAGCCATATGGCTGGAATTCTACTTTAACATTACATTTGTGAAGGAAGGATCAAACATTTGATTGGCATTTTTTTTTTCTGAAACGTAATACAAAAATAAAAACCAAACAAATGGTTTACTAGCCAGCTATTTCTCATTTCTTCCAAACAATATTCTCTTGACATGTCTTGAATGGCATTTACACTACAGCAAAAATACAGTTCACAAAAGGTCTTCTCTTTAAAATGGACATTTTCCCAACAGTGGTAAAATGCACATAGAAAAACATGTGATTATGGTATTTATGTGTCCATTAAAGCAGACACAAAAAGCTATAGAAGAGTAGCCTACTATTTGACTGCTATTTAGATGTGCCGAGGCTTTGTGCCACTTTTAGTTCAATTGTGCTTGCAGAACAAAGCACCCGGTATATGTGTGGAGAACGGAGGAATGCTTCAGGATAGTAAGGAGGGTCTCATACAGGGAAACACAGACTGCGGGAAGGGCGCTCTTATATTATTATTTTGTAGCTGCTCATTGTGATGGGCCAGTAACTTGTGTTTTCATCCTTATGATGCATAATATTAGCAGCTTTGATATGCTAAATGTGTTCCACCAAAATGTAATAAACACAAGCAAACACCACCCTGAGTAGCAATGAAGGAATGTCTGGACAACGCACAGAGAGAATCCATCAACCCGCACCTGATTAAATAGGCTATGATGAGGAAAGGCTGCCTATAGTGTATGGGAATCTTTTACAAGCATTCATTTAAGGAGATGCATTGGAAATGATAATTACTGGCTACAGAAAAAAATAGTATCAGTGCTTAGTCATAATCATAGTACATAGCCATAAGTGATGTCCATTACCCCATCTCCTAGACACAGGAAGAAGCAGATTTCAAAAGCCACAGTAAAACCGAAACCATCAAAAAGTTTGGTTTAGCATAGACATTTTCAGTTTTTAAAGAGACCCTGTGACCAGCTTAAAAAAAAAAACTTAAGATAAAGGCACAATGCTTACTTTTAGTATTTCTTTCAAAAAATACATTTTAACTTTGCAAAGTACCTATGAACTAAATTTGACTACCCCAAGTCAATTCTCTAGTTTAGCCCCCTTCCTCCATGCACGTCACAGCCCTCTCCTTTTCCGGTAGTGTCTAATTATTCTCTGTGCTGGCCAAGCTCCTCCACCCTTCTTCTCACCTCTCTACATAAGCCTTTATGTACCTAACAATGGAGGAGCAAAGTGGAATAGTATGGAGTGCCAGGCGAGACAGCTATGAATCTGTTGGGTCTGATGACTTCACATCAAAGATGGCAAGAGACCATCAGTAAATAGAAACATTCTAGCAAACCTATTTTTACATAAAAGAAAAATGTAAAGGAAATAAGTGCCAAAGTTCATTAAAGGGATTCTATCCTAATGATCCCACAACTTGTACCATAAAAAAGAATACACACCTAACACACTAGGAAACCCATCTGAAGTAGGGATAACCCCCAAAAACTTAATGGTAGAGACCTAATTCCCCTCTGCCTCACTGGGCACTTTGTTTTGGTAAAAGATGGCACCACCTAGAAGTCTCAGGGCTTTTGGATGTCTAAATCAGGGAGGCTTTTACAGGTAACTAACATGCACACACCCCAAACTCACTCATCCATGTCTTTATGGACCTTGCTTTGTGTACTGGTGTGCAGTCATGTTGGAGCAGGAAGGGCCATCCCCAAACCGTTCCCATAATATTGGGAACATGAAATTGTCCAAAATATCTTGGTATGCTAACGCCTTAAGAACTCCCTTCACTGGAACTAAGGGACCAAGCCGAACCCCTGGAAAACAACCCCACACCATAATCCCCCCTCCACCAAATGATTTGGACCAGTGCACAAAGCAAGGTCCATAAATACATTAATAGTTTGAGGTGGAGGAACTTGACTGGCCTGACCTCAACCCAATAGAACACCATTGGGATGAATTAGAGCAGAGACTGTTAGCCAGGCCTTCTCGTCCAACATCAGTGCCTGACCTCACAAATGCGCTTCTGGAGGAATGGTCAAACCTTCCCATAGACACACTCCTAAACCTTCCCAGAAGAGTTGAAGCTGGTATAGCTGCAAAGGGCAAGTCAACTCCATATTGAACCCTACGGACTAAGACTGGAATGCCATTAAAGTTCATGTGCCCCAATACTTTTGACAATAGTGCACACATATATATATATATATATATATATATATATATATATTTTTACACATATACACACACACATACCCACACCAATGTTTTGCCTTCGATCTCTATTGTAAATAGTTTGGGTTGTTTTACTAGGTATTTGTTCACATATACTTTAAGGCAAGATTTTTATTGAAATGAATGGTGGACAGTTATTTACCCAGTAAATGGCACTGGATAAAGCACTGTCAGACAGCCACTGCGTCAGTTAATGTCTGAACTGAGTGGTCATCGTCCACACCATTCACAGACTCTGTGTACAGACAGAGCTGATCTGAGCAGCTCTGTACATGGTCATCACTGTGAACAGTGTACACTTCACATCTGGGGGCCCGTCTGTTACTCTTACAAAGGAGAAGAAGCAGCAGCAACATAGAAGGCTAGGTTTTTTTAAACCTTTAATCGCCTTCTTTCATATACATCTGATCTGCAGCTTGCTTCTGTATGGAATCTATATATTAACCCTTCACCTTCCTTACCCTCACATTTACATATTAACCTCCTTATTTTCTTCCTCCTACTCTATTTGACCTGTACATTAACCCCTTAATCTCCTCCTCCCTCTGTGCATGTGCTGTTTCTAGTTAACCAACCCGTCTTGTCTATCTAATGCACCAACCATGTGCCCAACCTGTATGCACTGTATCTACTGCATCATTACCAAGGCTCTGTGTTTCTGTTTCAGCCCTTAATATTTAATACCACCAAAAGAAACTGGCGTCAAAATATGACATAAAATTCATTTAGGTATAGTGTTGCATGACACAGAACTGTCAGTTGAATTATCACAGCACTGGAAAACAAAAAACAACCTGGTAATGCTAAAAATGTTACCATTGTTGAAAGGTGAGACCTGTGCCCTCCAAAGCCTAATTATTGGCACATCCCTGTGAGCTGCTGCCCCAGTGGCTGAAAAAGGGGTAACAGAGGGAACAGAAACCACCTCTGGATCACAGGGCTGGGTAAGATTTGCATAACAGATAGCTCTACCCAAAACAAAATAAAATCTTGTGGCTGGGATTGATAAATCTAACCGTAATTTCAAGAGTCTTAAATGTGCTTGGTTTACATCAAACTCACAAAGGGAAAACGAGACAGTAGATCATGGGAAGTTGCAAAATAATTTTTATGTTACAGGGGAAAAACAACTGTCAAATTCCAGTCTAATCTAACCTTTCAGCAACAATAAGGAGCCTTTGAAATGTTGCCGTTTGGGTTAACCCTAGGGGTGGTTTTAACATTGTGCAACTTTCCAATTAAACATAGCTACCAGCAATCAAGTTTCCCCGTGCTCTGGATGAAATTTGGCATCTTTTGGTGAACTAAAGTTAAAACGGAAGATTACAAAGCAGAATGGTGACAACTTCCCTAATTAGGTCAACACAAAAGAACTCTAGTAAAGTCAATTACTGTGAAGAACATCTTCTAAAAGTAAGAAAAAGCCTACCAGCAAAATCCCATTTTTCAGAAAGAACTAATTTGGGGCTGGGGAGAACATACAGGCACTTTCTTTGTAATAAAACACTTAAATATCAAAGGACCAAAAAGAAAAATTGATAAACCCGCTTCTACTGCCAGGCAACCAACAAAACAACATGCCGCTGCAAAATGAAGAAACTGTCTCGTATAATTAGTGATATTTTTATCTACGATGATTTCGAGTTTGACTTAAAGTTAAAAAAAAATCATCTAATCAGGCTCTTGATCAAAGGAAATTTTTTCTGACATAAGCACTCTAGTTTCTAGAAAAAAAACTGCGGATTTAAAGGCTTCTCTTTTATAAAAAAAAAAATAATACTTTATTTCAGTTAAGAATGGTGTAAAACCACTTAAAGTTTTCGTCTTACTCATTACAAAAGATTCCAGATCTGTAATCGGTCACTGATAAGCAGAAAGCTACAAATAAAACACAAGTTATCATTTAGGACACCTAAATACTTTGCCCAGTGCCTACCTGTCTACAGGTGAAGGCTTTGAGTTCCTCGGTTTCTTAACTTGGGCATACAGCGCCTCCATTTGCTTTCCGTCTCTTGGGCTTTGAGGTCTACTGTTCAAATTAAGGGTACCGCTGTTAGGAATAGTGTCGTACTGGCCCGAAGTAGCATAGGTTGGATCATCCGAGATGCTGTAATTCTTTGAATATTCATGAATCTCTGCATAGTCTTTTTCCCGAGCTTGCCTTTCTCGAATTTCTCGGGTTTTAGCCTGAATCCTGTGTAAATAAGAAATGGTTAAAATGCTGGAAAGTTGGATCTGGAAAAAATTACTACTTAGAACTAAAATAATATTTTTACACTGTACAAAACAACGCAGTTAAAGTGCCAGACTAAACTCAGCTGTCTTCTGCTTTACCTACTTTCATTTAAACAAGCATATTGTCAGTAGGTCCACAGTTAGAACAAGGTAATAAGAGATTAACTTTTTTTTTATCATGAGTACTCATTTTCATTTTTCAAAGTTAGAGTCACTGAATTGTGATGCTACTGAGATAAAAACATTGTATGGTGGATTGGGAGGCATGGAACTCCTTCACCTTGCAAAAAGTTAAAGGCTGATCTTTAACACGACTGACATTAAAAAAAAAAAAAAAAAAAAACACCCTTACTTACTATACTGGTCATGACACATGGAATGCACCAAAGGCAACATTCGGGAAAACAAAAATTCTAGAGTAATAGTAGCCCACCCTAAAGCCCCGCACACACGGGCCGAATGCTGGGTGGCATTGGCCGGTTCAATAAAAACCAGCCGACATTCGGCCCGTGTGTATGGCAGTCGGTCGGACAGAAGCTGGCTGTTTGGCCGGCTCCTGTCAGATGAGCATGCTGGAAAACCAGCAGCCGACCGGCTCCCGATCAATACTCTCAGCCAATGGCTAAGAGCGCTGATCAGAGTTCTGGCGGGGGGGGAGTCTTTCTGACAGCTCAGCGTGGGAGATGGCTGCACTAACGTCAGATCATTAGTACAGTGGCTCCGACCAGAGGTGACGGAAATGGAAAAAACTCAGTGTGTACCAGGCTTTACTCTCCTGTACAGGGGAAACAAAAGACAGATACCCTAGTACAGTGATGGCGAACCTTGGCACCCCAGATGTTTTGAAACTACATTTCCCATGATGCTCAACTACACTGCAGAGTGCATGAGCATCATGGGAAATGTAGTTCCAAAACATCTGGGGTGCCAAGGTTCACCATCACTGCCCTAGTATATGCATGTATGAGTGTAAGTTAGGGCCCCTAATCACTTGCCGACCATCCGCCGCAGTTGTACTGCAGCAGAATAGCACGGCTGGGCGAAACAACGTTATGTAACGTCGCTTCACCCCGTGGCCACTAGGGGGTGCGCGCCCCCCCGTGCCGATGCGAGTGCCCGGAGGTCACGATCACTGTCGGGCTCCCGCGATCGCTCAGGGCGCACGGAGAACCGGGATCTGTGCGTGTAAACACAGTTTCAGGTTCTCTGAGGGGAGAACAGACAGATAGTCTGTTCATACAGAGTATGAACAGCGATCTGTCATCTCCCCTGCACAGTCCCCTCCCCCCTTCACTTAGAACACAAACTAGGGAACACATTAACCCCTTGACTGCCCCCTAGTGTTAACCCCTTCACTGCCAGTGACATTTTTACAGTAATCAATGCATTTTCTATAGCATTGAACGCTGTATTAATGCCAATGGTCCCAAAAATGTGTCAAAATTGTCTGATGTGTCTGCCATAATGTCGCAGTCCCGATAAAAATCGCAGATTGCCGCCATTACTAGTAAAAAAAAAAAAAAAATAATAAAAATGCCATAAAACTATCCCCTATTTTGTAGACGCTATAACTTTTGCGCAAACCAATCAATATACGCTTATTGCGATTTTTTTACCAAAAATTTGTAGAAGAATACATATCGGCCCAAACTGAGGAAAAAAATAGTTTTTTTATATATTTTTGGGGGATATTTATTATAGCAAAAAGTAAAAAATAATGCCTTTTTTTCAAAATTGTCGCTCTTTTTTTGTTTATAGCGCAAAAAATAAAAACCGCAGAGGTGATCAAATACCACCAAAAGAAAGCTCTATTTGTGGGAAAAAAAGGACGTCAATTTTGTTTGGGTGTAACTTCGCACGACCGCGCAATTGTCAGTTAAAGGGATGCAGTGACGAATCGCAAAAAGTGCTCTGGTCAGGAAGGGGGTAAAATCTTCCGGGCCTGAAGCGGTTAAGATTGTAAGCTCCTTAAAGGGGTTGTAAACCCTCATACTTACCGCCACTCATTTTGCACAGAGTGGCCCCGGTCCTCCTGTTCTGGGGTTCCTCAGCGTCGCTGGTGGCTCCTCCCCACATCGAGTGTCCACTTTGGAGAAGTGCTCTCCTTGGTGGACACCCATGCAGGCGCGCTCCCGAGTCCTGCATCTGTGTCCATTCACACAGAATGCAGGACTTGACCCCGCTCCCAAGTGCCGCTTCATTGGATTTGATTGACAGCAGCGGGAGCCAATGGAGTCTGCTGCTATCTATCTAATCAGGACACGAGACACCAGCTAGTGCTGGTGCGCTCGTTCCCAGCCGAAGAAAGATCAGGGTCAGGTAAGTAAAACGGGGGCTCGGGGAGGGGGGGGGGGCTGCAGCACCACAGAAGGTTTTTTACCTTAAGGCATAGAATGCCTTAAAGTGGATGTAAACCCAAATGTTTATTTTTTTTATGTCATAATGTAGAGTATAAGATTTCCTATCATTTGAGCCCAGTCTTGCCACAAAGAGATAATCCATCTCTGAGCAATCCTCTTTTTTTGCTCAGTGAGATAAAACTTGAAAAACAGAGAAAAACTTTGTCAAATCCTCCCCCTTGCTGTGAGTGACAGGTGATTTACATATCTCGTGCACTAGCCCAAGACATTCATTATTTTTTAATTCCCTCCCCCACTTCTTTCTTCAGCAGCTCTGCAAGGATTGGCTGTTCCACACCTCAGCATGATTTGGCATGCTGAAGTCATGTGGTTACTTTTCTATCTTTTCACTGGATGTTAGAGATCATAGAAGAAGTTCAGTGTAAGAAATACACAGGAGAAAATGCATATTGACAAGGGGAGTGTAGAGGTGGGCGGGGAGTGTAGAGGTGGGCGGGGAGTCTACTGACATCACAACTCCACCCACCGAGCTCCAGACAACAGACCCGCCCACAGAATCTGCAGTTTTTTGGGTCTCATAAGAGGGGAGACATTTGACAGGTAAAGATACACGCAGGACGTACACTGGCCGGGTTATTGCTATTTTATGCCCGGAAAAATATTGCCATGCGGTGGAAAAAGCCCACCCCCCCTTCATTGACACAATGGAAAAGTCTGGTCAATAATAACCTTCCTTTATATAAAGACACATACTTCAACAGAGGATGCCCGATGAAGTACGATAGAGTCTGGCGTACATGGTTGGAAGATGTGGAAACAGCTGTTTGAGACTTCAAATAATATGATGGGGGGGAACAGTGAGAATTTATTGGTTACGATTGGAGAGAGGACTTGACGTCTTAAGTGACCTCTAAATAAACACAACAAGAAGCGAGCCATAGGTTAACTCATCATAAGATAAATAACACAAATTATAATATCTTGTATTGCGATGTGTAGGAGATTCTGTATAAGCACCACAGACTTTTTTTTTTTTTTTTTTCTCTTTTAGTCGTTAAGTTGTATTTGTATTGTTTGTCTTGAACAAGCAATAAAAAGAATTAAAAAAAAAAAAAAAGATACACGCAGGAGGCATGTATATCCTTATAGATAACCACTATGGCAGTAGTTTAGAAAGGATGACATTGGGTTTACATCCACTTTAAGGTGAAAAACCATGAGGGTTTATAACCCCTTTAAGGGCAGGGACTGATGTGAATTTACAATACACAGTATATATGTAAAGCTCTGCGTAAATTGACAGTGCTATACAAGTACCTGAAATAAATATCAGGTCTATATTGCTGTAGGTGCCCCTGTTTAGCTCTAGGCTCAACATATATCATGGAAAATAAAATGTCAGTAAAGGTAAAAGGTGCCACTGGAAGGGATACAGAGGGTATTATGTACCAATGGGGTAACAGATGTCAAACATCAGGTTTCCTCTCATTTTGGTTAGATTTCCACCTACCTCCTGTCACATTTCTGGGGCAGGAAGCGAAAAGAGTTTTCCTGACAGGATCATAGACAACATTATAAACCTTTCACATACTAACCAAAGCTAAAAATTAGAAAAGTTTTTGCTGGAGACCTACTTCTACTTCAAACTTTGTTTTCATCTGTGGCTTAAAAGCAACGGAAAATTAAACTGGCAAGTTATTACGTGCCAATACAATACCTTGTCAGATGCTTTAATAAAAAGGCCTGTTTTTGTTCAGGGCTCTTTTGTACCCTAGAAGACAGATATACCGCATGATGCTTAGGCTGAGAGCACAATTCTCCAGCCCATCTCTAGGTGTCAGGAAAAGAGCAGGGGAAAGGCCTCTTCCACTAAGCCAATGTTCCAGACATACTACTTATTATAAACTATACATTTAAAATGCACATATACTCCTTCAAAAGAAAGTGGAAAAATGTCAAGCCTGACGGATAGCGATTACACAATATACACAGGTGCCAGTCTGATGGCCCATTACGGTGTGCTGCAGGGCTGCTGCCTCTCCAGAAATCCCCGACAATTAGGTGAGCCGCTGAGGAAGCAGACTGCTGCTACTTGGCGCAGCTATCTGACAGGAAGATATTTTGACAGCCATCTCTCTGCACCTCCACATTTCACTGCACATTTCAATTCAATACAGACCTATAACGCAACATTTACTCTGGAAGGTGAAAAAAAAAAAGCTGCATTTAGAGGAGTTCCATCTGAGCGCCAATAAGGACAGAACCAGAGAAAATTTACCCTGCTCTGCAGCACAATCCAACCCTTATACAGTCAAAGTGATTCGAATCTTGAATTATTAAAAATATTTTTAAAGGAAACCTATAGTATGAAGACTTCCATTGCAGACCCAATCCTTCTAAATATATTGACATATTGGTTGTAATGCTAATCTTATGGCACCGGTATTACTATGTTACTTTCTCAAAACAAGGACGCAGAGCTCTAACTTTCCTGATCTGCATTTTTATTGTTCCAAGTAATAAGGTCAAATATTGAAGCCAGACAGCCAGGAAAGCAGCATTTTCAGAAGTAAAAACAGCCTTTATATTTCTCTCAACACATATTTTCTTTCAAGTGACACTGTTGCTAAGATACAGTTCCTTGAAAAAGTATTCATACCCCTTGAAATGTTTCACATTTCTACAACTTAAATGTATTTTATTGGGATTTTATGTGATAGACCAATGCAAAGTGGCACATGATTGTGAAGCAAAAGGAAAATGATAAATGGTTTTCAATTTTTTTTTTACAAATAAATATCTTAAAAGTGTGGCGTGCATTTGTATTCAGCCCCCCCGAGTCAATACTTTGTAGAACCACCTTGAGCTGCAATTACAGCTGCGAGTCTTTTTGGGGATGTCTCTATCAGCTTTGCACATCTAGAGAGTAAAATTTTTGCCCATTCTTCATTGCAAAATAGCTCAAGCTCTATCAGACTGGATGGAGAGCGCCTGTGAACAGCAATTTTCAAGTCTTGCCACAGAGTCTCAATTGTATTTAGGTCTGGACTTTGACCGGGCCATTTTAACACATGAATATGCTTTGATCTAAACCATTCCATTGTAGCTCTGGCTGTATGTTTAGGGTAGTTGTCCTGCTGGAAGGCGAACCTCCTCCCTAGTCTTTTGCAGACTAACAGGTTTTTTCTAAGATTGCCCTGCATTTGGCTCCATCCATCTTCCCTGTCCCTGCTAAAGAAAAGCATCCCCCCACAACATGATGTTGCCACCACCATTTTTCACAGTGGGGATGGTGTGTTCAGGGTGATGTGCAGTGTAAGTTTTCCACCACACATAGTGTTTTGCTTTTAAGCCAAAAAGTTCAATTTTGGTCTCATCTGACCAGAGCACCTTCTGCCAAATGTTTACTGTGTCCCCCCATTGCCTCTCGCTAACTACAAACAGGACTTCTTATGGCTTTCTTTCAACAGTGGCTTTCTTCTTGCCACTCTTCTATAAAGCCCAGACTTGTGGAGTGAATGACTAATAGTTGTCCTGTGGACAGATTCTCCCACTTGAGCTGTGGATCTCTGCAGCTCCTCCAGAGTTACCATGAGTCTCTTGGCTGCTTCTCTGATTAATGTTCTCCTTGCCCGGCCTGTCAGTTTAGGTGGACGGCCATGTCTTGGTAGGTTTTCAGTTGTGCCATACTCTTTCCATTTTCGGATGATGGATTGAACAGTGCTCCACGACATGTTCAAAGCTTGGGATTTTTTTTTATCACCTAACTATGCTTTAAACTTCTCCACAACTTTATCCCTGTCCGGTTTGTTCCTTGGCCTTCATAGTGCGGTTTGTTCACTAAGGTTCTCTAACAAGCCTCTGAGGGCTTTACAGAACAGCTGTATTTATACTGAGATTAAATTATACACAGGTGGACTATTTACTAATTAGGTTACTTCTGAAGGCAATTGGTTCCACTAGCTTTTAGTTAGGGGTATCACAGTAAAGGGGCTAACGCCACACTTTTTAGATATTTGTAAAAAATTGTGAAAACTATTTATCATTTTCCATCTACTTCACAATTATGTGCCACTTTGTATTGGTCTAGCACATAAAATCCCAATAAAAGACATTTACATTTTTGATTGTAACATGACAAAATGTGGAAAGTGGTATATTTACTTTTTCAAGGCACTGTAACACACTAGGAAAAACACCCTGTCAAAAAAGATTACCAACACTTTCTGGCAAGTAGAGTGTTGATTGGTTGCTCGTGTTCAAGAGTTATGGGCACTACTGCTGACACATACGAGTGTGTTGGATATGTGGTCCACTGCTGGGCACCGCCAGCTGCTATGCCACTACAGGACATAGTAGCGATTTAGCAGGCCGTGGGAGAAAAGCACAATGCCCAGTGATGAATGCACTATCCAACACACCAGATAACAGAAGCTCTTGAACAGATCAAATATTCAACACGCTGCCTGCTGAAAAGAGAAGTATAACCATAATTTTTACAGGGTACACTCACATCTCAAGCTTTTCATTTTCAAGTGAGTGGATGGTGATGGTGGTAGCCTGGTGGACAAATAATGGGCTGATTATGGTACTGCAGGACTATGCTGGCGGCCTTCATGGCCATGGCTTACAGTAAGCCAAATTGTTAGGAAATTTTCCCCTATTTCCAACAGATTTCCGATAGGGGATAACAGAATACTAAATCAAAGCCTTCCAAAGGTTTTGGCACAGGTAATACAGTATGGATGCTCAAAGCAAGCATCTAATGAAGGATATCTGGGGTTTGTAATCACATGGTACTCTACAGCCTTACTCAAACTCACAGCAAGTCTTGGACCCAATGTAAGTTCATTATAAAGATGAGCAGCGCTAGGGATCCATGTCATGCCCCAGAATCAGATGGTAAACATCCAGCAGAGCTGTAAATATCTGCATGTCATTCCCTATACTCACGCCTTGAGTTTATGTGTGAAACATGCTCAGAGAGCGTATGTTGGTATAAATGCAGTGCCAACATTATAGACAGAAACTAACATCAACAGTTCTCTGCTTAGAAAAGTTTAAAAAAAAATGACTCTATAAATGAATTGTAAATATCATGTTTTAAAAACCATGGTATTGTGGGAGGACTTTGACTTATGGGATCAGTGGTTATAAGCTTTCAGAAGTACACTTAGCAAAAGAATATATGACAAACGATGACAACCACACGGCAGCCATCCCTTACTTCCCATGTTTACTGGGGGGTGAAAAATTCTAGTATTTTCTGACATGCCGTTTATCGAAGATCTTAAATGGTACTGTTAAAAAAGTGACAAATGTGCCCATTTTCTTTTTAACCGGATGAAGTGCAGGTTCACATGACCTCCTAACAAAAAGCTGAGGATATGCTATGATATACAGAAGATAGAGCATGTGTCAGCGTTTTGTAAGCAATAGTAACATCTGCACCATATCTCTTTTTTTATTACCAAAATTTTATAGTCACTTTAAAATGCTCTTATCAGTCTGACTTAGTGCTGTAAAACAGAGGAAGGGAGGGGGCACTCTGGGGTTTGTCATGACAGGGCTACTTGAAGATGTCAGAAGGTGAAAAGTGTGCATCACTGGCAGATGTGCCCTCAGAATGCTGAAAGTTCAATATATCTGTAAGCATACTAAAACACCATATAAATATGGGAATAGAATAATAATAATGTTCAGATCAGCTGCAAGTGTATACGGAGACATTCTCTTCTTCCCCGTACTCTTCTAGAGAGGGTTAAAAAAAACACATGCCAAGTGCCCAGGAACTTCCAGGAATGGCACCAGTATAACCTTGTATTTCCATCTATGAGTCCAGTGTTGAGTGACCCTTCATTCCTGCCCCTCTGATACTTGTACAAGAAATGGGTGACATGTAGGTCACTCTGATCCTACTATGATACTCCTAAGAATTAGTTTTTGCTTTGTCAATGTCTCTGTTTTATAGATTTCCAGTCACTTCCTATTTTTGAAATTAAGTGAAATCTCCCCAATAGGGACATACAGTGCCTTGAAAACGTATTCATACCCCTTGAAATTTTCCACATTTTGTCATGTTACAACCAAAAATGTAAATGTATTTTATTGGGATTTTATGTGCACTAAGTGGCACATAATTGTGAAATGGAAGGAAAATGATGAATGGTTTTCAAACTTTTTTACAAAAAAATATGTGAAAAGTGTGGTGTGCATGTGTATTCAGCCCCCTTTACTCTGATACCCCTAACTAAAATCTAGTGGAGCCAATTGCTTTCAGAAGTCACCTAATTAGCAAATAGAGTCCACCTGTGTGTAATTTAATTTCAGGATAAATACAGCTGTTCTGTGAAGCCCTCAGAGGTTTGTTAGAGAACTTTAGTGAACAAACAGCATCATGAAGGCCAAAGAACACACCAGACAGGTCAGGGTTAAATTTGTGGAGAAGTTTAAAGCAGGGTTAGGTTATAAAAAAAAAACCCAAGCTTTTTTAAATCTCAAGGAGCACTGTTCAATCCATCATCCGAAAATGGAAAGAGTATGACACAACTGCAAACCTACCAAGACATGGCCGTCCACCTAAACTGACAGGCCGAGCAAGGAGAACATTAATCAGAGAAGCGGCCAAGAGACCCATGGTAACTCTGGAGGAGCTGCAGAGATCCACAGCTCTGATGGCAGAATCTGTCCACAGGACAACTATTAGTCGTACACTCCACAAATCTGGCCTTTATGGAAGAGTGGCAAGAAGAAAGCCATTGTTGAAAGAAAGCCATAAGAAGTCCCGTTTGCAGTTTGAAGCCATGTGGGGGGACACAAACATGTGGCAAAAGGTGCTCTGGTCAGATGAGACCAATATGAACTTTTTGGCCTAAAAGCAAAACACTATGTGTGGCGGAAAACTTACACTGCACATCACCCTGAACACACCATCCCCACTATGAAAAATGGTGGTGGCAACATCATGTGGGGATGCTTTACTTTAGCAGGGACAAGGAAGCTGGTCAGAGTTGATGGGGAGATGGATGGAGCCAAACACAAGGCAATCTTAGGAGAAAACCTGTTAAGAGTCTGCAAAAGACTTGACTAGGTCAGAGGTTCACTTTCCAGCAGGACAACGACCCTAAACATACAGCCAGAGTTACAATGGAATGGTTTAGATCAAAGCATATTCATGTGTTAGAATAGCCCAGTCAAAGTCCAGACCTAAATTCAATTGAGAATCTGTGGGAAGACTTGAAAATTGCTGTTCACAGACGCTCTCCATCCAATCCGACAGAGCTTGAGCTATTTTGCAAAGAAGAATGGGCAAAAATGTCACTCTCTAGATGTTCAAAGCTGGTAGAGACATCCCCAAAAGGACTTGCAGCTGTAATTGCAGAGAAAGGTGGTTCTACAAAGTATTGACTCAGGGGGGCTGAATACAAATGCACGCCACACTTTTCACATATTTGTAAAAAAAATTTGAAAACCATTTATCATTTTCCTTCCACTTCACAATTATGTGCCACTTTGTGTTGGTGATAATTAGCAAATTGATTATCAGCACAGACCCCTCAGATGTGCAAATAAGCTACCAATCAGTGCCCAGCATTCCCCCAATAAAAAAGCCTTCAAGTGCCCACCAGTGCCAATCAGTGCCCAGCAGTAACACCTGTCAGTAACACATCAGTACCTCATCAGTGCTGCCCATCAGTGCCACCTGTCAGTGCCAATCAGTACCACCTATCAGTGCTGCCTGTCAGTGCCCATCACAGCTGCCTGTCAGTGCCACCCGTCAGTGCTGCATATCAGTGCCGCCTATTGGTGCCCATCAGTGCTGCATATCAGTGCCGCCTATCAATGCCCATCAATTCTACAGATCAGTGCCTCCTCAGCAGTGCCCCCTCAGCAGTGCCCATCAGTGTCTCCTCATCAGTGCCACCTCATTAGTTCCCGTCAGTGAAGGGGAAAACAAAATGTTATGACAAACTAAAAAAAAAAACTTTTTTTTTCCCAAAATTTTGGTCTTTTTTAGTTTATCAAAAAATAAAAACCCCAGAGGTGATCAAATACCACCAAAGGAAAGCTCTATTTGTTGGTTAGTAAATAACAATTTTGTTTGGGTACAGTGTTACATGACCGCGCAATTGTCAAAGTGTGACAGCGCTGAAAGCTGAAAATTGTCCTGAGCAGGAAGGGGCGAAAGTGCCCGGTATTGAAATGGTTAAAAGGAGCCACAGTCTAAAAAGAACTAAAAAATGATAATCAAAACTATTTCTAAGAGTTTTTTTTTTTTTTTCTGGCAGCAGTCTATTCTTTCTTCCAAAGCAATAACTGAAGCTCATGCACTCCCATCAATGAAACTCAGTGCAGAGTCAATGTGTGAGATATTAAGTGTTTAAAGAAAATATTTTGGCCAGGAGAATTAAATATTTGCTTTCCTCTAAAAATATTATGATCTTGTAGACTTTATAAATACACTAAAAAAGTGCCCCACAGTTCCCCTTCCCTGGTGTAAAGGGTCCAGATGGTGACAGAAGAAAGATGACACCATTCTATTCTCTGCTGAGGACCTGGAGGGTCATCAAGTGTCTTGGTTTCATGCAGGCTTTGGAAAATAAAACACAGAAGTACACAGCTCAATCGAAGTACGTAGAGAAGCTCTTGCACTAAAATACAAGCAACAGTATACTAAACTTGGAGTCATGATCAAAAACCCAATCTGAAGAATTTAGGATTTAACACTTAAATCTGGCTTCATCTAGATATGGATGTTCCCAAAGTTTTAACCCATCTGTTTTTAAAAAACGACTAAACAGAGGGCACATTTTAAGGGTTTTGCAACAGACATTATTTGTTTTCTTTGTTTTTTTTATAATTACCCTTCATAGTTCAGGCAAGGTCTTCCATGGCCTCTGGCAAGGTTAAGTTTTTAATTCTGGCTGGAGTGATTAGCATAAGCCATCTATGCAGCATTGATCGCAATGATTAGGTCTTAAAAAACTACATTCATTTACTTCATTATGCCACTTATCCTAAATGAATACCCCAAAATAATAAACGATTACATGCATAGGATGGGGGGACTGGATAATAAGGTTAATGTCGCTCCTGCTGTCACTAAAGCCACATTAGCAATCTCTTTTCAGCTTGACACAAATTAATGATTTTAATTCGAGACACTTGTCACAGGGCTTACTAGCCTTTCTTCTAATTAAAATGGATGAAGCGCTGTGATCAAGAAACCATACAGTTAATTTTTTTTTCTCCTTCCTGTACTTGCTACATTCCTATTCATTAAAAAACAGCTTACAGCACCCTAACACAGGACAGGGTGAGGAGATGTGCAGTGCCGGCTGACATATGGGGGAAGTCGTCTTTCCCCCAGGGGTATTGTACAATAGAGGCTCCTGGGAATGTTCAGCGCTAGATTGGTTTAATTACTGCATTGTACAAATGGATTCATTACAACACACTGTGATTAGGAATTGGCCTCTTCCCTTTTGAATGCCAGAGGCCAAGAAGACTTAACAGAGATGCACAACACACCCCTTTAATAAGTACTGTACATCTCACTTCATCATGTACGGGAGCCTCAACAGCCTGACACTGTGCAATGAGACACAAAGTAAATGTGAGGGCAAACGATAAATCACTAATTGTTGCATGGTTATAATTGGGACGAATATAAAAATTGTTGGAAAGGCAAAGTGTGATGTCTGGGTTGATCAAAGGGCCCAACAGAACCAACAATGTTTCCACACTTATTTTGGAATGTGCAGAGTAGATTTCTCCCATAAAAGGTGTGTGTGTAGACCCCTCACATTTTTGTAAATATTTTCTTCTATCTTTTCATGTGACAACACTGAAGAAATTACACTTTGCTACAATGTAAAGTAGCGATCGTACAGCTTGTATAACAGTGTACATTTGCTGTCCCCTCAAAATAACACACAGCCATTAATGTCTAAACCGCTGGCAACAAAAGTGAGTACACCACTAAGTGAAAATGTCCAAATTGGGCCCAATTAGCCATTTTCCCTTCACGGTGTCATGTGACTCTTTAGTTTTACAAGGTCTCAGGTGTGAATGGGGAGCAGGTGTGTTAAATTTGGTGTTATCGCTCTCACTCTCTCATACTGGTCACTGGAAGTTCAACATGGCACCTCATGGCAAAGAACTCTGAGGATCTGAAAAAAAAGAATTATTGCTCTACATAAAGATGGCCTAGGCTATAAGATGATTGCTAAGACCCTAACACTGAGTTTCAGCACAGTGGCCAAGACCATACAGCGGTTTAACAGGACAGGTTCCACTCAGAACAGACCTCGCCATGGTCGACCAAAGAAGTTGAGTGCAGGTGCTCAGCATCATATCCAGATGTTGTCTTTGGGAAATAGACATATGAGTGCTGTCAGCATTGCTTCAGAGGTTGAAGGGGTGGGGGGGTCAGCCTGTCAGTGCTCAGACCATATGCCGCACACTGCATTAAATTGGCCTACATGGCTCTCCTCCCAGAAGGAAGCCTCTTCTAAAGATGATGCACAAGAAAGCCCGCAAACAGTTTGCTGAAGACAAGCAGACTAAGGACACAGATTATTGGAACCATGCCCTGTGGTCTGATGAGACCAAGATAAACTTATTTGGTTCAGATGGTGTCAAGCGTGTGTCGCAGCAACCAGATGAGGAGTACAAAGACAAGTGCATCTTGTCTAGAGTAAAGGATAGTGGTGGGAGTGTCATGTTCTGGGGCTGCATGTGTGCTGTCGGCACTGGGGAGCTACAGTTCATTGAGGGAACCATGAATGCCAACATGTACTGTGACATACTGAAGCAGACCATGATCCCCTCCATTTGGAGACTGGACCCCTAACACACCTGCAAGACGACCACTGCCTTGCTAAAAAAGCTGAAGGTAAAAGTGATGGACTGGCCAAGCATGTCTCCAGACCTAAACCCTATTGAGCATCTGTGGGGCATACTCAAATGGAGGGTGGAGGAGCGCAAGGTCTCTAACATTCACAAACTCTGTGATATCATCATGGAGGAGTGGAAGAGTGACAACCTGTGAAGCTCTGGTGAACTCCATGCCAAAGAGGGTTAAGGCAATGCTGGAAAATAATGGTGGCCACACAAAATATTGACACTTTGGGACCAATTTGGACATTTTCACTTAGGGGTGTACTCACTTTTGTTGCCAGCGGTTTAGACATTAATGGCTGTGTGTTGAGTTATTTTGAGGGGACAGCAAATTTACACTGTTATACAAGCTGTACACTCACTACTGTACATTGTAGCAAAGTGTCATTTCTTCAGTGATGTCACATGAAAAGATAGAATACAATATTTACAAAAATGTGAGGGGTCTACTCACTTTTGTGAGATACTATATATATATATATATATATATATATATATTTATATATATACACACACACACACATATACATATACACAATATTACCAAAAGTATTGTGACGCCTGCCTTTACACCCACATGAACTTTAATAGCATCCCAGTCTTAGTCCGTAGGGTTCAATATTAAGTTGGCCCACCCTTTGCAGCTATAACAGTTTCACCTCTACTGGGAAGGCTGTCTACAAGGTTTAGGAGTATGTCTATGGGAATGTTTGACTATTCTTCCAGAAGTGTATTTGTGAGGTTAGGCGCTGATGTTGAAGAGAAGGCCTGGCTCTCGCTCTGCGCTCTAATTCATTTCAAAGGTATTCTATCAGGTTAAGGTCAGGACTCGGTGCAGGCCAGTCAAGTTCCTCCACCCCAAACTCACTCATCTATGTCTTTATGGACCGTGCTTTGTCCACTGGGCCAAATCATTTCGTGGAAGGGGGATTATGGTGTAGAGTTGTTTTTCAGGGGTTGGGCTTGACCCCTTTGTTCCAGTGATGAGAACTTCAGCATACCAAGACATTTTGGACAATTTCATGCTCCCAACTTTGTGGGAACAGTTTGGGGATGGCCCCTTCCTGTGCCAACATGACTACGCACCAGTGCATAAAGGTCGATAAAGACATGGATGAGCGAGTTTGGGGTGGAGGAACTTGACTGACCTGCAGGCGTCCCAATACTTTTGTATATATATATATATATATATATATATATATATATATATATATATATATATATATATATATATATATATAAATATATAAAACTGGAAAATTCAAAAATCTACAAAATTGATTCAGTCCATGTTCCACAAAAGTTTTGTTGATCTGACAAAAGAAACCAAACTCCTGGACAAAACCCACCAAAACATGGGAAGAGCAAGCAAACTCCAAGCAAAAAGTTACCCTAGCAAAACCTAAAATTATCTAGGCGAAAATGCTAAATCCTTATCACCATGCCTCCCTGTATCCTATATTAGAGGATTACTTGCATTTTGGAGAAGAAAAATATAATCAATTGTTAAAGCATTTGTAAAGGAAATTTTTAATTGATTTTTTTTTAATACAAACAGGTCTTACTTACCTGCTCTGTGCAATGGTTTTGATCCTGATCCTCCTATTTTTGGGTACCCCTTCGATGCTCTGGTCCCCTACCCCTTGGCGAGTGCCCCATAGCAAGCCGCTTTCTATGGGGCCACTCCCAAGCCAGGTCTCTGTGTAAATAAGACAACACAGGGAGCATGGATCAGCCCCACCTCACTGGCTGAGATTGACAGCAGTGGGAGCCAATGGCTCCTGCTGCTGCATTTCAGCCAATGAGGAAGGAGAGACCCGGGAGAGCTTTGGCACTCGTGCACATAGCTCGAACAAGATCAGGCTTCAGAAAATATTGGGAGAGGGCTGTGGGGAGAGCTGCACATTGAAAGTTTATATCTTCATACATAAAACGCATGAAGGTAAAAAAACCCTTCAGCATTTACAAGCACTTCTCTCAACTAGTGTCAATACCCAAATTTGACTGTTTCACACTGTTTAAATCTCGGCCGGTTCAGCAGATTTGACCTATTAATGGGCAGGCTGAATCTACCAAGTTGATCGATCTGCTGGATTCTCTTGCAATTATCGCTAGCGGCTGCTATAGCCACTACCAATCACCATCTTCTCCCGGCCAGGAGAAGACAATTGCTCGGCAGAAGGGATTCCCCATGTCAACACTGTCTGTGTTGACGGCAAAATCGTGAAAATTTCTTTCCTGCAACCAGGAAAGAAATTCACAGTGCACGGCCAGCCTAAGCCTCTGGCAGTCTTTGCACAGCAAAGCTCAGACTGGGAGCCAATTATGTGTGCATGCAAAATTTACCGACAAGGATCATTCTGATAGGAGGAGAATGCTGAGACATGACTTTATCAATATGTTCCTGCTCTTTTACTATTCATTCAGCAAGCTGTGGGTGCTGGGAAGACACTAGCATATTCCTTTTAATATCTATAGCCGTATAAGAAAAAGTGGTGTAAACCTCTTGGCAGGTAAGACAGGCAGATATAAAAGACGCAAACTAATGTAGCTCTGTATATATAAAATATATATACTTTTTTGTTTTTTAACCATGTTTTTCCATGTGGAGCAGAGCTCAGACTGGGATATCCGTCGTAGTGCGCAAAAACAAAAACACCTAAGTGTACAAAATCAAAGTGCATGTGCAGACAAAAAAAAAGAAAAAAAAAGAAAAAGAAAAAAAGAAGAGCACCTAAGGGTGTATCGTTTACCCAACCCCAAAGGAGTAGGACCTTACCCTGACCTCCAGGGGTGCAAGGCTTCTGACAGGGGCAAGGCTCCACCATGACCCACCTGCTGGACCCCTCTCCTCATGGCCAACTGAAGCCGATTAACGACCCCCCAGGTTCAGGGGAGAAAGGAACTTAATGGCCACACATCCTAACCCTAGCCTTAAGTGTAGGCCTTAGGACCCACACCCTGCATCCAAGTGAAAGAAACAAACAAAAGTGCAAAGTGAAAAAACAGTGGAGAAAAATAAAAATAAATAAATAGTGCAGGTGCACTGGCTAGGCCTTGCAGACTGGTAACAAAAATTGCCCCATACTTAGCCCATATGGGCACTGCGCAACTAAATAGCATCATAAAAAGTACCATAATATACCAGCAGGGATACTATACAGCCAACCATTCCTGCCAGAATGACAGTGGAGCACCCCTACTGGAAACTGATAAGAACAGATACTTCACTTTATCTTAGCCAAAAGGGGGAGAAGGAGAAGCAGCACAAGGAGAGCCGGTAAGTTGTACTACAGTGCTCATGTGCTAACACTGAACATGCGGATAGGAAGGTAGATCAGGGTTACAGAAAGATGAGCTCATTAATCTGCTGTTTCTCCTTTCACTGTCCAGTCACAGGATGGGGAAAGGACAATACTTGTAAATGTTACCCAACTGCAGCAGAGAAAAATCAAGTTTCCTGTTTGCCAGAAAGATTAGTGCTGAACGGTCGAGCAGTGTAAATCATATCAATGCATTGACAGAAATACAAATCCATAGACAGTTAAAAAAGCTCTATTATGTATTCATCTGCATATTTAGTGGTTTGCATAGACCTCAGCTTTTAACTTTTTTGCATGTACCAGAGAGAAATTCACTAGAGACGTGAACTCTATTCACTGTTACACTTATTCATCAGCTAGATGTAGAAGTCAGGAATGTTCCCAGCAAGTGAAACTTTCACAAGTTTATTCATAATAAGCATTTCAAAGGGAATTCAGAAGGCAAAAAAGATGATAAGACAAGTTGCAAGGTGGATAAAAGGCGTTATTATAGTCACAGAACTGGTGATGGGATCGTTATGAGAATTAAGGCACCTCTGATAGCTTTTCAGTCATGATGAAAGTAGGGCAGATCAAGTTGCTCGTATGGTTTAATGTTCACAAAAATGGGCCGCCAAAATGGGTGAAGTGGCTTTAACCTACTATCAGGTTCTGTCTTTTTGCTGGGATTGGAGACAGCCTTCTGAACCATCTGTTCATACTTGAAATATGAAAGACGAGACTTCTAGAAAGTGCGCACCTATACCAGGAAACATACATGTCATCTGAATTCAATAATGTCTGAGACAAAATGGGACACAATAGAAAGTGCAGTAATGCTTGATGTGCTGAACTCCAAAGTTCTGAGTCAACATTGACAGAACTGCTGAACCCTCAGATGAGCTCAGGCGGCATGCATTTAGTAAGAACATTATATTGTAGCTGCTACGGGAATTCATCCCAACGTTCTGAGCCAACCAACAATAAACCTAACAACAGAGAGGTCACTTTTGGATTAGGGCATTTTAATAAAGCAAACAGACTTTTGTTCTGTGCTTTATGGAACTTCCTGAGGTAAGGTATGGAATGAAGGATGGGTAGAAACAGATAATCTAAATACAATGGACTCAATTCACAAAGATTTACACAAGGATAAGACAATCCCAGTGGACCCTGGACTTTTAGAGATACAGTATAAACAAAGCCTAATATACCCTTTTTAAATATCATTGATGATGACTGAACAGCTAGCAGACCTGGTTTCCCAGATAGTTATAACATGCCAAACTCACCACCTAAAGCTTGTGAGAATCAAAATCCTCACTAAATTCACCCATAGTCTGAGAAGGGAAGAACACTATGACCGAGGATGGACCGATAACTCACTGCACTCACAAATACATTAAATCACATGTGGTGGAGACAGACTGGGAACAATTTGCCTGAAAAGACAAGCTTCTGCCACCTGCCCATTGGCAGTTTGCCTCTTATAGGCCTACATCCAACATCCTGGTGCTGCTTGTTTTTGAAGCAGGAACTGAGTGATTTCTAACAGTTAGAGTAAGTACTTGTGTCTTGAAAGAAATATGGGGCTTCCATTGCTAGCTGCAGGCTTTAGAACCAATACACAGACCTACCACCATTATCGGCCTCATAGTGGCTTATTAGTTAGCTCTCCTGCTTTGCAACACTAGGGTCCTTGGTTTGAATCCTGACCAGGACCACCTGTGTATGTTTTCCCTTTGCTTACATTGGTTTCATGCGTGTACTCTGATTTTCTCCCACACGCCAAAGACCTGCCGGTTGGTTCATCTGTATTTATGCATGCATGTGAGGTAGGTATCAGAGATGTAGGCTCCTTCCTTGAGGACAGGGACTGATATAAAAATACAATATGAAAATGGTGCACACGCTGTGGGCACATTAAAAATACATGTAATAATACATTAAATAAAAAATAAATTTTGCAACAGAACACAAAATTTCTTATTTCTATCCTTATTCCAGGCTATTGACAAAGTGGTTGTAAAGGCAGAAGGTTTTTTAATCCTAATCTATGCATGTATTCTATGCATTTAGATAAAAAAAAAACCCTTCTGTGTGCAGCAGTTTCCTCAGCCCCCCTAATACTTACCTGAGCCCCATCTCTATCCAGCGATGTACACAAGTGCCTCGGCCGTCCAGGAATCACTCCTGATTGGCTGAGACACAGAAGCAGTTAGCCAACGAGGAGAGAGAGGGGGTGGGGCCTAACCATGGCTTTGTGCCTGAATGGGGACACAGAGCTGTGGCTCGGCTCGGGTGCCCTAATAGCACACCGCTTGCTGTTGGGGCACTCAACAGGAGGGAGGGGCCTGGAGCGCCGACGAGGGACCCAAGAGGAGGAGGATCAGGGCTGCTCTGTGCAAAACCATTACACAGAGCAGGCAAGTATAACATGTATGCTATTTTTAAAGAAAAAAACAAAAAAACATTACTTTATTATCACTTTAAGCTGGCCATACATTATACAATTTTCTTGTTCGATTTTCATTTACCTTTAACTATGAATTCAAAGGGCCAGCCTGATTGCAAATAAATTTAAAGTGTTTAGGCTTGACCTCATATTATTTGGTTTTGATAAATATAAAAGGTAAATTGTACAAGAAAATGGTACAATGTATGGCCAAAATTTCCCTTATTTGCTCTCCTTAGGTATGTTAAATATATAATTGAAAAGTGTAAATCATGAGCTCCTAATTTCCTTTACATTCTACTGCACTGAAAATTTCAAGCAGTATTATCAGTCCTAACTAGTTGTTCTCGTAAACAGGACACAACACTTCTATGTTATAGAGAAGAGGCGAGAGGGAAAGTCTTCTGTAGTTTTGTCCTAGGGTGACAAAACTGCCTCTGCACAGATAAAGTACACGGAGTAAATATTGTCTTGTGGCAGGAAGTGTGTTACTGGCAAGATCACCAGAAAAAAACAAAGGAAGACAAATGAAAAAAACAAAAAAAAGAAAAACTAATGCTGCCACCAAGGATTGATGAACTGAAGTACAGTACATTTTTTTGTTCTTGCAACTGCCTCACTAATAAAAAAGTAAGGAAACCATTTGGCAAAAAGATAGTTAACAGTAGCTCTCCCACCACCTGTGCTGATGTGTTAAAGAGAAAACACAACACTCTTCAGAATCTGACCCTGCAGGAGTGTCAATTTCCACTGCAGCAGGGCACCAGGAATTTGACACCAATGGGGGAGACACTGCATGCCTGAAGTGGTGTCATCTGCCTGGCTGTGCTATCTGGCAGAGCACATGTTACACCAGTTTTTAAGGTGGAACATGTAACATATTTCCCCTCTTGCAGCATCACCCTTATCCGCTGCATCTAGTGACAGCAAATGGGGTATCTTCTCCAGGCATTCGCTGTCACTATTAAAAAAAAAAGAAAAACAAACGTTTCCGTACAGGGCTCCACTCGCCCACGTCATTCATTCACAGGGTGCTGTGAATGGGAAACTACAGGTACTGACAGCCTTTGCGGCTGTCGGCTTGTAGTTTTTTCAATAAACTACCAGGGTGCTGTTGAGCGCTCTAGGCAGTTCATGGTCTTTTCCTGTCAGTGGGTAACTGCCTGCTCCTACGATACGCTGACAAGTGTGCAGGAAACCTCCATGGCACCCGCGATCTGCTGATTATGGATGCAATACTTTTCAGGCTCCTAGTAAAAGAATAAATAAATAAGCACATTATTTTTACTGCAAAATTAAGTGCATTTATTTATTTATTTTAAAAGGTGAACTTATCCTGTAATCTCAGGAATGGATAGACAAACACCAACACTTTGGTAGGTAAAACCCCCTTCTGCATATAGGCACTTCATATATTTAGCACGTTTCCTGCAGTTCAGCTTCTGGTCTGGTTGAAGCAAAACGGCAGCAAAAATAGTAAGGTGGTTAGATAACAGCTGATAATAACAAAATATTTCCCTTTTTTTTTTTTGCATTGTTAGACAAAAGAATTCTTCAGGCTGGAATGGAAAAGTAATTTTTAATAACATTAAATTACAAAATGGCTTGAGAAGCAGATTTCATTGAAAGTGCTGAGGAATTCAGAGTACATACCATGCTGCAGAAAGTCTAGATGACTTTAAATAATAAATATGTACATATGAAAAAAAGCCATATTATTCAATCAATGCTACAAAGTACTATCATTAATATGTTTGTCTCACCCTCGATCAATATGGGCAAATACTATGGGCGTTTAAGCAGAACATGGTTGTAAGCATATTATTATTAGAAAGATGAGGTTGGGTATTTTCTGTATAAAAATTGTAGGCTTAATTGATTTTTATTTTTAATGGACCATTTGCTTGTTCTTCAGCCCCCACAGGACTTTTGTTTGATGCTTTCTGCACACTGTAAATTCATTATTGCCAAGCGATTTCCCAGAAGTATTACATCATTAAAGAAAGAATGGAAATATGTATTAAATGGATGGTCCTAAATGAACTTAGTTATTGCAAAAAGGCAAGTTATCTATGGACAATAAATGGCTTTTTTCTGCTCACGTAGTAGATGAAGGAATTAGACTAAGGTATCTACATACAGGGGACCAAACAGCTCTTTCCTTTACAATTAAAATCAAATTAAATACAACTTTACTTTGGCATCTAAATGCTCCGGATGCAGCACAAGGCTTTCCCGGCTGATTAAATAGGAACAGAGGTGGCTTTATTAACACTTCCAGAATTCAATGCACTTCGGCCGCACGTCGCCGGATTCTGTTAACACAAAAAAAAACGCTTATTGTATGTGGCCGTTAAACCGTGCTAGACATCAGCGGGTCAGCTCCTGACTTGCAGCACTGGTATCCTGACTGCTGTTCTCACCTGGGATACATAGTGTGCATATGCTTCCTCAGTTTCCAGCTTCTTTGCAAAATTAAAGAAAATACCATTTACATTTAAACTGACTACATTCTTGTTATTACTATACAGGATTTATATAGCACCAACAGTTTGAGCAGCGCTTATATTATTATTATACAGGATTTATATAGCGCCAACAGTTTGCGCAACGATTTAAAACATGAGGGCAGACAGTACAATTACAATACAAATCAATACAGGAGGGATCAGAGGGCCCTGCTCGTTAGAGCTTACAATCTAGAAGGGAGGGTCAAGTGGAAACAAAAAGGTAATAACTGTGGGGGATGAGCTGATGAAGAAAATGAAAATACAGTTGTTACGTGTGGGTAGGGTAAGCTTTTCTGAAGAGAAGGGTTTTCAGGGATCGTCTAAAAGCTAATAAAGTAGGGGATAAGCGGACAGATTGGGGTAGGGCATTCCATATGATTGGAGAGGCTTTGGAAAAGTCCTGGAGGCGAGCATGGGAGGAGGTGAGGAGGGAGCTAGAGAGCAGGAGGTCTTAAGAGGAACGAAGAGAACAAGTAGGTTGGTATTTAGAGACTAGGCTAGTGATGTAGCTCGGGGCGAAATTGTGGATGGCTTTGTACGTAGTTGTTAGTATTTTGAATTTAATTCTTTGGCCGAGCGGAAGCCAGTGGAGGGATTGACAGAGAGTAGTAGCAGACACAGAGCGATTGGTAAGATGGATGAGTCTGGCAGCAGCATTCATGATGGATTGAAGAGGTGATAGACTATGTAGAGGTAAGCTAATGAGAAGGGAGTTGCAGTAGTTGAGGCGAGAGATGACCAGCGAGTGAATTAAGAGCTTTGTTGTGTCATTGGTTAGAAAGGGGCGTATTTTGGAGATGTTGCGGAGGTTGAGGTGGCAGGATTTGGACAGTGATTGGACGTGTTGCTTAAAAGAGTTCAGAGTCCAGGACTACACCTAGAACCTTGGCATGTGGGGATGGGCTTATAGTTGTGCCATCGATTTTGACAGGGAAATCAGGGGAAGAGGCATATGGGGGAGGAAAAATTATAAGTTCGGTTTAGGATAGATTGAGTTTGAGGAAGTGAGGTGACATCCAGACTGATATATCTGATAGTAAATTAGTGATATGTGAGGAGACAGAGGGAGCGCGCTGAGGGGTAGAGAAATAGATTTGGGTGTCGTCAGTGTAGAGGTGGTATTGGAAGCCATGGGAGGCTATCAGTTGACCCAGGGAGGAGGTGTAGATTGAAAATAGGACAGGTCCAAGAACAAAACCTTGGGGGACTGAGAAAGGAAGGGGAGAGGAGGAACTAGAGTTGTAAGAAACGCTAAAGGTGCGGTTGGGTAGAGTCACGGAGACCAAAGGCATGGAGTTTTTTGAGGAGGAGGGAGTGGTCATCTGTATGAAAGGCAGCAGAGAGGTCCAGGAGTAGGAGTACATAATAGTGTCGATCGGTTTTGGCCGTTGGTAGATAGTTTGTTAGTTTTAGGAGAGCAGTATCTGTGGAGTGTTGAGGACAAAATCCAGACTGAAGGGGATCAAGAAGGCTATTATCAGTGAGGTAGACGCTCAGTCGGTTCTAGACCAGACGTTCGAAGAGAGTTTGGATAAGAAGGGGAGCAAGGAGATGGGGTGTAGGTTGTTAAGATTGGATGGGTCCAGTGAGGGCTTTTTAAGTATGGGTCTGACAAGTGCATGTTTTAAATAGTTGGGGAAGATGCCAGAAGAGAGGGAAAAATTGAAGATGTGGGTTAGAGAGTGTAGCATAGAGCCAGAGGGTGAACGTAGCATTTGTGAGGGAACAGGATCCAGAGGGCAGGTGGTAAGGTGCACATTTCCAAGTAGTTTAGCAACCTCGTCTATAGTGGTGGGGTTGAAGGAGGGAAGTAATGATTTATTCTACCTTAGATTGTAAGCTCCTTGAGGGTAGGGACTGATGTGAATGTACAATGTATATGTAAAGCGCTGCGTAAATTGACGGCGCTATATAAGTACCTGAAATAAATAAATAAATAATAAATTCTATAAAGGAAGACAGTACAATTACAATACAAGAGTGTTAGGAGGGCTATACCCCTGATAGTTTACTACATAAATTAAACCAGATAAAAATAAGAAAGTAAAATATGCAAAAATGTCATGTACTGAGAGAAATGCATTTTACGGTCAAAAATCCTATTTTCTCATACATTCATTGACAGACACAGCGTTTCCTTATTCAGAACCATAGGGATAGCCCAAAGCAGTGCCAAACATGAGGGGTGGGGAAGCCAACAAAAAAAACAGGCCAACCAGACAATCTGGAGCTCAATGAGAATAACTGGAGCCCAATCTGAACAGAAAGAAAACCCCTTCATGGAGGGAAAAACCCTCTAGATCCCAGCCTGCAGAACCATGCGGCCAAAAGAGGCATCTGCAGATGCCAGTGCATCCACTTTGTAAAATTTTGTTAAAGTGTGCACCGACGACCAGGTGGCCGCCTTGCACACTTGCGGCACTAACGCCTGATGACAGAAGGCCCAGGAGGCATTCAGCGCCCAAGTAGAGTGCGCCTTCACCGGGAAGGGTGGAACCCGACCCCTGACAGAATAGGCCTCAGTCACTGTCTGTCTGATCCACCTAGAAATGATCGCCGAGGAAGCAGACAGCCCCATCTTTGACCCGTCTGCGATCACGAACACCCTGATCGCCCGAACCACATCCAAGGTGTGTAAGGCAAATTCCCTCAGATGTTGCGGCCTGGGACATATTGCATTGCCTTTCCTGTCTTCATTTAAATGGAGATCAGAAACAACTTTTGGAAGGAACGAAGGATAAGGACGAAGAACCACTTTGTCCTTATGAACCACCAGGTAGGGCGTGGGACAGGATAGCGCCGCCAATTCCGACACCCTGCAAGCAGAGGCGATCATCACAAAAGGTGGCCCTCTTGGTGGCTGAGTGAGCAGGGGAATTTCTCGAATATTTTCAAGCGGAGGCTTCTGTACAAACGAAAGCACCAGATTCAAGTCCCACGGTGGCAAGGGAGATCGCACTGGTGGAACCACATGTCGCACCCCCTGAATGAAGGTACGCACCAGGGAATGTAAAGCCAGGGGGCGCTGAAAGAAAATCACCAAAGCCGATACCTGGCCATTGATGGTACTCAAGGTCAAATTCTTTTCAAAGCTCCTCTGAAGTACAGTCAAAATCTGAGCCACCGAAAGGAACATGGGTGAAACCCCACTGACTCACACCATGAAATGTACGCTTTCCACGTCCGATTATATACCTTCCCGGAAGTAGACTTCCTAGCTTTGAGTAGTGTCGGAATCACGACGATAAAGCAGGGTGGAAGATCGGCCTTTGGGAAAGCAGATCCTCCCTGAGAGGCAGCCGCCAGGGGGCGTCTGCGACCAGGCGCACCAAGGGGTTAATATGGCCCACCATCGAGGTAGCCGTGTACATATAACTAAAAATGGTGGGGGGAAGGGGGTGGGTTGGGTTTTCCTGAGAGGGGGAACTTGGTGGTGGTAGTTAATATTTCACAACAAGTTCCGGTATTAGTCCATGTAAGAATAAAATGATGCTGAATAAATGGAAGGCAGCCAGTCTATAAAAGCTAGAAGAAGCTCTGGAACAATAAAAAAGAAAGAAGGACGGTGCCCTCTAAGTGCAGCATGTATGTTAAAAATATTTATTACAATAGATAAAAACACTCACATTTGAGTTGCTAAAAACCAGCATGTAAAGTAGTTTCATCCGCGTGCTCTCGGGCGATGTGGGTGTCACGGGCCAGTGGGGGGGTTCCTGGGATGTGAGTCCTGTGACCTGGGTCCTGGTAGCTGTTCCAGTGGTGCCGAGGGTCCTCAGAGCCTCCAGGCGGCCAGGATGTCAGGCTATGCTCAGCCTGATGAAGGAGCACGCATGCTCCAAACGCGAAGCACCGCCCGCCTCACCCCGCTCCCGGAAGTGAAGACGCAGGTCAGCACGGCGCTCCACAGAAGATCCATGACCGACATCCTGGCCGCCCGGAGGCTCTGAGGACCTTCGGCACGACCAGGTTGGCGTACCAGGACCGACAAGACCAGTCCAGGGCCACTAGAATGACCGGAAATTCCTTCGGCCTCGATCCTGCGTAACAGCCGAGGCAGAAGCTTGAGAGGATGAAAGGCATAGATCAATCAATACTGGCCCCACTGAGCCACCAGAGCATCTGAGGCGTCCACCAGAGGGTCCCGGGACCTGACCACAAACCTCTGCACCTTCCTGTTGACCCGGGATGCCATCAGATCTACCCCTGGAGAGCCCCAATGCAGATATATCTGTTGAAATACTTCCTGATGAAGGGATCACTCCAATTGGTCCAACACTTGTCGACTGAGGTAATCCGCCGGCCAGTTGTCCACCCCCAGAATGTGGACGGCGGAGATGGCCAGGACGAAACGCTCTGCCCACCGGAAAATGCCTGCTACTTCCAGGCCCGCTAACACACTCCTTATTCCTCTCTAGTGGTTGACATAGGCCACCGCCGTGGCATTGTCCAACTGAACCTGTATCGGGAGCAACTGAAGTCGATCTGGCCAATGATCCAGACAGAGTCTGATCACCCGGAATTCCAAGATGTTGATAGGTAGCCAGGATTCCTCCAACGTCCAGCGACCCTGAGCCAAGCTCAGGCCCAGGACTCCTCCTCACCTGGACAGAATGGCATCGGTAGTGACCACCATTCAGTACAGAAGGAGAAAGGATTTCCCCTGCCGAAGAGCTGGGGAACCAAGCCACCAGATCAGGGACCCTTTGGCTCCTTGGCTTAGCTGAATCTGACTGTCCAGAGACGCTGGACATTTGTCCCAATTTAACAAGATCTCCTTTTGCAGGGGTCTCGTATGGAACTGAGCAAACAGGACCACCTCAAATGTGGACACCATCAGGCCTAACACCCACAAGCAAGTCTGCAGGGAGAACCACCTGCTGGACAGCAGTAAGCAGGTTGCTGCCTGTAACTTCTGGAGTTCTGTCCTGCGTAAGGAATACACTGGCCAGAGCGGAATCCAGAGTCAGACCCAGATAAACCAATTTCTGAACTGAAATCAGCGCAGACTTTTGGTAATTTATCAACCACCCAAAATCTGCCAGAGTCTAAATAGCAATCTCCATCCCGCCCCTCTGCTCGCAGAAGGTCGTCCAGGTAGCCCAGAACAGCAATTCCATGCTGGCGCAGCAGCGCCAGAACCGGGGCCAACACCTTGGTGAAGACCCGAGGAGCAGAGGCGAGACCAAAGGGTAACACCTCAAACTAATAATGCTCCTCTCCAACAGCAAAGCAGAGGAACCGCTGGTGTTGTGCACATATCGGAATGTGCAGGTAGGCATCCTTGATGTCGATGGAGGCAAGAAAGTCCCCCTGATAAAGAGATGCCACCATGGAGCAAAATCCCTGAAACGTTCCGACACTGGAAGCGGGACAATCACCCCTTGAAGCAACAGGCACCGTGCCCCAGAGGGCTAACAAGCAGTCCGGAGACATAAGCAGATTGGACAGAAAAAATCTGCTTGGGGACAAGACTGGAATTTGATCTTGTAACCAGACAGAATCAATTTGTGGACCCACATGTTGTTTATCAGAGAGGTCCACGCGCCCGGAAACCAGCAAAGACGTCCCCCCACCTGGACTGCAGGTGAGGGCGCCCCTTCATGCCGAAGGAGCCTTATCTGGGGGTCTGAACCAGACTAGGGTCACTAGGAACCTCCCGAGGGGGGCGTGAAAGACAGCTTTTATCAGTGGACCCTGAGGGATGAAAAAACTTTGTGTGCAGAGAAGGAAGGACCCACGCTTGTGACGTGGCTCCTTTCCCTTTTTGACTGTGGAAGAAAAGTTCTCTTCCCCTTGTGACACTCTTAATCATATCATCCAGAGTGGCCCCAAACAAACGATCGCCTTGAAAAGGCAGATCAGCTAGGGCTTTTTTAGAGGCCTCTTCCACAGTCCAAAACTTCCCGCATAGATGCAATCAGTGCTTCCACCAGACCCTTCTCGTGTGCAGCCACCGGGGCAGAGGAATCATTCTCACTGTCCGAAAAATCTAGGAGTGCGGCCGTACTCGCAGGGTGGACCCCGTCCACGGCAGCCGAATCAGATTCAGAATCTTATGAGACAGATGGGGAAGGCGGGGGACGCTTCTTGCTAGTCCGCCGCCCAGGAGCCACCTTCACCTGGGACACAAAGGACTCCAGGGCCGCCATCAGTGCGTCAGTGGATGGCTGGGACCCAGAGGGACCTGCAGCCTCTTATAGGGGGTTAGGTGGGGAAACATGCACCTGAGACTCCATAGGGGAAGAAGAGACCCTCCACACCAAGTGCGACCACTGCAAAAGGGGCACCCCCCACGCTGGTAGCAGTACCGGAACACCAGGATACGCCACAGCCTGTAGCAGAGAGAGGAAGGGACCCCACCAGATTCAACACCCCACTAGCGTAGAACTTGCTGCCTCAGGTGTAGACCTGCACACACGTGGCGTCCGAGGAAGAGGATAACACAGAAGTCAGCACCGGGTTAAAAGAGCGAGCTTCCGCCTGCTAAAAACGCTGTCTGGGCTACACAGTAATGGCCGCCGCTGCCTGAGCACAAAAAACACCAAATCATGGCCGTCAAGATACACAAACATGGCCGCCAGCCATAAGAAGTCAGCAGGCACTAGGGGGAAAAAATGCCAGGCTACGGCAAAATGCCCACCGGCCCCACTACACGAGGCTGACACAGACCCAAGGAAAGACCCTGAAAGAGGATCCGGGCACCGGACCCCCCCCCCAGTAAGCACTGCACCTTACGGCATGCATCCCCTGCTCACCAGTACTCAACCCCACTCCCCAGGATCCATTAAGGCACCACACTACCTTGTATAGAGGAGGGAGGGAGAAAGGAGGGCTACCAGGGGACCTCCAGGGACCATCCACCCCAGGAAGAGAGGGTGAAAGGGCGGAGGGAAACGCGCAGGACCGACTGACCCGGGGAGAAGCACGCGTCCACCGCAAACTCACCAAGGGGAGAGGGGCACTGCTCCAGACAGAACCTTCTCACAACTGAAGTGGGGGGCTGTCGGCCATGAGAGACGCTGCGACTCGAGCCCAGACCCGATCGTAGGTGACCTCGCGAGACGTTTAAACAGGGCCAGCCCCGCCAAGTGAGGCTATGTCGCAGCGACCTAACACGTAGCTGCAGTCTGAAAGCGCTCACTGGCTAGACTGCGGAGACCACTGAAACAAATGCCCAGCCCATCACCCAGACCGGCAGATGATTGCAGATCTCATCGGAAAAAATCCAGGAAAAAAACAACAAAGAAAAAGATAAAATTTGTAAGGACTAGAGATCCCAGCAGGGAACTAGGTCCTTACTCCTGACTAGGCAGAAAAAAACTGAAGGCCTATAGCAGAGAGGAGGATGTATATCACCTAGGACTGCCCATGGATATATCACCTAGGACAGTCTTTTTTCTGCCTAGTGTCCTACTCCTGTAGGGGGCGATATAACCCTATGGTTCTGAATAAGGAAGCGCTGTGTCTGACAATGAACGAATGAGAAAATAACTCTGTGTATAGGGTCCCTACACATAATATATATGTAGAAGAAAAAAAAAAGGATCTGCGTTTCGTCTCATACTAGTCAAACTCAGGCAGAGAATATGGTAATAAGTTACATTTAGGGCACTAAATCCCCTTATTTAAAAAAAAAAACAAAAAAAAACAAATACAGTTATCTTAGAACGGAGTTCGACCCAAAAGGGGAAGTTCCACTTTAAGGCATCCTCCCCAACTTCTGTTTGTGAAATGGAGCCTTTGGGGAGGAGGGGTACTGGATTTTGACAGGTCTCCGCTCCGATCACCTAGGCCAGTGATGGCGAACCTTGGCACCCCAGATGTTTTGGAACTACATTTCCGATGATGCTCAACTACACTGCAGAGTGCATGAGCATCATGGGAAATGTAGTTCAAAAACATCTGGGGTGCCAAGGTTCGCCATTACTGACCTAAGCATTTGGAAGCGGAAGTTGTCCTTTCCCCCAACCTCTCGAAGTCTTCTGGGAAACATGACAGGTCCCAGAAGACTGTGGGACCAGTCACAGAGTCCATACGCAGTGGGCACCTGGCTGTGAAGCTGCAAGCTCTCACAGCCGGATGCCCATAGTAAAGATGTTGGCGAGGGCAAGGGATGACACAGGGAGAAAATGGCTGGGGTGAGCACACCACTGGATTGTGGGATAGGTGAGTGACTTTTTACTAAAACTCAGCAGCTACAGTTTTTTTTTGTAGCGGCTGGCTTTTAATTTTCACGTAAGAGACTGGAGCTCCGCTTTAAGCAAGCCTTACAATTTTCTTTCTTTCAACCACAAGTTAAAAAAAAAAAAGAAAATGGCTTGATTCCTCCATCAACACTGTCAGTATTGATGGGGGGGATGTCAGTATTGATGGGGGGATCCCTCCCACTGTGCTATTGAATTCTGACAGTGGGAGGTTTCCCAGCTATCAGAATACAATGATCACTGCCAGCAGCTATAGCCGCCGACAGTGATAACACAAAGAAAAACCCTGACAGGCTGGTTGATCTGAAGTCGATCGATGGATCGACTTCAGTACAACCAGCCTGCCCGTAGATAGATCAAAATTCATCCGTTTCCTGCTGAACCGTGTGAATTCCAATACATCCAGGACTAGCGTTTTTAAATTGTTTTCACCCACACAGACATGTATGTGTCTGTATGAATGGGGCGGGGCCATTAGAAAAAACAGCCCCTCGGCACATGCAGTACAGCCACTGGAGTCTAATCCTGGTACAGATAGACCTCTTGCAATCACCTGTACAGCAAAACTCGCAAAAGGGAAAGCAAAACGCAGAATGGATCTCCGGGGAAACTGCTAAAATTGCACAGCTGAAACACATACTGTATATGGGAGCTATTTCAACAGCCAAAGAATTTGTTGTTCTGTGCAGCCTATTCTGTGATTTGGAGGGAGAGTGCAACTTAAGCATACATCCAGCCTGACAATTGGACAATGAAATAAAGCAGCACACTCATGAGGGCATCACTCTGCTCTCTCTACTTCTATAAGAATATTCCCTGCCCCATTTGCAAACTTTGCTGTACTGTGATTACAGAAGGCTGATCACCACACACCCAGAAGATAATTTTAACTGCATTTAAGGTACTTTTAATTTTTTAATACATAACTACATTAACTGGTGTTATATGCCTGCTGATTGGTTTTAATATGACTTGGTAATTATGAACAAATAGCGCCATTGCATCCTCCTGACATTGGAGAATGCCACAACACACACTGTTGCAGTGAAGATTGTGTGGCTTTTCCTTCCTTATGGATCTGGCACTAGAATACGAGCTCCCTCAGAGGCAGGGAAGTAATGAGATACTCTATGAAGTCAGCTGGGCTATGCATTACAGAATATGTTGACAACAGCAGCGGCCGGTGGTAACAGTACCCGCCCCCCTGATCTGGATCTGGTACATTTACCCCATCAATGGTGGGCAGTGCTTCTCCCGGGCTTCACCGGTGGCTCTAATCAGGTGCTTTAAAAAAAACACCCCGCCTCTGTAATTCATGCACCCGGCGTCCTAAAAGGGGCCAGACGCATGAATAGGGGGTGGCGGCCGTGGATAGAGGGAGCGGTGCTCGGGCGCCACCTAATGGATGGGCCGCCACTGGTTTTTCTTTTTTTTTTTCTTACATTTAATTGTATTTACAGACCCCCCTTTGCTCCTCTCTCGGTTAGGGTAATTTATAGTGTCTGACTGCTTACTGTCCCCGTATGTTGCACGGAGTTGGGTTTTGTGTCCGGCTAAGCCTGCATGAGCCTTGCTGAGTTGAATCTGATGTCCCGCTGGAAGATACCATTAATATGCACGCGATGTCTTGTACATGATGATTACTTGTAAGTGTGCATTTTGATCCTGCGATATTATGGTCCATATGTTAAAATTACTTATTGAATATTGTATTGACTGTTTCTTTATTGTATCTATAGATTTTGTACAACCTTTTCTTCCTCCCTGAAGGAGGAATATACAAAACATTTTGCGAAACTCGTTAGGTTCGGGTTCAGCTGTGAATACCTTGAAGTCTGTTGGGCCATTATGCCATCCTGGCTGGCTCGGTGCAGCCCATTTTACAATTCGGGTGTTTGTTTTGTTATTTTATCATCATGCTATGCCCTTATGTATTTTATTGTCCCCTCTGGGGAAATACTTTTATATTATGTAACGAATAAACTTATATTTTATACCTTGTATTACTTTTTCACACTGCCCTAACCTGCCTATAAAAGTCCATGCTAGGGCAATTTCTTTCTCCACTGGTGGACACTAAACAACATAAAAGAAATACAATAAAATTAATTGAACGTGGAATTATTCCTGCTTGTAAATGTTGGTGTGTTACTTTTCCTATAAACCAAAAATGAAACTTGCAATTCCAGGCCCCCCTAAATAAATAAGTAAATACATCCCATGGATGTTCTCCGAGAGGAGAACGCTGATTTGAATAATATCTTGCTTTAACTCTGTATGAGAGATCCCTCAGACAACGGTAATACTGCTGTGTGCCGCATATTTTGTTGAAATGGGCAAGAACAAAAAGTGCTACTTAGATAACAGAAACTCGGTATACTCATGAGTAGCCTGATTTAAAAAGTACTAGCTTACTGAATATGCAAAAGACAGACCACAACATATAATCCATCATAATCATACCAGATCACTTGGTAAAAGAAAACGGCTTTAAAAAAATGGATACTCTACAGTGAAATAAAACCCACATTATAAACACATGCGCAGCATGCAAAAAATGAAGCAAATGAGCCGTCCGCATTCATTTACTGTGCACAAGACGTACTGCAGTATACAATAAAGGGAGGTGAGTTTGACACATGCAATCCCCCCCCCCAAACCTTAAACAAGAAATAATAAAAAAATGGTGGGGGATTCTATGTATTGGATTTGATAAAACCAGATATAGATAAACATAATAGAAAACAAGCCTTCAAGACAAACAAGGTGATATTTTAAACTATTGCACTGTGGTTTTATAGAAAGGTTATGTCAGTAGCTTTCAATGTGGTATAAGACACGCATGCTGCAAGGTTAGGAAAAGATGCTAATTAAGGCTCAGTTGAAGTCTACCTCTCCTGTTCTTGCCTCATTCGCATCCTGTCATCTTCTGAAGGGTGGGCTTCTTTCATTTTCCACGATCCCCTGTGATCAATCTTGTCATCTTTTCGATGTTTGCCAAACCTGTCAAGAACAAGCGCAATTCTAACACTGGTCTGCAGAATGAAAAGGCGACAACAAGTGCCTTTGTGGAGGCCATTCTCTGCTGCTAACAGTGCACAGTTACTTGATCACAATTTCTGCTTCTGTGTCCTCGCTGTTTTCTGCAGGGATATTCACTGCCACAATGCAATCAGCACAACCGGTTTATAGATGTCCTACTTGGCTACACTTGAGTTTTAACAGCTTTCCTATTTCAGAAATAATAGCAGAGATTATTATAGAGCAGGGTATATGTTCAAACTGTTTAAATTGTTAGTAAAGCACTAAGTGAAAACAGGCTTCACATAGTTCACCTCACAATGACTAGAATCCATAAAATAAACTCAGAGCTGAATAAATCTAAAAAGCCAGGATCCAACTGCGTCCAAAGAAAATTACAACTGTCACCCTTTTGTCGGATTTTCCTACTGATTGAATCAATTGAAGAAAATGTCCTCTGGGCCCCTTAAAGGAGACTTTCAGTTTATACCGTTATGCTGCCAAACAATGTAGAAGTGCAAAAACAAGTTGTCTGTAAAGTGTAAGGAAATGGCAAGGTAGACTAAGAAAGAAAGATGCAATTAGCTGTCTGTTCTTGCGTAACAGTGTCAGGACCTTCCAACTACACACATTTGGCGCTGGCAGCGGCACAAACGGGGCATTTCTGACTTTTCACTCTTCTACACAGAGGTACTGTCCCTGCTTAAAAGAATTTTTTCCAACCACAAGAGCCTCTGCCCACTCTTGTAACTGCTTCCTGTCAAGAATGACTCCATGTTTCAAGCCATTCCCCTATTTTGGAGCATTGCTACCTTTTTACCATTCTACTTTTATTGCACATACCAGAAATACATCGGTTATTATCTACATCCTTAAAACCAAACTCTGCCCCTCCACAGCATTAGATGTTCTAAACCTATAAAAATCTATTTTGATTAATGGCTGGTGTGAGAGAACACCATAATCATGGAAATGCTTCTGCTGCAGTCAGCAGGTTAATTAAAGATGTTTGGTTTAAGTTAAACTTAAAAAAAAAAGAAGATATATAAAGTATCTATCTCATGAACACTAATAACATGGAAAAATGATACACTCAGTAATATAGTTCACATAGCCCTAACAATCCTTCCACCTGTTTCCGAGGCTGTCCTGAACCACATGTAAGTTTATACATATACGGTGGGCATGCCCCCTGGTGAGAAGTCTATCGGTAACTTAGTTTTATATATATATATATATATATATATATATATATATATATATATATATATATATTACCAATCGATACGCAAAGGGTAGCTGAAGTTAAAATGTGGGTTACTTGGACCATAATTAATGAAAACAATGGCAAAACAGATTTCATACCCAAATTAAAGAAAATTGGAATGATCAGATAACACATTTTATACCAACTGAATTTGACTGCCATCTCATAGAATTATAAACTGGTAACCAGTATAGAACAAACTGCAATCCTTTCCCAGCCATTCCCCTATTTGATCTATTTCTTAATCTTTCTCTCTCCACCTCACCTCTATTCTCCAACCTCTACTCTCCAATTCTAACTTAGATATTATTTAGCATTTTGTTGAAAAAGTTATCATATTTGTGCTAATACTAATGTTCTCAGCCCCAAATCTAATAACTGTATTAAAAAAGAGTTGCATACTGTAACTTGGCACCTTTGTTTTACACTCTTAAAAACAATATGCTGGATCCCAAATTGAGCGGACTGACTTTTGATTTCAATACCAACGGACCATTCTCAGAATTGTAGGATCTAGTCCCAGAAGAGCTCCTTCATTTGCAGTGATGTTGGAGTAATTCAGCCAGGCTGCCCCAGGACTGGTATTTGGCCCAGTAGTACACTTTGTATCTGAGGTTTCGCATTAATGTATTTTGCTCAAAAGTTTTGCCAAACTGCCTTAACTATTTTCACTTAGTTACATACGTATCCTAACGACTTGACTTCCTTTTTTTATTAGAATACAATTGCAGTTCCTTTATAAGTCTATTAATTAAGACAAATTAAATAATGCAAGAACAAAAGCCCCCCCCCCCCCCCCCCACACTGGAAAGAATATGAACTTGAGCTGGTGTCTAGGTACTTGTTTCTAGACCTAAACTGGTTAAAGTCTCTCTTTATCCAAATGTGCTAAATTTCAAGCACAACAAAACCAAATAAAATCACAATTTAATCTGTTAAATGGGCTAAACTTGCTGCGTTACTGATGAGATCATTGTAGCCTGCCAAATTACCTACGGATTTCATTAGGACAGCAAGCTATAGAAGAAACATCCATTAGTTGATTAATGAAGAAAAACAAAAACTGATTAAGACATAAAAAGTCCCATAGTGTTAAATTGGTTATGAATGGTAGAAATGGAAAAGCCTAATTTATTAGCTAGCCTCTGTATGCATATTGTCATCTCCCTGCATCTGGTTTTATAACGATAAGAAATAAATACTAGAACAGAATATGAAAGACAACGCCTGAACACCAATCACTTATTCTATTTGAATGTCAAAAGTGCATGCCTCCAACACTAAGATGAACACCAACCTTTTAATCCCAGGCTTTGCTTGGTTTAGGGCTGCGTTTGATTGTTCTTTGGCGGGGTCGGCAACCCGTCAATCGCAGTCCACCTGTTGACCGTCTGCAGGTAACAGGTGGACCACGAACAGATTCCTGCGCTGCCAACCCCCTCCTAAGTGCCAGTCATTACCTTTTCTCCCAGCCGACTACACTGTGCCATCCCGGTCTCTCTCTCCCTCCTGCCTCCTCCGTGACTCCGCCACGCTTTCCATGTCCCGGTCCCTCGCTCTCCCTTCCCGTCCAGCCTCCTCCGCCGCTGTGATCAGTGAACAGCGGAGACTGGGAGGAAGCACAGCTCATGATTGAGGGCGGGGTCGGCCAAATTAACTTTTTAAGTTAAACCACTGGTGATTGGTTGTTAGGACACAGGGTGGTCCTAAGCAACCAATCATCAGCTTGCTAATATGAAAATTGACTCTGCCAGCTCCTGCCCTCTGTCCAGAACTGTGCTGCTTCCCGGGTCTCCGCTGTGGAAAAAGGTAAAACACTGCTATGGGAGGAAAGGGGGGCCGGAGTTTACTGCTATAGGGGAAAGGGGGGAGGGGACACCACTGTGTGTGTTTTGGGGGGGGGAATGATGTGAAGTGGGGGGGGGATGATGTGAAGTGGGGGGGGGGATGATGTGAAGTGAAGGGGGGGTCATTTTTGACTTCACTAGGGTTGTGCCAAGTAGATTTCAATATCTTCAAGGTTGCCTACCCCTGATCTATTGTGTGAAGAACGCCTGCTATGTTTGGTCTGGTATTTTCACAGAAGTAAGATGTGACAAAAGCACTATGGGGTACAAATAAATATACCATGAATGCAGCCCAAAAATACACAGTACTTTATTTCAGAATTGAACCCTGGCTGCATGAGAACATGGGTTGGTAGGTGGTTGGACACAGAGGTAAGAACCTGGAATGTGATTCAACTTTTCTAAAATTATAATTTATGGGTGGAGTTCATGTTTAAAGTATGCCATTCTTCTTGCTTACCCATCTAACAGGTACTGTGTATAGAGATTGCTGTAAGCTCTGTAGTGCTCTCTCTTTCATGTCACAGCTCTCTTAGCAATCCCCAAATAGCAGCTGTGAAAACTCAGACTGAAAATCATATATATATATATATATATATATATATATATATATATATATATATATATATATATATATATATATATATATATATATATATATACACACACACAGGCATACCCCACTTTTAAGTACACAATGGGGTTTATTTACTAAGGATGGAAAGTGCAATATCAGGCTCACTTCTGCATAGAAACCAATGCGCTTCCAGGTTTTATTACCGAAGCTTAATTGAAAAATCTGGGGTTAGAAGCTCATTGGTTTCTATGCAGAAGTGAGCCTGATTTTGCACTTTCCAGCTTTAGTAAATAAACCCCATTGTGTACTTAAAAGTGGGGTATGCCTGTATATGTGTGTGTGATATATATATATATATATATATATATATATATATATATATATATATATATATATATATATTGTCATTGTTTGAGGTCTGCCAAAAAATAAAATATAAAACATTCCAGCCAACTAGAAAAGAAAGATGTGAAAATAAATTTTTATTTTTACAGTTCTACAGAGCTCAACAGCTGCTATTGCGGGTTTTCTAATGAGATGTGACATGAGAGAGGAAACGATAGAGAGCTCATAACAGCCTCAAAAGAAGAGTAAGATCAGGAGCAGGGCTTGTGTTTGTTAGGGATTTCCCCCCTGTTGTTTCAAAACCTTTGTGATAAAATGGTACACCATTCCTTCCAGTACTCTGGTTTCCTCCCACACTCCTTAGACGCGCTGGTAAGTTATTTGGCTCCTTTCCTAAAGTAGCCCTAGTATGAGCGTGCGTGGATGAATGCATACCTGTAAATATTATATATATATATATATATACACACACACACACACACACGGCATCTGTCCACAAGTGCAGCACACCATACTCTGCTGAAATAGGTTAGATTTCAGTCTCAATCTTTTTCATTTGTTTTCCAACCAGAGTATTCATTCTGTTAACTGCTCAAGGCCCTTCTAATTTATGTGGATGCGAAAGGTAGAAATCAAATGAAAAAAATGGACAATTAAGTTGTTAATGGCAATTAACTCTGTATGATGGCTTGATTGCACGGAAATGAAAAAAATATAGTAATGGAGGACAAGCAAGGTCGATATCCCCAAGACTGTAATTTGGCCTGGCATCTGATAATTTACTGCAGATTAAACTTTCTGTTATGTTAACATAAGTAGTATATGTACAATACAGCCATTCTAGGCTATTTCATAAGCCTAGGTGGGAAGCACATGATCCACAGCGAGTCCTCAGAGTCCACATAGGCTGTGGGCTGATAATGACCTCATTCTTTTCTCTGACCTTCTTAAACTTGTTCTAGATCAACGATTCTGAAGTTACTGAAGCCAGTCTCTATTAGTCTCCCTCTTCTCCCGTCTCCATTAGTCTCCCTCTCTAATGAAAGTTTTACTCGGAAACCCAATTGGGCCTCGGTGTACAGGATGCATATTAAAATATCAAACCTTAAACATCTCAAGCTGTACTGGAATAAGCAGTGGAAGTTATAGACGTCTAGTCTGGAATTTGGTAAAGGGGCAACCAATATGGTAGGGGAACCTCCGCAAGTGTTCCAATACTTTGGTAGTTTGAACTAGCATGCCTTGCTTTCCATCATTTGAAGCCACACGGATAAGTGAGATATGTTTCTAATGTTTATTAAAACTATCTGGATAATGACAAAACAATTTTAACATGGCAAGTAGAAGGCAAATGGGTTCCAACTGGCTGTTTACTTTGCAAGGTAAGTAGCGGTTTACAAAGATAATTTTACACATGGCTTAGTGGATACGGTGAAGTTTTACTTTGCAAAGACTAGCTCAATTACGTACAAGGAAAAAAAATGGTTTGCTTGCACATGATTAACCACTTCAATACTGGGCTATAGTCATATGACGTCCGCAAATGGGATCTCCCATCCTGGGCGGGCGTCATATGATATCCTCAGCTTCTCGCCGCTCCTGCGGGCCCCCAGCGCAGCGATCAGGGATGAGGTATGTCCCTCAGACATAGCCCATCCCAGATTAGTGTAAAGAGCCAATAAAAAATGGCTGTTCACCACGTGACTGGCTGTGTCCAATCACAGCTGGTCACCCGAGTACCTGTCACAGTCCATCAGAGTACCCGAGTACCTGTCACAGCCCATCAGAGTACCCGAGTACCTGTCACAGCCCATCAGAGTACCCGAGTACCTGTCACAGCCCATCAGAGTACCCGAGTACCTGTCACAGCCCATCAGAGTACCCGAGTACCTGTCACAGCCCATCCGAGTACCTAAGTACCTGTCACAGCCCATCCGAGTACCTGTCACAGCCCATCTGAGTACCGGAGTACCTGTCACAGCCCATCCGAGTACCCAAGTACCTGTCACAGCCCATCCGAGTACCCAAGTACCTGTCACAGCCCATCTGAGTACCCGAGTACCTGTCACAGCCCATCTGAGTACCCGAGTACCTGTCACAGCCCATCTGAGTACCCGAGTACCTGTCACAGTTCATCTGAGTACACGAGTACCTGAGCACGTGTCACAGCCCATCTGAGTACCTGTCACAGCCCATCAGAGTACCCGAGTACCAGTCACCAGCCCATAAGCCCATCAGGGTACCCTAGTACCTATCTGTAGCCCAGAGTACCTGAGTAACTGTCACCAGGCCATCAGAGTACCTGAGTACCTGTCACCAGCCCATTAGAGTACCCGAGTACCTATCTGCAGCCAATGCCTCATAGAATATACGTTGGGGTGTTTGATTTCCAAAATGGGGTCATTTTGTGGGTAATTCCACAGTCCTGGTGCTCCAGGGCCTTCAAAAGTGTGATAGGTAGGAATGAAATGAGATGTGTAATTTATGCTCGTAGAACGCCTGAAGGTACTACTTCAAAGTTGGGCCTCTGTATGTGGCCAGGCTGTGTAAAAATCTCACACATGTGGTATCGACATACTCCGAAGTAGCAGAATGTGTTTTGGGGTGTAATTTTTGCTATATTCATGCTTTGAGTTAGAAATATCTTATAAACTGACCACTTTGTAAAGTAAGAAAAAAATTTTAGTTTTCTTTCCACGTTTTCCGAAGACTTGTGGAAAAAAATTAAAGGTTCAAAAGACTCATTATGCCTCATAGAATAGATGTTGGGGTGTTTGCTTTCCAAAATGGGGTCATTTTGTGGGTAATTCCACTATCCTGGTGCTAGGACACACATGTAAAAAGTTGCTAGGAAATTAGAGGTGTAATTTATGCTCCTAGAACCCCTGATGTTGCTCCCTGCATGTTGGACCTCTCTGTGTGGCCAGGCTGTGTAAAAGTCACACATGTGGTATCGCCATACTCAGGAGGTGTAGCAAAATGTATTTTGGGATGTAATTGGAAGTATGTATATGCTGTGCGTGAGAAATAGAAAAAATAAAAAAACAATCTTCATTTTCCCAAAAATTGTGGGAAAAAAAAAATAATTACAACTTCAAAAAAACTCACCATGCCTCATATATCTTTGACTGCCTTTTTTTAAAAAAAAAAGGGGGTAATTTGGTTTTTTTTTGTGCTTTATTGACATTTCAGGGCCTCAAGAAATGATAGGCCGTCAGTGCATCAGGTGTGATCGATTTTCAATGATTTGCACCATAGCTTGTAGACTCTATAACTTTCACAGAGACTAAATAATATTCACTAATTTGGGTTATTTTTTACCAAAGAGATGTAGCAGTATAAATGTTGGCCCAAATTTATGGGGAAAAAAATTACTTATTTGCAAAATTTTATCATAGAAACTAAAAAAAAAAGTTTTTTTTTTCAAAATCTTCGCTTTTTTTCACTTATGTCACAAAAAATAAAAAACCCAGTGGTGATTAAATACCACCAAAAGAAAGCTCTATTTGTATGAAAAAAAAGATAAAAATTTTGTTTGGGTAGTGTTGCATGACTGAGTAATTGGCATTCAAAGTGTGAGAGCGCTGAAAGTTAAAAATTGGTCTGGGCAGGAAGGGTGTATAAATGCCCTGTATTGAAGTGGTTAAATGATGGAGGTTAGCAGAGCTTTACCTCATTCACTGAGCCCTGGGGTAAGTTCCTTTGCGAAGTAAAGAGACTATTTAGCCTATTTGCCTTTAGTAAATCAACCACACTGTGGGGTTAATTTACTAAAAACTGGAGTGCAAAAAACCTGGTGCAGCTCTGCATAGAAACCAATCAGCTTCCAGGTTTTATTGTCAAAGCTTAATTGAGCAAGCTGAAGTTAGAAGCTGATTGGCTGCTATGCACAGCTGCACCAGATGTTGCACCCTCTGGTTTTAGTACATCAGCCCCTATGTTTTCCCAAAAAATGAATGGGCAGATGCGCCGAGTTACCAGACTGACATTCTTCATTGCAATGCCATGTTCTCTTATAGCATAGACGGAGTCTCATTAAGCATTTGGGAAAAATGCTCCGTCCCCTGTGGAACTCATCACTCTTGCTCAATGTCAGTCAACAGCACAGTGCAAAAATACAGCTAGTATTGATCTGCACACTTCCCATTTCCGCTGGGGAAAGTAACACTGTAGTTTCAAACTGGCTCTCTACATTATCTCTACCTCTATTTCCTGTATTCAACAACATTCAAGGGGAACCGGTGTCCACTTTTCACAATGTCTGTGGAATACAAAATATTCTTCTGTGCACCCCCCTGGCTGGAATGACTGAAAGGGTTACGTTAGTCATCTTAAGGTTTTATATCAGCATTGGAAGAAGGTTTTTATAACAAAGGAAAAAAAGGTGCAAGACCCCAAGAACCTCACACATCCCAGCTGACACAAAGCAAACTCATTTAACTCAGCAGCACTGAGCTTACATCCAGAACGAGGCAACCAAACAAATCAATTTCTTAACCGTTGTTCAATGTTTCCACAACCTGTCGCTTGACATGTTGAGACTGAAACATAATGGCAGTCGTGCTGACCTTTGACTTCACACATTAAAGTCACCTGAATCAATTGTTATAGAGACGAGAGGCAGGCTTGGCCATTACAGACGCAGTATGTACACCATTCATAGACGGTTTAAAAGGGAGATGTTACTGTATTTTTGGCACACATTTTAAGTTAGTATCATAAAAAAACTTGCCAAAAAATTTTGAAGAAGGATTTACATTTTAACATGTTGTTTCTTATTAGGACTGTTGTATGTTATATACAGATAGGTGAAGGCTCACTCTAGTGGTCATCTGTATATTGGGGAAAGCGATAGTGTCCATGTACATAGAAGGCAATTGGCTATGCAAGCACAGTCTAACCTCCCCACTACACCTGTGTTATGGAGGTGCTCAAACACGGATGTTCAGCATGCTTTGGCATTTTTGCTCAGGTCAATCAAAAGTGGACTGGAAATGGGAAAAGTGGTACTCAGGAAAAATAATAATGTTTGGGGAAAGTTTAATAACCTGATCATCTAGTAGCCGTGTGCATGACAAGGCCTGTTCACACCATGAATCTCACAGGAATGTCTTGTGCGTTCCTATGTGATTCACACGTAGTCCAGGTGCAGTGCCAATTGAGTCCATTTCATTTGGACTGAAATCATGCTGCACTGCACTGCACTGCACAAAAAAAAAAAAAAAAATCACAGCAACTAGATTGCATAGTACTACTGTACGTTTTGAACGTGGTGTTTCCCAAATGCAGGTTTCCCAAACTGCATTCTGGTGTGAACAGGCCCTTGGACAGGAGATTACCTTTTCAAGGAAATGTCAACATTAAGCAACTGCAGATTTGTATCTACTGTATGAGCAGTTTTAGGGTGGCCAAAGAAGAACAGATGTCTATAAAAACAACAGATGGGAATCCTTAAGTGAGTTGTCAGATCGCCAAGATCCCCTCTATGATCCTTGCTAAGCAATGATGTGCAATACTTTGCTCTTTTATTCTTCCACATAAGAAAAAGTGAACGATTGGAACTTGCTCACGGGAACAGTTTCTAATAAGTGCTTGTTTCCTATATGGTCAGCAAGAGCCCAACAATCCTAAATAATACTCAAGACCAATTCACATCTTTTTTTTTTTTTTTTATATCCGACCCATAGACAGAGGAGCAGTATAGTCCCATCACTATGCAGTTCTACAAGGCAGAAAGCAGAGCCTTCACTATCAATGTGAAAATACGCCTATTCTAAAATAATAGGTTTTATATACCGTATATACTCGAGTATAAGTCGAATTTTTCAGCACATTTTTTAGTGCTGAAAGTGCCCCCCTCGACTTATACTCGAGTCAAGCACTTTTCTGCAGCAAAAAAATTCATTTTCTGAACCGATTTTGGGGCCCCGTATCTCAGGGCCACTTGGTGCTAGGAACTCCAAATTTGGTGTGCAAACCCAGTGGACCTGGTACCACAACATATCCAAAGCTGAAGTTTCTAGCACTAAGTGGCCCCGAGATACGGGGCCCCAAAATCGGTTCGGAAAATGTCATTCTCTGCTGCAGAAAAGTGCTTGACATTTTCTGAACCGACTTTGGGGCCCTATATCTCAGGGCCACTTAGTGCTAGGAACCCCAAATTTGGTGTGCAAACCCAGTGGAACTGCTCCCACAACATAACCAAAGCTGAAGTTCCTAGCACTAAGTGGCCCTGAGATACAGGGCCCCCAAACTGGTTCGGAAAATGTCATTCTCTGCTGTAGAAAAGTGCTTGACATTTTCTGAACTGATTTTTGGGGCCCTGTATCTCGGGGCCACTTGGTGCTAGAAACCCCAGCTTTGGCAATTTTATGGTGCTAGTTCCACTGGGTTTGCACACCAAATTTGGGGTTCTTAGCACTAAGTGGCCCTGAGATACAGGGCCCCAAATTCGGTCAACTGTGTCCATCTGCTGCAATGTCATTTCGGGACCCTTTGGGTTCAGAGACCCCAAATTTTGGCTGCAGCTAGGGGGCATCTAGGAACCCTTAACTACCGAGTTTGAAGTTCAGGGGACCTATGGCTGCAAATGGGCACAGTGAGGCTGCAAATGGGCATTGTTGACCCTCTTTTTCCACTTACAGTAGCTGTGCATTTCTCACCCTCGTCTTATACTCGGGTCAATAAGTTTTTCCCATTTTTTTGTGGTAAATTAGGGCCTCGACTTATACTCGGAACGACTTATACTCGAGTATATACGGTATATATATATATATATATATATATATATATATATATATATATACATACATACACACACACACACCAATCACCCATAACATTAAGATCACTGACAGAAAAAATTAATAACATTGATTATCTCGTTATAATGGCATCTAAAATTTGGTGGGATATATTAGGCAGCAAGTAAACATGTTGTCCATGAAGTTTATAATTTGAAAGCTGAAAAAAAAAAAAAGGTATTGCAGTTTGTTGTAAATGGGGCTGCGTAGCCACAGACCAGTCAGGATGTTCATGCTGAACCATGTTCACAGCCAAAAGCACCTACAACAGTCAACTGGACCACAGAAGAAGGTGGCCAGGTCCGATGACTAACATTTTCTTTTACATCACATCTTGACCCAGGGAAAAGCGGTCACCAGGATGCAGTATGAGAAGAAGGCAAGCAAGTGGAGGCAGTGTGATTCTTTGGACAATAATCTGCTGGGAAACCATGGTTCTAGTTCCTGGAGGAGTCCCCACTGTCAGAATATAATAGTGTAGTAGGGAGGATTGAAGGTAAAAAACATCTGTGTGCAGCAGCCCCTCCAGCCCCCCCCAATACCTACCTGAGCCCCATCTCGATCCAGCCAGGTTTACGAGAGCCTTGCCTCTCCAGGGACTCAGACTCCTGATTGCCTTTTGGCAGCAGCAGGACCCATTGGCTCCCGCTTAAGGTTGCCACCTCATCCCTTTAAACCCAAACACATATGAATTACACAGGTTCTGTGGCTAATTTAATGCAGATAAGGCACCAAGTGAGTTTAATTACCAGAAAAGATGGTCCAGTCTGTGGACTACTACTTGGCTCTCTGCACCATACTTATTCCATCTCCAGTGAAAGGGACCGCCTGCACCTTTGACAGACGGGAGTGCTGACAGAGCAACGCTGGAGGGGATCGCTTGCCAGGCAGGTCTGCCATCCATAATGTGCTAATATGCACATCTGGGATCTGGCAGCTGGTAAGCAGGTCCTTTGTGCGGTGGTGGTGCCCTCTTCGTATTATCACTGGTTTAGGTTTGGTTGAAGCTTCATTCTATTGCAGGATTCACCATTTGTTATCCACTTTTTGGTAAGCAGGAACTCTGTCAGGTGTTGGGTGCACTATTGATCTTCTCACTTGCAGTTGAATATACTCACCTATAGGAGTTGCACCTGGTAAGGAGGCCTTTCGTGTGGCATCTATGGTTATCAATCTCTATAAACACTGGGTGTTTAATTAAGATAAAAATCATTTTCATTCACTATGTGAGTGTCACTCCTTTTTTTTCATTAAATCACTCGTTTATTTTTTGGGATAATTGAATTTCCGTGGATTCAACATACATCATATGTGAGTGCGAATCACCATTCCCCACTGTGACTGGTCTGCATTAAGGCCCAGGCTGGGTTAAGCCACCTGCCCGTCTTGGCTTGCAATCTGGTAAGCACGCCATTCATCGGTTGGGTATATACACATTTTGTTTTGGTATATTTCTGATTAGGATTGATCAGACATTTGGGATTATTTTTGGACCTTTATAACTTACCATCACCCCAATAAGGCTTTTTATGGAGATCAATATAAATTTGGATCCTTATTGAAATTTCACTAAATGGACGATTGATTAGGATTTGATTATTCTTCACTAATAATTTTTTCACATTGATTTTAGCGCGGCATTTATTTACTTATTATGAGTTTAATTACCACCTTAATCAGCCTCAGAACCTGTGTAATTCATATGTGTTCGGGTTTAAAGGGATGAGGTGGCAACTCTACTCCCGCTAATGGCTTCTCCCCCCTGGCGGGTGCCCACAGAGCAAGCAGCTTAAATCTACTGCTTAGAGGGCACCTGGCAGGAGCCATTAGCGCTGGTGGAGGACCCAAAATGAGGAGGATCTGGGCTGCTCTGTGCAAAACCATTACACAGAGTAGGTAAGTATAACAGGTTTGTTATTTAGAAAAAACAAACAAAAACAAGGCTTTAATATCACTTTAATGTCCGAGTGGGAGGAGCTAGTTGAACAAATCACAATGAGCAATTGTTAAGAACCTGAGAAGGAGCAACACACAAAAAAGAAAAGAAAAAAAAAAAACTCTCTAGCAAAACAAACCAAAACGAAGCATGAGCAGAGTGCCTCCTAGGGCTCTGTATTATCAGTAGATGGACAGTGGAAGAAGAGGAGAATCTATGAAGACAGGCTCAAACAGCGTTTTTGTGGAGAATTCACTCCTTAGGTTCCACAGTGAGTATAACAAGTATGCTTTACGGCATATTCAGACTGATTTTACTGTTGTGGATTTAGTAACACTTTAATAAGATACATTTTCAAAATGATCTACATTTATAACATTTACATTATTATATATTAACATTTTCTGCACTGCTGCAATACCAGGCCTGCCCATATGGTGAGCAAGTCATTGTTTAAGTATTTAACCAGAATACCAACAGGCAGAAAAGCCTTATGAACCTGACAAATTCATATCACTACAATATACTCACAGAATATTGAGGGAAAAAAAAATGTTCTCGATAGATACAAAAAAAGATCTAAACTAAAAAGAAAAAAGTAACAGCTAGGGATTTTTCATTTCATCTGATTTCTAGTCTATTTCATCGTGTTTCCTTTGAGGTTAATATATTTCATGAGATAAGCGACACCCCCTCTGTTCCAGCCCCAGCTCTCTCTTGCACTCCTGTCTATGCAGCTGCATTTGGCTTTTGAGTTCTCCCAAAAGGAAGCTCGGTGGCAGCGCAGCTTGCTCACCACTGACAGGCCTCACAGGGATCTGTCTACAGCTTGCATCCATCCATTTCCCTTAGAAGATGGCATGTATGGAGATGCTCATTAGTAATATACAGAGCAAAAGTCTCCCAGGGGATAGGCTCATATAAAATGTAGTATCACACTTTTAACCACTTCCTCACTATGTGCATTATGGGATTTATTTATATTTATAATGTAGGTGTAGATGCAGTTGCCAGTGGTAACCAAGGGCAGTAAAATAAAATGAAAGGTGAGAGAGACAATTTTATTGCTCACACACCAATGAGATTAACCAGCAAAAGTGAAAAAAAAAAAAAAGAGAAAGAAAGAAAAAAGAAATAGAAAGATCGAAAGCTAGAAGATATAAGAAAAAAAGTTTACATAGAGCTGCTTTCAAGCAGCATGATAACAGCCAATATCTTGTAACTGATATCAGTATACTGTAGGGACAAGATGTTTGAGGACCTGAACCATCATTGTGTTTAACACCTGATCCAATCAGCAAGAAAACCAAGCACTTATTTTCTACTCTGCTATTTACTTTCTCCTGATTAGATGCTCTGTACAATCCCAGCCATTACTGTTCTACAGTACAATAGTGCAAATTACAAAGCGCATTTGGCTTAAGGACCATTATGGCACACGGGATGATAGCTGTGTCTGCTTGAATAACTTTGATAATAAGTAAGGAGTGATTGTGCCCCGAGCGGCCCCAAATGAAGAGCTGGGTCATTCTGAGTATTTCTTTTAACAGCCTTTTAAATTCTTCCATTGACTGGGGTCATGAGCAAATGATTGCGCCAAACACAAATGTGTCTTGAGCCGGGGGAAAAAGCAAAGTTTGCACTGAGTGACAACAGCGAATGTCGTATCTTCCCAAGTGATACGAGGAAAAAATAAAACCAAAAAAAAAAAAAAAACAATGTCTAATGCATGCTGTTTATGTTAAGCCTTGGAAGGGTACATGATGTCAGGAGCTTTGCAGGATCAACACTGCCTTCCTGAGCCCAGCCAACAACAGGCTAGGGACATGCAAACCTGTCATTTATGAATTCAGCTTGGGAAAGAGAAGAAAGATGTGATTACCCGATTCGTGCTAAAAGAAAAAAGGAAGGCAGATACTGTACTGCAGATTTTTAGGATGCAATACTACCCTTAGAAAATGATTATACTCATCGTAAGGTCTGTCATCAAAAACTTACAATGCAAATAGGCAATAATAAGCCTACCAAGAAAGTATACAGATGATTCAGCTAATGATTCATGCCTCCCTTCCAAAAAATGGACCCCATAGGAGGTGTAACACAATGACCTCGACTGTGGAGTTATGTAAAGATGAGTACCAGGCAGATATAAAAACACACCAATAAATGCAGTTCTATAATCGTTAATTGTATTTTTTTTTTAATGCAGGCACTTTAAGCACCCCAATTTGACCTGGCATCATCCTCTTGCAGTTTCTGTACAGCAGGGATGGAGTAGAACATGAAGCCAATCAGCTGATGTGCTGAAAAAAAACCCCACAAATATCCAAACTTTCACAATTTAGCACTACGTGTGTATTTGTTACCTGTTCTATTACGATCATAGATGCTTTTGAAGTATCCACCATTGCTAGTTACAATGGAGCTGCAAACATCTGTGGATTGCATACACTCACTAATTGTCTACCACATTCTAATGCAGTTTCAATTTAAAATTTGAGCCACTGCTTTACTGCCAAAACATACCTGTTGATCCTGCAAGCAAAATAAGTCAGCCAGCACTTCCTGTATAAGGGAGACAGCACTGTTCTAATTCTGTACAGCACTGTCACCTTATTTTTGGTCTTAAAGTATAAGGGAACCCTCACAATCTAAGACATCTCATTCGCTTTAAAAATAAGTGATCATAAAACCTGTTTTCAGATGCATAAGGGGCTTAGCGAGCTGGGGGTGGAGACTGTGGGAGAAAAGGAGCATGTCAGCAGGAAGCAGAGAAAGAGCAATACACTGATCTTCCCAGTGAATGGCTGTGCAGGAGCGCATGTCAGCACAAGTCTTGGCCATTGGAGAACAGGCAGGTCGTGTTCCCAGCACAGCCATTAAACTGACCACCCTGGGGTGGATGTGCTCTCATGCCTACCATGGTCAGTTTGCAATTGGAAAAAAGGGGGACTGGCAGGATCACCAGGTTTTGTGCACAATGAAAGAACAACAAAGAGAATAGGACACGGTTTAACATAAGCACATGGTACAACATACACTTATAAGAAATATTAAATGTTGGAGTAATGAGTGCCTGAACAAGAACAAGGCTAGTCATACACAACATTTTGATAATATGACTGATCTGTACATTATTAGATAAATCGTGGCTATCAGGCAGAATATAGAATTAGATGAACAGCCGACAAGGTATGAAAAATCAATTGGCAATCTCTTCCAGCATGTAAAAGGAAATCAACGCACACACGCTGAATGAGTTACAGCCCCGTGATAGGCGCAAATACAGGAGAGATCCTATGGTAGGTGGCACCTGTCCAATACAATGTTACAAATATTTAGCCCCTCCCATTAACCATTGTGGCAAATTATGTTTCCCTCCCATTAACCATTGTGGCCAATTCTGTTTTTATGTAAACAGTAGAAACATTGTGCAGTGTTTTGTTTTTTTTTCTACATAGACAGATGTTTTTTATGAGATTATACCGGTGCTAGGTTAGGGGTCAATATAGCTCCAATGAATGCTAAGCAGAGTTCATTTTTAATATTAAATTTACAAAACAGATATATGTGTTACATGTTCCACAAAGAACATGACGGGACTAATAAAAACATGCAGAGAGTCAGCCAAGGCTGGCCTGAAGACACACACACCAAAGCATTTACAATGTTAATATCCCTATCTGTAGACCCTGCTACATTCCCAGAAGATCTCATTATCTGAGAACCAAGACAAGTCAGCACATACAAGAATACATCTAAATAAAAGATCTTTGTTTTATGCCACAACATGGGAGGGCAAAAAAAAAAAAAAAAAAACACAGAATTTTCATTTAATGTCATTACGGTAACAATGAAACACAACCTAAGAAATGGATGTGATATGGGGCAAAGAGTATCTTGACCGATCCTGAAAGTCGGTATACCAATCCGCTGTGTAATACTCGAGGATCATCAGGCCTTTAACTGCGGTGAGTCTCAGGTCAGATCATTATGCAGTCTCTAACCTCAGGACAAGAACAGACAACAAACCTGAAATCAAACAAGCAATTTGGTGGATAACACCACTGCTAATAGACACAAGGCACAGGACCAACACGTGTGCAGCCAGCTTCCACCGGGATCAATGATCCTATTAACCATCATTGAATGTCACACATACATACATAAGGAAAAAAAAAGGTAGCAGGGGAGAAATATGACATCAGCTCAGCTGGTCAGATCATCTAAAGAGTTAAAACAGTAACTACGGAAATGTTAAAGCAAACCTGTCACCTACACCAGCATACTAAAGAAGCCTAAAAATGTTAAATCCACTGATAAAATACAATACTGTTCAAAATCTGGAAACACTAAGAATTATTAATGGTTTTTGAAAGCATTGCTTTTTTTAATAAAATGTGCCAGTAAATTAATTTAAATGCATTGATATTTTTCTGGAAATGAGCGACGTAGAATGTATTATTTACATAGACTGCAATGCACCATTTTCAGTAGCCATTGCATTTTTTAATGCTTTTTGCAGAAATGTACTACAGTCCATTTACCATGGTTTCCTATAGGGAAGTTGCCATCTATGCTTTTATCCGCTAATGCATTTTTGGAAAGGTTCAGGAACTTTTTTAAATGCAAAATGGTGTGTTTTTGGAACAGACTTTAATGGAAACGATGCAGAAAAGCATGTAGTGCGTTCTTGGATGCATTTTTGACACGTTTTTGATGCGTTGCATCTTTATTAAACTGCCCAACAACAAATTGACCAAAAACAAAAAGCATTAAAAAAAAAAAAAATGCATAAAAAAATGCGTTTAAAACGTGTGTGCAAAGACACAACGCAAAAAGTGTGAACCAGGCCTGGCTGACTCCATTGTTCACAGGCCACAGTTTCTCGAGTCACCCCTCAAACAGCAGAATCAGCGTTTTTAATAGCAACAGGCAAATCTCTCATCTGAATGCTCAGGTCACATATAAGCATGCATTATAGAGATGTATTGTTGTTTTTTTTCCCAATAAATACTTTAAAAGTTTTATCCTACTCCAGCAGCCTTAGAAAAGATATTTGCTACCTGTCTGAGGCCCTTATAGCCCAACACTGGCTGCATTTAAATTATCTCTAGGAAATACATTTTTAATTACAATTTTGGACACAGAGTGGAAAGGTTAGACTCTGTTAAACGTATTGTGTCCCCCTTAGGGAGATTCCCCTCTTTCTCTTTACTGGTGACCACTGTTAACAAGAGTAATATAAATGGGGAGTTTGGGACTTTAAATGAGGCGCACGTATGTGCCTCCATCCCGGCTTTGATAAGGCAAAAAAGGGGAATTTTTGGGACTTTAAATTAAGTGGTTGACTCATGTAAATGAATAAGGTCAAATTTAATTGTACAGAATAAGAGGTATATAAATACATAAGAATAGTATAATTCACATAAAAAGATCAATGGATAAATGCCATCATATTTATAAATATTCATAACAGTACCGTCAAATTCATAAATGTATACATGGTCAGCACATAATAATGTATGGTATAGTAAATTCACATGTCAAATGGCAGTAATTAGTAATTCAATAGATAAAAAAAATAATAAATAAATAATGTATCCAGATATATATCATGATAAAGCACATAGCTACATCCTCAGAGCCTGACGCGTTTCTGTGTATAAAACACTTCTTCAGGGGCGGATGTTGTGAGGCATCTATAAAAATATATACCGTAAAGTATATTAAAAATTGAATATAATATTGGGGTAGATACAGCAAGACAAGACAATCTTGTCAACCCTAGTGCTTACGTGCCACAAGTAGCGATGGTGTACAGCAGAGGTCTCAAACTGGCGGCCCTCCAGCTGTTGCAAAACTACAAGTCCCATGATGCATTGCAAGGCTGACAGTTACAAGCATGACTACCACAGGCAGAGGCATGATGGGACTTGTAGTTTTGCAACAGCTGGAGGGACGCCAGTTTGCGACCACTGGTGTACAGTGTTTGTAGAAATAGGGCCATATTAGTGGTCCGTCCCGGGAGCTGAGGCGGCCGCTCCATAACCAGGAGGGCGCACACATAGAGCCCCCAAAAAGCCGCAGACCTCTCATCTCGGGGGCATGTCCAAGATGGTGAAAAGAATGGGGATGTGAATCTAAAATGGGTAAATGAAGTGACCATTATGAGTGAAGGTAGTGTGAAAATGAAAACCCAAGTGAAAATGTCAGAGATAGAGAAAAATATGTGAAAATATGCAAAAAAGGTGGCGATGTGAACCACCTAAACGGTACTGGAGTGAGTACCATAGAGGGAAAAATGAAGGGAAGAAAAGAAAGCGTGCTGGGATAGCACTGCCATGAAGTCACATAGGTGTTTACCTTGGGTAGGAGCATAAAGAAGTGAAGGAGCTTGCAACAAGTGCAGCATGCCACCTGCATGCGCTGTGTAGGTTTAGGAGATATTCATTTTACCTACAGGTAAGCCTTATAGGCTTACCTGTAGGTAAAAATGTAAAAAAAAAAAAAATGAAGGGGTATACAACCACTTTAAACGCGCTCAGACAGCATTAAAGTGATATTAAAATCTTTTTTTTTTTTGTTTTGTTTAATAACAAACATGTTATACTTACCTTCTCTGTGCAGACGTTTTGCACAGAGCAGCCCAGATCCTCCTCTTCTTGGGTCCCTCGCCGGCCCCTCCCTCCTGCGGAGTGCCGTCATAGCAAGCAGCCTGCTATGGGGGAACCTGAGCTGACCCGCTGCTCTGTTTGTCCATTCCGACTTAGAGCCATGACTCGGCCCTTCCCCCTCTCTCTCCTCATTGACTCACTGACTTTGACTGACAGCAGCGGGAGCCAATGGCGCCCACTGCTGTGTCTCAGCCAATCAGGAGGGAGAGTCTCGGACAGCCGATGCTCTTGTGCAACATCGCTGGATCGAGAAGGTGCTCAGGTAAGTTTTAGGGGGGCTCAGGGGGGCTACTGCACACAGAAGGTTTTTTTTTATTTTAATGCATAGAAGATAGTCACATTTAGGGACATTTTTTTTTCTTCCATTTGCAGGAGGAGAGGAGGGGCTTTCTTAGATAATCACACCTTCCTGCACGCCTGAGCTAAGGGCAGATGGATTCCAAAAAGAAACGCTTTGAATATCAAAATAAAACCTATAGTGTTCTGCTTGAAACCTTATTATTGTGAGTGATAGCATAATTAAAAGGAAAACTTTTTTTTTTTTTTTTTGGACAGAGTGCAGAGGGATTAGAACACCTTTTTTTTTTTTTTTATTGATGTCTGTGCCATTAGAGAGATTCATCCCTCCTATTTGTCAGGTTTACCGTTATCACCAAAAGAAAGAAAACCCCAAATTGTGAGTTGACACTAGAAGAGTTTAGAAAAATATTCCAATGTGGACACTAGTTCTGGTAAAAAGAAAACAAAAAACAGGGATTCCATCACTTTGGAGAGATTTTTTTTCTCACTTGTGAAGGACTAAATCCCCAATGGAAGACAGATGGCAAAGAAAATAGGCCTGACAGGGGTTATAACCCTCCCGCTATGCAAAATGAATGCTTCAGTTCTACTTTATTTATATACCTGTTTGTACCTCTATATCGTTAAGGGGTAGGCCACTTTTAATTACTGCATTTGCAGGCTCTGTTTACTGCTTAGAAGAGCTCAGTACTGCAACGGACATCTATCATTGAGGGAACAATACTTCAACTAAATTTTAAAAGAAAAGTGAAATAATGTTGCTAATATCATTAAAACAAAAATATCCAAGGGCAGCCAGAGGGCTCTACACACAGGCCAATTCTCCCTGTCCATTGTTCTCAGGGCCTATAGGAGCCTACATGAACATGCACTGATTATCCATAAGCTCTCACTCAACTATATTATAATGTAGGAGCAGAGTCGGTGTAATTGGTATATCTTCTGAGAGCACAGCATTCAGCTGAAGTCTTATCTTTTCTGACACGCTTAGGTTCCCAGAATATATAGCCTTGTCTGGTTACCCAGCCTTTCATGTTTTTTTAGCCAGGCATTGTTTGAAGCTGAATAGTCGCTACCCTTTAATTTTCACTCAATTACAGAAAAAAAAAATGATTTCACATTTTCTACATAAGCTGAAATGGAAATTGACTAAGAACCTCAGAACTGTCAGCAACATCTTTTGAGAAAAGATTAGCTTTGCCGTGATTATAAAATAGGTGTCATCTTTGACACGTGCGCTCTGCGGTGAATCGGAGCACTATGGAAAGGGAATGTTAAGGGACGTCAGAAAGGGTCTTAGAAGACTCAGCTGTCATGCTATGTGCCTCCTTCTTCTCGCTTTGTAGTCAGATGCAGTGCGCGGAATGTCACAGGGTCTCCATTTAAACTCACTGACAAGAAAGGGAAGAATACTGGGAGAATATGTTATTAGCAACTATGAACTTGTCTGTGGTTATGGGTCAGACTGACACCTCATTTATATGGAGGCAAGCTGCAAGAAAAATGCTTCCCTCAACCTAAATAGAAACAAAGGAGAGCTAACACCACTTAGCCTCTTATTTGCCTGAATGCGGTCAGTGGTTAAATACAGGATTGGAAATATGTCAGCTTTCCTATCACAATGGCAGCTATTTATTGTAAGCAAGAAAATTCTGTGTGTGCATGTGTCAGCAGGAGTGTTGTGTGGATGGATGGGGGTGTGAGTGGATGGAGGGGGGTGTGAGTGAGTGGATGGATGGGGGAGTGTGTGTGTGGATGGGGGTGTGTGTGTGGATGGGGGTGTGTGTGTGTGGATGGGGGTGTGTGTGTGTGTGGATGGGGGTGTGTGTGAGTGGATGGGTGTGTGTGTGTGAGTGGATGGGTGTGTGTGTGTGAGTGAGTGGATGGGGGTGTGTGTGTGAGTGAGTGGATGGGGGTGTGTGTGTGTAGAAGGGGGGTAAGTGGATGGGGGTGTGTGTGTGTAGAAGGGGGGTAAGTGGATGGGGGTGTGTGTGTGTAGAAGGGGGGTAAGTGGATGGGGGTGTGTGTGTGTGTAGATGGGGGGGGGTGAGTGGATGGGGGATGTGTTTGTGTGAGTGGATGGGGTGTGTGTTTGTGTGAGTGGATGGGGTGTGTGTTTGTGTGAGTGGATGGGGGTGTGTGTGTGGATGGGGAGGTGTGTGTGTGTGAGTGGATGGAGATGTGTGAGTGGATGGGGGGGTGCAGATGGGGCGTGTGTGTGTGTGAGTGGATGGGGGGGTGCAGATGGGGTGTGTGTGAGTGGATGGGTGTGTGTGTGTGTGTGAGTGGATGGGGAGGTGTGTGGATGGTGGTGTGTGTGTGGATGGTGGTGTGTGTGTGGATGGTGGTGTGTGTGTGGATGGTGGTGTGTGTGTGTGTGTGGATGGTGGTGTGTGTGTGTGTGGATGGTGGTGTGTGTGTGTGTGTGGATGGTGGTGTGTGGATGGTGGTGTGTGTGTGTGTGGATGGTGGTGTGTGTGTGTGTGTGGATGGTGGTGTGTGTGTGTGTGGATGGTGGTGTGTGTGTGTGTGGATGGTGGTGTGTGTGTGTGTGTGGATGGTGGTGTGTGTGTGTGGATGGTGGTGTGTGTGTGTGTGGATGGTGGTGTGTGTGTGTGTGGATGGTGGTGTGTGTGTGTGTGTGGATGGTGGTGTGTGTGTGTGTGGATGGTGGTGTGTGTGTGTGAGTGGATGGGTGTGTGTGTGTGTGTGGATGGGGGTGTGTGTGAGTGGATGGGTGTGTGTGTGTGAGTGGATGGGTGTGTGTGTGTGAGTGGATGGGTGTGTGTGTGTGAGTGAGTGGATGGGGGTGTGTGTGTGAGTGAGTGGATGGGGGTGTGTGTGTGTAGAAGGGGGGTAAGTGGATGGGGGTGTGTGTGTGTAGAAGGGGGGTAAGTGGATGGGGGTGTGTGTGTGTGTAGATGGGGGGGTGAGTGGATGGGGGATGTGTTTGTGTGAGTGGATGGGGTGTGTGTTTGTGTGAGTGGATGGGGTGTGTGTTTGTGTGAGTGGATGGGGGTGTGTGTGTGGATGGGAAGGTGTGTGTGTGTGAGTGGATGGAGATGTGTGAGTGGATGGGGGGGTGCAGATGGGGCGTGTGTGTGTGTGAGTGGATGGGGGGGTGCAGATGGGGTGTGTGTGAGTGGATGGGTGTGTGTGTGTGTGTGTGTGAGTGGATGGGGAGGTGTGTGGATGGTGGTGTGTGTGTGGATGGTGGTGTGTGTGTGGATGGTGGTGTGTGTGTGTGGATGGTGGTGTGTGTGTGTGTGTGGTGGTGTGTGTGTGTGTGTGGATGGTGGTGTGTGTGTGTGTGTGGATGGTGGTGTGTGTGTGTGTGGATGGTGGTGTGCGTGTGTGTGTGGTGGTGTGTGTGTGTGTGTGGATGGTGGTGTGTGTGTGTGTGTGGATGGTGGTGTGTGTGTGTGTGGATGGTGGTGTGTGTGTGTGTGTGGATGGTGGTGTGTGTGTGTGTGTGGATGGTGGTGTGTGTGTGTGTGGATGGTGGTGTGCGTGTGTGTGGATGGTGGTGTGTGTGTGTGGATGGTGGTGTGTGTGTGTGGATGGTGGTGTGTGTGTGTGGATGGTGGTGTGTGTGTGTGTGGATGGTGGTGTGTGTGTGTGTGGATGGTGGTGTGTGTGTGTGTGGATGGTGGTGTGTGTGTGTGTGTGTGGATGGTGGTGTGTGGATGGTGGTGTGTGTGTGTGGATGGTGGTGTGTGTGTGTGGATGGTGGTGTGTGTGTGTGGATGGTGGTGTGTGTGTGTGGATGGTGGTGTGTGTGTGTGGATGGTGGTGTGTGTGTGTGGATGGTGGTGTGTGTGTGTGGATGGTGGTGTGTGTGTGTGTGTGGATGGTGGTGTGTGTGTGGATGGTGGTGTGTGTGTGGATGGTGGTGTGTGTGTGGATGGGGTGTGTGTGTGGATGGTGGTGTGTGTGTGGATGGTGGTGTGTGTGTATGGGGTGTGTGTGTGTGGATGGGGTGTGTGTGTGTGGATGGGGTGTGTGTGTGGATGGGGTGTGTGTGTGGGGGGGGGGGTGTGTGTGAGTGGATGGGGGGTGTGTGAGTGGATGGGGGTGTGTTTGTGTAAGTGGATGGGGGTGTGTGTGAGTGGAGGGGGGTTTGTGTGTGTAAATGGATCGGGGTGTGTGTGTGTGAGTGGATGGGGGTGTGTGTGAGTAGATGGGGGGGTGAGTGGATGGGGAAGGGTGTGTGTGTGTGGATGGGGAAGGGTGTGTGAGGGGATGGGGAAGGGTGTGTGAGGGGATGGGGAAGGGTGTGTGAGGGGATGGGGAGGTGTGTGTGTGTGTGTGTGAGTGGATGGGGGTGTGTGTGAGTGGATGGGGGTGTGAGTGGATGGGGAAGGGTGTGTATAAGTGGATGGGGAAGGGTGTGTGTGTGTGGATGGGGAAGGGTGTGTGTGTGTGGATGGGGAAGGGTGTGTGAGGGGATGAAAAAGAGGTGTGTGAGTGGATGGGGGTGTGTGTGAGTAGATGGGGGGGTGAGTGGATGGGGGTGTGTGTGTGTGAGTGGATGGGGGTGTATGTGAGGGGATGAAGAAGAGGTGTGTGAGTGGATGGGTGTTTGTGTGTGTGAGTGGATGGGGGTGTGTGTGGATGGGGAAAGGTGTGTATAAGTGGATGGGGAAGGGTGTGTGTGTGTGGATGGGGAAGGGTGTGTGAGGGGATGAAGAAGAGGTGTGTGAGTGGATGGGGGTGTGTGTGAGTAGATGGGGGGGTGAGTGGATGGGGGTGTGTGTGTGTGTGAGGGGATAGGGGTGTGTGTGGATGGGGAAGGGTGTGTGAGGGGATGAAGAAGAGGTTTGTGAGTGGATGGGGAGGTGTGTGTGTGTGTGTGTGTGAGTGGATGGGGGTGTGTGAGTGGATGGGGGGGGGGGTGTGTGTGAGTGGATGGGGGGGGGGGTGAGTGGATGAAGAAAAAGAGAAAAAAAATGTCCCTCTCTATGATGTAAAAAACGTGGTTGATCTTGCCTGTTCCTGTGTCCCCCTTAGTGTGCTGACCACAGTAATCTCTGCCTGTCAGCTCCTGTGTGTGTGAGCCAATCTGCTCCCCGCCCCTCCTGCCGCTATTAGTAGCTGGCAGTAAAGTTAAAAAAAAAGAATTCTGCCAGCCCCCCTGTTCTACTAAGCTATACTATCCTGTGTACATGTTTGTATAAAACTGTGTATAAAATAGTGCCTGTAAATACATTATTTCAGTTAGTTTCTGGCCGGTCACATGACCTCCGGCCGTTCTCTTCTTACCATCTAAGGGATAAAGTGGAAGGGGCTGAGCGGACAGCACAGCGGTCATGTGACCTCCCGGCTGACGCCAGAGGGGGGTCTCAGCCCCTAGCGCTACATGCCTTAGATCAGGGGAGGAGAGCTGGAAGAGGTCAGAAACAAAATTGAAATAAGGTATTTACAGGCACAATTTTATACAAACATGTACACTAATGAAAATAATAAAATTATTCTCACCTAAGTGGATGCAGATTCGGTCCGATACTGCATCTGTCCCCCACCAGATCAAGACAGAGAACTGAGCACTCAAACACTGCTGATCACTCGACTCTCTGTCTTCAGGCTGCACAGAGCTGGTGACTGTCAAGTCACTGACTCTCTGCTCTGCCCCTTCAACATTCACTGCAGTGCTGGGCTGGGCTGTGGAGGGGGCGGGAGCAACTGCCCTGGGCTATCAGCAGCTGTTGAGCCAGCTGCTCATCCAGGCATCTGGGTGAATCTCGACCATATTGTCGGGATCTTTTTTTAGAGCCTAGACTGGCGCTGTGACGTCAGCCAAATGCAGGCTTTAACCAGCCATTGGCTGAAAACGGGGCAAAAGGAGTGCAGAACGAACTGCAATTCTGTGATCCATAGAAGTATAGCCATAAAAGCTTTGGCTATACTTGTTCTTTAATAATAAAAATAAATAAAAACACAGAGTTCAGCAAATGTAATGACACACAGCAACTAGCAATCTGATAATAGAAAAGAACAATTTGATTGGTTGTTATAATTTACTGCACTTACTTTTTTGCCATTCGGTGCGCTCTTACTGGACAACCCCAAATGAGCTTTGTGCATATAAGTACAGAAATAATTACTTGTGTTGCCCACACTGACTAAATTCTTACTTTTACTGCTCCAAGCTGGTTGCAATGGGCAACAATAACTGTGAAACAGGCCTCATTTATGAAAAACTGACTATTTCCCCACAGCAAGCATTCAAAAGCTCCCCTTTCATCCATCAACCATCACTTTTCAACCTATACTAAAACTAAAAATTGTATGGTGTGGTGCAACAAATGAGAGATTTTATCAAATCTGACATTTACAGGTCTCTGTATGTAAAGCGAGTGGCAATAGTGGTTTGCCTTAATAAGGCACACATGAAAGACAAGGCAAGTATGGGCAGAACTTCACTAAAGACTGGATTCTGGGTAATCGGTTTAGTTATAAGAAGATAATTTGCAAGCTATGCTTGTTCACACCTATGCAACGTGCTTCCGTGCTTATTTTGGTGTAACAGTGCTTATTTGGCTCTAAGCCTTCAATGGGAGCACATGAAAAACGCACAAAAAAAATGCATAAAAACGCATGCGCACAAGTGTGAACCTAGCCTTAGTCATCTCATTTTACTGGTTTGCAAGAACACCATGCCAAAGGTATTGTGGGGATTGGCAAGTATTTTTTGTGTGCTTTGCAGGAAATACAAATAGATTTTAGTACTTTTCATGTAAAATTACCCAGCTTGATGAAATCATCATCTTATCTGTGTGCTAATGTTTTAAGAACTTTGTTTCCACATATTGTTTTTATATATCACTAACTGTGGAAACTTCACATTGGACCTCATGCAACTTGGATTCTGTGACACTCCACTCTTCCTCCAGACTCTGGGACCTTGGTTTGCAAATGAAATACAACATTTTTCACAGTCCGGGGAGTGTTTGGGGAGCCATGTCAACTGCTGGTGTTGGTCCACTGCGTTTTATCAAGTCCAAAGTCAGCGCAGCCCTCTAGCAGGAAATAATAGAGCACTTCATGCTTCCCTCTGTGGACCAGCTTTATGGAGATGCTGATTTCATTTTCCAGCAGGACTTGGCACCTGCCCACACTGCCAAAAGTACCAATACCTAGTTTAATAAACATGGTATCACTGTGCTTGATTGGCCAGCAAACTCGCCTGACCTAAACCCCATAGAGAATCTGTGGGGTATTGTCAAAAAGAAGATGAGAGACACCAGACCCAACAATTCAGACGAGTTGAAGGCCGCTATCAAAGAAACCTGGGCTTCCATAACACCTCAGCAGTGCCACAGGCTGATCGCCTCCATGCCACGCTGCATTGATGCAGTAATTCATGCAAAAGGGGCCCCAACCAAGTATTGATTGCATACTATACTGTACATGGACATACTTTTCAGTAAGCCACCATTTTTGTATTAGAAAATCCTTTTTTTATTGGTCTTATGTAATATTCTAATTTTCTGAGATACTGAATTTTGGGTTTTCACTAGCTGTTAGGGTCAAATTACTTGCCTTGCCCCAGGCACTGACAACCCATGCTATGCCACTGTTCCTACCAGTCATTTTCATTCCTTATACAAAACTGACCACACTAAGCATGCAAGCACATCCATCCCCGTGTGTGGTCAGTTCCTGTCCTCCAATGGTGAGACTTGTGCTGACAGCCCACCTATGAAAAGGGACAGGGAGCAATAGAATGACTGAATCATTTTATTTGGAAAATAAGAACGATAATCAGGGCAGCCAACCTAGCCAATTAATAAAAATATAAAAATGTCAGGGGGCGTGTACCCAACCATGTTCTTGTTTCTCAAGCTGGCAATCCTCTCTGCAGGGAGTTTATTTTTTAAGCTACACTGCTTAGTTTATCTCATGATAATGTTCTTAAAGTCATTGGTGTACCCTGAATAAATGTTTATTTGCACAATTTTTTTTATATAAAAACATATAATAAGTTAAAAATCAAAATCAAATAAAACTTTCCCCAAACCATTATATATAACCTTTAATTGCAGTGCCGACTTGGGATTTTAGCTAATAAGGTTCGGTCTGAGCCACAAACAAAAACAATGAAGAGCTGAAGAAAACATGTTATGAAAATTGGGCACAGATGAGATCATTAGCATAAGATAATACCAGCTTATCAATGTCACATTACACACAACAGCGTGATTTTTTTCCTAAGCTTGACAATTCAAATATCAATGCCAAGATGATAAACAGAGTCTGACTTCGGCCTGGATGTAAAAATTCATGAGATCAGCTTGCCAAAAATACTGAAACTCCGCAAAATTTGTCCCTGAGATAGTGCTATGTTAGATCAGGAATAGGAGTTTAGATATGTGGTTCTTATTCACATATTCCTACAACAAATATTTAAACATGATGAGCCAGGCTTATGCCAGTGGCAACAGAGCCTGACCGAAAATCCCATACTTACAGCAAAATAAACAACTTCAAATATATAAAAAAAAAACCTTTAACTGCACTTCAGATATATTTAAACACACCTCTTTTAATATTCCCTGTTGTACAAGGGCTTTCATCACAGATCTAGGCCAGTGTAAACATATCACCGTTTTCATGCTCTAACTCAGCGGTGCCCAACCAGTGGCCCACAAAGCCCTCTAATGTGGCCCGAGACCTCCTGCTATGGGATGGTGGGTCGGCAAGCCCAACCCTCTATCCCAAAGAATCAGTGTTATGAATGAAACCGGCAGTAGAGGAAGCAAGTGGCTGCGGAGCAGAGCCACATAAGCCGCTGCTTTCTGTATAGGGCCGATTCCTGTCACAGGCAGAGTGATACCAAATGCACCCTGCCTGGGACAGTAACAGCCAGCGATAGGCAAATGGAAGACTGTTATTAAAGATATGTTTATTACTAAAATCACAGAGTATATATGGGCATATCTGTTCTTCAGTGGTTACTGGGCTGCTTTCAAACGGATCTACAGGTGCAGCGCAGTGCACCTGTGGGTTACCTGCACTGAGCCATAGACTTCTGTTATTGCCTGGGGGTTGTGCTTTATGAAAGTGCACCACACCTGCAGGATATAATAGAAGTCTATGGCAAAGTGCAGCTAACCCCCAGGAAAGCCACAGGTACACTGTGCTGCACCCGCAGTGTGGGTGACCCGCAGCGCATCATTGTGAAAGCAGCCTTAGGCCCCTTTCACACTATCATTTTGACCCAATTGGACCCACCATTTAACCTCTATGGAGGAGCATATGTAAATGTGTCCATTTACACCTGCCTACCTCCAATTCGATCCACTAAAAAAAAAACAGAAGGGGATCGTCCCCTTTCGTCTGGGTGGATCGGAAGGCCTATAGAGTAGAGTGGGGTGTGTCCATGTCCATTCTGCATATGCAGAGTAGACACGGACCTGTCTTACGCCCACTCTTCTCATTGTGGCCCGTGACCGGTTACCAAGTCGCTTAAGTGGCTCTCGCGCTTCAAAGAATCGGGCACCCCTGCTCTAACTGCAGACAATAAGCAACAAGGAAAGAAGGACCTGGGGAGTGGATCTGGTCTTCAAAGCTGCAGCCATGAGAGTACTATTAAGGGTGGCTCCAAGAGATCCTGCAAGCAGTGGAGCCACCCTACAAAAAGAAACCAGGAGAGTGATATTTTCACAGCAAATTAAAAAGTAGTAAGAGGCTGCTAGCAGAAAGCAGACATGGACATTTTAAGTGCAATTGCAAGTGTCCACCATCTGCTGGGACTAAGGGCTACAAAGACTTTGGTTTAGTCTGTATATTATAATATACTTCTAAATCTTTTGTTAGCTGTCAGTTTTGTCATTTTAGTGGCTTATACAAATCCTAATATCATTGTTGTGGGTTATTTGTACTTTTCTTGCTGTTTTCTCAAAACGTTACTACAGATTCTTGAGTGTCCGTGTGCGGAATATAATGCGCGCATTAAGCTGTCCTTGTTAAAGTGCCTGCTAAGTGGGAGGATATGCCTTCATTACTATTATTATTATTATAAAACAGGATTTATATAGCATAAACAGTTTGCACAGCGCTTAACAAAATAAAGGCAGACATTACAGTTACATTACAATTCGGTACAAGAGGAATAAGAGGGCCCTGCTCACTAGAGCTTACAATCTAGGAGGGGGGGTCAATTCATACAAAAGTTAATAGCTGTGGGGGATGAGCTGATGGAAAAAGTAAAACAGTGTATTAGCTAGAAGCAGGATAAGCTTCTTTAAAGAGAAGGGTTTTCAGGGATTGTCTAAAGATGGATAGATTAGGGCACAGTCGGACAGATTGGGGTAGGGAGTTCCAAAGGATGGGAGAAGCTCTGGAGAAATCCTGTAGGTGAGCATGGGAGGAGGTGACTGGTTTCCTTCATCATCTTCAGCCACCTGAGCAGGCAGTCTCAAATGCTGGAATAAAGGAGTGACAAGCCTCAGGCATTCTTTTAGCAAAAGAGGCTTTTTAAAAGTTTCTTATTTAAAATGATGCTACCCCAACAATTCATATTCTTGATATATGCATGTTGTACCATGTACTTGTATTATAAAGTATCTTTTTCTCTTTGCATTTCTTCCTTTGTGTGAAAAACCTGGTGATCTTGCCAGTCCCTCTGCTTCCATTTTCCTTTCATCACCATGGACCTTGTTTGTCCCATTATTTTGATTTTGGTGTATTATCTGGTACTCCTGACAAAGCTCATTTAGTGAGTGAAACATGTAGAGAAGAATATTTTTTTTCACCTTTTTTTATACTTTGGGGTGTCACATGGGTAGGTGAACAAGCTGTTTTTTTTAATGTAGTTATGAGAGCTCTTTTTGAGACCGACGAGTGGCTTGGATGCATGACACCATACCATGGTAATTGGCCAGTCAAATTGTTAGAGGAGGCCTCCCAATAGTAATTATTTATCTGATACTTCTAGATCATAGGGACATGCTTAAAAACCATCGCAGATTATCATCACTTGGGTATCCATCTTCTGCACATCTACAGAATCAATATGCTTCCGATCCTATAAGTATACACATACACTCATTTGCTTCTACTTTATTTTCATGATATACTTTAAAACCAAAGGTTGATCCTCTCCTTTTGGCCATTGGTGCGTGAGCATGTGCACCCCCGTTTGTCTATCTAGTATAATTACTTGCCAGCTTAAGAGAATTTTGTACATTATAGTAGGCAATTTGTTCAGCAGTCCCTCTGCTTCCTTATTTCAAACTGACCACGTTAGGCATGGAAGCACATTAATCACAGTGTGGTCAGTTTTCTGGCTGTGCTGAGTGCACAGCATGCCAGTCCTCCAATGATCAGACTAGTGCTGACATGTCCCCCTGCACAGGTCTATTACCAGGAAAGATCAATGCACTGCCCTATCTTCGCCTCCTGCTAATTGCTCCCCCTTGCAGTGTCCACCCAAGCCCCGTAAGCAGATGAAAACAGAGGTTGTGTGAGAACTTTTTTTCTTTTTTGTTTAGCTAGTCACAAGTATTTTAAAATACGTTGTTTTACAAGGTAATAGATCACATATACTATACTTTAAGTTTAGGGGGACTCCAATTATATGATAAACTGCCAAACTTCTGGGAAAAGCAGTGACCCAATCACACAAGCAGAAAAGAAGTTCACTTGGTGCAAACTGTTCACATAGTCATCAAAAGTTGTACATATTTCTAGCAGCTGCTGGTTAAGTCTATGACAGAAAAGGTAAGTCACGGACGGTTTTCTTTGACAGAAGAGTAAATGACCTCCCATTCTGCTAAGCAGGTGAAGGCAACAGTCACTACACAAGGCTCTAACCTGACTCCAAAGGGCTCTGGGCAGCAGCACTAAAGTGTGCTATTCTTTATGAAAATAAATGTGTTTAGACCTGCCACAAAATATACAGAAGGGCCTGTGAGAGGGTGACGCTCCATGTAAGCCTAGCTCAATGCGGCGAATAGAAGATAAATGTAATTTTCAAGTCTATCAGGGCTGGCGCTGTTAAATAATCATAAAACAGAATTGGATAAAGACAGATCCTGCAGCATGTTGTTTATTGCAGGGCTCATTCCTAAGGCTCTTGTAGTAATATTCTAATGTGCAAATCAAATGAATAGGCTTTCAAGAGAAAAGTCACTTTAATGCTCTTAATAAGAACGTTGTGTATATTAAAATGTCTCCTGCAATTCTCTTCACTTTATCAATGATGCTGTTTACAGGATGAATACATGTACGTTTAAAGATTTATGCCAGCAATTTCTGTAAACACGGATCCCCCGGGAGCGTTCCTGCAGGCTGTGGAAAATGGTTTTCATGTATGAAGGTTTTCCACTAAACATGCCATAGGTACAGTATATAACCAACAAATACCAACTGCTTCCTTATTACTCTACATACACTACTGTGCAAACGTTTCAGGTAGGTGTAAAAAAAAATACTGTAAATTAAAAATTCTTTCAGAAATAGAAGTGTTAATAGTTTATTTTTTATCAATTAACAAAATGCAAAGTAAATGAACAGAAGAGAAATCCAAATCCAATCAAAATTTGATGTGACCACCCTCTCCCTTCAAAACAGCATCAATTCTTCTAGGTATACTTGCGGAAAATGTTTTAGGAACTCGGCAGGTAGGTTGTTCCAAACATCTTTGAGAACTAACCACAGATCTTCTGTGGATGTAGGCTGCCTGAAATCCTTTTGTCTCTTAATTAAATTTCAGACAGACTCAATGATGTTGAGATCAGGGCTCTGTGAGGGCCAAACCACTTCCAGGACTACTTCCTCTTTACGCTGAAAATAGTTCTTAAATGACACAGGCTGTATGTTTAGGGTCATTGCCCTGCTGCAGAATACATTTGGGGCCAATCACACACTTTCCTGATGGTATGTCATGATGGAGAAGTATCTGCCTGTATTGCTCACATTTTGACTCATCAGTCCAGAGCACCTGCTGCCATTTTTCTGCAACCCAGTTCCTATGTTTTTGTGCACAATTGAGTCACTTAGCCTTGTTTCCACATCAGAGGTATGGCTTTTTTGGCTGCAAATCCTCCATGACACCTATTTCAGGCCAGACTTCTCCAAACTGTAAATGGGTGTACCTGGGTCCCACTGGTTTCCACCAGTTCTGTGCAAGCATAATGTGTCTTTCATCTGCTGCAACAGGTTTCTTTGGCTAACCTATGTCTACCAATTTCCTTGTTGCCATTTCTTTGTGCTTCTTAAAAAGAGCTTGAACAGCGCATCTTGAAACCCCAGTCTGCTTTGAAATCTTTGCCTGGGAGAGACCTTGCTGATTACCTTGTGTCTTGTTGCTGTGCTCAGTATTGCCATGGTGTTTGACCTGTGATATGAAACGGTATTCCACAACCTCACCCAGTTTTCAGCCTCCTAGGTGGCCGTTTCTGTTTCAGTTAAGGACCATGTTTCACCCTACATATAGAATTGATGATCATTAGCACCTATTTGGTATAATTGGTTAATCTTACATCTAAATCTAATACTACAAAACCCCTAACAGTGTGCAAGTGTAAGAATTGATCCTGCTTTGAAGCCAAAGGCTAGTCATACCAAGTATTGATTTTATTTAGATTTTCTTCTGTTTACTCACTTTGAATTTTTTTAATTGGTAAAAAAAAAAAAAAAAATTTACATTTTTTAAAAACATTCTTACTTTACAGCATTTCTTCACACCTGCCTAAAACGTTTGCACAATACTGTATACTGCTATACAATACTCTATTACAGGGATCTCCAAACTTCGGCCCTCCAGCTGTTGCGCAACTACACATCCCATGAGGCAATGTAAAACTCTGACATTCACAGACATGACTAGGCATGATGGGAATTGTAGTTCCTGAACAACTGGAGAGCCATCATTTGGAGACCCCTGGTCTATTATATCGCAAAAAAGACTGGATGTACATCATTTGATTTTAAGAAGCCAGCTTAACTTAACCTTGGCTGTGGACAATTTATAAAATCAAACAGCCGCATCTATCTGAATGTCCTAGCCAAAATGGAGGTAGTAATCTTCTTGTTAGAGGGATCACATAAAAAATCTGCAGTGGGTCCTGGTGGGAGTATGGGCAGGTTTTTCCCCACCTGCTGTTCTGGAGAAACAACTGACCTTTTATGGTTGGCCATGAAAAAGATCTTAATGCAGTCATTCATCAAGAATGCTGACTGCCCTGCTTTATAGGCAAGAAACCACTAGAGGAAGAACCTATACATCTTCATTAATTATGATCTTGAGAATATGGCACAATGAGTAAAATTTACAATAATCTTCAGCGAGTACTCAGTGAAAATATTTGAAGAGAGCCCATTAAAAGCATTCCTTGTTTAGCTATTTTTTCGCTTCCAGATAAAACCTAGCACACAGTAAAAGTAAACAGATAAAACACACAAAAATTGATTCAAAACACAGTTGAATATCTTTTTTGCCATTTGTTTTTTTTTTCTCTAGAAAACTATCCAAATTTTCCTGCAGCCCTTTATTACCTCAACTGGAAAGATCTATAATCTTGCAGCTCATCTATTGGGCTTATTAAACATTATTACGTGAGCCATTAGTGTTTTTGCTGGCTGAGCTAAGTTATAGATTGTGGTACACAAAGACCAAGCAAGACGAGAAAGAGGGATGTGGAGAAAACATTTGTAAGTACTGTAACATGAATAATGTAATGCTGTTTATAACAATGCATCATAATGGCTTTATAGGTCAATTGGTATTTCTACCACTTCCAATCATCACTCAAATTTTGTGTAATAGCTGGTTGGTGAGAGTCCATTTAGAGGAAAAGTGAAAGGATAGATTATGCTGTGTCTCCAAAAAGTTTTCTCAATACGCTGAAAACTATTAGGCATACTACAATTGCTCAGTAAATAGGGCCACATATGGAGTAACAACCAGTTTCTGGAGGGATTCTAATGGGTCTGCAATAACAACTGGTAGAGCATGGGCAAAGGTAGATGCACTATATTGCCAAAAGTTTTGGGACACCGGCCTTTACACGCACATTAACTTTAATGCAGACGATGCTAAGCAGGGCAATAACTTCTCCGCAGGATGTGGAAACCTTGCAAAAAGACCCAAACAAATTAATGGGGTGGGCGACTACATGGCAAATGAGGTTCAATGTAGAAAAATGTAAAATAATGCATTTGGGTGGCAAAAATATGAATGCAATCTATAGACTGGGGGGAGAACCTCTGGGGGAATGTAGGATGGAAAAGGACCTGGGGGTCCTAGTAGATGATAGGCTCAGCAATGGCATGCCATGCCAAGCTGCTGCTAATAAAGCAAACAGAATATTGGCATGCATTAAAAGGGGGATCAACTCCAGAGATAAAACAATAATTCTCCCGCTCTACAAGACTCTGGTCCGGCCGCACCTAGAGTATGCTGTCCAGTTCTGGGCACCAGTCCTCAGGAGGGATGTACTGGAAATGGAGCGAGTACAAAGAAGGGCAACAAAGCTAATAAAGGGTCTGGAGGATCTTAGTTATGAGGAAAGGTTGCGAGCACTGAACTTATTCTCCCTGGAGAAGAGACGCTTGAGAGGGGATATGATTTAAATTTACAAATACTGTACTGGTGACCCCACAATAGGGATAAAACTTTTTCGCAGAAGAGAGTTTAATAAGACTCGTGGCCACTCATTACAATTAGAAGAAAAGAGGTTTAACCTTAAACTACGTAGAGGGTTCTTTACTGTAAGAGCGGCAAGGATGTGGAATTCCCTTCCACAGGCGGTGGTCTCAGCGGAGAGCATCGATAGTTTCAAGAAACTATTAGATAATCACCTGAATGACCGCAACATACAGGGATATGTAATGTAATACTGACACATAATCACACACATAGGTTGGACTTGATGGACTTGTGTCTTTTTTCAACCTCACCTACTATGTAATGGCATCCCAGTTCTTAGTCCGTAGGGTTCAATATTGAGCTGGCCCACCCTTTGCCTCTATAACAGCTTCAACTCTTCTAGGAACAGATGTCCACAAGGTTTATGAGTGTGTCTATGGGAATGTTTGACCATTATCCTAGAACCGCATTGATGTTGGATGAGAAGGCCCAGCTCGCAGCCTCCGCTCGAACTCATCCCAAAGGTGTTCTATCTGGTTGAGGTCAGGACTCTGTGCAGGCTAGTCACTGTCCTCCACCCCAACTTTTCTCATCCACATCTTTATGGACCTTTCTTTGTGCACTGATCCAAATCATTTGGTGGAGGGGGGATTATGTGGGGTTGTTTTTCAGACCTTGGGCTTGGCCCCTTATTTCTAGTGAAGGGAACTCTTTTGGCGTAGAGAGAGAGAGAGACCCTGAGGCAGACAGATTATGCAAAAGTGTCTCGCGTGCATGCATCATTTTAAGCACAAGTTTTAGACAAGTACATGAATTTGGTGTATGCTGAATTACTTTTAGAACGCATGAAAGACACTTTCCAAAATCTGTCTGTGGCAGTCTTTATGAATTCTAGGGATAATATTTTCCTTTCAATCTATGTGTTTACACAGCCTAATAATGGAATAAGTTGTTGATGCAGCACATTGGAACCATTGGAAATGAGGAGTTTCCTGCTATATGCCACAGATCAGGCATAATGCAATTTTTAACCCCCCCCCCCCCCCCAAATCAAAGATATCAGCCTTTGCTTATCAAGGCATTGTGCCACACTGATTTGTATGTGAATGTCAGGATGGTATAAATTAGAATTTGTGAACATTAGTGAGAAACTTACCAACTGATTGGCATGCCATTTGCATTGTTCAGCTGCAATTGGTGAGGCGTGATATGCTAACAAAGCCTTCAACGGAAGCTCGAGTACACATTACAAACGTGAGACATGGCAGAACTCCGCATAATAAATTCTACACACACCGGAATATATAGCAGGTAATATATTAATCTGTTGCTGCTAATTGAAGCCAATGGGGAAAACTGTCATGGTCTGCATTCAGGTAAATATTTGCAAAACTAACAAATTAAAGTTACAATTAATTTGCATTTTTTTCTCTAAAAAGAATGTATTTGAAACCCCTTTTGTAAGTGCTGGTTCACACTAGTGCGATTTCTGATGTGCCTTAAAGTGTAAGTAAATCCTCCTATCGTTTTGAGCCAAGGAAGCTGCCATCTTTGCCTCTGTTTAATCTACAACTGCTATGATGCTCCACATGTGATCAGTTAGGACACCAGCCGTTGGATGGTTTGACAGTTTGGTTGAGAGCACAACCAATGGGAGTGTTACATTTCCTGCACATGCCAGAAATGAAAGGGTTTTATAGATGTGTTTACTTCCGCTTTAAGTTTCACAAAATCACGTAAGGGAAATTACATTATTTTCAATGTTGCCCAATCACATCAATGCGGTGCGATTTTGGAAAAAGTTCCTTTGCTGCTTGGGTGTGTTTTTTGTGCAATTTGGCTCCTTAGAATATGCAAACTACATTCAAAGTCATATTCATATTTTAGCACCTTACACTGCTCCTCTTTTTATTTGTTAAATGTATTTAAAGTGCATAAAGTGACAGTAAAATACAGTGGAAAAACACCAGCCACTACACTATGAGTGAACGAACCCTAAATTACAGTCAAGAGGCAATGCATTTTCAACAGCAACAAATTGCCATTATCAGATGATGTATTCTGGGTTTCAGGGCTCCCCAGGTGCTCCACAAAATAACTAAAGGTACACAGGCAACAGTCACCGCATTTCACTTCTGTCAGTTTAGAAACCATCATTTAACAAGCTCACTGACCTGGAACAAGACTGCAAATCAGGAGTTCTGACTTCACTAGCAGCATGCTTGTCCCTGATATGTGACTTAAAGAGGGGTTCCACCCAGGGGGGCCGTCCAAAAAAAAAAAAATTAAAAGTCAGTAGCTACAAATACTGCAGCTGCTGACTTTTAATTGGACACTCACCTGTCCCTGGGTCAGCGATGCGGGGGATCGAAGCCCCGCTCGTCTCCCCCCTCCGCTCGTCGGCGCCGGCATTTCAACTGTGGGCGCCGGGCTGTGGCTTCACAGCCTGGCACCCACTGCGCATGCGCGAGCGGCGCCGTGCGCCGTGATTGGCCGCTCAATCACCTGGGACCTGTAATGGGTCCCAGATGATTGACAGGAGGGAGGGAGCAGAGCGGAGCCCTTCCTGTGCCGAGGAGGAAGTGATGTCACCAGCCCAGGCAAAGGGACAGGCAGACTACGAGGGACCACCTAGCAACAGGCATTTAGAGGTAAGTGAAAAAAAAAAATATCCAAATGTTTTTTTGGTTTTTTTTTTAGAATTTTTACAGGTAGTTTTGTTTTTTGGGTGGAACCCCACTTTAAGTATTGAAGTCTGTCAGGCAATTGACATTTAAAGTGGAACTAAAGACAACTCTTTTTTAATGTTAGACAGAGAATCGGAGGGTTATAACCCCTGTAGGTTTTCTTTTTGCCATCTGTGTCCCATTGAGATTTCCCTTCACTTCCTGCCAAAATAGGATGTGAGTGAAAATCCCTCTGAAGTTAGGGAATGTCTGGTTGTCACCAGGGTCACCAGAACTACAGTCTCTATTGGAAGATATCCCCATTCTCTGTCACTCTGCAGCTCCAGATGGAGGACGCGAACTGGCAAGTAGTGCAGAGTCCTTCTGAGGTCTGACCATTCACAAAAATTCAGATTACCTCTTGTCTGATAAGCTTTACAAGTATTCTGCTTACACTTTAATGAGGTTAACCGCTAGTGTACAATGTGCGATTTTCTAAAAACTGTGTTTATTTATATTTTAATGATGGATTATGGATAAAGCCTAGGCCTAATCTCCTGCAGCTGTCCACATGGGATGATATTCCAGCAGAAAAACTGCTATATTCCCTTCACAGTACATAAAACAATACAGGGAAAGAAATGGTTAAGGAGCACTCTTCAATACAGCACTTTGAGCCTTTTCTAAACTTAAATAATGCATTGTTATTCATGCAGGAGGGGGGAATTAACAAGGCTTTTGTCTAGGAAATTTCCACTGATATACACACAAATCAGAGGTTTTTATTCCTTTAGCTACGTGGGTGGATACTGTAACACTGAACAAGCCATTGGGGAAAATAAACTGACTTTCCAGCAAGGTAAAGGTGGCCACAAAGAGTTGAAGTACACCAAGTCAAAGTAAAAATCATTTTTTTTGGCGGAGCACTGAATTTTAGCAGTAAGTTTGGAACAGATTTGTTATATCCAATACCTAGTATAGTGCCAAAGGATTGTTAAATTGAATGCATTTTTTTAAAAAACAAGGCGAAGACCTAGTAGTTAGTCATATGAACTTATTCTGTAATGTTGAAGACATCTCGTAGCTTATCCAATCCACTTCTCCAGTTCTAATGAGTTTCGGGAAATACCTGAGCATTCAAAACTACATGGGTAACACCAACACTTTGATTGAAACACCATGGAAAAACAGATTTTATGGTCTAAGAACAGGATAGGAGGTGTGAAAATTGTGGAACTACCCTGCTCTAGCTAAAAAATCCAGTTGAATTTAAAGGACTACAACTAGATATACCATTGACCTTTACAGACAAGGGCAACATCCAAATAAAGCTGGATAGACACAGATTGAAGTTTGACCAGTTCAGCAGTAACCACTGATCGGTGTATTCTGACGTGGGGATGCTTGTATGGATTGAGGAATCTGAGTTTTTTAGTCAGCCTGTTGAGTGATTGTAAAAAAAAAACAAATAAAAAAAACAAAAGCCTCACAGTATGTACCCAGCTTATGGGTGGTCATAATGGTCATATACAGAAGGATGTCATACCACATGAACACATGTGAGACAATGTCACAGGATTCACTTCATTGATGCCTACTAAGGGGACAAGAGATCGGAAAGACTGAAAAGAAAATTTGATTCTATTACCATCTTGTTGTACCTATGAATAATAGACAAAAAGCCAATGAATCTAATAACTAAGCTGATAAACTTTTCAAACAGCTGTGTTGATCTTTGAGGACTGATATAATACATGGCATGTTACATGTTTACCATTTTCTTTTTTTACCCATTTAATTTCTTATAATTACCTAAGTTTGTCTTTGGCATTCAATGACTGTATAGTTTTGTGCTTTTGGTGAACAATTTAGGGGATACATCTAACTAATCACTTCAACTTCTTTTAGAGGTAAGGCATTGTAGCACAGAAAAAATGGACTGAGGCAGGATTGGGCCTTGGGAAAGTAGCCGCTACCACAACCCCCCCCCCCATTCTTTTGATTGTCATTGATCAGGATTTCAGTAGACACAGAGATACCACATATTTGTCTTTATTGGCATTACCTGCCCCATGAGGAACCAAGTGCATTTGCCCTTGTGAAGTGAGAGTTCAGCTATCTAGGTTGCCCTGTGAACGATCCAGCTCAGCAGCAAAGCAATGAATAACAAAGATAATGGAGAGATCACCTACTTGAAATGGATTTTGCCTATTGGATGAACAAATCACTACGAAGCTGGATAATTTCTTCTTTGTATCCATCCTACTACTGCCCTTAAATACCATTCACCTTAAACACAAATTGGCTGAACAAAATAATGGAAGAAAAACAAAGATCTGTTCATCTGATGCTAAACTGGTTGTGAAATAAAGCAAATTTCTTGGCTAATAACTGAAAGCCCGTTATATTGATTCAAATCTGTAGTGCAGATCTTTTCAAAAACAGTTCTCTTCTGCAGTATATCACAATACCCAGGTAAGAAAAGAATTAGATACTTGGGGACTTTAAAAAGACTGTTGCTAATGTAGACAAATGCTTCTTTGATAAGCAAAGTATTACAAATAAGAGGTATTAGTATTACAGTGAGCAGTAACTTGTGGGGTAATGGTGCTAATACCTGGTGATGCCAGGAAATTAGGCTATGTATAAAATGAGTATGACACTCCCAGCCATAAGGTATGTATGATATTCCTTCCTTTCAATTAGAAATCTAGATGCAATTTCAATTGAAAATCTTGTTGCATGGTAATCATGAAAACCAATTTATGCATGCTACCATGGTCCAAGTGATTAACACAGAGTGGAGAGATGCTTGTGATTTGGTCACCTGGGTATGGTCTAAACAATTTCTAAACAGCTGTCACAAATATAGAACCAACATATAAAACATGTTACAGGATGAATATATAAAGTCTTGCAGCTGTCATACACTATTTTCATGAAGACTAGTAACTTGCAAGCTACATGGTGCTGTGGCCATTTTAGACATTGATCAAATATCCCTATGCATGCTAGGTATCAGTGGTACCAAAAAGAAAGTGTACACAGATATATTTCATATTAGGATTTCAATGCAGACACAACCTGCATTCTGTGATGACAAAACAATGGGCACTATATGATATAATTGAAGACAAAACTAGTTTAACTTAAAGTGGTTGTTAACCCACTCTAAGGACTTTACATAATCCAACTCTGTCTAATAAGAATATGTCCCCGTGTCTGTGTTTGATTAAAAAAAATAAAGATTATACCTCATTTCTGAGCACTAATCGCCACTCAGGTGACCCGCTGGCTCTCTCCTCCCCCTCGTCTGACAGATGCAGCAGGCGGGGCCCTGATATAGGAGCCGATAGGCAGGGAGGGAGTGGGGAGAGGAGCACAGAGGAGAGGCAGGATAGCTGCGGGTGATGGAGGCACGTAAACCGACCATGGTGTCAGGGTTCAGCAGCCATGATTAACCGTGGTCAGTTTACAAAGGGGAGGGCAGAAATTGGCAGGATTTGCCATGGATTTCAGGTGATAGAGGCAAATTACACAGCACAAGCAATGTGCTGTATGACATGCTTTAAGGCAGTGGTCATCATCCTTGTCCTCAGGGCCCACTAATAGGCCAGGTTTGAAAAAATAACTGAAATACATCACAGTTGATATAATTTGCTACTCAGTGATTGCAGTATTCTAGTCTGCATCTCCCCAAAGTAATACATAAAACTTGGCCTGTTAGTGGGCCCTGAGTACAGGGTTGATGACCACTGCTTTAAGGGAACAGGATCTAAAAATATTTATTTTAAGGTTAACAAATGCTTTAAGCTTGACACAAGCTAGAAGACCATGTGATAAATAGCAGTATCTCTCCACCTTCACAAGCATTATGAACACTTTTGTGAAATGAGGACAGCAGGGATCAATGTGTGATGAGCACGAAGATGTGTGCCGGCTAAAACGAGGTCCTCTACTGACAGTATTTGAAGTAGATTACAAGTGGACATTGCACAGATGAAAAGAAGAGTCAAAGTGCCAAGCTGTCGATTTGTGTCACCTAACGTCATCAATGAAATGGACTTATAGATTCCATTTACATAAAATCTTCCCCAAGACTGATGTTTAATCACTGATCAGGACCATCCAGAAGAATGGATTGCCTAAAGGACCTTCATTATGTATATGTTATTTTCACTGCCGAAGAAAAAAAATCACATTCTTTATTATGGAGTGTTAAATACAACACTGTACAATGTATTAATCTCATTTTGCTTTTAAAAACTATGAAGATACTGTAGTCATCTTGGAATGTGACTGGACAAACTGTTACCCAGATATGGTTTTAGTAACGAATGCTAGAGGAGACACTTTTCTTCAACTGTTGGGAAAGTCAAGGGGGATGCTTCTGCTTTTTTAGGATATTAAATAGTTATACATTTGCCATTTAAAAATGATATCCGTGAAAATCTCTTTGTTCAACCACCTTTGCTTAATCTTTCCATTAATGAATCCATTGCTTAGCACACGTAATGGTAGCCATATGTTTAAGGAGGAAGACACAGTACTTTCAATAGCAGACCATTGCTTCCTTACAAGATCACTGGCCTCTCAAATTCAGCATACACACGCTCGGACATTCCGACAATAAAATCCTGGAATTTTTTCTGAAGTATGTTGGCTCAAACTTCGCACAAATGTCGGAAATTCTGAACGTCAAGAACGCAGTGACGTACAAGACGTTTGACGAGCCGAGGAAAATGAAGTTCAATAGCCAGTGCGGCTCTTCTGCTTGATTCCGAGCATGCGTGGAAATTTGTGCGTCGGAATTGTGTACACATGATCAGAACTTCCAACAAGTTTTGTTGTCGGAAATTTGAGAACCAGCTCTCAAATTTTTGTTGTCGGAAATTCCGACAGCAAATGTTCGATGGAGCCTACACACAGTCACAATTTCCGACAGCAAGCTCCCATCGAACATTGTTGCCAGAAATTCTGAGCGTGTGTACGCGGCATAAGAGGGACTAATACCAAATGCTGAAGGTGTGTTGCATCTCAGGGGCAGAAGAGCTGGTATATTCTTTTTTCTAATACAGTTGTAAAGCTCTAAGCGAGATACACGCTATTACTTAACTTGACAGCCCCAAACTCACGGACTCATGATGTCCTGGACCAAACTTGAGACAATTTTTGTTATCAAGAAAATCTGTTTGGTTGACTGCCAAAGAGTGACTGAACAAGAAATAAAAAAATCTAGCAGAGGAGGTATGAAAATCCTAAACAAAGCCTAGGAATCAAATAATTTAAAGCTAGATTTTAAAAGTATAATGTGATAAATATGTGTATAAAAAAAGTATATTGTGTAACCAAGTATAAACATGGTTTGTGTAAAAATAAAAATTTTCCTACCTGAACATATCTCCCAGACCCTTCAGCACGCCGCCCTTTTTGGCCTTGCTTTTATCTTTATCTCTGTCTTTATCTCGGTCTTTTTTCTTCTCTTTACTGCTCTTTTCCTTTTTATTCTTGTCTTGGCTTGACCCATTAACCTGCCTCTCTAGAGAATGAGATGGCTGGTCACTGGCAGTTGAAACGGACTCTCGCCCTGATCGAGAGCTCTCTTCAGTGTCTTCCTCCACTGAAAAAAATAAAAGTAAAATGTCAGTAAAAATGACAGAGTGTACACAAGATCACAACAGTGGCAACAACCGATCAAACCAATGAAAGTCTGACCATTATTGCTACCATGACTACTGTGTTGGAAACACATGGACAAAATAAATAGCAGTTTCCTAACAAGAGGACATATGAAAGGCTTAGAATACAGTATATGTTCCATTAAATAAAGTATAAATATACTTTGCACTTAACCTACCCCATGTGGTAGAACTGTCCCTTTGCTCCAGCTGTATTTGATTGGTACCTGATAAAGTATTAGATTCAATTAAGAGTGTTCACACTACATTCTTACGCAGCCTCCACCCAGCACCAGTGAAAAAAAAAGGTCGGAGAGTGTATTAATAATAAAAAAAAATTCATGAGGTTGCATTGTAAGGGAAAACACAACAAAAACCCATTCCTTCTTTTATAAAGACAAAAAAAAATAAGCCTGAAAAGAGCTGCCTAAAATCTGTTCTGGTCCATGTCAGTCATTCCCAGAGTGCCTTGTACAAAGAGTTACAAGCACTTTACGTACCCTGCTCAAAAGACTTGTTTAGTGGTTCCAACTGTGATGTGCCACCTGGTAAAGTATTAATTGAAGGTAATAAGTTTCTGCATAGGTACAGCCATTTTATCTTGTGCTGAAACTACTATAGAAAAGGTAAAATTCATAATTGTCAAATTAATATTAATAGTGGTGATCTGATCTTATTAACATCTTTTCAGTTCTGGTTATTAAATAATAAGTGTACCCTTTAATTTAAATGTTCACATAAATAGTGTATGTGCCCCTAAGCATTTTAGCAAATGCAATTTATTGTCTCTCTGTGTCCCTTTCTAAAGGACGCTATACTAAGGCGGCTGTCATATCACACAGTTTAAAAACTCAACTTACTGGGGTTGGAGTATTCAGGTATCTCTGTGGACAGAAATAGAATACTTGCAAACTATTGAAGATGGCCACCTAACCAGAATCTTGTATAGAAACGTTCTCCTCTCCCCTTCTTATATACCACTGAATGCAGACAGCACTTTTACTCATTAATGGCAAATTATGTGGGCACTGTTTTCCAGCCAGTTAGTGAAAGGTATGGGGTCATCAGAATTGTTAGATATCAGAATTTTAGCATCTTATACCTCTACTAAAAGCCCTTTTACTGTTCTGTGGGGTGCAGGCTTCACAGGGGCAGGGAGCTGAGAAATTACATGTAGACAAAGCCTTAGAAGGCATGATTTTTACATTTTTTTTAGTTCTATAGGAAGGTCCCAGATTCCTTGACTTACTGAAAAAGTAACAGGTACCAAAATACCAAACAATCCTTCAACCACTCTGCTCTCCATTATTCTTTTTCCATTATTATACTGTAATGGGAATTTGTAAGTTCTGTATATAATTGTATTCTTTTTTGTATATATTGCACACTGCCCTCACTGTGCACACGGCACATAATATAATAATAAATAATGTTTTCAGTACATGTTTACATTCTTTCGAGTCCTGATTAGAATTAGCCTGCCTATGTAACGCCCCTTGTTAGTTACCATAAACGTACAATTGTAATATTAATGTGATACCTACGTAATCATGTGTATAAAAACCTTCAATTGCATCATAATAAAGCAGAACATTTATTTGGAAAGATGCTAAGCGTATCTTTTGTGTCTGTTCCCTACTGCAGTAGTTATTATTAATTTGGAACCACTAATCAATATGATGATAGGAGTTGCCTATCATCAAAATGTCCAGCTCAATACCATTGAAGTGGTTGTAAAGAATGAAGGTTTTTTACCTTCATGCTTTTTTTGCATGAAGGTAAAAACTTTTAGTGTACCGCTCCCCACGCAGCCCCCCCTAATACTTACCCAAGCCTGATCCAGCGGTGTGCACGAGAGCCAAGGCTCTACCGGGTCTCTTCCTCCTCATTTGCCGAGTCACAGCAGCAGGAGCAAATGGCTGTCAATCACAGCCAGTGAGGAGGGAGCAGGAGGGGTTTCGGGTTGGGGGGCAGGACTGAGCCACGCTGTGTGTGTCCCATAGACACACAGAGGCGGCAGGGGAGCGAGCATGCACAAGTGCCCCCAGAGCAAGAGGGGGGGGACCCGAGAAGAGGAGAATTTGAAGCAAAACCATTACACAGAGCAGGTAAATATGATGTGTTTATTATTTTAAAGGAAAAAAAAAAAAAAAAGGATCCGTTAGAACCACCTAAAATCCATTAAAAAGGGCATGTTGCATAATTTTTTAATGCAGCGCAAGCAACGATCTCCAGATATCGGTGCTTATTACAGGTACCATCTGCCACAGAACTGGCTGTGGAATTTGTCCTCTTTAATGGAACTTGGGAGCCTGATAGCAGGGATTATTACACTTCTACCCGCGCTGCTTAGACAGTATTATGACACTCTCAAGAGGTCAGAGATAATGTTATCCAAATAAAACAACTCTTCCGGGCACTTGCCCGTGCCTTCTTTAGCTCACCTACCCTTTTTTTGCTCCACCCCTTCTCCCCTCCCCCCTTCTCTCTCCTATTTTCTTTCTGCTTTCTTTTCCTGATTTAGGAAAGTCAACACAACTTGGTCAGCAGTACCAAAATCCACTCGATTCCAGGTCAATCATTAAAAACTCTTAGCCAACATGGAAATGGCAGGTTAACTCCTTTGTGCCTAAGGGTAAAACAAATCTTAATGCCCAACCACAATTTTACAACTTTGACATGTGTTAGTAAAACCGTACATCACAACTACTTTGTGCATCCAGTTGGATTATACCTCGTTTTTTTTGGGATAAATTGGGCTTTTCATTTAGTTGTAAATGGCAATGGATATCCCTTGATTTTTTTTTAATTATCAAAGGAATACTGGCCCAAAATAGTTAAAAAAAAAAATTAAAAAAATTAAAGTTAGCTATATATTTTTTGTTATTACCATAACCTTCCACCCAAAATAAATTATCCTGCTCCTGAGGATCGCAGCGATACTATATATGCGTATCATAGTTGTTGCCTAGGCATAGGATTGCCTGAAGGTAGCAAGAGTGGGGGATAGCCGGATAGATGGAGGTAGCGAATTCCAGAGGATGGGAGAGGCTCTGGAGAAATCCTGGAGACGAGCATGGGAGGAGGAGATGAGAGAGCTTGAAAGCAGGAGGTCTTGAGAAGAGCGGAGAGGTCGATTTGGGTGATATTTGGAGACAAGATTAGTGATGTAGCTTGGGGCAGAGTTGGGAATGGCTTTGTATGTTGTGGTTAGAATTTTGAATTTAATTCGCTGGGTGATTGGGAGCCAGTGTAGGGATTGAAGTAGAGGGTTGGCAGACACTGAGCGGTTGGTAAGGTGTATAAGTCTGGCAGCAGCATTCATGATAGACTGAAGAGGGGATAGCCTATGGAGAGGTAAGCCAATGAGAAGGGAGTTGCAATAGTCAAGGCGAGAGATAACAAGGGAGTAAATGAGGAGCTTGGTGGTTTCATTTGTTAAAAAAGGGCGAATTTTAGAGATGTTACGGAGGTGAATTCTACAAACTTTTGACAACGATTGGATTTGAGGCTGAAATGACAAGTCAGATATATATATATATATAGATAATTTTTTTTTTTTTTTACACACGTCGGGAATCAAGAGTTCTAGGTCCTGATCATTGGTATGGGGCCTGGGGCTCTTGGTGAGACCCAGTCTCTGTGCTGTGAGCGTGCCATGTGGCGCTCTCCCAGCACAAAAGGGAGATATGCAATTATGCAGCCCCATGGAAAAAAGCCCAGTCTAGTGGGGCAGCATATTTGTAGGAAGTTGGCATAAAGGGGTTAAGAACATTGGGCTCCCTATACTTCCATGAAATCTGAGTAAAGCAATATTTACTCAAACAGGTTTCTGTAAAAGAATTAGAGAGGGGTTGGCCCCTGCATGTTGGGGGAAAAAAATATTCTCTAGAAAATTTACTAAAGTACAAGTTCAAGAAAATGAATTCCACTCCAGATTCCACCTACCCCACTCCGAAGAGCTGTTCAATACTTCCAGCTGGGATCTGTTAGTGGCTGTTAAAATAGTGTCACAATTATTGATATCTAACCGGAAAGAACAACCACAACTATTATCTCAAAATCCAAGCATAATTTACATTATAAAGTGCAGTCAGAATTTTTATAAACATCTCAGCCACTGAGCTAGAATACCACAAACTGTGCTAGGGAAATTAAACAAGGTATCCGATTGGTGCATATAAGCATTGTGACGTTCCTTCGCTCCAAGTTTCAAAAACAAGAATGGATATAGGACTGCGACTGCTTTCCACTGTGTGCCTCCCATCAGATGTCAAACAAAGTAGAGAGTAGACACAGTTCCTCAGCTGACAATTTAATTATTAACAGTAATGGCTTTACAGTGTGTATTTATAACCTCCACCTGTCATAATACTTCATGTCATCAGTATGAAATCATGATGCAAAATGTAACCACCATGACCGCATATCCAAAACCAGCTTAACATTTCAAGTGCAAATTCACCTTAATGACACTTCTACCTGGTACATACTTCACTGTACATTCTTCAACTTCTGAATTTTGTTAATGACCTATATTTCCCTTTTCATGGTTCCTAAATTTGCTGTGTCCTTTTGGCCCCACCTGCTTTAGTAGTATTTACTAATTGCAAAAGAAGATTTTTACAATGGAGCCCTGCATTGACAGGCACAATGCTCTGCCTACCATAGGCTCAATTGGAAATAGGACTGCCTGGAGAGCACTACTGTCAGCAGGACATACAACGCTGATATTGCACAAAGCAAAGCCGGAACAAGTGCCTATGCATTTGTTTTTACATTTAAAAAACAGGAGGGTGGGAAAGGGGAAACAGGTTAAATACTATACAAATGATCCTAAGTACCAACTTGTGTCATGTAAATGGAGGACAAGTTAAAAAGTAAGCAATCTAGTGTGTCAATATATAGGTGCATCTCAAAAAATTGAAATATCAAAAAGTTAATTTATTTCAGTACTTCAATTCAAAACGTGAAACTCATATTATACAGATTCATTACACACAGAGTGATATATTTCAAGCATTTCTTTCTTTTAACTTTGATGACTATAGTTTACAGCTAGCGAAAACCCAAAATTCAGTAGAAAATTAAGAAAAGTTCAATATTGTAGACTCATGGAGTCATGCTCTACTCAGCTAATTAACTCAAAACAACTGTAAAGGTTTCCCGAGCCTTTAATCACTTCAGCCCCGGAGGATTTGGCTGCTCAATGACCAGAGCACTTTTTATAATTTGGCACTCTGCTGCTTTAACTGGTAATTGTGCAGTCATGCAATGCTGTACCCAAACAAAATTTGCATCCTTTTTTTTCCCACAAATAGAGCTTTCTTTTGATGGTATTTGATTGCCTCTGCGTTTTTTATTTTTTTCGATATAAATGGTAAAAGACTGAATATATTCTACTTTTTGTTATAAAAAAAATCGAATGAACTCAATTATAGTCATACATTTAAACCAAAATGTATTCAGCCACATGTCTTTGGTAAAAAAAATGTCAATAAGCGTATATTTATTGGTTTGTGCAAAAGTTATAGTGTCTACAAACTAGGGTACATTTTCTGGAATTTAAGCTTTTAGTTTACGATTGCCTCATTTCTTGAGGTGCTAAAATGGCAGGGCAGTACAAACCCTCCCCAAATGACCCCATTTTGGAAAGTAGACACCCCAAGCTAATTGCTGAGAGGCATGTTGTTTATTTTGCTAATTAACTCAAAACAACTGTAAAGGTTTCCCGAGCCTTTAATCACTTCAGCCCCGGAGGATTTGGCTGCTCAATGACCAGAGCACTTTTTATAATTTGGCACTCTGCTGCTTTAACTGGTAATTGTGCAGTCATGCAATGCTGTACCCAAACAAAATTTGCATCCTTTTTTTTCCCACAAATAGAGCTTTCTTTTGATGGTATTTGATTGCCTCTGCGTTTTTTATTTTTTTCGATATAAATGGTAAAAGACTGAATATATTCTACTTTTTGTTATAAAAAAAATCGAATGAACTCAATTATAGTCATACATTTAAACCAAAATGTATTCAGCCACATGTCTTTGGTAAAAAAAATGTCAATAAGCGTATATTTATTGGTTTGTGCAAAAGTTATAGTGTCTACAAACTAGGGTACATTTTCTGGAATTTAAGCTTTTAGTTTACGATTGCCTCATTTCTTGAGGTGCTAAAATGGCAGGGCAGTACAAACCCTCCCCAAATGACCCCATTTTGGAAAGTAGACACCCCAAGCTAATTGCTGAGAGGCATGTTGTTTATTTTGCAGATCTCGCTTTTTGGCACAAGGTTTTGAAAAATGAAAAAAAAAAAATTCTTTTCTTTCTTCATTTTAAAAAATAAATGAGAGCTGCAAAATACTCACCATGCCTCTTAGCAAATACCTTGGGGTGTCTACTTTCCAAAATGGGGTCATTTGGGGGGTGGGGGGTTGTGCTCTTTGGACATTTCAGGGCCTCCGTAACTGATAGCGAGACGTAAAATCACAATTTTAGGCCTTTAGAAAGCCTGAAAGCGGTGCTTGGTTTTTGGGGTCCTGTACGTGACTAGCCTCCCAAAAAGTCTCACACTTGTGGTATCCCCATACTCAGGAGAAGCAGCAGAATGTATTTTGGGGTGTAATTCCACATATAACCATGCCATGTTTGAACAATATATCATTTAGTGACAACTTTGTGTAAAAAAAAAAAAAAAAAAAAAAAAAAAAAAAAACACATTGTAATGTTCCCGAAACTTGTGGCGAAATATCAAATATTCCATGGACACAACATGCCTCTCAGCAAAAAGCTTGAAGTGTCTTATTTCCAAAATGGGGTCATTTGGGGGGGGGGGGTGTTTGTGCTATCTTGAAATTTCAGGGCGTCCGAAACTGATAGGTAGTGAGGAGGTGAAATCACCATTTTATGCCCTTGTGGAGTAAATATAAATATAAACTTGTGGCAAAATATAAAATATTCCATTGACTCAACATGCCTATCAGCAAATAGCTTGGAGTGTCTACTTTCCAAAAAGGGGGGGGGGGGTTATACTGTCCTGGAATTTTTTGCACAACATTAGAAGCTTATGTCACACATCACCCACTCTTCTAACCACTTGAAGACAAAGTCCTTTGGAACTTTTTGTGGCTAGAAAATTACTTTGAACCCCCAAACATTATATATATTTTTTTAAAGCAAAGGCCCTACAGATTAATATGGTGGGTGTTGCAACTTTTTTTTTTCCACACAGTATTTGGCGCAACGATTTTTGAAACGCAATTTGTTTGGAAACAAAAACACTTTTTTAAAATTTTAATGCACTAAAGCACACTATATTGCCCAAATGTTTGATGAAATAAAAAAGATGATCTTATGAAGAGCACATGGATACCAAACACGACATGCTTTAAAATTGCGCACAAACGTGCAGCGGCGACAAACTACATACATTTTTTAAAGCCTTTAAAATCCTTTACAGGTTACCACTTTAGATTTACAGAGGTCTACTGCTAAAATTACTGCCCTCGATCTGACCTTTGAGGCGATACCTCACATGCATGGTGCAATTGAGTTCGCCTTTGCGCGTGAGCACGGGGGGACAGGGGTGCTTTTTTTTTTTTAAATTTATTTTCGCTTTTCCGTTTTATTTTTAAACTGTTCCTTTCATTTTTTTAAATTATCATTTTTATTGTTATCTCAGGGAATGTAAATATCCTCTATGATAGCAATAGGTAGTGACAGGTACAGGTACTCGAGGTCTATTAGACCCTAGATCTCTCCGCTGCCCTCAAAGCATCTGACCACACCAAGATCAGTGTGATAAAATGCTTTCCCAATTTCCCAATGTTGCTGTTTATATCCGGCGAAACCTAAGTCATGAAATGTTCGTAGCTTCTGGTTTCTTAGGCATAGAGATGATTGGAGCTGTTCTGGTCTCTGATAAGCTCTATGGTCAGCTGGCGGAACCACTGGCTGCATTCTCGGGCTCCCTGTTGGGACAGGAGAGCCCAAGAAAACCATGGAAGACGGTTGGAGGGGGGGGGACATTCCCTCCCACTGCTTGTAAAAGCAGTCTAGAGGCTAATTAGCCGCTAGAATTGTTTTTACATGAAAGCCGACCGCTGGCTGAAAAGAATGATACCAAGATAATACCTAAACCTGCAAGCATCATTCTGGCATAACCACTCAAAGTCCAGCAACATACCAGTACGTTGCTGGTCCTTGTTGGCCATATATTGCAATGTTCTTTTTTTCATGCAGCCTATGGGCTGCATGAAAAAAAAGATTGATCGGTGGGTATACCCACCATTAGAATTCCACCCTTCATCCACCGACTTCTAATGATGGGCATACATGCACCATTTTTTTTTTTTTTTTAACTGTGGTGGAGAAATCACCTTCTACAGCACTGGAGTTGCTGATTTTCGTATCCTGAGAGCAAACGCTAATGCTGTCAAGATAAATAAATCGGTGCTGCAGCTGAATGACGTACCTGCTAAGCAAAGGATGGTTAACATAAAACAAAGTAACATTACAGTATAACAGTAAGACATAACATACTTGCAAAGCAAATACAATAAAACATAGTAAAAATAAAACATTACAGTTCTAAAATACAGTAACAATAGAGAGAGAACAATAGATATAGAATAATAGAACAATAGAGCGGAACAGAAAAGGATACTAATATAGTATCCAAAAAGTCGGACTTTGTAGGCATGGAAACAATGGAGAAGTACCAATAATAAAAATTGATATTTATTGAAAAAAGTTCATATTATAACACATGTTCAAAAGGGGATAAACCCATAACGAAATGACACAATTTGTACACTGAGCCCTTGTGCGTCTACGCGTTTCGCCGTGAGGCTTCTTCAGGAACACGACCAAGGTTCAAAGATGTAACAACAAAGGAAAAAGAGAAAATCTCACTATCTTCAAATGGATAAGGCCTCATGTACAAATTCGTAGTAACCGGAAGGTTTCCTAGGGTATGGAATACTTATAGCAATTATTATATACATTTTAAGTATTGCTATGGCAGGGGCAGGTGTGCATCTTATGTCCAAGTAACAGTAACCATCCGAACAGCGATATTGGAAGATCCAGGATCCAGCAGGGGAAGGTTCTGATAGTGCTCAGCAAAGCCAATGGCATGCAACAAAGCCAATGGCATGCAACTGAGCATGTACAGCACCTGGCTGTCTCCTAGGGGCACATCTATCTGTTCTAATAACCAAGCAGTCTATGCTAGTCTAGGCTTTGTTGCATGCCATTGGCTTTGCTGAGCACTATCAGAACCTTCCCCTGCTGGATCCTGGATTTTCCAATATCACTGTTCGGATGGTTACTTTTACTCTTGGGCATGAGATGCACACCTGCCCCTGCCATAGCAATACTTAAAATGTATATATTTGCTATAAGTATTCCATACCCTGGGAAACCTTCTGGTTACTACGAATTTGTACATGAGGCCTTATCCATTTGAAGACAGTGAGATTTGCTCTTTTTCCTTTGTTGTTACATCCTTGAACCTTGGTCGTGTCCTGAAGAAGCCTCGCAAGGAAGCGCATAGACGCACAAGGGCTCAGTGTACAAATTGTGTCATTTGGTTATGGTTTTATCCCCTTTTGAACATTGTGTTATAATATGAACTTTTTTCAATAAATATCAATTTTTATTATTGTTACTTCTCAATTGTTTCCATGCCTACAAAGTCCGACTTTTTGGATACTATATTAGTACCTTCTTCTGTTCCCCTTAATTTACAGATGTGGCAACATGAGTGCTTCCCCTTCTTAATGAACAATAGAGCGGACAATAGAGAGCGAACATAAGAGAGAACAATAGAAAGAGAAGAAAAATAAAACCACAACTATTTTTGGCGTTATTTTTTGTGCTTTTGTGTGTTTTTCTTTTTTTTTTGCACTTTTATATAAACTATAAACGGTCCAGATTAGGGTCTCTCAAAATGTGATGGCCATCTCATCTTTTGAGACCCTGTGTAAGTGTGCCTAGGACTGTGCAATGCTGTACCCTACGCTAATACTCCACTAGTGTGTGGTAGGGTTTGAAACAGTCACCAATGCAAAGACCAGGTTGGTCAGGACAGGAGGGACAATAAAAGCAGGTGTCACGTCTATACCTGCGCTTTCTACAGACACAACATTTTCTTTGGGGATTTCTTTGGGTAAGGGTACCAGAGAGGACACGCAGAAAATGCCTCTCATGCAGCCAGCTCACTGCTTTTGGATTGGGAAGTTGGGCCACAGCACAGTCTAGAAAAAGAAGTGCTGTGGTGATCTCTTCCTGGAATTTAAGGAAGGATCCAGTTAGTCCTGAAGCTTTGTATAGCACACAAGCATTCAGCAGAGCCAAATGGAATAAGTATACAGACACTTTTTTTTTTACCAGCGTCTGGCCTTACGAGCAATTAGGTACGGCGCCAACAACTAGTAATTGAGGTCCACCCCTCCCATATTAAGGTTATATTCATTGACACAAAGGGGTTTCTCCACAACACCAGTCGCCGTAGAAATTTGGACCATTGTGTCTGCGTGAAGGGAGGACAGAACGAAAACATTCTTATTATCCCTCCACTTCACAGCGAGCAAATTACTACATGTCAAGCAGGCTCTCTCCCCCAGCCTAAGACCGGAATCTACAAGTCGCTGGGGTAAGCTCCGGCGATTAGATCGCACGGTGCCACATGCGCCAATTCCATGATCAAACAAGTGACTAAAAAGTGACACGCTTTTGTAATAATTGTCCACATACAAGTGGTACCCCTTTCCGAATAAGGGTGACACCAAGTCCCACACAATCTTACCAGCGCTCCCTATGTAGTCTGGGCAGTTCTCCGGCTCTACGCGACTATCTCTTCCCTCGTAAACCATAAAACTATATGTATAGCCTGCTGCCCTGTCACAGAGCTTATACATCTTGACCCCATATCTGGCACACTTGCTAGGAAGATACTGTTTGAATGGCAAGCGGCCAGAAAACTTAATCAGGGACTCATCAACACAGACAACTTGATCGGGAGTAAACAAGGCTGCAAACTGCTGGTTGAAGTGGTTTTACGGGGGCCCAAATTTTTGTAGAGCCAATCGTATTCAGGGTCACCCCGAGGACGACAGAGTTCATTGTCATTGAAATGCAGGAACTGCAAGATTATGCCCATGAGGAGGGATAGGCCCAGGAAGGTCTTAAATTCGGAGACCGTAATAGGTTTCCAATCTCAGGCAAGGGTCAACTGGGGATTAGTGGCGATGAATTGAACAGCATACAAATTGCTTTGATCCACAATAGATCTATAGAGATCTTCCGTGAAAAAACTGTGAATAAAAATCAAGTGACGTAAAATCAACTGTTTCCACCTGAATTCCAGGTTGGCCAGTGAATGGGGGAAGCACGGGTGCTGCAGAAGTGGTGGGATCCCAATTCAGATTGGCAAATGCAGCATGGAGGGCACTATGGGCTCGACGGGCCCGTCTTTGTCTTCTTGGTGGCTACAGGACACTAGTTTTGCTAGTCACCTCATCAGCTTTGAACTGCACTTATGGGACTTCGCCACATCACCACGTGATACTGCCATGCTGGATGTACAACCAGGATGTACTAGGCCGCTGGTGCTTGCCAGTTCACCAGAAGGATGACCGGCACTAGTACTGGCTCTCTGCTCCATTCAAGAGCCCTGCGGTTCTTGCACCTCAACAACAGCAGAAGAACGGGGTCGGGTACGCCTGACCTTGGCAGGGACCACTACTCTGTCGTCAGAGCTATCTGTCAAAGTGCCGCTTCTGTCTACAGGTTCACATTCTGAGCCTGAATATGACAGATGGGTGAGTTCCTCTTCACTCTCATCTGTCATACTCAGAAATGTGTAGGCCTCTTCACTAGTGTTCCTTCGATTGGACATTTTGGCCTCTAAATTTACTGGTACACTAGTGAGACTCACAGGAAAAAAAGAGCACCTGACTGTCAGTGACTGCTTCCAACGCTTCCAAAAAAACTGTTAGCGATGGCAGGGATCAGGCCTGCAATGCTGCAGTTATGTGTTTAGTGTTTTGTAAGTGACAGTGATCGATTGATATGGCACTTGAGTGGGCTGGGCGGAGGGGCTAAATGCAGGTGCTAGCAGGTATCTGGGCTGATCCTGCTAATACTGCATTTCTGGCAACCATAAACTACTGGGGACGCCAGTATAGATCTGATCAGATATTGATCTGTTCAGACACTATACTACTAAGGGAGGTGTATGGTGCGTGCGTGGGTGTTAGCGCTCCTGGTACTAATCTGACGCAGCCTGGGGCAACACAGACCCTAACAATAAAACCTAACTTGAATAACCCGACGGGTAATCAGGGGGTTAAATTTTTTTTTAGGTAATATAAGGCGAGTGCCCTGACGCAATAAAATATAACAGACCAGCGTCACCTGTGACACTAATATTGCGATCACTGGTAACAGGGGTGATCAAGGGGTTAAACCTTTATTCGGGGGGGGTCCCTAGACCTATCTGGGACTACTACTAAGTACCCTAATGCTGATTAGTGTCACAAATGACACCAGTACAGTGATCAAAGAAAAATATGAACACTGCACTGGGTGACACAATGACAGAGAGTAAAGGGGTTAGCTGGGGGGGGCGATTGGGGGGTGAAATAAGTGCCTATGTGTACTGTGTCAGTGTAGTGTTGGTGCAACTCACGTTTGGATGACCGCTCTCTGGAACGGAAAAGAGGGGAGAAGACATCACTTCCTATCTGTGTTTACACTTACACAGGCAGGGGAGGATTTTATTGGTCAGGACCGATCAGCAGGAAATCATTGGCCTGGGCCTGGTTCTGAAACAGATCCGATCGTCGCAGCCACCGTAACATAACATTACTTCGCCCACCCATGCCATTCTGCCGCATAAAAATGCAGCAGCTGGTCGGGAAGTGGTTAAATGGTCTGTCTTGTTCAGAAGGTTACACAATCATGGGAAAGACGGCTGACTTCACAGTTGTCCAGAAGACAGTCATTGACACCCTCCACAAGGAGGGTAAGTCACAAAAGGTAATTGCTAAAGAAGCTGGCTGTTCACAGAGTGCTGTATCCAAGCATATTAATGGAAGGTTGAGTGGAAGGAAAAAGTATGGTAGAAAAAGGAGCACAAGCAACAGGAATAACCAAGCCTTAAAAGGATTGTGAAGCAAAGGCCATTCAAGAATTTGGGGGAGATTCGCAAGGAGTAGACTACCACTGGTGTCAGTGCTTCAAGAGCCACCACGCACAGACATATCCAGGACATGGGCTACAACTGTCGCATTCCTTGTGTCAAGCCACTCCTAAACAAGAGACCACGTCAGAAGCGTCTTACCTGGGCTAATGGAGAAAAAGGACTGGACTATTGCCCAGTGGTCCAAAGTCCTCTTTTCGGATGAAAGTAAATGTTGCATTTCATTTGGAAATCAAGGTCCAAGAGTCTGGAGGAAGAGTGGAGAGGCACAGAATCCAAGTTGCATGAGGTCCAGTGTGAAGTTTCCACAGTCATTGATGATTTGGGGAGCCAGGTCATCTGCTGGTGTTGGTCCACTGTGTTTCATCAAGTCCAAAGTCAGCGCAGCACTCTACCTTGAATATTCTAGAGCACTTCATGCTTCCATCTGCTGACCAGCTTTATGGAGATGCTGATTTTATTTTTCAGCAGGACTTAGTACTTGCTTACACTGGGAAAAGTACCAATACCTGGTTTAATGATCATGGTATCACTGTGTTTGATTGGCCAGCAAACTTGCCTGACCTAAACCCCATAGAGAATCTGTGGGGTATTCTCAAGAGGAAGATGAGAGACACCAAACCCAACAATACAGACAAGTTAAATGCCATTATCAAAGCAACCTGGGCTTCCATAACACCTCAGCAGTTCCACAGGCTGATCGCCTCCATGCCACACTGCATTGACGCAGTAATTAATGCAAAAGGTTCCCCAACCAAGAATTCAGTGCTTACTATACTGTACATGGACATACTTTTCAGTAAGCCTGAAAATTGGTCTTATGTAATCTTCAAATTTTCTGAGATATTGAATATTGGGTTTTCACTAGCTGTAAGCCATAATCATCAAAATTAAAAGAAAGAAATGCTTGAAATATATCACTCTGTGTGTAATGGATCTATATATGAATTTCACTTTTTGAATTGAATTACTGAGATATTCAAATTTTTTGAGATGCACCTGAATGTGATCAAGATTTTTTCTTTCTGAACTGTAAAGGTGAGTTTACATTTGAGGGTCACCTCTGTGTATGTAGGATAGAACCAGCTACAATACTAATTAGAAAAGCTCACCTACCCCACTCCGAAGAACTGTTTAGCTGGGACTTACTGCCACCTGTTAGGAGTATAGAATACAATCAGGTTACCCAGTAAAGGGGTTGCCTATTTTTTGTTTTTTCACACAATGTTAGACATTGTATTTCAGGTGTTCCCAGTGATCACAAAGAGTGGAAACAACATGAAGCTTCAGCAACATAGCTAAAGGAAAATATGTTTACATGTTATATGTTTACATGTGCACATATCAGTATTGGTGGCTAACTACATGACAGAGGACCTTCACCAAACACCAGTGACCACACAGAAGTACTGGGCACATGTGACTACCCACAGCACCAAACCTACCCCATTCTGATGAGCTATTCATGGTCTTTAGCTGGGATTTATTACCTGTTGAAGTATTTTAATTGTATTAGGTTGTTTCACAGACAAATTAAAACTCAAGAAAACAAGATCTCAAGAAAAAGCATACTATAATAATGTTATTAGCTCGTTATTCAGAGGACACACAGTGCACTCGTTTGCTTATTACCAACTACACAGGATAAAAAAATTTGAAATGTTACGAAAAAAAAATTGTTTTTTATTTTAATAGCACTGATCCAAAGCCATTTCTCTTTTACACAATAGTCGAACAGGCCTACATGGATTCGAGTGGGTAGGTGGCTACACCCCAACAGTTTTTTTTTTTTGCAATCTATGTTACATTGAGGAGACTTCCCTTTAATCCTTTCCCATACAAAGAACAAAAAGTAGAATAAAAACAATCAAAAGTGAGGAAAATTCCCACTCAGATAGTTAATATTAAAACAAGCAACCACACTGGAAAATATCCCCACTATTCCTATCTGGTGACAACTCATGTTTTGGATATTCCTTCACTTTCAGTCAGGGCAAATCTCCCTATAGGGCACACAGAAAGCAAAACAAACAAGACAACAACCCCAATTCTCCCCCTCTACCTAAAACATAGATTGGATTTGGATTTAGATACACATTAGGATACCGCTTTTGTTATCTCTCAACATTCATTACCAAAAGTCAGAATTCATCTGGTAAGTTTCCATAAGAAACAAACATCCTAATAGTGCTAAGTAAATTGTCATTTAGCTAGTTGGTGAACACAAGGCCACTGCTTATTGCTTTGCTCTGTGTACTTTACTTTTTTTTTTTTTAAATGGCTGGAGATGTATACTGTAAAAATCCACAGCTAAAATTATTATGACCTTATGGACTGGATTATACCCAATTCTCTAGATTGCGTACATGTGGCTGAAATTACTACTTTAGATATATCAGGAGCCACTTTTTATCACATCTCTGTACTCCTGGTGGTCTATTTATGACTCAGTAATGTTAAAATTACAGGCCACTGATGCTACCATTAACTGATAAAAATTTACTCTCATCATATTTACCTGGCCATGTGCAACACTGCATTTCACAATCTTCTAAATAGGCACTACTAAGATCATTTATATCCATTACTGCAAAGTTTTAGTGTTTGAAAAAAAAAACACAATCAAATTGCTAGGTTACCAGCTCTGGAGAGGCAGAAGGAGGAGGGTTAATGTGGCCATGACTTGTGTACCTTTAATACAGTGTATCCCCCCACCCCCCGCAGTTGTTCCATACTTCTAGCTAGCTGAACCTGAGCGACTAACTAAGCCAGAACAGCATCCATTTTGAAACTGCACAAGACAGGGACATCTTGACTAAACCAGGTAATTTCAGGGAGGAAAAGAGCAAGCTCGGTGCTTTCTGTGACCAGACACCCAAGACAAGACAATCTGCTGCTCTTAGGCCTTCACAACCTTCCAGATTTAAAGAGCAAATTTAGCAACCAGCTGGGGCTCTACGGAACACAAAGCACTGTTCTCTGTGTATTAGAGGAAAGCAGCCACAGAGCAAATAACCAAGCATGATGTCATAACTCTCACTGTGACTGAGCTGTTCTTTCAAGCACACTGATAGTCACTTGCTGTTCTACAATACAGTTCAAACAGATTACTCAGAAACTTAAAGTCACAAAACTTTCATGTGAAATCATATTTTACATGAGTATGCATTTTGGGTTACCGTTACAATTATATGAGAGTACATTTTTGACAACGCTTTCAGATATTTACTTGCTTTGGATAACATGGCTTACATATGCCTTGTTTCCACTGAGTGGAACGGTTCGGGTCGGTACAGTTTGGAAAAGTTAGAATGGTCCGGCCTATTCAGGTGAGCATTTCCACTGCAAGTCGGACCACCAGGGGCCATACGGGGTTTAGAAAAAATACCTTTGACGTTAGCATTGACATTTTTTCTGTCCGCCAATCAGTGGAATGTATTGTTTGATGCCAGTAGCTCCGCCCTAACCGTACCATACCATTTTCTATAGCCCCACATCTGAAGCAGGACCATGACTGGCGCAGTATGGTTCGGTTGTATGGGCCACTTTCATAATGCAAACACTCAAAATAGCATACCGTACGAACCCGAACCGATCTGCTCAGTGGAAACGAGGCATTAGACTTGATGTAAACCTACACATTTCAGATTGACATTTTAACAAAAAATTAAATAGACAAGTTACCTTCAGCAAGAATACCATATCAAAACAATAATAGAGAGGTAGAAGCATATCATTTTAACATGCTGCTTTTACAAAAAGTAACCCCTTACGTATTTTTTTTCTTTATGTTTACTTTAATGGGTAGCTTTGGGATTTAAACACCAAAAAAGCTGTCCTAAGGTTAATATATATATATATATATATATATATATACACACACACACATACACACACACATATACACAGTTGTGCTCTAAGTTTACATACCCTGGCAAAATGTATGATTTTGTGGACTTTTTTGCACAGAATATGAACACAAAAACTTTTCTTTCACTCATAGTCAGTGTTTGGCTGAAGCCAATTATGATCAATCAACTGTGTTTACTCTTTACCCTGATCAAAAGTTTACAAACCCAAGTTCTTAATACCGTGTAGTGCCCCCTTTAAAATCAATGACAGCTTGAAGTCTTTTGTGGTATTTGTGGATGAGGCTTTTTATCTTTTCAGATGGTAAAGCTGCCCATTCCTCTGGGAAAAAAGCCTCCAGTTCCTGTAAATTCTTGGGCTGTCTTGCATGAACTGCACATTTGAGATCTGCCCAGAGTGGCTCAATGATATTGAGGTCAAGAGACTGAGATGGCCACTAAAGAACTTAACTTTATTCTGCTGTAGCCAATGACAGGTCGACTTGGTCTTGTGTTTTGGTTTATTGTCATGTTGGAATGTCCAAGTACATCCCATGCGCAGCTTCCTGGCTGATGAATGCAAACGTTCCTCTAGTATTTTTTGATAAAATACTGCAATCATCTTGCCATCAATTTTGACCAAATTTCCTGTGCCTTTGTAGCTCACACATCCTCAAAACATCAGCGATCCACCTCCGTGTTTCACAGTAGGAATGGTGTACTTTTCATCATGTTGTTGACTCTCCAAATGTAGCGTTTATGGTTGTGCCCAAAAAACTAAAGTTTGGTCTCATCACTCCAAATGACTTTGAGCCAGAAGGTTTGAGGCTTGTCTCTGTGCTGTTTGGCATATTGTAAGCGGGATACTTTGTGGTATTTGCGTAGTAATAGCTTTCTTCTGGCGACTCAACCATGCAGCCCATCTTTCTTCAAGTGCCTCCTTTATGTGAATCTTGAAAAAGTCCTGTATTTCACCTGAAGTTATTTGTAGGTTTTTCTTTGCATCCCAAACAATTTTCCTGGCAGTTGCGGCTGAAATTTTAGTTAGTCTACCTGGCCGTGGTTTGGTTTCAACAGAACCCCTCATTTTCCACTTCTTGATTAGAGTTTGAACACTGCTGATTGGCATTCTCAATGTCTTGGATATCTTTTTATATCTCTTTCCTGTTTTATACAGTTCAACTACCCTTTCCCGCAGAGCCTTTGACAATTCTTTTGCTTTCCCCATGACTCAGAATCCAGAAACGTCAGTGCAGCACTGGATGAAAGATGCAAGGGTCTGTCATGAGTCCAGAAACTCATTGACCTTTTATACACACACACTAATTACAAGCAAACAGATGACAGGTGAGGATGGTTACCTTTAATAGCCATTCAAACCCCTGTGTTTCAACTTGTGTGCATGTATGTAAACTTTTGATCAGGGTCATTTGGGTAGTTTCTGTTGTGATTATGATTTAAAAAGAGCAAACACAGTTGATTGATAATAAATGGCCTCAGCCAAACACTAAACATGACTGAAAAATGTTTTTGTGTTATCATTCATATTCTCTGAAAAATGGCTAAGAAATCAAATTCTGCTAGGGTATGCAAACTTATGATCACAACTATATATATATATATATATATATATATATATATATATATATATATATATATATATATATATACACACACACACGCTAGAATCATAGCTACATACAGTACATGTGAAATTATTTTAAATACACCTATAAGTTTAAAACAAAAACCCTATACAGAACTGGCTAAAGGACTAAAATGCATTCCATTAGATATCTTGTTGAGCACTCTGAAAGCCACAATTTTAACCCTGACAAAGATCTCAGAGAACAGCTGGGTGTGCACACATGATCGGAGTGTCTCAAAAGGTCATTTGTGCAAGCTTCTGACCTAAACTGGAGCAAACCCTTGTTGATCAAGCACTTTGGATGATCACATAATACAAACTGGATCTAGTTTATCTGGAGAGAAAGAATTGCAATCCAAAAATTTTTCCTAATGGGTTAAACTTTTTTGTCCAATTAAAACAAATGGATAGGGGGGACTGTTGTCTAACAGCTATATGAGCTTTACAGAAAGTCCAAGGTTGCTTGATGAGTAAAAGAAGCTGTTAACAAAATTGGGGTAGGCTATGCCGTTCTGGAGAGGAAATACATAGTTGCGGGTGCAGATACCTCTTCAGTTATGCTAGTGACATTTAAAAATTGGTAGGGTAAAGTTATCTTTGGGGAAATAAAAAACTCAACACTAAAGTTTGCTAATGGCATCCAAGCAGTGCATTGTCTTTACATTACTTGCACACCACCATATTCTTCCTCTTTTCACTGCTGGCACGCAAACACTAGAAACCAGTCAGATGTACTACATTTGGGGGAGAGGGATGAGCCCAGCAAGCTGCTGCTCCTCCATTGTATAATCGTAGCTTGTTTTTTTGTTTTGTTTTCCAAACATTATGTCATACTCACCCTGTTCTGTGCTATGGTTTTGCACAAAGCAGCCCCAACCTTACCCTTCTCGGGTCCTCTTCTTCCCCATGTGCTACCATAGGAAGCCACCTCCTACAGTGTCACACGCGTAGGCTCAATCACAAGCTGGTCTGTGTGCGTAGCGGCATTACCAAAAAAGGTCTGCTGATCAGCGCTCTCAGCCAATGAATAATATTTAGTACCTTAACATGGATCGTTGGATTAAATCACACACCTCTTTAGCCAGTGTTTAAGAAAATATATCAAAGATTAATATATAATTTTATTATATATTAATATATATTAATTATATCCCCTATAAGACGTAATTAAATAAAATCCAATTTTATTCCTAGAAGACACAATATATGAATTTCTAGTGTTAGAGCGCCATCTGGTGGATAAATGAATCCACTGACTGAGCAAACAAGTAGTTAAAGCGGAGATCCAGGCAAAAATGTAACTCCTTGGAAAACATATATACAGCTCCCTGGACAAGTAAGTGTCCTTAGATTAAAAGTCAGCAGCTACAGTATTTGTAGCTGCTGACTTAATTTTGTTTTCACCCAGGCTGGAACGCTGCTTTAATCAATAATATTACTCCCCAGTTGGAGGTGAGTAAATATTCCAAACTACACCCTCTGGGCTAGTCCCTACATAATAGGATTTTTAGGAATAAAAAGGGAAATTCAGAGAGAAAAGGGATCCCTCTTGATCCATCACCAGATCCATCCAAAACCTCACATTTATGATATCTATATCCACTCATCTTGATCTCTTCAGCTTCATCCTCCTTAATCAGCATCTTTGATCGTCCTCATCTCATGCTCTCATACAACACACTCTATCTGTCTGAGATGCTTAGTCAATTTCCCTGAAGGTTCTACCGGGGTGGGTTAAGTATAATTTGATCATTAGCTTGAAAACAAATTCCATTTTATTCCTGAATATAGCTTGCCTATCACAATCCCCTAGGGGATAGGTAATCGAAATCCAAGCTGTATCATCACAGCCTGTAGATAGACTTGACCCCTTCATTCTGTTACAGAGAAAGCAAAGGGGATGGCCTGATAAATATGGACCTAGTTGCCTGCTTGGTTAGTTAGAATATTGGTACTCTGTATCTTGATTGTGATACCTACAAATCAACAGTAAATTATTCTTTTTCTATTGTTAGGCATACTGTTTTAGCTGAATAAGTTGTGGAATATAAATTTTATGCATCTACATCATACTATTAACCTGCTGCTATAGGTGATTATTGACGACTAAATCTTAATGTTTTCTATTTCCATAGTCCATACTTGCACACAATTTTATTGTGCTTAAAAATATCTGCATAGAGCACGCATTCAGGGGATAACTAATTGAGTCTGTATAATTATACTTAATTTTATTATGAAGGCACTGTCATATTGAATGATTAAATAATCAATATCGCACACTTAAAGTAGCAGGAAACTTCTTCTATGAACTTGTACCTACAGGTAAGCCTATAATAAGGCTCACCTGTAGGTACAGTGAATATATCCAAAACTTGCAGTGTTTAGATAATATTCACACAGCATTCAGTTGATGACATCACCGTTGCATGTGCTTGAAGGAACCGCATACCCATACCCCTCCTTCAGAGCTGTGTGCCGTGTCCGTGCGAGTGACGTAATCATGGCTCGGCCAGTTAGGCAGCTGGAGCATGCGATGCATACTAGCAAAATATGCCTTTACCTTGCAAGTTTTTTTTTTTCTTTCTCTCTTTTTAATCATGCCCAAGTTTACTACCTATTAAATTAATCAAACTTCCTGACAATATAACGAACTGTGAAATGGCAAAAATCATGAACGAGAATATGTTCATGGTTTTTGCCATATCACAGTTTGTTAAAGTTTGTGTAACAATTATTTGAAGTTGTCATAAAGAGCAATTGTACCATCATACAGTCTGTAACTGTTTGGCATCCTAAAAATCTCACCCTAAGAGATTTAGTAGAATACACGTTTTTTTCAAGATGTTGAGCCAATTGTTACCCCTTGCATCACAAAGTTGGGCTCTCATGTTGGAGTTAGTTACAACCCCCCACCAGTCTGTAATATTTAACATGCTGTAGAGAAAAATCAGGTAACCTTCCTGGCTCTGAAGTCTCATACAAATCAAGATATCCAGAAACACAGATTATTTGGAAGATAAAGCATCTCCCGTACTTGTATTACAGCTGAGTAGTTAGTAGTTTGCCTGGAGTTAGTTTCAAAACCAACCCTGTAGTGATTTACTTAAATGCTCATGGTGGACAAGTTAGGCTTGTCATCCCCGGCAACTATAAAAGTTTCACAATTAAATTTAATTGGCACTTTTTTTACAAATGGGACCAATATTATAAATATAAAAGTGGTATTATTCACATCTAAGGAAAAATAAGACAATAGATTTCCTTTAATAGGACATTCATCTGGAAATGTTACTGTCATACAATGTGTCAGAACCTTTTCTGCATTGTCTTCGTGCTGCCATCCAGCATGTTAGTTCTACCCTTTAGACCAGGCTAATTAGGCTCACATTACACAAGCCTAACCTCTCTGGCTGGGACTGGCCAGCATGGGCTGACATTTAGCTGTTTGCTGTATGAAATTCATGGCTAGACAAAATGTAATCTAATTTACTGCCATTCATACAGAACCTACCCATTGTGCAATGACCTCAGCAAATGCAATTTAGTCATTTAAACTGACATACTGTGGGGTGGAGAAGGGAAATGCACCATTGTGAACAGTGACTGTGCAATGTATAGAAAGAAAATGATGAATAATTACAATTCATCATTAGCAAGCATGCCATTCTTCAAAGGGCCGCGCTAAGAAAACTGCAGGAAACCTCGATTTCCTTGCAAACTCTTCATTTTACTTTACAAAATTCACTTAATTATCCTGAGTAAGCAGAAGCAGACAACACTCACCTCCCTAAAAATCTAAAAATACACACAAATATTGCATAATACACAATGAATGGTTTTGATATCAAGAGGCACAGATTGCAGCTTATGGAGGAAGTATGGGATTGTTTGACACTTATGCTAGAACAACTTTAAATGCAAACAGTGAAAAACTGTAGATGTTACAGAATAAACATTTGTTGTACATTTGTGATTGAAATAATTAAACTAGAAAAGCTAAATCATGAAGACACATGCATTTTTATTACTGTAAATGTGCAAACTTATATAAAAAGTGCAAACAAATGCTAAAGTTGCCAGGAGAGTTGCTGTTTGCTGCTTCTGGAATCATCAGAGCCTTAAACTATTGGTTTCCTATGTGATCACTTAAGCAGTACTGTATGAATGCCCCCTAAAGAGGACATTCACCCTAAATTGTAAGTTATGTTGCTCTGCCTCATCCTCCTTTTTTTCTTACAGTTGGACATTATTATTTAAATGGTGGTTCATTTGTGCCAGGCAAGAATTACAGTTTCCAACATGCATGTATGCATAGATGTGTGGCAGGGCTTTGGCTTCTGAATAAGTCCTACAGTACATCTCCACACACATGGGTATTCCAGACCATTTGCACATGTGTGGGGTTTTAAAAGCATTTGCAAAGACTCCTATTAGGGAAGTCAGGAGACTTTGCACATGTGCCAAAGGGCTCTGCCAGGACCTGACATGATATATGCAAAGCAGGTACGAAGCGGGACTGAAGTTCCACTTTAACTTCCTGAAACATTGACATGTCCTCACAAGTTTCACTTTTCAATCGAGTGACTCAAGGGCAACAGTGAGGCACAGTATAACACAGTGAGAGCAGGCAGGTAAATTTAATGAAAGTTGATATAAATTGCCCTGATTGCACAGAGTAGCTGGTACATGGAGACAGCTTGAACTTCTACACACAGTGCTTTGAAAAGCAAAAAAGTTTTTTTACCTTAATGCAATCCCGGCATTAAAGTAAAAACCTTTATAGAGCTTGCTCTCCATCTCCCTAAATACATAACCAAGTCCTCAATTGATCCAGTGCTGTGCACGGCTGCATCTCCTCTCCTTCTTTACACAGGGACCTGGGCAACTGCAGGAGCCACTGGTTCCTGCTGCTGTCAATCAAATGCTGTGAAGAGACGTGGGGGGAGGAGCCAAACCCTACTGTGTGTGTCTATGGAACACGGCTCCATAGACACGCACAGCTCAGGAGCAAGCACACATTGTGTGCCCCACTGCAAGCCAATTGCTATGGGGGCACACAGAGAACAGGAGGAGCCAAGATCGCCGGCAGGGGATCCTAGAAGAAAACGATCGGGGCTGCTCTGTGCAATAATTGCACAGACCAGGTGAGTAGAACATGTTTGTTATTTTAATTTTAAAATCATTGTCTTTAGTAAAACTTTAAACACTGTTACTAGTCTGCTCAATCTATGCAAGGCAACAACATAAATCAATGGACTGATTTCCAGTTCAGAAGCTTATAGTTTTAGCAAGTTTTATCTACAGCAGCTTGAAGATGAGGTCAAAGACTGATTGGCTAAATGATCATTTTTAGACAAAATGCAGGCACTGTGCAGTCATGCCAAGTTCCAAACTACAAAGTGTCTTCCCATGAGGGGTGTGTCCATCATTTCTTAGTCCTATAATGCGGCCATTACATGCGGCCATTCGTTTACATGCATAGCAGAAGTGGGTGCTGAAGGCAGGCATTTTTTTAGTACACACTTAAATTTTTACATGTCACATTTGGCAGGCGACAGTGCCGCCAAATGTGACACATTCAAGTGAATGGGAGTGCTGTAAGCGCGTGCACTTTCACTTGGTGACATCTTCCCCAAATTACCTGTCAACTTGCTCTGAAAAGCAACCCAAAACAGATAACTTTTCAGATGTGTGTTAAGAACTGGTGCATCTGAAAACAAGGCTATAGTCTGTTCTGTGGCCATACATGATCAAACTGTCAAATAATTAATCAGAATCAAATTAAAATTTAGATATGTAGTTGGCCATAGATAGGCAGAGAATACATAACATTAAGGCATCGATATACATTTATTTTGCCCATACTACTAGTAAACATTGCTGTTAGGGCTGAAGCAACTAATCGATTATGAAATTAATCGATTACTATTTTCATAATCGATTAATCGGCCAGTAACATAATGGGGTTAAAAAAAAAAATAAAATGAGCCCTTTATAGTACAAAAAGAGCAAATAAACGCTACTGTAAACATTACTTTCACTGTTCTACAGTAAAAAAAAATGAACCCCTTACAGTAGTGATTATCTGCTTTTTTTGTATGATAAAGGGCTTATTTTAGTTTTTTAACCCCATTATGTTACTAAACATCTTAGACCTGGTTCACACCTATGTGTTTTTTTGGTGCTTTTTGCAAAAACTCACTACAGTTCATTTACATGATTTCCTATGAGACACGATCAGATCTATGCTTTTTTTCAGCCGCTGCGTATTTGGAAAGGGTCAGGGACTTTTTTTTTTTTTTTTAAACTCAGAACAGTGTGTTACCCTGAAAAATCTATATTTAAGATTTTTCATATCTTATAGATATGATGTGGGTTAAATAAGAATTCTTTTCGACCAAGAGTGAAAGCTTAAAATATAATAACATTTATTAGGACACAGTTGAAAAAGGCAACAAGTGCTTTTTTGGTTCAATATACTTCAATGGAGACGCTGCAGAAAAGCATGTAAGGTGTTTTTGCAGCAATTTGTGTTTTTTAATCTGCCCAAGAACTAATTGTCCAAAAACAATGCAAAAACGCAAATCGCAGCAAAATCACGTGTGCAAAACTCAAAACACACAGCAAGAAGCACTGCAGAAACAGATCAAAAGCAACCTGCATAGGTGTGTACCGAGCCTTATGCTGGCCACACGGATCAATTTTCAGATGAGAATATTCAGACAAAAAATCTTTGTACATTCGCTGAAAGAATGCGATTTGAAATTTTCACTTGTTTTTAAAATGAATGTAATTTCTGAACAAAAACCACATACACTGTCTGAAAATTCCTTTCACCAAGAAGTTTTCTATTTCCAAATTTTCCCATCACTGTGGTTGAAAATGAACGTCGATTTGACCCCACTAACGATTAGAAAATCGAACAAACGTTCTTAAAATGACATTTTTTTTGCAGGAAGACATTGTTTGTTTTTTTAAATAAAAAAATTTGATCTCTGAGTCTGATATTTACCAGAGTCACCATTTAATAGTATATACAGTATATCTCTCCTCTAATAGTATATACAATATATCTCTCCTCTAATAGTTTATACAGTATATTAATGGTATATACAGTATATCTCTGCTAATAGTATATACAGTATATGCCTTCGAATAGTATAAACAGTATATCTCTTCTAATAGTATATACAGCATATCTCCTCTAATAGTATATACAGCATATCCCTTCTTTTGTCTGTTATTCTCAGAGTGGATTAGATATTTTGCTCCCAAACCATATAGTTGGTTATTTATATTTACCACTGAATAGAGATATTTATTAATAAATTGTCTTTTTTTGTAAAGTTTACATATTAACTAAATTATACACCACACTTTTAAGGTTATTAGCTGATTAATCGAAACAATAATGGGCCAACTAATCAATTATGAAAATAATCTTTAGTTAATTTTCTTTTTACTTAACTTTGCTGACAGTGGTGTACAGTATTTAATACTTCTGAGTGATGGTTCCAGACTAAGTATGACTCTAAGGCCCCTTTCACACTGGGGCGGTTTGCAGGCGTTATTGCGCTAAAAATAGCGCCTGCAAACCGCCCCTAAACAGCCTCTGCTGTTTGTTCAGTGTGAAAGCCCGAGGGCTTTCACACTGAAGCGGTGCGCTGGCAGGAGAAGAAAAAATCTCCTGTCAGCCGCATCTTTGGAGCGGTGAAGGAGCGGTGTATTCACCGCTCCTGCCCATTGAAATCAATGGGACAGCACGGTAATACGGGGTTTTAACCCTTTTTCGGTCGCCAGCTGGGGGTTAAAACTGCACCGCTAGTGGCCGAATACCGCGGTAAAACAGCGCTAAAAATAGCGCTGTTTTACCGCCGACGCCTCCTACCGCCCCAGTGTGAAAGGGGCCTTACACAGGATTTCCTTATTACTTTAGCTTACACTTGTTCAGGGTTATAGATTTAAAAAAAAACAATCTAAAGCATCAACGTGACAGCCAGGCACAAATTTAGAAGAGTTCAGCAATAGCAGCCCACCTATTTTGCTCACGCTATCGTGTATATTTAACGCATTATTATTATTACTGTACTGTTATTCTGTTCAGGAAATCGTGTGATCCAGCATTTATCACAAGACTGACTGAACAGAATTACAATCATCTAGCAGATAAAACATTAAACTTATACAGTAAAACCTTGGTTTGAGAATAACTTGGTTTGAGAGCGTTTTGCAAAACAAACAACATTTTTAAAAAGATTTTGACTTGATATACAAGTAGCGTCATGTCACAACAGAGTATAAAAGAGAAGAGAGGCACCTCTAAGTGTAGCAATAGGGTTACATTTAACCACTTCCGGACCGCCGCAAGCCGATGTACGTCCAAACTTTGAAGGGGGATATCCTTGTTATGGCAGCAGCTAGCTGCGATAACCCCAGTATCCCCGTTTTCGTGCTGCGGCTGGCTTTCTGATAAAAGTGGTCCCTACGGCGGATTCCCCACGAGGCCCCCCCTCCCACTGCGATTTGGTGCCCTCCGTCGCTTACCGGAGCCGTCGGTAGCCGCAGAGACGATTGCGTCCTACTCTGTGCTGTGCCTGGAGACGAGTGAGGCGAAGATAGCGCCCACTCGTCTCCATTACACTGCTGAGTGGAAGCGATGTCAAAACGTCACTTCCGCCCACACCTCTTAAAGCGGAGTTCCACCCAAAAGTGGAACTTCCGCTCATCAGATTCCTCCCCCCCTCCGGTGTCACAATTGGCACCTTTCAGGCGGGTGCAAATACCTGTATAATACAGGTATCTGCACCCACTTCCGGGAATAGACTCACGCGGGAGTCACGCCCCCTCCCGCACTCCCCCGCTGTCTCCTGGGAAAGACACAGGTCCCAGGAGATAGCGGGGACCATTGAGAACGCGCAGCGCGACTCGCGCATGGGCAGTAGGGAACTGGGAAGTGAAGCCGTATTTTAAAAGTCAGCAGCTGCAGTATTTGCAGCTGCTGACATCTAAAAAATATGTTTCGCCATATTTTTTTTCAATGTCATTTTTTTAAATGACTTTTTTTTTTTTTCATTACATTTTAGTGTAAATATGAGATTTGAAGACTTTTTGACCCCAGATCTCATATTTAAGAGGTCCTGTCATGCTTTTATCTATTACAAGGGATGTTTGCATTCCTTGTAATAGGAATAAAAGCGACACAATTTTTTTTAAAACAGTGTAAAAATAAATAAAATAATATAAAATAAATAATAATTTTTTTTTTTTTTTTTTTTTAAAGACCCCCCCGTCCCGACGAGCTTGCGCGCAGTGAACGCATACGCGAGTAGCGCCCGCATATGAAAACAGTGGTCAAACGACCCATGTGAGGTATTGCCGCGACCGGTAGAGCGAGAGCAATAATTCTAGCTCTAGACCTCCTCTGTAACGCAAAACATGCAACCTGTAGAATTTTTTTAAACGTCGCCTATGGAGATATAGGAGGGTAAAAGTTTGACACCATTCCACGAGCGGGTGCAATTTTGAAGCGTGACATGTTGGGTATCAATTTACTTGGCGTAACATTATATTTCACAATATAAAAAAAATGGGCTAACTTTACTGTTGTCTTATTTTTTTATACAAAAAAGTGAATTTTTTCAAAAAAAGTGCGCTTATAAGACCGCTGCGCAAATACGGTGCAAAAAAAAAAGTATTGCAATGACTGCCATTTTATTCTCTAGGGTGTTAGAAAAAAAAACCATAAATAATGTTTAGGGGTTCTAATTTTCTAGCAAAAAAACCTGTTTTAAACATGTAAACACCTAAAATCCAAAACGAGGCTGGTCCTTAAGTGGTTAATGCAGGTACAACATTTATCAGCTCACATGGTTGATTATTAAAACAGGCTCATCAAAGTATGCAGGCATCCGGGGTAAAGCTGTCCACATAAACCGTCCTCCTCACTGCAGTCGACGTCATCCCTTCCATGCTGCGCTCCACAAGCGCTTCAAATGCTCTTCTGCAGGGTAGTCTTCCTGGGCACGATTGCAGACTGACAGCGGTGAGAGCCAGCGGTGCAGGGGATGGTCTATGTGGACAGCTTTACCCCGGATGCCTGCATACTTAGATGTGCCTCTGTTAATCATCAACCATGTGAGTTGCTAAAGGTTGTACCTTAATTAAATGTAACTGTATTGCTACACTTAGAGGCGCCTCTCTTCTCTTTCATACTCTGTAGCTCCTGCTGGATTTTGCTTCTAATCCCCTTGTGGAGGCTGCCATTTGTGGATGGACATTTTATGGTTATATTGCTATAATCTTTTTTTATATGGACTATAAACTGAAGGACTTATGAATGTTTCTGGAACGAATTATGCTCGCAATTCAAGGTTTTACTGTATTTATTTCAACTACATTTAAAAGGTTACCCGTAGTGCAGCTTTGAAATGGTCCTCTTACAAAACATTAAAAAGAGAACATTTTACAGGAGAGTAGGTGGGGGAAAGGTAGCAGGAAAGGTTGATGCAGTATCCTGCATTTCTTAGCTGAACTAAAAGCCTGTATTTTCAAGGTTTCTAGAAATGATTCTCTATGCCATGGCCTTAGATGTGGAGCACTCTGTGAGGTATTTATGTGTTTAATCAATTAAGTGGACCGTTGTATTGAACTTTCCTCAATAAAATCCCAGTAATTCTACTACAGGAAAAAAAAAATCAATTGTCTAAATTGGGTACATTGGTACTTTGGGACATAAAAAGAAAATGGAAATAAGCAGTAATAAGGCTTGCTTTGTATCATTTCCAGCCAGATAATACGTCTGGGGAGAGAAAGGAGAAACATGGAGAAGTTTCTGAAAACTTTAAGTTTACAAACCAAAAGTAAACGTTAAAGTGAAACCATACTTTTCACACAGGAGGTATAAGAAGTTCATAATGTATGCATGCTACTCTCCATAGCTACATAATTTCAACCCGATATACGTAGGGCTTCTCACCCTTCTGGGGGAGTGCGCAGACCAAGTGATGTATTGTGGAAGAGGGGGGGGGGGGCGTCACATAATCTCACACCAAATGTAACAGGAGGGGGGTCACATAGAAGGTAAAGGAACAGCATACCTACTGTGCCATTAAAGTGTTACTAAACCCAGGAGCCTGCATTCACTATATCTGGTCTCCCACAGCACACAGAACATGGAAATGCAATTATTTAGTAAATATAAACTGCTTAATACCTTTTCTCATTAGCAGTATATGGCAATCTCGTGACTTCTATCAGTGTCTGATTAAATCTGACTGTCCGATGAGGCTACATGACCATTTGACTTTGTCTGGACAATGCTGACTGGCCCTGTGATGATCATATGCACCCCCCCCCAAAAAAAAATCTCTAGCAATACACACCAAACTGAGCATGTGCAGAGTGCCTCCTAGGGCTCTGTTCTATCAGAAGAATATGGGACAGTAAAAGGGGAGGATCAGTGAAAACAGGAACAAACAGCTTTTTTGTAGCTTTTTTTATCGCGAGCTGGATGGCTGCTTGTTTCCCAGTATGCTCTTCCGATAGCACCGGGTGCCATACACATGGGCCGGATGTCAGGCGGTTTTTATTGAACTTGCTGATGTTGGCCGACATTTGGCCCTTGTGTACTAGGCTTAAGACTTTGCATGGTCTATATTAAGCAACTATAAAATCCTGCAACTAAGACTCTCTACAAAGAATTAAATTACATCAAACAAATGCCATTTTCACATGGTTGGTCCTAAATTAAAGCCACACAAAGCTTGAAAAAACAATACCTAATTTTGTGAAGCACATCAACTTGTGCAACTATTAGGATACTACTTTCCTTTAGTATATGTTTAAACTCCGCTCTAGTAACTACCTATTGAGTAAGGCATTCAATTACTGATTGGTCTTGTGAAACTGACATTGACCCACATTTCTCCTGACTTCTTGGCACCCTCCACTTTTCCTTATAACAGACACATCCAAACAGAATTCTTGAGGTCAGTTTATATATTTATATATATATATATATATATATATATATATATATATATATAAATAAAAGAAAAAGCCCCAAGGAGTTGATTTTGGAATAAGCTTGATATAGTATAGAGGTCTATTAGAATAAAAAAAAAAAGGGCAGATGTTCATTACTGGATGGAAGAAGGGACATCCTCAATTAAAACGATCAATCTGCTGACAATGATTAAAGCAAAATTAACACAGAATTACTTTGTCCTTTCCTCCCGTCTAGAAGATTGGGCCATAACTTACATGTCTCCATGCCTTCATCGTCGTCATCAACAGGTGGCTTGTCATAGGACTTGTCAATAGCAGCTCGGAAGCTCTCATTGCAGCCTCGTCCTCGAATGATTCGCGGGCGTGGGCGATGGAAAGGAATGTCGCCGTTCAAAGTCACCTCAGCCACGGCTGTCTGCAGACTTTCTAATGAGCTGGATTTCTTCAGGCCTAATGAAGGCCCGACGTCTCTGCTTGGGGAACCTTAGAGGTCAAAAAGAAAAGTTAATTGGTATTAGTACGAGACAGAGCATGCCTGATTATTCATGTCCTCAGTGAAATTCTATGGGGAGGTGTATCTATTATACACTTTTATCTCCCATTTCTTTGTGGCAGATTAAAATTTTTCAAGCTACAAAACATAATCGTGTCATTTATAATGTTCACTCCTTTAATTCATTAACAATATCGTTGCAGTTTTCCATTATCCAGCAATTTCCTCTTAGCATATACAAACAGGGTATCATATTTTACCTTTACCCACAAACACACACAGGGTTTGATTTACTACTATTGGAGACTACAAAATCTGGTGTCAGCTGTGCATGGTAGCCAATTAGCTTCTAACTTCACCTTGTTTAATTAAGCTTTGAGAATAAAACCGAGAAGCTGATTGGTTTCTATGCAAATCTGCACCAGATTTTGCTCTCCCCAGTTTTTGTAAATCAACCCCAATGACTATTATTCATGTTATTACATAAGTATTACAATTTCATCCACAGATATCTGTAAAAATGGATCTAAGGAAGCAGTCTAATCTCTGCAACAGTTTTGTATGTTAAATATTATTAAGAGTTTCCACTAACATACTTTCTAAAGTTGGTAATGTGCTATCTGCCGATATGAAGCCATCTTGTGCTGGCAAATGAGATGACATACATCCAGTCTAGCTGAGTTTGGCCTGAAGGGTCAACTCAATGATTTACAGCTGCTATCAGACCAAGCTAAACGCCCCAGGCAATTGATTGGCAGTTGGATTTGTTGGATACCTTTGCTAATCTGCATCATTTTACACCAGCATCAACTAGCCACAGTGGTAAATGACTAGTCTTCCTCTTCAACAGGAATAAATACACAAGGAAGCTCTAGTTTAGGTGATGTGCATGTTTAATAATACTGTCCAATAGAAAAAAGGAGTAATAATTTGTGGGTGGTCAGGTCATGCCTGTATGTTTGACGCGCCTTGAGAGATGAGAGTTTAGATTTTCAGGGTGGGTTCACACTGGAACCTGCTGCGGATCACACAGGAGCACTGTGCGTCCCCATTCCCTCTTTCAGGGCCGAATCAGGGCCGAATCTATGCCTGAATTGGGCCCTGAAACGAAGCCAAAGACGGACAGCGTTTCCGTGCAGTGCACTCCACAGCCGCAACGGAGATATGTGAACAGTCTCCATAGGGAGCCAGTCACATTCTCCTGCTATGCGAATTGGATGTGGGGAAACCCACATCTAATTCGCATAGGTGTGATCCCGGCCTCAATGCGCCACAAAGGTCACAAAACATTTACAGATTAATCAGGGCTTAAGCTGGCCACACATTCAGTTACTCCAGTCACACAATCAATGTGGATGGAGGAATCCCCATACCTGGAAATTGTATTCAGGCACCTGTCAGAATACACTGATCAAGAAAACTTTTCCAACATGTCCCTTCGACAGAAGTTGATGAAATGAGTGACTTCTTTCGAGCGGGGATGGCCACACACAGATTTCTATCAGAGTATGACCAGCTTAAGATAAGCACACCTTTCACTGCTTTCCTAAAGTTGGCTACACATTATAAAACTTTCTTGTACAACTTTCCTTTAGATTTACCAAAACCATATAATATGAGATCAAACCTAAACACTTTCAAATTGTATGCCATCAGGCAGGCCCTTGCACTACAAAATTTAAAGGAAGTTGAACCAAAAAAACGTATAATGTGTAACCAGCTTAATAGATACACAGATTTATAATATGCATTACGGCTAAAAGGAACCAGAGGCTACATTTCTGAGCTAAATTCTGGCCATCGACCATTAATCTGAAACCTGTAAATTCCTGCTGAAAATATAAATATACTGCTACTAAAACTACTGCTACCAATGGCTATATTAGCCTATACAAAGGGCAGGTATAAAACACAAATGGGACATTTTTGGAACTGGAAATGACTAAATAATAGATCCATTTGTCACTTTCTACATAATGGTTCCTTCTAGACTAGGAACACTAAGACAATAAAATGTGAACAATTGTCATCTTGTTGTACTTCTGAGCACTGTTTCACCCAGCACCAGTAAAAACAATTATGACTAAAGCCGACGTCTAAGAGAAAAAAGGAAGGCATGTAATGCTTTTGCTTTACAGATGCTCATGGGTTGAGCATTCTTAGCAGCAGCTTTAGGGGTGATCTAGGGGAGAATGTGTGCAGGGGAAAATCATAATTTTATGAGGTCTAAGAGTGGCCCATCATCACAGAAAAGCAGCAATTATTTTATGTTTTTGTTGGTAATTTCCAGAAAAGACAAAGAATAATGGAAATTCTTCATAACAGGTCACAGTTGGGCTACGTTCACATGGACGCACCCAGGCAGCCTCTGTTGAATATCAGTGGATTCTTGCCAAAATCTAAATGCTGCATGCAATGTGTGCAAACAGCAGTGGCAGTCAGATTGAACTCTGTACTAGTCAATGGTCACTGCCATTGTTGTTCGTATGTAATCGTTCATCTGAGCAGTTACATGTGAATAGAGCCTCTGACCGTCCCTGGAGGCAAACATTGTGCATTCAGGGATGGCATTTCTGCGGAGTTTCTTGTCACCGCTAATTAGCCAGTTTTTATGTGGAAATTGCCGCCGAACGCAGCAAATAATATCTAACCCTAGGGTGGACAACATAAGAGCGAACAGGCTGTAAAATGATTGCTTTGCTAAAGAAATAAGAATATGTTATTGTACACAAACATTGTTTGTTTAGCCTGGAGTTCCTCTTTAAAAGGTGAACACATGTATCGCCACACTGTGGACTGTAAAAACCAAGAACATAGGTAACACTTTTTCACCATTTAAATTCCATTTTCGTCACATGATCTGAAAGAAGTGTTTGGCACGTTGTTATAAAGTAGAAGGACATGCCTAAGCATTTTGTCGTCATTTACTGAAAGCACAGACACCGCTTATTAATTAGTATTGGCTTGTCAAGTGCAAGTTCAAGATGCTTTGTGCAGATAGTACTTAAATGACAACCTCTCCATAGAGGATGCCAGGCTCATTACACGTGGCTTGATGTCCTGGAATCAATCTGTCTGTGGACAAGTTTTTGGATAAGAAATAAATGAGCAAAAAAGGTTACCGGTGACAGCAGTAACTATTACTGATTCTAGGCTGAGGGGCTCCCTTGATAAAATGAGCTGATCCTAGAGATTAGAACATATTTTGTGACATTGGGCTGTATGGGAGTTAGCAAAACACTGCTTCTGAGCATCAGAAATTGTATATTTTAACACATATCTACATGAATAATTATTGTTTTTTTCTATACAAGGAACAGATTGAAATTCTTAGCAAATGTGCAACACATTAGAAGCCCAGCTGCATTAGAAGGCAGATGCCGATGTGAACAGTGCATTATACCGTTTACACTTCATTAAACTGGAACTTTGTTGCCTTCCCCCTACATCATCAGGTGCCAGTTGTCCCTTTCTGGTTTAGGCAGGCCTTCCCCTAATGGGCACCGTTGGGTCCACCCTCCTTCAGCAAAATGAATGGAATGTGCATATCACAAAACAATTCACAGCAGAGGAGACATCATTCTTGCCAGGGTGAGAATGGTGGCCGGGCAGACCAAAAGAAAGTAAACAAAGGAAAAGACTAGATGCAGTTTTAGGTGGTAGGGCAAGGGGGTCAGTGATGGCTAGTTCATCTAAAGGGCGAAAGTCTAGGGTTGCCTTAAGTTCTGTTAGCTGCACTGCAGTGTTTGATGCAGTGGACTACCCACCATGCTGAAAAAAATAAAATAACGTATTGCATGCCAACATTTCTTTCAGAGCCCACAAGTGGTACAACCTGGTTAGACCTGGTGTGATTGGGTCCTGAGGCTGTAGATGACTGCAGTGTGCAGTTAAAGCTTTGGCTAACATCTCACTGAGCCCTCGTGTACACCTTGGCCTGGGTAAGCAGTGGAATCACTGAGATGCAGTTGTTACTCTAACCATGTGAATTTACTCCTTAACTGGCTACAATGCTTCAAGATCTTAAACAATAGATTTTAGGGATTTTGTTACCAATTAGTTAATTCCAGGTGGGCAATAGGTCATAAGTGGTGCTGCAGCCACTAAAGGAAACCTCTGTCTATTCACACCACTGCATTGCGGTGGTGGGTTGCGGAAAAAAAAAAGTACTGATTGCACTACTTTTTTCCAGCGCAGTAGGTTGTGACACAAGCCACGGAATTGAACAGGGTGCAGGAAAGGTGGCAGGAAACCACACAGCACTTGAGTCATCACATGGCTAGTAATTTAGACTGAGCAAGGCTTATTAAACATAATGCATACCTTCCCAACTTTTTGAGATGGGAACGAGGAACACCTATTAGCAAAAAGTATGTAGGCATGGCCACACCCCCTTAAAAGAGATTTACACAAAAAAATGATTACCGTAGTTAAACCCAAAAGTTCTTTTTTTACCACTACTAGTCCTTTATATTGGCTTTTGAAATTTACAAATGCAGAAATCGGATGAAAGGTTTCACACTGTGAAACACTTTTTGAAAGATAAAATAGTGCATTATATATACACAACTATATAGAACAGATCAAAATGACAGACAAATGAGGAGGTATCAGGGACAGTTGGGAGCTATGCATAATATGCTGCACAAAATATGAGCTGCCCACCTTTACATGGTTCATACAGATTCATAGGGCCCAAATGTAAATAAACATAAATTGCAGAAACTCAGAAGGCAGATTTTTGGTGCTGTGCTCTACAAGCAAATGCATTATCAGTTAACGGGAAAATAAATCTCAGACATTTAATGGAGGAAATATGCACAATGCCAACAATTTTACAGCCAAAAAAAAAAAAAAAAACAGTATAATGTGAAAGCATGAATAAGAATTCTAATAGACCATCTCAAGGGAAATTCTTTCAGGCAAATAGATTCTTTCCAATAGCTGCTAAATACTATCCTGCTAAATAAATATTTTACAAGTTTAATAATTTTATTAATTCTCACTTCTCTGCCTTAGCAAGCACTCCTGCAATTTTCTTTCATATAAAATGGAGACTATTAAATTAGTCAGGAATTCACAGCAATTACCTTAAAGACATCAACAGCTGTTTCTGCACCCTGGAATAGTTTAATGGCATTTAACACTATCCTTGAGCCTTTGATTGGGCACTTATTTGCAAGGCAATTGAAGTTTCAAGCAAGAGCTTGTGAAGGGTCAAATAGAGTATGCTCTATTTATACAGTATTCATGTCATAGCAGGGAGCCAATAAGAAGTCTACTTATAGACTGGTTAAAGCTTATTTTAATTTGTCAGTATATATATATTTAGCTAGTGATAATATAACACTTCAGAAATATCTGCATATTTTTCTGTCTTAAATTTATCCAGATTGGGTTAGAAGCTGTAAGGTTTTTTTGGGCAAGGTTCTCAAAGCAGGTTTCAGACAAGGTTCTCAACGTCACTATACTCACCTAAGATCATAAGCTATAGCTAAATGACATAGTGCAAGTGCTAGAAATAAATATTTTCTGAACAATGCCTAGACTTGCTCTTTGCCAGTGGTGCAAGAGACTAAAAAGGGGCCTGGGGTAGGATGGGGGACATTAGGGAGGTTGTCAATGCCTGACTTCAGCCTTTCTGAAGTCTAAAGTATAGAAGGGCTGAAGTCAGACCTCTGGATTGTTGCTGGATAATCCTCCATGTGGCTGGAGGAATTCTCCACACAGAGCTATTGTATTCTGATAGCAGGGAGACTTCTCCGCTGTCAGAAAACACCGATAAGCATTGCAGGCTATAAGCCTGCAGCACTGATCGAGCAGGGAAAATCCAACAGGGTAGTTGTACAGAAGTCCCATACATGGAATGAAATTTGGGTGGTCCCGTCTGAACTGGCCGAATTTCGATCCATATATGGCCAGCTTAGGAATTTTCATTTGAAATTCTATCCATCTATGGCCAGCTTTAGCATTGCACAGAAAGTGTTAATGACAGCCTAGACTTCCCTGGCTGCACTAATGGCTCTTCAGCTTTCAGCTGGATAAATGAGCAGTTTCTTACCCCTGACCATCACTCCTAGTCTGTCTAACCTTTGCACTGAACTCCTAACATTCAGAAAGATCACGCAGCCCAAATAAATTGCAGAGGAAATTAATTAAAGGTCTATTATGTTGTCTGCCTGAAGTGATGTTTACTTTATACTTCTTATCAATCTAATTGCTTTTAACTTCAGGCTCCAAACAAGGTTTTCACAACTGGCTTCAATCTCACATAGTAAACTTGAAGGATGAAAAAAAAAAAGAAATTTATTAGCATAAAAGTGACAACTCTTACTTCTTCCTTCTACAGTATATGGACTTGTGCTCAATCTCTTTATGTGGAATGTATTAACCTCTCACCCTTTCAAGTCATAGAAAGAAATACAATTATTTTATAACTCTTTTACAGATAATTCCATCACACTGAGGCAGAATCTCATCGCCCTTTGCTTTTACTCCAACCATTTATTAAAATATTTATCTTTTCCAAAAGCTGCAGCTTGGTGGTTAAAGACGTGACCGTTCACCCTAAGCTCTATAAGTCATGTTGTTCTGGGCAAAGGATGCTTTTATCCAGCTGCTGGACAGCACAGAGTTCACAAGCTAAAACACATTTAAATTTATAAATATAAAACCATTTATTCTGTACCATTACGCTGGCAAAACAGCCACCAGAGGTTTGCTATGGATTCATAAATACCACCAACAAAACCAAATGGGACTTTTTAGGTACAACTATTGTTGACTCAATCCTTGCTGTTAAAATATTCCATCATATTGTTGCAGAATCATCATTAAAGAGACATAAAACCCTGATATCTTTGCGAATGATTTAAAATTTCTATACATTACAAGAACCTCTGTATCCATACAGGGATACATACAGAGACACATTCTTCTATATGATCATCTTACAGGACAACCTTAAAGTGACTGTAAACCTTTGTTTTTTTTTTCTTTTTAAACAACAAGCATATCATACCTCCACTGTGCAGTTCGTTTTGCACAGTATAGCCCCAAACCTCATCTTCTGGGGTCCCCCAGTGGCACTCGTGGCTCCTCCCCGCATCAGATAACCCCCCTGGGGATTACCTTGCGGGATTGCTCCCGAGTCCAGCATTTGCATGCATAGACACAGAATGCCAGACTCTGCCCCAGCACCTGCGTCATTGGATTTGATTATCCCGCTGGCTTCCGCTGCTATCAATCTATCCAATCAAGAGCCAAGAACCCCGGGCAGAGAGGTACAGCGTGTCTCGGCCAAGAGAACTAATGAGCTCAGGTGGGGGGCCGGTCAGTCAGAAGTTTTTCCACCATAGGATGCATTAAGGTGAAAAAACACAAGGGTTTACAATCCCTTTAACCACCTCCCACCCGGCCACTGCACATATACTGCCGGGTGGGCGATTCCGCCTTCTGAGTGGACTTTCAGGAAAGAACAAAGGAAATCTTTTAGGCGGAGGGTAAAACAGAAAAATAAATAAAACGGTTGCATAAGTGTGCACACTCTTCAACTAATACTTTGTTGAAGCACCTTTTGATATATTACTATTACTATATTACTATTATTATCAGCATGACACATCTTGACTTGGCAATATTTGCCCACTCTTCTTTGCAAAAACACTCCAAATCTGTCACATTGCGAGGCCATCTCCTGTACACAGCCCTCTTCAGATCACCCTACAGATTTTCAATCTGATTCAGGTCTGGGCTCTAGCTGGGCCATTCCAAAACTTTAATCTTCTTCTGGTGAAGCCATTCCTTTGTTGATTTGGATGTATGCTTTGGGTCGTTGTCATGCTGAAATATGAAGTTCCTCTTCATATTCAGCTTTGTAGCAGAAGCCTGAAGGTTTTGTGCCAATATTTACTGGTATTTGGAATTGTTCATAATTCCCTCTACCTTGACTAAGGCCCCTGTTCCAGCTGAAGAAAAACAGCCCCGAAGCATGATGCTGCCACCACCATGCTTCACTATGGGTATGGTGTTCTTTTGGTGATGTGCAGTGTTGTTTTTGCGCCAAACAAATCTTTTGGAATTATGACCGAAAAGTTCAACCTTAGTTTCATTAGACCATAACACATTTTCCCACATGTTTTTGGGAGACTTCAGATGTGTTCTTGCAAAATGTAGCCTAGCATGGATGTTTTTCTTCATAAGAAAAGGCTTTCATCTTGCCACTCTACCCCATAGCCCAGACATATGAAGAATATGGGAGATTGTTGTCACATGTACCACATAGCCAGTACTTGCCAGATACTCCTGTAGCTCCTTTAATGTTGCTGTAGGCTTCTTGGCAGCCTCCCTGACCAGTTTTCTTCTCGTCTTTTCATCAATTTTGGATGGACGTCCAGTTCTTGGTAATGTCACTTCTGTGCCGTATTTCCTCCACTCGATGATGACTGTCTTCATTGTGTTCCATTGTATATCTAATGCCTTGGAAATTCTTTTGTACCCTTCTCCTGACTGATACCTTTTAACAATGCAATCCCTCTGATGCTTTGGAAGCTCTCTGTGGACCATGGCTTTTGCTGTAGTATGCAACTAAGAAAATGCCAGGAAAGACCTACTATAAAAGCTTAACTTTATTTGGGGTTCATCAGAGGCACTTTAAATGATGGCAGGTGTGAACTAACTCCTATTTAACATGGGCGGCACAGTGGTATAGTGGATAGCACTTTCACCTAGCAGTAAGAAGGGTTGCTGGTTCGAATCCCAACCACAACACTACTAGCCTGAAGTTTGCATGTTCTCCCTGTGCCTGCGTGCCTCCAAAGACATGCTGGTAGGTTAATTGGATCCTGTCTAAATTGTCCCTAGTATGTATGAATGTGAGATAGGGACCATAGAGTGTAAGCTCCTTGAGGGTAGGGACCGATGTGAATGTACAATATATATGTAAAAGCGCTGCGTAAATTGACGGTGCTATAAGAGTACCTGAAATAAATAAAATTAAAATAAACATGAGTTTGGATGTGATTGCTTAATTCTGAACTCAGCTAAATCCCCAGAGGGTGTGCACACTTAAGCAACCACATTATTTTACTTGTTTAATTTTTGCTCCCCCGCCCCCCAAACGACTTCAGTTTTTCAACAGAGTTGTACAGTTTATAGGTCACATTAAAGGTGGAAAAAGTTCTGAAATTATTGTTCTTTGTCTCCTTTTTTTTTACATCCCAGAAGCCTGACATTTTAACAGGGGTGTGTAGACTTTTTATATACACTGTATCATCACAACTTTGTGCATCCAGGTGGATTATACCTTGTTTTTTCAGGACAACTTGCGCTTTCATTTGGTGGTAACTGGTCATGAATATTTCCTGATTTCTTTTTTTTTTTACCAAAAACAAAAAAAAAAACAAAACATTTTTTTCAAATTTAGCAGTCTATTTCTTGGTACTACCCTACCCTTCTACCAAAGAACAACCCAAATTAAATGTTGCTGCTCCTGATGAAAGCAGTGATACCACTTATGTGTACGTTAGTCGCTGTATATACCCGTTGTTTTTTATCCTACCTTAAACACACTGACAATGACAAACTGACACCGATATCAATTAAAAAAAAAATATGGTCCAAAAAAAAATACTGACCCTGACCCAAACATTAACCCTGGCACTGACCTAGATCAAACCTTGATTTAGGTACTTTTTTTTATTTGTTCAGCGCGCCCCTGCACAAAAGGGAGATACACAACTATGTGGCCCCACAGAAAAAAAGGCCAGTCTAGTTAGGCCGCATATTTGTGTTAGTTCAGCGTGAAGGGGTTAAACAAACATAAGTAGACATCTAAAAGAAAACTATTGGGTTTAAAAAAATACACACCTACACACACACCTAGGTGGATGTAGCATCGATCTGATGCTGCATCTGTCCTCGACCACCTCTAAGTCTGAGATCAGATCACCGATTGCTTGGTTCTCGGTCTTCAGTGAGAAGAAAGCCGATGACTGTCGGTCACCGGCTCTCTGCTCTGCCCCTTCATCACTTACTAGAGCATTGGGCTGTGAAGGGGCGGGAGCGGCTGGCTCAGGCTCTCAGTGGCACGCAGAGAAGCTGACCCAGCTGCCGGTCAGGCATCTGGGTGGATCCTGACATTTAAGTTGGGATCTCGCCAGAGTCTGGACCGGCTGAATGATGGCAGGCGACAGCGGAATTTAGCCCACTGTTGGCTGATTACAGTGCAGAACGAAGTGCACTCCTGTGACCCACAGGAGAAATAAGGCCAAAAGAACTTTGGCTCTACTTCCCCTTTAAATTACATATACAGGAGGTCTGTTAGACTTGCCAAGAGACCCCGTCATCAACTTAAATAAATTGCAGATAAAAGCACAGAAAAAAAAAGTTGCTTACTTGCAGTGTTTTTCCTTTCCATAAAGACTTTAATTCATTTTTCACTTCACACGCTATAGAATTTCAAAATTTGACTACTTAGGACTACTCCAGGAGACTCAGATCTACGACAGCCCCTTCCCTGTTTGCTCCCTCCTCTTCTGAGAGTGTCTAAACGGCCCAGCTCCATCACCCCTCCCTACATTTTACGTAGCTGCCGAGAAGGGGGAAAAAACCATGAAGCATCGCTTGAATGTCAGCTGGGGCTGCTGAAAATACATAAAAGATGGGGGCATCCGGCAGCTTTTGGAGGCTTGCACAAGGAAGGTTTTAACATGTAAATAACTTACATACTATATGTTAATTACACGTTGTTTAAATTAATTGCCTGGTCCTTTAAGACACTACAAAAAATGTTATTTGAGATTTAGGGTGTTTTAAAAGTGGACCTTTCCCCAGACTGTCCTAAAAAACATAACAAAAAGTACATATTTCCTCTTCCTTTTCTTTCCTAAAATGTTCTACTGGTGGACATTTCTAGAAAGGGCAGAGGAGTTCTAACTCACCAATGAGACACTAAAAGGCCCTTGCCAGAAATCTGGTAAGATACTGCAGTGCATACACACAAAAAACAGTGTTCTTTTCCTTTCATGGTAACACCGCTACATGGAACTTCAAATTTCCTCATTTCCACATGGGACTTGATATTTAACATATATGCAATGCATTAAGTGCTACACTTTTGTGTTTATTTATATGTTATGCCTTGTAATAGGGTACTGTGTATTTTTCACATATACGACTTTGTATATCCAGCGCTGTTTTCTTTTGTTGTTAGATTTGCAACAATTCTTTCTACTTGGGGGGGGGGAGAAAGATCCACTTAAAGTGTTTTTGTACTTTATAGTGACTGTCATTTGTAATAAGGAATCTTTTCATGCAACAAGTATTTTTATGGTGTGGACATTTTTGTAGAGGGTTGTTTTCCTGGAGTGTTTTGTGTCTTATATTTATCCTCCCTAGTCTAAAGACACAACGGTCCCTCTTTTTTATTTTTGGGTTTCTTTAATGCTCCATGCACACAAACAAGGGAGCCCCCAGATACCACCCCCCCCCCCCTCATGTGGATGAGTATGGGGACATTGTACCCCTACTTTTTCACCAAAAAAGTAGAATAGAAAAACACACCATTTTAAAAAAGTCTTTTATTAGCAAAAAAAAAAGACCCCTGGTGTAGATCCATCGTCAATCAGAATGAATGCTGGCCATCCAACCCAGCTCTGACAGCTCTGCTGCCTGCCGCAGCTAAATAAATGAAGGGGTGGAACCACCCGATGACCCCGCCTCTTGTGATGCACACACATATATATATATACCGTATTTATCGGCGTATAACACGCACTTTTTTCCCCTTAAAATCAGGGGAAAGTCGCAGGTGCGTGTTATACGCCGATCCCCTGCGATCCCGAGCTGTCACAATTTTAAAATCGCCGACCGCGATTTGAAAATGGCGCCACCGGCGCCGAAATACACAGAGCCTGTCCTCGGCTCTTTCCGGTGGCTCTCGTTTACTTTCGGCTCCACTTGTAGTCCCGAGTGGAGCTACCGGAACCTACTCGGCTAGGTTCGGATAGCTCCGCTCGGGACTACGAGTGGAGCCGAAAGTGAACGAGAGCCGCCGGAAAGAGCCGAGGACCGGCTCTGTGTATTTTGGCGCCGGCGGCGCCATTTTCAAATCGCGGTCGGCGATTTTAAAGCCCAGGACAGGGGATCGAAGGCTGCACTGGGAAAGGCTGCACTGGGGAAGGCTGCACTGGGGAAGGCTGCACTGGGGAAGGCTGCACTGGGGAAGGCTGCACTGGGGAAGGCTGCACTGGGGAAGGCTGCACTGGGGAAGGCTGCACTGACATGGCTGCACTGACATGGCTGCACTGACATGGCTGCACTGAGAAGGCTGCACTAACAAGGCTGCACTGACAAGGCTGCACTGACAAGGCTGCACTGACAAGGCTGCACTGACAAGGCTGCACTGACAAGGCTGCACTGGGGAAGGCTGCACTGGGGAAGGCTGCACTGGGAAAGGCTGCACTGGGGAAGGCTGCACTGGGGAAGGCTGCACTGGGAAAGGCTGCACTGGGGAAGGCTGCACTGGGAAAGGCTGCACTGGGGAAGGCTGCACTGGGGAAGGCTGCACTGGGGAAGGCTGCACTGGGGAAGGCTGCACTGGGGAAGGCTGCACTGGGGAAGGCTGCACTGGGGAAGGCTGCACTGGGGAAGGCTGCACTGGGGAAGGCTGCACTGGGGAAGGCTGCACTGGGGAAGGCTGCACTGACATGGCTGCACTGAAAAGGCTGCAATGATGGGCATTTAAATGTAAGTTTTTTTTCCCTTCAACTTCCCTCCTAAAAGTTTTTTTTCCCTTAAAATTCCCTCCTAAATTGGGGTGCGTGTTATACGCCGGTGCGTGTTATACGCGATAAATACGGTATATATATATATATATATATATATATATATATCGATAGATATATTTATTGTATGTATGTATGTATGTATATATATATATATATATATATATATATATATATATATATATATATATATATATAGCAAATACATACCCAAACTGTGTAATTCGAGAGATAAAGGAAGCAAGAATCTGAGATTACCACTTAAAAATGGACTCAGTTTTAGGGGACTGGGACTTCAAAATGGGCAATCCACCCAAAAGTAATATTTCAGTTATAGGTAAGCTCCTGGTGGCATGCATCACCCCATGGCAGTTATTATCCTCCACATAATCTTGGGTACCACATGTCAAGATCTATGTATATATACCCAATGCAAAGGGCTTATGGCCGACTCAAGGTAATAAGCAAAAATCGCCAGCATGTAAGCAAGTGCATTTGGCTAAAATAGTATATCAAATTCTAGAAACACAGTGGAAAAAGAGTAAATAATTCAGTGTTTGAGGACACAAAATGCCAGCAGAGAAGCAAGTGGAAACGGAATGTATCCAATAAAAAGCACAATGCTCCCACATAAGAATGATTTTGGCCTAATTAAAATAGCATTTCAAAGGTCAAAGGCTAACTTGGATTAATAAATCACAGAAACTCATAATTGCAAACGGCACATTATTTTAATTGCTAAGGGGAACAAAAAACACGATTACTCAGAAGTCATTTTTCATAAGCCGATCATCAGGAAAAAAAAATGAATGAAAGCTGCTTAAATACATAATTTGACTAAAGGCTGTCACATAATTCTTTCTCATACGGAAAAGTTAAGGTGCAAGTTCAGGGTCAGGCGAGTTTAGTTATGAAAAGATGTGGAGATATAATAGATAAATGTTACAAACATTTCTTCTAGTATTCAAAGTGATCTGGATTGCAGGTTATATATTTTTATTAGCTACATTCAGTAGAGAAGTAATACATTAGACTGTAGACCATACCAAAACATTGTTGGAACAGAACATCAGCATAGTTCCTAGTTTTCCAGGGGCAGACCCTTTTCTGCTGAAATATCTCCTTTACACTTTTCAAGTATGATATCAAACAGAAGAGATCAATATAATTATTTTAGTTTTTTTAATAAAAAAATAATATAACAGTTATAAAAAAAAATAGTAATACAAAAGTAGCAAACATTTAATATTGGGTGGGATTATGATAAAGGATTGCCAGAGGGCTATAAGCTTTATAAACAGATAGCACATCAGTAGCTTTCACTCAGTGTGCTTCTGATTAAGGCTGTGTTCACAGGAGAGTGTGGCCGGCTCTCAATGGAGCCGGTTCACCCACCTCCGGGGCATCCACAGAGCGCACTGCAGAAGAGTCCCGTGTGTCTGGATTTTTTTCAGGTCCGAATTCAGGCAAAAATTTGGACCTGAAACGGTGACGCACCGGACCCCATGCTGCGAGCCGCTCCGTAGATAGTGTAAACCCAGCATAAAACCTAAGCTGGCCATAGATGGATTGAAAATCAGCAAGCACTGGGCAAATTTTGATCCATCTATGGCCATTCCCTTCAACAAAAGTCAATCTAATTATTTGTTTCTCCCGAACTGGACTGCTGGAAAATTCTCTATTCGTTCAGTGCATGCAGTGCTGATCAGTGTATTCTGACAGTAGAGGGGGCCCCCGCTGGCAGAATACAATGGTACAGCAAAGACTTTTTTCATCCACCTCACTTGTGTGGATGGGAGAATTCATCTTTTTTTTTTTTTTGATCAGCCCACTGGTGATAGAAGATAAAATACATCTATGGCCAGCTTTAACGGCAAAGCTTTTTTGGCCATGCTTCTCTTGTGTGTTACAGAAATAAACTTACTTTTGCACTTTTGTGGATCCAGGAATTGGCTGACAGTGAGCTATCAGCTGATGTGACAAAGTCAGATGCATCCACCTGCTCCCTAGTCCAGCGTTACAGAGAGCACTGGAGGAGCAGAGTGGAGAGCAGTGTGACTGAATGCTGTCTGCTCTGTGCAGACCGAGAATTGAGTGATCAGCACTCATGTGATCGTTAAGGTCTCGGGCTCGAGTCTATGTGGGACAGCTGCAGCATCACACAGATATTGCAGCATAGATGGGAATATGTTTGTTTTTTTTACAAATCCCATACTTCTCCAAATACTGGAGAATCAAACATATGGAAAAAGGGCCCAGAGCTCCACCTGCTGGTTGACCAGCTGCTAGCTAAAACTGTAAATAAAAAATATACACATGCGATATTTCAAAAAATGTATTTCAAATTTTTTTTTTAGTTCTGATCATATTTAATAAAGAAAATATATTCTAAACTATTGTATTGTTCCTTTCAAGGAAACCTATGCTAAAGTGGAAATATATATGCTGCCATTGAGGACATTCATCTGAAAATGCTAGCCGTCTTGGACCAAAAAACGTTGTGTTATTGATCAGTAGCAAACACGCAGCTTATGAAGTAAGAATTTACTTCTTCTGGTGTCTGTAATTCAAGTACTGATGTCAGTGGCTCAACATTACAAGCAGGCAACTAACATTTACAACAGGCAATTTCAAATTATAGTTTTAAGTTTTTTTAATTTAAGTTTTTAATTGTGGATAGGGTGGAGAGGGATTAGAACACCTGTCAGGTGTTTATTGCTGCCTGTGCCCCCATTTAAATAGCCTCCTTATTTGTGATGATTACCACTATTATCGAAAGTAAAAGAAAAGCCTGAATTTTGGGTTCTCCCCAAACTGTAAGAGGGAAAATCTTCCAATGCAGACACGTTCTTATTTTCTGATGACAAGGGGAGGGATTTCCTCTCAATTTCTGTTTTGGCTGTGGGACAGAATGTAAAGGAAAAACTCCTCAATGGGACACAGATGGCAAAAATAAAACTGAAAAGTGTTATAACCTTTAATTACGCTACCTAGCATGAAAAAAAAAAAGGTTTGGCTTTAGTTCTACTATAACTATAAAAGTATATTTTTCATTTCTTTTAAAGTGGAGCTCCTATTTTTTTGTTTTATTATCATTTTTGGATCCCTCCCCTTTCCTTCATTAAAGTGGTTGTAAAGTCAGAAGGTTTTTTTCTCTTAATGCATTCAACACCTTCTGTGTGCAGCAGCCCCCCTCAGCCCACTAATATTTACTTGAGCCCCATCTCGATGTTGCAGGAGAGGCTCAGCTGGTTGGGACTCTCTCTCATTGGCTGAGACAGCAGCAGGGCACCATTGGCTCCCACTGCAGTTAATCAAAGTCAGTGAGCCAATGAGGAAAGAGGGGGGTGGTGCCAGAGCAGCGGCTCAGCTCAGGTGCCCCAATAACAAGCTGCTTGCTGTGGGGGCATTTTGTAGGAGGGAGGGACCAGGAGTGTTGGCAAGGGACCTGAGAAGAGGAGGATCTGGGTTGCTCTGTGCAAAACCACTGCACAGAGGAGCTAAGTATAACATGTTTGTTATATTAAAACAAAAAATTAAAACTTTAATATTACTTTAAATAAAGAGTTTGCCAAACTATACTTCTCTTCTTTATGCTCCAGCGACGTCCCAGCTTCCTCCTCAGTCCAGCAGAGCTGGTCACCTTGGAGCCCAGCCTATTACTTGCACAAAACACCAAGTTTTTTTTGCTTTAGAGCCCTTTCACACTGAGCCACCCTGGGTGTCTGCGGGGCACTTTTAACCACCGCTAGCGGACGAAAAAGGATTAAAATCGAATCCTGCGACAGCGGCGCTTTACAGGTGGTTCGGCGCTGCTGCCCATTGATTCCAATGGGCAGGGGCGCTTTAGGAGCGGTGAGTTCACTGCTCCTAATGCGCTTCAAAGAAGCTGCTGGCAGGACTTTTTCTGACGTCCAGCCAGCGCACCGCTCCAGTGTGAAAGCAGCCGCTGTTTCCGGGCGCTTTGCAGTCGCTATTTTTAACGCTATAGCGCTTGCAAAGCGCCTCAGTGTGAAAGGGGTCTTAAACTAACCTGTCCAATAGGAGCACATAGCAACCTTAATATCAGATTGTGGATAAACTGCAGCTAACAGACAGCTACAAAGTCATAAAAAATACTAACATTCTAAATTGCATGCAAAAAAAAAAAATCACACAACCAAAATGTACAAGGTTTCCTACTGCCTAAAATATGAGAATCATAGCAGATGTTCTAAAAGGACATTTTTCATAGCACAAAACAAGCCTCATATAAAAAAAAACAGATGGTACAATAAAGAAAACGTGGATCATAAAGAGCTGAATGAAATTTTTGCTTAAGGTACAAAGTCAGAAGAAAGACGTCACTGGGAAGAATACAACATTATATTAAATTTAGCATTCATTATTATCTTTTCACATATTCTGTCACAGCCATATATTAAGACTCATGTCCAGTAGGGCTCCACTAGGATTAGACGACTTACTTGGATACTTGAAGGCACCACAAAGGCCTGTACTTCTGCACTGTTATTACATGGTTGGTACCAGAAACTTGTTTATTGCCAGGAAGATGGAGGGGAGTAACCTCATCACTAAGGGGCACAGTTACAAAGCAGTAACATTCACTGCAAATCAATCAATCCCTTCAATATAAACACATTCATCAGGAATATTCACTGGCAGTGATTGTTTGGTGAATGTCACATTCACTGCTTTAAGAAATATGTCTCTTAATTCTGTTTGCATTCAGTATCACACTAATGCCCTGTACACACGGTCGGATTTTCCGACGGAAAATGTGTGATAGGGCCTTGTTGTCAGAAGTTCCGACCGTGTGTGGGCTCCATCACACATTTTCCATCGGAATTTCCGACAGACAAAGTTTGAGAGCTTGCTATAAAATTTTCCGATTCCGATCTTGTGTACACAAATCCGACGCACAAAGTGCCAGGCATGCTCAGAATAAATTAAGAGACGAAAGCTATTGGCTACTGCCCCGTTTATAGTCCCGACGTACGTGTTTTACGCCACCGCGTTTAGAACGATCGGATTTTCTGACAACTTTGTGTGACCGTGTGTATGCAAGACAAGTTTGAGCCAACATTCGGCGGAAAAAATCCATGGATTTTGTTGTCAGAATGTCCGATCAATGTCCCACCGTGTGTACAGGGCATTAGAAAAAATTCCTATGGAGAATTGGGGGAGCACAATTGCATCGTAATGTGGGTGGGGAGTTTGTGCTTTGTATAACCATTATTTAAAAAGTCTATTTAAAAAAAAAGATGACAAAATATTCTTGGTCTACAAAGTCAGTTGTTTTTGTCTTAAATGTGCTGAAGATGGTTTTGGAACATGTAACATCTGTACATACACATTCCTATTTGTGCTGTAGCTGTATCATGACACACAGTCAATGACAGCAAAACAAAGATGAATTGCCATTAGATTTTACTTGGCTACACTATAAAATTATATTGGTACACTACACGATAAAAACAAAAACAAAAAAAACCACAAAACACAAGAATAATCCATGTATGCGTTTCTAAAGCTGATTGATTGAGTCACAGTAATAACTGGTCTGTTCCTTCTTTTTTTCACGTCAGTTCAGTAATGAGTACACTTTACAGTTAGAGGAGAGCCATGCTAGCCCTTCAAAGGTCATGCTGACATGCAATCAGAATGGTACTTCTCTCTTAATCTGCTTTGACCCTGGTTTCCATAGCAACAGCATTGTCTCTTACCTGCACTGTAGTCAGCCATTGCACTGATCCTAGCCTCGTCAGCTACTGTTAAAAAGGTAAATGTAAGAAGGTTAGCCCGGTTAGTGCCCACATTCCACATGCAATGCAAAAAAAAAAAAAAGGAACATTAAGATGAAATGACTCAGTCCATGCAGGCTCTTTATCCCCCCGAGAGTCTTAATGCAATATTGGGAAATTAAAACACTCCATGCAAAGTTTGCTGGCTGCAAACCGCAGGCACTTATGTTATTACATGTTAGCATCACCCACTTAAACAGAATTAAAACTGTTAATTATTTTCATCATTTGCTCATGCCAAAAAAGCAGATCATTTAAAAAGGCAGACAAAACAGAATAGTAATTATTGTAATGATTGCTTTCTGCTGGTGACACATTGCTTTCCCCAGCCCTTGCGATTAATTGGGGTTGTATTAATAATAGTATTAGGAAACAATCTCAGGGGTTATGGTAATACACAAAACTGACAAATATGGCTACGTTCAATATGCAACTCATACTGTAGCATTGCATTACATATGGGGAAATATTACCTATGTATATGCAGACATGTATTCAAACTGGAAGTTGAAATGGAAAAAGTGGATGTGATTTAAAGAAGAACTAAACCCATCACATTAACGGTTAAAAAATAAAAATACATTTCTGGCATGCCAGGAATGCTACCCATTACATATGCTTGTGCTCTCAACCAAACCATCAAATGGCTGGTGTCATAACTGATGACATGTGCAACACTATGGCAGTTGCAGATAAAACCGAAGCTAAGATGGCAGCTTCTTTGGCTCAAATGAATAGGAAGGTTTAGTTCCACTTTAACCCTGCCTGTGGCCAGCAACATGAGCACTCAGCTTTCCCTTAGGAACAATGAGACACTCAAAAGGAACAATTCGTCATAGGACAAGCCTAGCCTTATCTTTGCTGATGGCAATCATCTGACGGCTTTCAAAACTGGTATATTGACAATTCAATGGTCAATGCAAGTCAGCTGTGAAAGGTTTGTGGACATAATCAGAGCAATCACTGTACAAGAGGCAGAGATGTTCATGTCAAAAATTAGTCCAACTAATTGGCTTGTGTCAACAGGAACGGTTTTCCTGCATTTGACGTGCATATGGAATGCAAACAAACCCAGGACAACAAAAACCCACCAACTTCAACTGAGCAGTACATATGGCAATTCAGAGACAGCATTTAGCTACATTTCCTTGGACACAGCAGTACACACTACCTAAGTGTGTACTGCAGACAAAGCAGGTCAAATGTACCCATTTCTTGTCAGAAGCCCCGTTTCATTTCAAATGGAACATTTGAAAAGAACACCCATTGACATGAGCACTTAGGCATCAGTGTTTTTTTTGTTCAGAACATATCCCCTGCCTGAGTAAAAGAGCATGCCCCCTGCCATCAGACTGCAGAAAAGGGCCCTTGTTCTCTTTGTGTGGAAGCAGTAGTCTTTCCACAGAGGTTTGACACACCTTCTGCTGAATCAGCAGAGGGCACGTTAAATCACTGCTTCCACACAGAGAACAAGGGTCCTTCTCTGCAACATACTGGCACAGGCTTTTCTACTCAGGTTGTGGACGCTTTCTAAAAAAAAAATTATTGTAAGACTTTGCACACTTTTTTAATGCACCAGGAATGTATTTTGAAGGCAATAGCGTTAAATTAGTATGAAACTAGGGTGAAAGTGACTCCAATATAGCAAGGATGTTACCATAGCCTGTATTTATTTATTTTTCAATTTATGCTCATGTGGATGTTCAGTTTTTTAATATGATGCTATATAACTTGATTTCAGCAATAGTTTGATGTGCAGTAGTCACTATATCGGAATGTTTGGGCAAACCATGCATTTGGACCCTCTTTACACTAATGCTAAGACTCGGTACTCCCTCTGGACAGTGAAATCCATATTTACAATCAGCACTCGCGATGTGGAGAACATCAGCAGATCATAAGAAACATTCCAACCTATGTCATGTTTAGCATAGTCTGCACATGGCTTATGTTTTACAATTCCGTGCCAACTTCTTCTGCAATGCTCTTAAAGCATAGGCCTTCTCAGGGGAGGGACTGATGTAGACCAGTGCTGCATTATGAAGAAACAGCAGGCAATACTTTTTCACTAAAGAGAGTCTTGTGATTCAGGGACCATTCAAATGCTTATTCAGTGAAGCCGACGCTCTCCTAATATGCTTGATAGAGGCTACATAGAATCATTATAAATTGTTCAAGTTAACTATAGAACATAATGTTATTCTGCACTACACATGCAAAATGACTGCACATTCACAAGACATCAAAGGGTTACAGTTCTGATTAATATTTTCAACAGATACAAAATCTAGACTGTGAATGGTGCTATAAGAAATAATTCCTCATGCCCAGTATAATTGCACCCAACCACGCTATTGATTGGCCTTATACTGCAGCTAAAATCTACATTGTGAGCCATTTAATCTTATTATCCCGGTGAAATAATACCTAGCTCTCTGCAAGCTGGCAAAGTCACATTGCTTTTATAAGTACTCTGGCAAAGACAGTCAATTAAACTAATAGCTGCCGAGATTAAATCTAAAAGTAAACACTTTGTTTCAATAGTAACGAGTCAAATGTTCAGAGTTATTCTGCTTTCAGAGTGTTTTCCCCCAATATTTTGAAAACTGCTTAGTGACCTGTCATTGCCCGATGAGAATATCCTTCTCACGGCACACATTAAGGCTACATTCACACGAGAGATTAAAGGCAAACAGCAGATTTCTGTGGAAGCACTCAGTGGCCATCTATCTCTAGTTGAAAGTAACAGCTGGATGTGCGCCTACTTGCGCACAATAGTCACAGCTCCCGTCAGCCTGTCATTGCTTTGTACAGTGTTCCCGGTTGCAGCTGCTCACATACCTCTGTGATCCAAGCTGCAGGAATCCACCAATTCTTGCTGCAGGAATCTGCTATATGCCCCTAATCCCGTGTGTGAATGTAGCCTTATCAAATCAAAGGCTACTAACAGCACTGCAGGGAGCACTTTCTACATTTCCCAGAATGTACAGGAAAAAGTAGACCTGCAGATCCTCTACTTAGCTTCCTCTATGAAAGTTAACATTATATAGAATGTTTCAGGATTGCTGTTTGTCTGAATGTCATCTTCGTTTTTTTCACATATATAATGAAACTGAAAAAATAGAATGGTTTACGTCATACTTACCTGTAAAATCCCTTTCTTTGAGTACATCATGGGACACAGAGTCACGGAGGTAATATTCATTACCTGCTGGGTTATACTTCATCATTAGGTGAATGGACACTGGTAGACCAAAGGTCTTCAGACAGGAAGTGATCTCCTATATAACAGCTCCCATACAGGAGGCACTTCAGTTTTGTAGCAAGCAAGGAATCCTCAAAAAAGAAGGGAGGGATTTCTGTGTCCCATGATGTACTCAAAGAAAAGGATTTTACAGGTAGGCATAACGTAAAAATACCATTTTCTTTTTCATACATCATGGGACACATAGTCAGGCCAATATTCATTACCTGCTGGGACATCTCAGAGCAATAGCCTTGAGGGGAGGGAGACACCCTTCCAAACAATAGCCATCAGAACTGATACGGCAGCCACAGTACACTGCGGCCGAAAGCCGAATCCTCGGCTGCTCAAACATCCACTTGATAAAAGTTTGTGAACTTATGCACTGAAGACCAGATAGCAGCCTTACAAATCTGAGCCACAGATACCTGATGGTGAAAAGCACAGGAGGTTCCTACACCCCTGGTAGAGTGAGCTCTCACCCTAAAGGAAGGAGCTTTATGTTTCAGACTGTAGGCCTGAATGATCGACGGACCCAATTGGCAATGAAAGCTTTGGAAGCTGAAAGAAAAGCAGCGCCACTTTAAGGGTAGTAGGTAGTTAAAACAAAAACTTTAATATTTTAAAACTGTGCACTCACATTTGTGTGATAAAAACAGGCATTGGTAAGTTGTCTTGGGCAACGCAGAGTCCCTTCCGGAACCAGCTGGGCTGTGGTGGGGCCGGCCTCGGCCGCTTTGCGGTAGAGTCCGTAGCTCTGAGGTCCTCTGGCAGCGCGTCAGCAGGTACGTGGGAAGATGATGTCAGGTGGAGGAGAGCTGGGGGCGTGGCCGTAGCGCTCGCGTTCGGAGCATGCGTGCTCCTTCATCAGGCATGCATATCGGCCATGATGGTGTTGGTTATATAGGGAGAGAGGAGGGGAGGGACAGGGGCGGTACACAGGAGTGGCCTAGCATCGTTGGTGCGTGTCTAACACATGCCAGCAGAAAGGAGGGATAGTGGTGTGGCTCGTAAGCGCAGGGAGAATGTGAAAAAGGGGGAGGGGTTATGGAACTAGAATGATAGGAAAGATAGTTGGGAAAAAATAAGAAATTGGGATAAAAAAAAAGGGATAAATATTAAGAAAAACAAGAGATAAAAATAAAAATGAAATTCAAAATAGGAAAAATGAGAAATATAAAAAATATATGAAAATAGAAAATGAGAAATATAAAAAAAAAAAAAAAAAAAAAAAAATGAAAATATATTTTGAGTATATATAAAAAAATATAAAAATATATAAAAAATATATATAAACTAATTTTTATAAAGAATATATATTTTTTATTTTTTATTTTTATTTTTTATATTTTTCTCTGAGGTGAGGCAAGAGGTAATCCAGATACCTGAGCACCAGGATCCCTTGGGCCCTTAAAAGACCCAATACTGGTGCTAGGAACTTTGTGAACACCCGGGAGCTGTAGCAAGCCCGAAGGGTAGAGCCTCAAACTGAAAATGATGTTCCTCTACTGCAAAATGTAGGAACCTCTGATGAGGCTGAAAGATAGGTATGTGCAAGTACACATCCTTTATATCGATGGAGGCTAAAAAGTCTCCCCTCTGGAGTGAGGTTACTACTGAGCGGACAGACTCCATCCGAAAGGATTGTATCACTAGATACTTGTTCAGGGACCTTGGGTCCAGAATGGCCCCTTGTGTCCCCGTTTGCTTTCTGAACCATAAACAGGTTTGAGTAACACCCTGTGCCCCTTTCGGGTACCAGAACCTCTACAATCACTCCTTGATGCATTAGATGATGTAGTGCCTGAAGTAATAAGTTTCTTTTTGGAGGATCTGAGGGACGCTGATCTTAGAAACCTCTGAGGGGGCCCCCCCCTGTAACTCCAGCTTATAACCGCGAGATATAATTGAGGTGACCCACTCGTCCTGAATTATTGTTTTCCAAATGTCCTTAAAGTGCAGCAGCCTTCCCCCCACCCGATGGAGTGGGGGCATCCCCTCAAAAGGAGGACTTGGCGCTGGGTATAGAAGAGTTTTGGACAAAGGGGTTTTTCTGGCACTAGCATCCTATTGGCGACAGAACCGCCCTGACGCGGAGACATTTGATGAAGCAGTCCTGGGTTTTTAAACGAGGAACATTTGGTGCTTTTCTTCACAGGAAGTAGAGAACTCTTCCCTCCGGAAATCTTTTGGATATATTTGTCCAAATGATCAACGAATAAACGTTCTCCCTGAAACGGGAAACCTGCCAATAACTTTTTACAAGGAAGCTCGGCTGACCAGTTCTTAAGCCATTAAAGTCTGCACATATGTACAGACTAGAGAGCCAGATGAGAAACCTGCTGTATTGAATCCTATAAAGCATCAACAGCGCTCGAGGAATAGCTGTCTTACTTTCAGGCAGATCATCCTCCTGGTTAGGCCTATCAGGCCGTTTGACTTGATCCTTTATGGACTGGCAAATACCAATTGCTGCAACAGCTGGCTGAATAGCTGAACTGGCCAAAAAAAAGGGAAGCTTTTAATAATAAGTCCAATTTCTTGTCAACAGGGTCGTTCAAGCCCTGCGCGTTATATATCCGACAAGTTAAGTTCTTAAGGAAAAGACTGCTGCATCTACGGCTGGCCTGCTCCATTTTTTAACAAACGTTTCATCCATGGGTTATAAGAGTCCGGTCAGGATGTTCCCAATCACCCACCTGTTCCAACAGGGGGTGTAGTGGGAAAGTCTGTGCAACCTGAAAAGGTCTCAGAGATCCCAAAGAGGACCAGGGGGGCTCAGTCACCTCTGCAAGAGGAAACTTAAGGGCAGAAAGAACCATTTCGGTCAGAGTCAGGATCAAAAGCCTCTGCGACTGAGAGGCAGACATCAACTGGATACCTTCTTGTACAGATTGCTCGGAAGCAGACTCATCTGTCGGGCACTCCACCGAATCCTGAGCTTTCAGCTCTTGCCAATCCTCAACCCATTCCTGCACCAGACTAGGAGACTCCGGGGAGGGGGATCTGTCACGTTTCCTGATACCCTGCATGATGGAGGCAATCATGCCGGCAATCCTGTGCTCTAACCCAGCTAGGGCTGAGGACAGTTCATCCTTAGTGATAAAGGGTGAAGCAGCAGCATTGACTGTAGGCATCATACCAGATAAGAGTAGTGGCTGGGATTGCCTGGGAGCCTCAGGTCTTTCAGGGGATACGACTAGGTTCACCAGGAATTACTAATGACATAGGTATGCCCTTCCCTATGGTGTTAGTCCCGCTCCTCTTTTTGGAAGACATTCAATGCCTGCAAACAAAGAGTACTTGGGTTTAGTTAAAACACCTCAGAAGGGAGACCCTGTAATAGGGCTCACCAAGCCCCTATGCAACAATCCTGCTAAGCACCTTTAGCCTGCCAAGCAACACCTGGTGACTCATGTGATCTGGGTAAGGAGAAATGAACCACTGCAAGTGTCTTTTCAGAGCCTGCTTTGTGTCCCACAGCTGCCTTCTGGAAGCACCACATGCTTGGCCTGCACAGCTTAAAAAAGCTGGGTGTGTGCCGGAACGTTCTATGCGTGTGTACGCACGCATGTGCGAGGTCCCGGTGAGCGGGCGTGACTGTATTCGCGTACGACGCAAATTTTCGTGCGCTCAGATAAAGGCTACGGCGCATGAAAGGGCGAAGCCCCGTGCGCCATGGCTGCCAAACTGCTGGGCCCAGCGTTAGCTCTTGCGAACGCACATGCGTCATGGTGAACCAAGGCAAAATGGCGCGTCATCATACAGGTAAAAAAACAGCGTTTGTGGGACTAGAGACTGGGAGCTCAGAGAGCTCAAACAAACTGTGCCATCCACCTTGCAGACATTGGTAAAAAACTGAAGTGCTTCCTGTACGGGAGGGGTTATATAGGGGATCACTACCTGTCTGAAGACCTTTGGTCTACCAGTGTCCATTCACCTAATGATGAAGTATAACCCAGCAGGTAATGAATATTAGCCTGACTCTGTGTCCCATGATGTATGAAAAAGAAATAATGTTTTTCAACAATTTGTCCCAAAGCTTTTCTAACCCATTGACTACAGCTTGGTGAAATGACTCAGAAAGCTGTTAACCTTATTTTTTCAAAGCATGAGTATATCAGATATGTGTACTTGAGGTAAACTATTTGACCAATGGATGTCTCTAGTGTTTAAGGGAGTGGTAGATTCTGCTTCATCTAGTCTCAATAGCAGCTGATACAGAAGCAACTACAAAATTAAGATCAAAGCGAGTTGGACTGTAAGGCTTGACATACTTTGATAATTTTTTTGCATTCGACCAGCAGGTTAAAAAGAAAAAAATAGCCAAATCCCAGACCAACACACTTGCTGTGGATAGGAGAATGCTTTCTGCTGAGCCTTTGTATTCACAGTGGGGAGCCTTCCCCGCCATCAGAAAACAGTGATCAGTGTTGCTGGTTATAGCCAGTGGCTGGTTGTACACAAGTCAATCTATACATGCCCAGCCTGCCCATACATGGCTTCAAATTCAGCTGGTTCCTGCTGAACCGACCAGTTTTTGATCCATGTATATCCGCCTGAAGTTACATAGTTACATAGTAGGTGAGGTTGAAAAAAGACACAAGTCCATCAAGTCCAACCTATGTGTGTGATTATGTGTCAGTATTACATTACATATCCCTGTATGTTGCGGTCATTCAGGTGATTATCTAATAGTTTCTTGAAGCTATCAATGCTCCCCGCTGAGACCACCGCCTGTGGAAGGGAATTCCACATCCTTGCCGCTCTTACAGTAAAGAACCCTCTACGTAGTTTAAGGTTAAACCTCTTTTCTTCTAATTGTAATGAGTGGCCACGAGTCTTATTAAACTCTCTTCTGCAAAAAAGTTTTATCCCTATTGTGGGGTCACCAGTACAGTATTTGTAAATTGAAATCATATCCCCTCTCAAGCGTCTCTTCTCCAGAGAGAATAAGTTCAGTGCTCGCAACCTTTCCTCATAACTAAGATCCTCCAGACCCTTTATTAGCTTTGTTGCCCTTCTTTGTACTCGCTCCATTTCCAGTACATCCCTCCTGAGGACTGGTGCCCAGAACTGGACAGCATACTCCAGGTGCGGCCAGACCAGAGTCTTGTAGAGTGGGAGAATTATCGTTTTATCTCTGGAGTTGATCCCCCTTTTAATGCATGCCAATATTCTGTTTGCTTTATTAGCAGCAGCTTGGCATGGCATGCCATTGCTGAGCCTATCATCTACTAGGACCACCAGGTCCTTTTCCATCCTAGATTCCCCCAGAGGTTCTCCCCCCAGTGTGTAGATTGCATTCATATTTTTGCCACCCAAGTGCATTATTTTACATTTTTCTACATTGAACCTCATTTGCCATGTAGTCGCCCACCCCATTAATTTGTTCAGGTCTTTTTGCAAGGTTTCCACATCCTGCAGAGAAGTTATTGCCCTGCTTAGCTTAGTATCGTCTGCAAATACAGAGATTGAACTGTTTATCCCATCCTCCAGGTAGTTTATAAACAAATTAAATAGGATTGGTCCCAGCATAGAACCCTGGGGAACCCCACTACCCACCCCTGACAATTCTGAGTACTCCCCATTTATCACCACCCTCTGAACTCGCCCTTGTAGCCAGTTTTCAATCCATGTACTCACCCTATGGTCCATGCCAACGGACCTTATTTTGTACAGTAAACGTTTATGGGGAACTGTGTCAAATGCTTTTGCAAAATCCAGATACACCACATCTACGGGCTTTCCTTTATCTAGATGGCAACTCACCTCCTCATAGAAGGTTAATAGATTGGTTTGGCAAGAACGATTCTTCATGAATCCATGCTGATTACTGCTAATGATATCGTTCTTATTACTAAAATCTTGTATATAGTCCATTATCATCCCCTCCAAGAGTTTACATACTATTGATGTTAGGCTAACTGGTCTAATTCCCAGGGATGTTTTTTGGGCCCAGTCTTTATATCAGTCCTAAGTAGACTCCAGGCTGTCAATATTGTCCAGCTTTGAGGTCGAAGGGCTATGTAATAAAATAAAGAGCTGCATTAAATATGGGCCTTATATAGGGCACCACCAAGCATCACTAGTTTGGATTAATCAGCCAGAAGCAGAGACAGGATAGAGAAAAAAAAAATGTATCTGATCGGTATGGTTTTCCCCCAGTAAGCAAGAATGGTCTGCTGAGTGCCTTGCATACCTTGAAATGTGAGCTAAATCCAAATGGCCACAGAATGCAATCATTTTAGCTTAGAGAAGTACTGGAAGATTCAGATGACTGGAGGCACGTTCCATCTGGCTTCTGATGTATGCCCAATAAATGTAAATCAATGTCAAATTACAGTCATGAAAACAAAGTTAAACTCAGGGCAACAATTTCTTATTTAACAGTATTATAAAGGATATATAATCCACACTGTGAGCATTAAATGCCTTTGAAATCCAAGACATTACCTTGTAAATATAGCAGTGACATCACTGTGCTGCACGCATAGAGCAAAGCTGTTGGCAGGACCCAGTGGGTCCACCTACTGTAGGCTGTGTGTAGGAACTAGAGGGGGGACATATACGAGACCAGTCACTCTGTACAAAAAGGGGGAAGCAATGACCTGTCTTTATTTGGGAAACGCCTGTACAGAGGCAAAGTGCAGGAGCTGTTTCAAGCTAAATTGTTGTGCAAATCTGGAAGAAATACCAAGTAGGAATGCACTCGCCTCTTGTATTTAGACCAGGGGTACCTCAGCCCTCCAGCTGTGGTGAAACTACAAGTCCCACGAGACATTATAAGACCCTGACAATCACAGGCATGATTTCTAGAGGCAGAGGCATGATGGGATTTGTAGTTTCGCCACAGCTGGAGTGCCGAGGTTGCCTACCCCTGATTTAGACAATATTAGTTTAGGCCAGATTTGAACTTAAAAAAAAATGGAGGGAAAAAAAAAACAAGGCATTCTTGGGGCTACATGTGTACTATTATGGAGACTGTAATTCAAATGCTGCTGCTACGACTCGGTTCATCTGTTGTGCAGTGGGAAATGATGATCTTTGAATAAGTCCTAGTATCTGGTTATCAGAAGACACAGCAAACGTCATATGTTTGGCTAATGCTTGCACGACTGCTGCACTACCTCCGTCTGGCTGGGGTTGGCAGATCAGAAATAAAATGATATTTAAAGAATTAATTTATCTGAGTGAGAAAGGAAGGTGCTGAGCTCTTTTATCTATGAACTTGTCATGGGGAATAAATCCATATCTTTTTTTATATACTGTAGATACAGAAGAACAGCCATATCCAGCAGGCTGCAGGAAGGTAGCACCTCATAAAGCCATTCTGCAAGGCAGGATTGTGAACAGATAAACTACACAGTGATGATGGAAATACTACATTTCAGGAATTTTAATTCGAATTTTAAGGAATTATCTCACAGACAACTCCAACAGCTGTCATTAGATATTCATCTGTTTTCAGTGGAAATGGGTTTTGAAGGATTTAAAATAATCCATGATTACTACAAAAGAAGAACAGAAAGTGACTCTCTCTAGGTATATATATTTGATAATGACACCAAAAAAAAAAAAAAATTCTTCTATACATAGTGTGACTGATGGAATAGATTTTCCACACACAAAAAAAAAAATAATTAAATCACAATATTTAAAAAATAAACACATTTGTTACCTAAATCCATGCTTTTGGATTTTCGGGTTTTAACAAAGTCCAACTGACTGGCGTCTCCAAACTGCTTGGTGCGTTTCTCTGACATGCTCTGGCGACCAAACCCCTCTCTCTGGAAGGCAAGGGATGGATCTACATCTGGACTCAAAGTGCTGAAAGAAATTTAAAATAGTATTCATAATCACTAATCAAGAAATTGTCAGTGCGAGTGTGTGTATTTCCTAAGGAATATGTTCAACACAGACACATTAGACAGATTAAATGAGAAGTTTGCCTTTTGGGAAAAAATAATACATGCACATATTTTTGCAGAAAGAAAAGTGCATTTATTCTTATTTCCCACAGAAGCATGCAGAGCATTGCACCTGTGATCAGTGGATCTTGAGTGCAATGCCAGTCTCCTTGCAGACAAGCCCTACAGCTGTCAGCCCATACCTCTGCACAGGCTGTCTGTTTAAAAGCTCTTCAGTGCCCTCGCAGTTCATTGGGAACTACAAACCACCTGCCGCAATGGCATCGAGGACTTGTAGCTCATTCATTTACAGACTGTTGTTAATAAATAATGCTTAGGGGAGGGGGGGGGGGGTAGAGGGAATGCTGGAGCATGTTACTAGTTACACCCTACTAGGAATGGGCTTGGGCGAGTTCAGGATTCTAATCCCAACCCACCTGCCTGATCCCGCCAGGAAGCCGGCACTGCACAACGCTAGTCCCAGGCAGTGAGATATTTCCCAGTACGAAGCTGCACAGATTGAGCAATGTCTCACTGCCTGTGATTAGCGGTGTGCAGTGTCGGCTTCCTGGTGGGATCAGGCAGGTGGGTTGGAACTAGGAACCCCAACACGCCCGAGCCTATCTCTACACCCTACATATGGGTGTAATGTTTACCATGCTCCAAAAGGTGAACTTAGCCCTTTACATTACTGCTGGCTAAATTTAACCACTTCTGCCCCGGAAGGATTTGCCCCCTTCCTGACCGGGCCATTTTTTGCGATACGGCACTGCATCGCTTTAAATTACAATTGCGCGGCCGTACGACGTTGTACCCAAACAAAATTTATGTAATTTTTTTCCCCACAAATAGAGATTTCTTTTGGTGGTATTTGATCACCTTTGCGGTTTTTATTTTTTGCGCTAAATAGAAAAAAAACTAACAATTTTGAAAAAAAAAAACAATATTTTGTAGTTTTTGCTATAATAAATATCCCCAAAAGTTATAGCGCCTACAAAATAGGGGATAGATTTCATTTTTATTATTATTTTATTTTTTTACTAGTAATGGCGGCCATCTGCGATTTTTATCAGGACTGCAACATTGCGGCAGACAGATCGGACACTTTTGACACTATTTTGGGACCATTGACATTTATACAGTGATCAGAGCTAAAAATAGCCATTGATTACTGTATAAATGTCACTGGCAGGGAAGGGGTTAACACTAGGGGGCGATCAAGGGGTTAACTGTGTTCCCTAGGTGTGTTCTAACTGTAGGGTGGATAGAACTGACTAGCGGAGGAGAGAGATCGGTGTTCATACTTAGTATGAACACAGGATCTCTCTCCTCTCCCCTGAGAAAACTGGGATTTGTGCGTTTACACACACAGATCCCGGTTCTCGCTCTGTCACAAGCGATGATGGGTACCCGGCAGTCATCACGCCCACTGGGCATGTGCAACTGCTCTGGAGACAGGCGGCGGGCGCGTGCCTGCTGTGACATGTTAAGGAGCGACGTACAGCTACGGCGATTTGCGTAGCCGTGCCAACCTGCCACAGTATAACTGCGGCAGCTGGTCGGCTAGTGGTTAAAGACAACACCAGCTTTATTACCCCCCCTTACGCTTTTCTGGCTATCATCAACATGTATAAATACATAAGTGGTCCCTATAGTGAACTTGGTGTTGCGTTATTCACTTTAAGGTCATCACAAAGGACAAGGGGGGCATGCTTTACCTCTGGAGGAAAAGAGATTTAATTTTCAAATATGGAAAGGTTTCTTCACAGTAAGAACTGTGAAAATGTGGAATAGACTCCCTCAAGAGCTGGTTCTGTCTTCCTCAGTAGATTGTGTTAAAAAAGGCCTGGATTCCTTCCTAAATGTACAGAATATAACTGGGTACTAACATTTATAGGTAAAGTTGATCCAGGAAATATTCAATTGCCTCTCAAGAATTTTTTCCCCTGCTACAGCAAATTTAATCATGCTTTGCTGGAGTTTGCCTTCCTCTTTATTAATTGTGGGTATAGGATTGTATATATGGGATTGTTTTAGTTTTTTTTCTCTTTTATTGGTTGATCTAGATCAGGGGTCGCAAAATGGTGGCCCTCCAGCTGTTGCGAAAGTGCCTGTGCCTCTGCCTGTGGGAGTCATGCTTGTAACAGTCAGCCTTGCAACGCCTCATGGGACTTGTAGTTTCGCAACAGCGGAAGGGCCACCAGTTTGGGACCCCTGATCTAGATGGACGTGTGTCTATTTTCAAATATACTATGTTAGCCTCTTCTATGTACATTACTGACCCTGGTTGTATGGTCCTACAGAGGGCAGCTCTAACTTTATTTCTGGGCTAAGCCTTACAAACCACCCTCTTGGCTAACAAGAGTGCCCATTATAGCCATACAAGTGCTAACACTACTAAGTTTAAAGGGGGGATGGAAAGCTTAACCTAAAATCGAATATGTCTAATTCTAGAAGTTTGGGTACTTGTAAAACACCTGTCACCTCAAGGACACACAGGAAGCATTTTTTTTCCCACGTCAAATTCATACTGCAATGCAGCCTAGGGCATGCTGCGATAAAATACTGACACGCTGCATTTTATCGCAGAGCACCATTGACAGCTTTACTTTAAAGTGTATTTCCACCTTCATATTGGAAAACACCTATTTTATATTTTTAACATTTTATATTTGTTATATGTTCCCATTCACATAGCATAACTAAAAAATTCAAAACTTGTTGCTTACTTTTTAACTCAAAAATTCGGCCTACTATTTCCATATTTTATCTAATGTTAAGGAGAGGGCTAGACGGTTTTCAAAGCATTAACTCTGTCTGTACTGTGCTGGCAGATCCTCATTAGTTGTATACCAGATGTGTAGGACTCTCTGTCTTAACAAAGGGTTAAAGCAGAACCCTCACATACCGCTGACATTTTCTGATGGGGCTTCAGGAGTCATTCATTCTGATATACACTGGTACCATGCCAAGAATGTATGCGGAGATTGGCACATACAGCTTAGTGTCAATGCAACAGAAGATTTCAAACAGGCAGGTAAATTTGTTTTATTGCAGAGGAAGAGAAAAACAATAAAAATCTGCCTGCTCGAAAAAATTTTAACTGAAAGTTTACTTCTACTTTAAAGAACTCAAGCCTTGGGTGGTACATTGTTTATGCACTTAAAAAAAAAAACTCTCTACATCTGTCCCTTACTTGCACATTATTCTGAATAATTGCTAACTACATATAGAGTCCTGAGTATAACCCTGCTCCAAACAACCAGAAAGGGAAGAATTATTTTTTGTATAATTATTTTTAGGTATGCTGTGTGAACATGTAGTGGGTATTTCTCAAATCTGACTGTAATGGGTGAAATGCACTTTAAACTGAAGCACATCTGTTACTTAACAAAGGATAAATAATGTAAAGCAAATAAATCCAGGGTAGAAAATGTGAAAACGCTTAACTTAGGCTTTAAAAGGGCAACAAAAATTGAATTTAGCCACAGACATAACACACTTATTTAAAGTGTCACTCCATAAGCGCTTTGCAGAACAAACATTTCCAAATGTCCTGAAAGTCACCTTTCCCCATGTATTACTGAGCACGGTCATTAAGCTGCATCCCACCAGCACATTCATCCCTCTTCCGCCCAATTATTAAAATATTCATCAGATTTTTGCAGGCTCAAATCTACTCCCCAGGACTGATTTGGGAAGAGCTTCGCCACCCGGCGACCCTGCATATTATTAACATTCCTTATATTAATCCCTTCTTATTGCACTTTTTGTTTTCATAATATTTTCATGAAGGATTAGGGAGATAATGTCATGCTGGACGGCATACATTTTCCTCTGTGATTCAGAACAGCTGCCAGGCTTGTTTGTATAACCCTCATATGTCCATTGTGACTGCTCCAAGTTTCTGCCTTCGAGCATGAGGTTGTAGAGAACACGCCGCTCCCTTCTGTCTACTTGGCCCCCTGACTGCAGGAAATTGAACTGCATGGCTTTATTGTTAATGAATCTGGTCTTTAATGGCTGCTTTATAATGAGTGCACTTCGATTGTGAATACAGAAACCAGAAAGTCACATGGTCAGAACTGGCTGTACCAGAAGATGATTCTCTATGTCTTACTAGGTGATGGGCCTAATTAATATGGCACAAGAAGCATGACCTTTAATCAGAATCCAGTGACATTAGCTAAATACTCTGAATACACTTATAGTTTATTAAGAAAGAGCGACAGGTAAAAAGTCCTTACAAGCATGCAAAACTTAAATGCCAATTCCAGGCAATTAAACAAAAATATCAGTGAGCTGTTAATACTAACCAGAAACTTCATATTAGGCGCTAATTCAAACAGTATATATACATATTTCTATATATATCATCCCCCCATGATCCTATGGACTAGCAAGGACCTAGCAGAGATTCACAAAGCCCTAAATCTTATGTGCCGCATTGTCTTCTCTTTTCCAGTGAGATGTAATGTTTTCTGGAAGTCTGCAGTGTATGGAGCAGAGATATCATTTATTTATTTTTGCAGGATCAATGATGTAATTAAATTGCCAAGAGTTTTAGATGAACAGGACTGGGAATGTATGGCCTTCAGAATTTATGGTTCAGAAGTTCAGGGTATTGGCTACCAAAACATTTGATAAAGTAAGTAGGTGTCTTCAGCACTGAGCTGAAAAACAATCAATCTGTTGAAGTGAAGTGTTGAGTGCTCAGATTGCCAGTCCACTCGAAACTAATATTTCAGATTTTGGTAAATGTTGGAAAGCTTAACCACCCAAGAGTTTCTTCAGATCTCCAAACTTTCTAAAAATAGGGCCGGTTTGTTGTCTTTCAGACTTTAGGGTGGCTGGACTGGGCCCAGTGTGAGTAAACAATGCCGATTTTTGATATTAGGGGGAGAAATTATGTCAGTGGGAGGAATAATGCCCCATTTTTGTCGTCGGTGGAAGGAATAATTCCCCATCGTTGGTGTCAGTGAAAGGAATAGTGAACTATTGTTGGTGTCAGTGGCAGGAATAATAATGCCTCAAGGGCTCAATAAAGGCAAGCAAAGAACAGCACCCAGAGCCATAGTGTGGATACCACTGTCCTAGAGCCATTCTGCCTGCCTGGTTTTTATTGTATTTTGAAAAATAAGAAGTGGGAGCAAGCAAAGGTGGCTGCAGACATCCATAATCATGTTTCTGCCCTCTTTACAGAACTATGGCAAGGAAATCTCACTACCTTGAAGATAATCTTTACCAGTCTTTATCAAAGAAAACAGTGTTGCCTGTCTACCTCTGGTTTCAACTCTTTGGCGTTGATCTACTAAAACTGGAGTACACAAAATCTGGCGCACCTCTGCATAGAAACCGGCTTCCAGGCTTTTTTTTTTGTCAAAGCTTAAAGTGGTTGTTACCCTAAAGAAAAAAATCATGGTCCTGCCTCTTTAAGGAACGAGCTATAACATAGTGCTTTTTCCTTTTCAATTGCAGCTTTCTAACTTCTACAGCAGTGGTTCTCAACCCTGTCCTCAAGTACCACCTATATAATATAATAAAAAAATAAAATAAAATTCAAAGCGCCCCATCCCTCTGAGCTCACGCACAGAAGTGAACGCATACGCAAGTTGCGCCCACATGTGAGGTATCGCCATGATCGTCAGAGCGAGAACAATAGTTCTAGCACAAGACCTCCTCTAACTCTAAACTGGTAACCTGTAGAAAATGTTAAAGTGCCTATGGAGATTTTTAAGTACCATAGTTTGTCACTATTCCAGGAGCGTGTGCAATTTTAACGCATGACACATTGGGTATCAATTTACTCGGCAAAAACTTTACTGTTTTCCTATTTTTTAATTGAAAAAAGTGTATACTTTAAAAAAAAAATCCTGTTTGTAAGATGGCTGCGCAAATACAGTGTGACAAAGTACTGCAAAAAGCTCCATTTTATTCTCTAGAGTCTCTGTTAAAAAAAATAAAAAAAAATACAACAACATTTGAGAGTTCCAAGTAATTTTCTCGCAAAAAATATCCTGATTTTAACAACAAATGTCAGAAATGGGCTTGGTCCTTAACTGGTTAATTGAACAAGCTGAAGTTAGAAGCTGACTGGCTACCATGCACAGCTGTACCAGATTTTGCACGCTCCAGTTATAGTAAATCAACACTTTTGTGATAGATTTGAGACAAATATGCAAACCAAAAACTTCAGAGTGAAATCAGCACTCTCCATACTAATTCTTAATGTCTTATAACGTACTAAACCCATTCAATATAGCATGACAGCCAGGGAATAATGTTTTCTGCAAAGGTCAGAAATGGCAACATTATTTTATATATATATATAATATATATTACACAAACATATATATATATATATATATATATATATATATATATATATATATATATATATATAAACACACACACACACACACTATATAGACACACTCAATGTAGGTTTTCTTTAATGGCAATGTAGTTAGGACCTATGTATATGGGCTATTGTTCGCATCGGATCTGCCTTTCTCTTTATGCAATTGAATGGGCATGCCAAAGCAGCTTAAGAGGAGGTCAACTACAAGTCAAACCAACATGTGCACGACCTTAGAAGTGTCTCAAACACCTGAAATACCTGCATTTTCCCATCAAAATAATCCCTTTACCAAATTGCAAGTGGCGTGACCTTAAACATTGAACAGTAGGTCAGGAAAGGAGAAAACTAAAAAAAACAAAATGTTAATTGGAACAGAATTCCCAAGGAGTAAGGGATTGTTATTCTACCATCCCAGAAGTGCCAAGTTACAGTTAAGTCCATATATATATACAGGCACAATTTTAGTTTTTTTCAGGTAGTTACCAAAACATATTCAAGCTATAGTTATATAATGGATATGGGCTGAAAGCGCACACTCTCAGGTTTAATTTGAGGGTATGTACATCCAAATCGGAGGAAGGGTTTAGGAATCACAGCTCTTAAGAATAGCCATCCCCTCTTTTTCAAGGGGCCAAAAGTAATTGGACAATTAAATCAAAAGCTGTTTCATGGCCAGGTGTGGGCTACCCATTCATTATTTCTTCATCAATTAAGCAGGTAAAAGGTCTGTAGATTCTAATCGTGGTATTTGGGATCTATTGCTGTGAACCTACATCATGTGTTCAAAGGAGCTGTCCATGCAAATGAAACAGGCCATTGTAAGGCTTCATAAAACTAAACAAATCCATCAGAGAGATAGCAACGTTAGGAGTGGCCAAATCAACAGTTTGGTATATTCTGAGGAAAGAAAGAAGCACTGGTGAGCTCAGCAACATAAAAAGGCCTGGACGTCCATGGAAGACAACAGTGGTGGAATATCATCGGTCCTCTCTACGGTAAAGAAAAACCCATTCACAACATCCAGACAAGTGAATGACATTCTCCAGGAGGTGGGGGTATCATTGTCAAAGTCTACAATCAAGAGAAGACTTCATGAGAGCAAATACAGTGGGTTCTCCACAATGTGCAAACCATTCATAAGCCTGAAGAATAGAAAAGCCAGATTAGACGTTTTTCAAAAAACATCTAAAAAGCCAGACCAGTTCTGGAAAAGCATTCTTTGGATTGATGAAAGATTAATCTGTACCAGAATGATGGGGAGAACAAAGTGTGGAGAAGTCTTAGAACAGCTCATGATCCAGAGCACACAACGTCATCTGTAAAACATGGTGGAGGCAGTGTGATGGTATGGGAATGCATGGTTTTCAGTGGCACTAGGTCATTGGTGTTTATTGATGATGTGACAAAAGCAGCCGGATTAATTCTGCAGTGTTTAGAGATAAACTGTCAGCCAAGATTTACACAAATGCAGCAAAGTTGATTGGACGGCACTTCACAGTACAGATGGACAATAATCCAAAACATACTGCAAAAGCAACCCAGGAGCTTTTGAAGGAAAAGAAGTGGAATATTCTGCAATGGCAGAGTCAATCATCTGATCTCAACCCAATTGAGCATGCATTTAACTTGCTGAAGGCAAAACTAAAGGCTGAAAGACCCACAAAGAACAACTGAAGACATCTGCAGTTAGAGGCTTGCAAAGCACCAGAAAGGAGGAAACCAAGTCTTTGGTAATGTCCATGGGCTTCATAGGCATAGGCAGTCATTGCAAGTAAAACATTCTCAACAAAATATTAAAAATTTTAAATTTTATTATATTCATTTGTCCAATTACATTTGAGCCCCAGAAAATGGGGGGGGGGGGGGGCGCCTGTGTATAAAAATGGTTGCAGTTCCTAAAATTTGTACTTGATATTTTTGTTCAGCCCCTTGAATTAAAGCTGAAAGTCTGCACTTTAAATTCATTTGGATTGTTTTGTTTTAATTTTTTTTTCTGGTGGCATACAGAGCCAAAAGTATGAAAATTGTGCCCGTGTCCAAATATATATATGGACTTAATGCCAAAGCATGTAAACATGTGGCAGCTGTAATGGCTAGCTCCTTCCATGTAAACATGTGGCAGCTGTAATGGCTAGCTCCTTCCAAAACAATGTTTCAGAATAGCTGAGATGAGCTGTACAGGGAAGGTGCTCTGCTTCGCTCTTTCCCCGGCAATCATGCTGATGCTCTAAAAGCGTGCTCAAGAGAAGGACCAACTGCAAAAGCGGCATATAATAATTCTCACTGCTTGTGCTAATTATCACTACAGCCTTAGGAGGTGGCACAACTGAGAGCTTTATTTTGCTTATTGATGTACATAATTACAAGGCTTGCAAATTATGCACAATTCCCCAATTACGAAGAGAGGCTGTAGTCTTCAGACTGTTTAATAATTATCAAATTCCAGGTGACTATCAACTCTGGGTTTCACTGAGTGAAGAAAATAATGCAAACCTGCCAGGTAGTGTGGCACAGAAACAAAACAATTGGCTGTATCCCATATCTTTTAGCAGGTATCAGTTTTGGCTGTTTTCTCAAACTGAATGAATGCATTTGGTACAACAGCCACAGGACAGCAACTGAACTACAAATTGTATGAACAAATGTGGGTATCAGAGAGAACTTACATATTTTATCTTCCTGGGGACCCATGAGGATAAAAATATGAGCTGTTAGTACTGATATTTTCAAAAGGTCAGAAGTTGTCGCTCTGAACCTGGCGTTACTACCTCATAAGTTAATCAACCTGATCAACCTGGAACAAGCATGTAGACAGTTATGTCTGAAAGTCTAAGCGCTTCTAAAAACTTTCTATAAGTTAGTGCTTTAATAGATATTATCTGTTCCCCCAAAAGACAACAGAGGCCACTGCTACCCCTGTCCCTATATAATTCCTGTTTCCTCCTAAATGTCCAGAGCTATGGCTCCCAATAAGTAAAGCTGTTATCACCTCCTGCCATTGCTGTACATTCCTGCTAAAAAAAAAAAAAAATTAAAAAATTAAAAAGTGTGATTTGCCTTGCTAATGCTTTGGTTTCAACACTCAGCAATACCAAGTATAGTGATTAGGAATTTGTTGAATGTCTGTTTTGGGTCAGCAACTCAAAAGGATTAAAAGGCTAGACACAGCCCAGCAAACAGCACTTTCAGAATGTGGCCAGTGACTACAGCATTGGTGCACTTTAACACTGTACCAACACTAAAAGCATACCTATCAACTTTCTGTGATGGGAATGAGGGAAATCTATTAGCAAAAGTATATAGGCATAAGACACACCTCCTGCTACATTCCTTGGTTACTTCCCGCCCAACAACGTCATATGAGTGGGAATATCTGAATGATGCCTGATATCTTCATATATCTTCTTTTAGAGCCGGCGATTCCCTGCACCTTAAGATCAATCATAGCGGCTTGATCATTCTTACAGGCAGCAGAAGGGGATGTGTGTCCCCCCCCCCCCCACGCTTCTCCCGTACGATTAACGAGAGGGAGAAGGAATCAGTCCATGGCAGAAGTTTACCATAGAGAATCTGGTCATCTCTCTATGATCTTTCGGAGGTCGGGCACGATGTTATGATGTCACACCTGGCATCTGAATTTGGAAAAATGCCGCCGCCTCGACTGAGAAGACAGGATCGTTTTTTTGTTGTTTTTTTCAGGCTTCCCAGCCTAGAGGCGAGATCTGGGGACTTATTGACCCCAGATTTCGCTGTGGACCTATCACGCACTATTCCTTTTACAAGGGACGTTTACATTCCTTGTAATAGGAATAAAAGAGATGAAAAAAAAGTAAGTGTCAAAATAGAATAAAAGTAAAATAAACAAAAAAAAATTAATAATCATCTTTTACATTATGCAAAAAAATTGGGCTAACTTTACTGTTTTGTTTTTTGTTTTTTTTATGTATGAAACAGTTTTTTTTCCCCCAAAAAAAGGCATTTGAAAAATGACTGCGCAAATATTGCGTGAGATAAAAAGTTACAATGACCACGATTTTATTCTCTATGGTCTCTGGGGGTTCCGAGTAATATTCTAGCAAAAAAATTATGATTTTTACATGTAAAAGTGAAGTGTCAGAATTGGGTAGGAAGTGGTTAAAAGAAAATTGTACAAAAAAAAAAAAAAAAGACTGGTTAAACACAAAATTGCTTTTTTACCACTTTTACTACTATTCCTTTATATTGGCTTTTGGAATTTACAGATGCAGCGAGTTAGAAATTGGATGGAAAGTTTAGGACTTTTTGATAGATAAAACTATATAGATCAGATCAAAATGAGGGACAAATGAGGAGGAGAGAGGGACAGACCCTCAGAAACAGGGACAGTTGGGAACTGTGCAAAAGGGCCAAGGAGCATGATGGGCCTTTTCTTCTCCATAGAGCAGGGCAAGCTGAGTCTAGTTTGTTGCTTAACTTTCAAATGGTGCACAAATCTCCTTAGCATTAGAAATACTTGTAACAGAGTTGAAATTTGTATCCCAGGACCGATTTACAGCCTACAATCTCACCATTTTCCCATCACTGGATCATATTAAGTGGTTTGCAGAGGCTAATACAGTGAAAATAGGTTCCTCTTTCCAAAGCAGGCTTTTGGAGTTATTAAATGCTAGAAACAGATACAAGTTAGTGCTTTTCTGCCAAAAGGTGCATTCAAAATAGAAACACAGATTTTGTGGTTTGTCTTGAGCTCTTTTAAATGAGTCGGAGTTTAAGCAGAACCTGCTTGAGGGTTAACCTAAACTACAATGTCCTGACCTTACAAAGAAATACAATCCAGGCTTACCTCTCTGTGGATTCACTAGTAACATTTTTTGACCAAGCTCCTGCGGAGTCTGTAACACATCCTACATCATCGTGTGAGCTGGACGACGAGTGGTCAGAGAGCTGGGAAGGCATTGCTGGGGATCTGTCATCTTCGATGATCACAGTGTCATCCTGAGGCATGTTCACTGTTGGGGAAAGCTGATATTTACCTGCAGAAAGCAGAAAACAGCAAACAGCATTACATGACAGAAAGCTTGACTAAGCAATTCCAGCAGCAGCTCAACACTCCCTCCCCAAGTACTGTTCAGTGTCTTTGGAGCCCTCAGACTTGAGTTTATTAAAGCGGAACTTTAGTCATTTTTTTATCTTTCCATCTATTAAATCTTCTGCCCTTTTTGTTTTACCTTTGGATAGTAAAACATTTTTTTTTCTGCCAGTAGATACCTTATACAGCCCACTTCCTGTTTCTTGTCTGGAAAAATGCCTAGGCGTTTGACATCATGCACATCTCTCTCTAACTCTGGTGAAAGTTTTCCAGGAAGGGAGGGGGGATAAGTCATAAAAAGGCCAATCAGAGATGCAGAGCTGGAGGTGTGCCTCTGTGTAAATCCAGGAAGCGAACAGGCAGCAGCTTCAGCTGCCCACAGTAAAAATGATTGCAGCCAGACTCAGTGGAGGGAGATTTCTGCAGCATATTTGGCAAGTACAGAATCATAGTATATATAAAATAATATGCAAAGTGGTTGGAGGGAAGCTTCAGAATGGCAATGATGTTTGTATTACAAATTATGTGAGCAGACTGCAGTTCCTTTTTAAGAAAAACAGCAGACATGTATTTATTTACTGTGTGTGACAAATTATGCCAGCCAGGAATTAAAAAGTGAGCAATACACATGGCTTACAAGTCTTACAAGTCCATGCTTTCAAAACATATGGCTAAAAATAGGATTTTTAAAACAGCTTACCTGTAAAATCCTTTTCTTAGAGTACATCATAGGACACAGAGCCTTCAGTATTTACTTAGTGGGTTATAGCTACCTTCAGGTGTTGACACTGGCACACCCAATACAGGAAGTTGACTCCCCTATATAACCCCTCCTCCTTGTAGGAGTATCTCAGTTTTTGTAGCCAAGCAATATAAGCAATATACGTACACCCCATAAAAAGAGGGGCAGGACCTCTGTGTCCCGATTCAATCATTTTTATTGAAAATTTATAAGGAAGAGTAACAGTCATAATATATTCATCAATATTGTTATGATACAGATATGATTTATACTCCAGTATCTACAGAGTATTAGACACATCCCATTGCTGTACCTTAGGTCAAATGCCTTGAAGTTAATAGAGCGTTACATCTAAAAGGTATTATAAAGAGAGAAGGATCACCCTCTGTGCCCCCCTATGGGATCAAGCTGCGCCTCAGAAGGGTAATCCTCCCTCACCCCGTACTTCTACTACGTTAATATTGATCATTTACATTTAAAGGAGCATCAAAAATGAATTGCTGTAGTTGAAAATACTTATAAAAGGAAGAAGTTATTATATAACGTTATTTACAAATATTTAGGTACTTAAGGTGTGTGAGAGAAAGAAGAGAAGGCTTTCCAAGAGGACCAGTTGGACTCATATTTAGAGGTGTTGTCATCTTTGTATGCCATTATTCTTTCGTATTCAGCTATAATATTTATTTTGGCTCTTACATCCCTTACACTGTGGACATCTATAGTCTTCCATCTGTACATTATTGCTGATCTCGCAGCTAGTAAGATGTGTGTGGCAATAGACCTCACTGCTTTTGGGAATAATGACATATTGATGCTGAGTATGGCCTGTTCAATGTTCGGTTTTGAAAGGACTCCTGACACTTTTGAGATCAGGTTAAATATGACTGACCAAAATTTGCGGAGGTTGATACAGGACCACACCATATGTGACAGGGTGCCTACCTGCCTGCACTCCCTCCAGCAAAGGTTTGAATTATCTTTTGAAAACTTAGCGACTATATAGGGAGTGAAATACCACCTCAATATAAGTTTTTGGGAAAGTTCTTCGTAGTTAGCACACCTAGAATACTGATGATGGCATTTTATTGCACCCATCCATTGGAGTTCCGTGAATTCCTTACCCAGTTCTTTTTCCCATTTTAGTAATGAATTTCCACATTTTTTCTGAGATCGGTCTATGAGTGGCCTTTGTAGTTCGATAGAAAGAGGAGATCTGGGTATATGTAAAGATTTCTGTGTTTTGAATCTTGTACTTTTGTTGAATAGCTATAAAGGGCATTATTTTGTCCCCTATTATGATGTCTGCTAGATTTAGTATTTTGTTCTCTATCCAGTTGTCTAGCCGTATGTTAGGGATTATCCACCTTAGGGTGTCTAGAGGGATAGGGACATTGGTTGTTGGGTAGAATGCGTTCCCCGTTGGTTTAGTTCTGTCCAGGCCTGACGTGTTGCTTGAATTGTGGGGTGGTCTGCTAGGTCACTGTCTTGAGGTAAATTGGAGGCCAAAAGAAGTGAAAGTGGGGAATTTGTATTTAGCCACACAAGTTCTATTTGGCAAACCAATTTTTAAGTTGGTCTAAAATAGCTGCTATATAGTAGTCTTTTAGCACTGGTAAGCTCATACCCCCTGCAGATTTGTGCTTGCTTTGTATGTGAGGCGAACATCTGGCTCTTTTCCCCGCCCACACAAATTTCGATAATTGTCGTGAAAAAGGAGGTGGGTAGTGGGATTGGCAGTGCTCTGAAGTAGTAAATTAACTTCGGTAGTATTAGCATTTTATATGCTGCCAGACGTCCAGACCAGGTTAGGTAGAAATTTTTGGATCCTAGAAAGTTCTTGTTGGAATGTGTTAGATAGTGGGGTACAGTTGACATGGTATACATTTGTGAGGGGGTAGGTAAGTTGGATGCCTAAGTATGTGATGTTTTCTTCTGTCCAAGGGTATGGTATTAGTCGTTTAAGGAATATTTCCAAGTCTTTGTTTATACGTATGCCCAAAATATTTGATTTGGTGGCATTGACCTTGTAATAGGACACTTTACTAAACAGTTGCAAAATATCATGGGCAGCAGGAAGTGAAGTGGCCGGTTTTGACATGGATAGGATGACATCATTCGCAAACAGTGATATTGTATGCTGGTGTTTATGAGCTAAGATGCCCTGGATATTCGGATCTGACCTGATTTTCTCCGCTAGGGGTTCCATAATTAAGGCAAAAATTAAGGGGGATATTGGGCATCCCTGCCTTGTCACATTTGTGATTTGAAATGTTTTCGAAAACATTCTTTCTGTGAAAACAAATGCTGAGGGAGGGGAGTATAATGCTAGTATTGCATTTTGTATTGGGCCGGACAGTCCAAACTTTCCCAAGACCTCGCCAAGATATCCCCAGTGTACTCTATCCAAAGCCTTCTCTGCATCCAATGTTAGAAGCAGAGAAGGCTCCCTTCTTTTCCCCACCAAATGTAGGAGGTTTAACATCCTTCTTGTGGCGTCTGTAGTCTGGCGACCCAAAACAAAGCCCACTTGGTCGTAATTTATCAATTTAGGTAGCAGGTCCATTAGTCTGTAAGCAAGTAATTTAGCGTATAATTTAACATCTACGTTTAGTAGGGAGATTGGCCTAAAGTTTTGTGGCAAGTTAGGTTCCTTGCCAGGTTTGGGAAGGGTAATTATTGTGGCTGTGAGCATTTCTGGGGGAAAACTCGCAGTGGCCTGTGCTGCTTCAAAGACTTGATGAAGATATGGTGATAAGATGGGACTGAACAATTGGTAGTATTCAGAAGAATAACCGTCAGGTCCGAGGGATTTGTTGTGGTGGAGGCTTTTAATGGAATTCTCTATTTCCTGTATTGTGAAAGGTTCATTTAAATGGTCTAGGTCAGTTTGAGATACAGTGGGCAGATTCACTGAGGATAAAAAGTCTGAAATTACGTCCGTAGTGGGTTGGAAGGTGGTCGGGTCTTGGTTTATAGACATTATACAATGTTTCATAGTAGTCACTAAAGGCATCTGCTATTTCTTTGGGGTTTGTAACTTTCGATTTGGTTTTGGGGTTTACAAGGTAAGAGATTTTTTGTTTAATTATCTTTTCTTTCAATTGGTTAGCTAGTAATTTCCCCACTTTGTTCCCATACCTGTAGGATAGAGCCTTTAAGGAACGCACCTGGTGGTCATGTTGGGCCACCAGATGGGTTTGCAATTCTTGTCTGGTAACGAACAGTGCCTCTCTGATATTTTGTGTTGTTTTTTGTTTATTGAGGTTTTCTAAGTGACTGATTTTGGTTAGTAATTCAGTAAGCCGCTCAGACCGTTGTCTCCTTAATTTTGCACTCATTTGTATAAGTAGTCCCCTAATGTAAACCTTATGAGTGTTCCATAGTATGAAAGGATCGTCGACCGAAGAAGCATTGATGGCGAAAAATTCCTTAAGTGCTTTTTTAATTTGGTCTTGGTTGTTAGGTTGAGACAGGGTATATATGTCATTACGCCATCTGTTTGCCCTGGTTTCGGTGCGACGATCTCCCACACTCATGGAGATGTATCTCTGACTTCACAACTTGCTGTAAAACAAATTTATCTACCAGAAACAAGTCTATATGGGAATATGTGTGATGAACACTGGAGAAGAACGTATAGTCTCTTTCTGATGAGTGTTGGCATCTCCACACGTCATGAAGACCTGAAGATGAGATGAATCGATCCAACGGTGCTCTGTGTTCTTGTGCCTTGTGTCACTGGATAAATCCAGATCCTTGTTGGGTATTATGTTAAAGTCTCCGCACATGAGTACAGTTCTTTGGCACATTATGGAGAGTTTTTCCAGATTTTTTTCAGAAAAGGTAGTTGTTTTGTATTAGGGAAGTACACATTAACCGACATGTATTTGGTGCTATTTAGTTCACATACGAGGATTATGTATCTACCTGGTTCATCAAAGTATTGGTCTAGACTTTTGAACTGAATAGAGTCTTTGACAGCTATTGCCAATCCCTTTTTTTAGGATGGGCCATTAGCTTGAAATACATGGGGAAATCTGCGGTGTTGGAAAATGGGTGGCTTGTGGGAAACAAAATGGGTCTATTGAAAGCAGATTACATCGCTTTGAAGCTTAAGCGCCTCTTTCCATGCCATTCGCCTCTTGTGAGGACTGTTTAAGCCTTTTACATTAAAAGAGGTATTTTTAATTGACATTCCGCATCTTTGATGAGATCAGTTTATGGAGTGTATAGAGGTGTGTCGGTGGAATGTAGATTTACCTTTCACTGGAGAGATGGTTGAGGCGATCACTGTAGGTAGTCGAACGGTTAGGAGTTGAGGCGTAGGCCGTCCCTTCAAAACGTGGAGATGGTAAGGTCCCTTGAATAGCCTTTGAATGAGCAGTTATGTGAGAAATAAACAAAACATAACAGTAAAGGAACTTGCGATTCTAAGGAGAATCTGTGCTTTAAGAACAACCGTTCAGCTTAAGAGGTAACAGAGATTTAGTAGCAATCCCCTGGGCCCTCAGGGGAAGGAAAGGTATGTTAAACATAAGTAAGGAGTTCAGCCTGTTTCGGCATCAGAGTTGTAGCGAGATTATACTAGAGGGCTGGTGTCATTTTTATCTACGGCTCCCGGATCAATGATTTGCCATTCTCGTATGAGGCGGAGGCCCTCTTTTATGTTGGTTATTAAATGAGTAGTGCCATCCTTTGTCACTAGTAGTTTCACAGGGTATAGCCAGCGATAAGTGATCTTGTGGTTGTGTAGGGGTTTTGTTATTGTAGTCAGTTGTCTGCCTTGTTGCATAGTAAAGGCCGACAGGTCGGCGAAAAAGGACAAATCCTGCAAATCAGGAGGTAGTGATTCACGGCGTCTAGTGGCTGCCATGAAGTGGTCCTTCATGTGGTAAAAGTGGATTCTTACAATAGTGTCTCTGGGGAGATGGGATGCAATGTGTTTGGGCCTTGGTAGCCTGTGTATACGATCCTCCATGGGTGCAACAGGGAGAACAACTTTCATGACATTGGCAAAGTATTCTTTCAGGTCGGGGGGCTTAACTGTCTCAGAGATCCCCCTAATTTTAATGTTATTCCTCCTGGACCTGTCTTCTAAATTTGCTAGCTTAAGTTTCATCTGCAGCAGTTCGTCATCTCTATCATTGTGAGCATCCACTAGGTCATTGAAAGTAGAAGCAAATTCTCCCATTTTTGCCTCCACATGGGAGGCTCTTTTGTTTACTGTGGAGATGTCTGATTTGAATTGCTGGGTCAATGCAAGAATGTCAGTATGCAGAGTAGACCTCAAGGATACTAACACATCTTTTAATGTAGTATCCATTACTGGCATATTGATAGTGGGAAAGTCAGTGAGTGAGTCTTGCAGCTCCCTGGTATCATCCAGGGATGAATCCAGGCTTACCTCCAGAGTTTCTGCTGAAGGATTGTCCATCTTCTGCCTGCTTTTAGCTGGGTTGGATGACACAGATGGTAGTGAGGAGAAATTTCCTTTCCCTGGCTTACCAGCGGTGCGGCCTGGTATCCTTCCCGGCGCTGCGTTGTGCTGTGTGTGAGAGCCGCGTGTATGCTCTCCTTGCCTGCCGCCGCCACCATCTTGGTCCATGTAACAGCGCTGCTGTGTAAAATAGTCGGGCAGTTTACTCGGCTAGCTGCCTTCCTTCCTCTTGCGGGATGGCATCTTGAGGTACCCCGGTTCGTGCGGGGTAGTCGGGTGTGGAAAACGAGGCTTCCAGTCGCTTTTAACTCCCCTAAAGGCCCGTGGTGGAGAGGAGCTGTGTAACTAGCGTCCATTCACTCCGCCAGCTAGCCATGCCCCTGGGACCTCTATGTCCTATGATGTACTCCAGGAAAAGGATTTTACAGGTAAGCTGTTTTAAAATTCCTATTTTCTTTATTGTACATCATAGGACACAGAGCCTTAAGTATTTACTTAGTGGGACGTCCCATAGCAATGCTACTTGAGGGGAGGGAGACACAACCCGTAGGGCACCCCCACACCTTGAGGTCTTAAACTGCTGCCTGCAGCACACTGTGCCCGAAGGCGATATCCTCATTCCTTCTTACATCCACTTGGTAAAATTTTGTGAATCTATGGACCGAAGACCAAGTTGAAAGTCATGGGTCAGGGTTGGTCCTGAAAGCCTATGGAGTATGTGCCCCTGAAGTGGCAGTCTAGGGGTGCCAAAAAAATCACTGTGAGTGGGAGTCACTTTGATTTGAGGCACCACGGTCACTGCACCATAGAACACGCTTTTTTAGCACCTGCCTCTTGGGCCGGGCCTTTTGGCTGGGACCAGAGGATTTTTTTTTATTCCTGGCCGGAGGGCCTGGTCGTTGTTTTACACAATGGCCACCTTTTTCACTCTACTCTTCACTATCCCCTCCCCACTTTATTTTATTTATTAAGCCTATGTTTGTCACTTTTTGTATTTTTATGTTTGTACACAGTTTGTTGCACTGTGTGATGAGTAGGGATGCGGGTCCTCGGGCCAGCCCTGAAAGTCTTGGGAAGGGGTGGACATGGCCTTTTGGCTTAGTTCACCCTCTCTCATGGGGTCTCCCTTCAGGGGAGCCTCACCTAGTACTTGGGTGGGTCTGTTTCGGCAGGCCCTCCAGAGAACAGGGTCCGTCTGGTTTCTGCCAGATGGACCAATTGTAAAGTACCCTTGTCCCCGTCTGGAGCCTAACGCCCCGGGGGATTCAGGGCAAGGCACTATCGTGTACCGGTTTGCTCTTTTTTGCGTTTCACTCTTTATGTGTATGCACATCATTTTGGCACCGGGTGAAGTTTTTGGGTGTGTTATGAACGCCATAGCCTTTCAAAAAAGAAAAGTAGTAAGACTTGAAGCCATAGCGCAAAGCACAAAAAGCAAAAGGTACTCTAAGAACTGTTCTATTTATTTGAATAGTAGGAAAAACAGTGGTAGCATAGAATGATCTAATGCTAAACAATACGTTTTTTCCTGTACTGCAAATGCCTGTGTAAACCCCTCACGTGCACCAGCGCTTCTGTGTCCTGTGGCAGCCTTGCTTCAGCTGCTCTGATAGACACTGTCTGTTTCCCAGAGTATCAGCTTTAAGCTTTTTCAGGTGTGAGCCTGATCGTTTATGCGCCACGCCCTTTCCGGTGCTTTAGCAAGAGTTACCTCAGAGGGGAGGCGGGGGAGGGGAGAAGGGGATTTACACAGCCTTTTTATCAGCTTTCCAGATTTATGCTTGTTTAAACATATATGTATCCCTATCCACTCAGTTTCCCCATTTAGGGGGAGAGGAGACCCCCCCTCCAGCTGCTGAGACACACGCTGTATTAGCACAGATTTAAACAGGGTCTATACACTATTACTCCCTCTAGAGGCGTTTTTAAGGCATTTTACAATATAATTAAAAGAAAAGTCATAGGTGGACTTTGCAGTTCCTATGCTTTCCTCTTACCTTTTCCTCGCTGCAGGATACTGCTGTAAACAGACAGATCCAAACTTCACCCATCACGACGGGCAGCATGTTTAAACCTTCAAAGACTGGAGCCCTTTTAATAGGGGTTCCACTCCTTTGGACCATGTATAGCACCCCTCAGGACAGCTTTAGGTAATGTAGCAAGACCACAAAGAGTCCTGGTTCCTAGGGTCCAGCCCTCAAAGAGGAGCATTACAGGCAAAACCTCGTTCTTGTATGCGAGGCCCGGGTACCATCCTGGAGCCGCAGTGGCGGGATGGATCCGGTTGTGGAGGCTTTTTAAATCCAGCATGGATCCCTCCTGGAGCTCTGCAGAGCACATCTTCACTCGTGCCAACACCTTTAGATACTGGCAAAAAAACAGAAACTCCTGGAAGGAGGAGGGGTTATATAGGGGAGTCAACTTCCTGTATTGGGTGTGCCACTGTCAACACCTGAAGGTAGCTATAACCCACTAAGTAAATACTTAAGGCTCTGTGTCCTATGATGTACGATAAAGAAAAGTACATTTTCAGTTATAGATGAGGTCAACAATGTATAATGCCACTTCAATTATGTTCTACTCAAAGCAGAGACCTGTAAACTGTAGCAAGGGTTCTATGTGATTGACATCATTCTGCTAATGTAAACAGAAATCATTCAAATATTCTTGCAACCCACCTTTCCCAGAACTAACAAGAACACATTTTACCTGCACAACCTGAGCAACTGGAGTATAGGCCCGAATTTGTCCTGATACCAGCTTCTTGTAATCTCTTCTCTAACCTAACAGTGCTCAGATTAGAAGGGGGAGTCATAGCAAGAGAAGCCAGTCAGCATCTACATAGCAAGATGGTGAATTCTTTCAAGGCCACGCTTTAATATGGAATCTATCTACATACAGTAAAAATTCTGAATGAGCCCTCTACACACTGCTCTGCACCATATTTCTAGGAAACTTTGCAAATGAACATAGATTTTTAGGTCACATACAGTGGAAAACATTTTCAAGCTGGCCAACTGCACCACAGTAATCCTTTCTGGCCAGTCCCTACGCTGCTCTGCAAATGCTCCAGTGAATATAGTGCTAATAGGGGGCAGATAAACACAATCACCCTGGAACAGTTTCTTTAGAAAGTTTTAAAGGATAACGTTACCCCAAACTGATATACCTACCACCCTATGATTTATGTATTTATTCTGTATGATAGAGGCACAATAAATGATTGGAAGACCATAATTTCCAGAGGGCAGAAACTACAAATGCAAGACCTCAACATATATATGAAGCCAGTGTGTGAGTCACCCCGAGCATAGACCATCTATAACTTAAATATTAGATGTAAGAGGATTACCACTTTATTATACATCCAGACACATATTTGAGACCTACAGTGGGATTGGTGTTTCTTCCCCCTGCATGTCAGAATGAACAGCGGTACACAAGTTGACGCCTCAAGTCCCAGAGGTGATGGTGGAGCTCTGCTCGGTCAAGTAAAATTTGTGAACTAAGATGCTGGATATCAATTAAATCCATGTCAAAAGATCCTTTGAATGTATACCTCCGCACATCGTCTGAAGTTCCAAGTACTTAGGGATTGCAGAATTAGGAAGCTAGGGAGATGTTTCTAATTCAATGGGATAGCTGGAAGCACTGGCATAAAACTGGCACAATTTAAATGTGCTAAGTGGTTGGAGGTTTGCCTAATAGAATAGTGAATTTGGATGTGTTGGTGACCTTAAATAAAAACCACGAAAAAACCCTAGTGCATACCATCTCATGAGGCTTCTGTGCAGTCAGTGTAAATTAAATTAAAATCGGCATATATGGAGCAGTCATCTTACAGTTCACTGTTACAGAACAAAGCAATACATTATGTGATGTTCCAATTTTCACCATTCAATTCCTTCATCCCAGCATAGTCTTTTGAGCATCAAAATAGGAGACTTGATCAATACCCATTTATGCAATATTATTGCAAGGCAGCAAAATCAGACAATCAGACCCATGATCAGAATTTTTTTTTCACCCTTCATGTGCATGGGCAAGCGTTATGTTTATGATAATCCATAGACACACTGATATGTCCTGTTCATCTAGATCCAAATAAATAATTTATTCTAGCAAAGCTTGTTTTTATGTAACCTTGCCATGAGTAACTTAGTGTTTCACTTTATCTCTAATTAAAACTAAAAGGTGTCAAAATGTGCAGAGAAATGCATTACCATGCAGAAAAAGCTTGTATAGAGATGTGGGCGGGCTTACAGATGCAGACTGGTCTGAGACTTTAGCAACAATTCCTATTATGTAAGTTTCTCCTACACAAGTCTAGACTACTGTGATTATGCCTTCTTATTGCCTGCTCTAATCCTGTAAATGCAGCACCAAAGCACCAAAACTGTGTTTATTGATTGTGATTACAGAGCATTACCAGAGCGTTTGCTTGAATGGGTCGCATTTGGCTGGCATACTTGACGCCGAACGTAACAGGAGTGATAGTCTTGCCACGGGCATGAAGAAAAGAATCAGGACACGTGAACACCCCGATCCGCTGCCTTTGCAACTTAAGGGGACAGTTGGGAGGCACTAAAAAATGCAACACAACTAGGCATTTTTACATCATCACTATGCCACATACAGCCTGCACAGGGAGCAGAGCTATGTGAGGCACCCAACAGGTCCACCCATCACAGACTGTCTGCAAAAAACTATAGGAGGGGTGGAAACATGACCAGTCACCCTGATCAAGGAGAGAGAGCAGCAGTGAGTAGTCTTTATTAAAGGAAGCTCCCACACAGAGGTAAAGAGGTAGTTTCACACTAGATTACTGCACAGATCTGGAAGAAATACACAAAGCACACCAATATTTGCTTATCCTAAAGTTGAGTTTTAAATATCTTTAGTAAACGTGTTAAAAGACCTTCTGGATAGTCAATTATGATAAAATATGTAAAACAAAAACAGTTTTATTCACAACTTCTGCATAATGTGTCATGTGACAATGCCTAGTCATTTCATCAAATCCTTCAGAATTCTCCAAGCAAGATACATTTGTTATCATGGGAAGGCTGTCTATGTAAACCACACCACCAGGTCCCCTGAGACATCGGACAGCGATATGGCCTAGGACAATACAATTTTTTTAACGTGACTCCCCTCCCCCCACCCCCAAAGTTTAGTAGGAAACCGCTAATAAAACCTTCCTCATTTTAATATTCATACCAACCAAAATTCTGTCAACTCTAAAGTATAACGTACAGTATACCAACAGAAGGTCCTGCTTCTATCAAAACATGAAGGGAGATTTATGAAAACACCACAAAAATAATTATTTTTCTTAATTACATTCTTAATGAGCTCATTAGAAACATTGGAATTTAAATGATCTAATAGCTCTATTTATGTCTTTCTAGTGAAGGGAAAAAAATTAACTTGCCAATGCAAGGGAAAAATGTTTTTAATGTCAGGACCAATTTTAATCAAACCTCTCATTGTGTTTAAAATTTGAAAATCCTTACAAACTAATCCCATGATGAGCCAGTCAGTAAATCTCTGTTCTCCTGTGGCAAGACAAGTCTTTATTAACTGGGTCTGTTAAGGGAAAGCTGGATAGCTGCAGAGCAAGCGCTAATAACCTCATTGGCCACAGGGGACGAGGGAGTCAGCGTGGTGCTGAATGCTAACAAAGGATGCAGAAAATTATCTATAGCGATTTGGAGCTAATGCACTGAAAAATAGAAAACCCAAGCAAGCTAGCGATAGCACTCCAGTGACCCATTCTGCCGTCTCAGTGCTACCCGTAATATAGTACTTCTACATGTAAAACCTATTACCACATATGAAAATTCAAAACGGTTAAAGTCAACCTTGCATGAGAAAATAGTTTTCTAATGGTATAATCCACACTGCTCACTCAACTTTGTAATTGAGAGGTTTAAAAATAAAATAAAAAAATCTGTGTTTTGTTCATGGAGCAATAAGCTTAGCTCCTCCCTTCCCATGCTTCTTTTTTAGTATAACATTTCTGTTTAAAACACCTACGTTCTAGAAAAGCTCTTGATCTGCTGGTCAGGTGACATCATCAATTCCACCCCTTTTCAGTCAGGCATCTCTACTGTATACATGCTTTAGCTGGATCCCTGGATTTCCAAATATGGCAGCTCCATAATACACTTTACACAGGTAAAAAAATAACACACACATATATATATATATATATATATACATATACATATATATATATATATATATATATATATATATATATATATATATATAAATAAACATGGAAAAAATGTAAAAAACGTTCTAAACTGATTTTCTTAAAGTGATACTAAAAAAATAAAAATAAAAAAACAAAAACAAACAACTTGTCATACTTATCTAAACCAGTGGTTTTGCACAGAGCAGCCCCGATCCTCCTTCTCGGGTCCCCTGCTGGCATTCCTGGCCTCTTCCTCCTGTCGAGTGCCCCAAGCAGGCACACTCCCGAGCTGCTGCTCTGCATGTCCATTCAGACATGGAGCCACGGCTCAGATCCGCCACCTCTCTCTCCTCATTGGCTTACTGGCTGTGATTGACCACAGCCAGAGCCAATGGCTCCCGATGCTGTCTCAGCCAATAAGGAGAGGTAGTCCCGGGACAGCCGAGACTCTTGTACACATTGCTGGGTTGAGAGGAAGCTCAGGTAAGTATTAGGGGGGCTACTGCACACAGAAGGTTTTTTACCTTCATGCATAGAATGCATGAAGGTAAAAAAACATCACCCTTTACAACCACTTTAAGTAAATAATGCAAGATTATACAAAATAGGTGTGTATATACCTATAAACTCAATATAAATAACTAAAAACAAATCATAAATCCATCACATAGAAAGTGCATAAGTGAATATTATCCACATTAAAAAGCAAGCTTATGTGCGTACAATACTAAGAATCAGCCAAAAAAGTGAATATAGGAAATAAATGATATATGTGTATATAAAGTCCAAAAATGTAATCAATAGTCCACCAAGTGAATGAAAGGGGTTGTAAACCCTCGTGTCTTTTCACCCTATGTATTAAGGTGAAAAAACTTCTGTGAGTCACCGCACCCCCCCCCCCGTTTTACTTACCTGAACCCTGGAATTTCCAACGGCGAGTATGCGCAGTCCCTCTGCCCGGGGTTCTCAGCACTTGCTTGGATAGATTGATCGCAGCGCAGCCATTGGCTCCCGCTGCTGTCAATCAAAGCCAATGGACGCAAATGCTGGACTCTGGAGCATGCCCGCAAGATAACCTCCACCCGGGAGAGCGCTCGAGGGGGTTATCTGATGTGGGGAGGAGCCGTGAGAGCCGCCAGGGGACCCCAGAAATCGAGGAACGGGGCCACTCTGTGCAAAGTAAGCTGCACAGTGGAGGCAAGTATATTTAAATATTTAAAAAAAAAAACAATAAAGCTTTACAATCACTTTAAGGTGTTTTTTGTAACATTTCAAAGCATATAAAGTGCTTCCAGTGTTCAGGTGCTGCTCCCCTATGCAGCATCTAACCAGAAAGAGATCAACTTTTGACTTTTGAATAACACTGAGGGTCCAGGCAGCCAGCGCCAGGTTAATAACTCCAATGGATATCGCCCACAGGCACTTTATCTCACTCCTTAATCACCACAGCCCTCCACAGGCAATACTCAAATATAACAAAGTAGTGCATGTGAAACTTCACTTACTTGTACATTCCTCTCACAATCCATCCTGCAATCTTACGACGTGACCGGCGCATGCGCAGTCCGCCGTATGATTCACGGCACGCTATGTGTGCTATTTCCATATCAACAGCATGCCGGGTCTGTCATTTCCCCTGTAAACTGCACAGCACGGTAGCCTTGCGATACTGTGCCTTCCTCCTCAGCGTCATTGTTTTCCCTTGGATAACACGCGATCGCGCATGCACAAGATTTCAGCAAGAAAAACAATGTCCACAACAGACAGAAAACAATAGCAAAGATGGCGTGGCCGATTCCCAGAAGAGGATATAATTTATCAAAGGACAAAAAAATAATTGTGAAGCAGTTTTAAAATTACGTTTAAATGTGCAAGGCATGTAAATACTTAGTTTCTATATAAAAAAAAAAAAAAAAAAAAACGGGGTTTACTTCCTTTATAAAATAGTGATACACTCACATAACAGAAATAACCAAAGCATATCAGTTGGCACAGCACCAGTCGGTGTGAGTGATGATGTCACAGAACAGCTCCCCCCATGTTTACCCTGAACATATACATACTGTGTATATATATATATACATACATTTGGAAGTGCTGCAGTCTCATGCTGCACTAAGCGAGAGTTTTTTTATTTTTATTAATGTAAGATTCTCTTAAATTAAACTTAAGGTAACTTTGGACAAATTCTGGGAGACAGAACTACCCATCTTTTTATCATTCTTAACCTCCAGTGGAAATATCTCAACACACAAGTTCCATCAGCCTAATGGGCCCGTTATGAATGGTTGTCCCCACCCACATGGGCTTAGATCTACCGTTACAAATTTTGCTGGGTTGCATGTATGGTAAAAAAAAATTTCAAGCTAGAAAACATATTGCAGGTCAGTGTTTCACTACACAGGGCCTCTGAAGACAGGGATGAAACTATGTATGACATTTAATTCAAGTCAGTGATCTCCAACTTGTTGGACTGTGTTCCGTCATATGATGTGGCAAGTACAGGAAGTGCTCTTGATATAACATACTGGGTGCATTTAGGAAGAACTCTAGTTCATTCACATGTACAACTGCTCTACCACATTTACTGAAGGAAAAAAGTCACGTGTAGAATACACTTATCAGGATTTTTTAATACATTTCTTGCATACAGCTCAAGTTGACAATTTTCATTGTTGGATAAAAAAGATATTTATCAACTCTGTGCTGACAGACAATTTATGAGACTCGCTGCAGTTTACCAGTGCATGTAATCGAGAACAAGTCCGCATTCACTGAAAATAAACGATGAAAAAGTTCTGCTTTCCAAGGGAATTGAGGTAAAGAAAGTCATACACAAAGTCATTTCTGGATAATAACCAAAAGACTATATTTTCTAGGTGATGTTACAGGTGACGCTTCAAAGTGGTTCACCAATATTTTAATAGTTAAAGTAAATGTAAACCTGATCACGTCTCACCCAAGCTCATTTAAGCTTTAAAACTTTAATATTATTTCAGATTTTTTTTAACAGCTTTAAACTACTGTTGTCGCCATCAGAAAACATGCCCTGACAAACACCATGTAGCTGTAAACTGGAGTGCATTAATGGGTTCTAACCCTTCCATATTTTAGTAAAATTCCAGTCTGTGTCCGTACTGGAGAACTTTTCAATCACTTCCTGAAAAAAAAAAAATCCTTCCCGTTCCCTGAAGGCAAGCGGATATTGCCTGGATCAACAAGCTCTGGTGTTTTTATTATTAAATGATAATATGCAGTAATATTCTGTGCAATGAAATCAAGACCTATTGACAAAAAATGAAAGCAAATATATCTGTGAATAGTTTCATATGACTAACTACTACAAGCTCTATTAAAGCAGCATTCTAGCCAGAGCTAAATATGCAAATTAAGTAGATTTTAACAGTTTTACCTGCAAAAATATCTATCTTTTTCAGCCACACACCACTGCTATTATGCGTGTCTAGGGCAGTAACACCACTATTCATAATTGTAGCTTTGTGGATTCCTGTCAGGTGCCTGTTCATTGGATTCACCTTCCAACCAGGACGTGGTGACTGAAAATGTGGCGGCAATGTATAGCTCATCATTAGAATAAAAAATGCAGTGCTAAATACAAATATCCATATTAGGTGATTCCTAAATATGTGACAATAAGACGTGCAACGTGATGGCGTGATAACCATATGTGGAGAGAAAGTGATTCTCATAAATAACAGTAGAATATTTCAGTCCAAGACCATATAAATGTCCAACTAAGTGAACACTATGGTCACACGAGTGTCCTGACAATGTGAACAATGTGTGTTGTAAATGAATGAGGGAATGATCATAGGTGCCATGCAGATCCGAGGAGTGATGTTCCGGTACTCAATATCCACAGATGGAGATAGAAGGAGCAAATACGCTTACCGGAACGGATGGACACGTTTGCCATACGGCTAGGTGTCATACGAGCTTGTGGATCAACTGATCCAAATGGATGCTTGGTGGAGAAGCGTGTGCGGCAGATTCTACTGGATCCCTTATGGCAATCGTAGACGATCTGGAGAAATCGGATGTTCCGAGTCCGGGTATGGAAACCTCCCCGGCAGATGTGTGATGGAAAAATATACCTTTCACTCAGCCAGCGTGGGGACATGCAAAAGGATGAGAAGACCCCACATAGTGCTTGAATCCACAAAAACAGGTTTATTTCAAACCAGGCAGAATAAAAAGTCCAAATGACAGCAACCGGAGTTTAAAAGTGATCACAATGAAAATAGCGTGGTACCAGAAACAAATAGTTAATCCTGTCCCGACATGTTTCGGACTAGAGGTCCTTCTACTGGGGCGTTTGTCATTTGGACTTTTTATTCTGTCTGGTTTGAAATAAACCTGTTTTTGTGGATTCAAGCACTATGTGGGGTCTTCTCATCCTTTTGCATGTCCCCACGCTGGCTGAGTGAAAGGTATATTTTTCCATCACACATCTGCCGGGGAGGTTTCCATACCTGGACTCGGAACATCCGATTTCTCTAGATCGTCTACGATTGCCATAAGGGATCCAGTGGAATCTGCCGCACACGCTTCTCCACCAAGCATCCATTTGGATCGGTTGATCCACAAGCTCGTATGACACCTAGCCGTATGGCAAACGTGTCCATCAGTTCCGGTAAGCATATTTGCTCCTTCTATCTCCATCTGTGGATATTGAGTACCGGAACATCCCTCCTCGGATCTGCATGGCACCTATGATCATTCCCTCATTCATTTACAACACACATTGTTCACATTGTCAGGACACTCGTGTGACCATAGTGTTCACTCAGTTGGACATTTATATGGTCTTGGACTGAAATATTCTACTGTTATTTATGAGAATCACTTTCTCTCCACATATGGTTATCACGCCATCACGTTGCACGTCTTATTGTCACATATTTAGGAATCACCTAATATGGATATTTGTGTTTTTTATTCTAATTTTCCACACTGTCACTACATTGTTGATGCTGGCTGCTATATATGTCATCTTATTTCCTTTTTATAGTAGTGCAACAATATCGTAATTTTATTTGTATAGCTCATCATAGCTTGAAGAATCACTTCTCTTTCTGCTGTGCAGGGGATTGGGAATATAGAGATTTTTGGCAGCAGACTAAAAAAAAACAAGAGTGAGGCTTGATCTAGACAGACTTCCCGTCATCTTGTCCTGGAACAATAAAGTTTGGTAAAGTTTCTTTGTTCCATGTGGGGAGCACTAAAAAGCTTCTTTGGCAGGCACCTGGAGGTACAATGTGTGGATTGCAGGTTTTGAGTAGTGACCTCCTTTGGTATTAAGACAAAAAACTAAATAAATAAACAGCTGCACTAATGGGTGGTTTTACTACTTTCCCGGCCTTGATATATAATTTACTAAAGCACAGTGTGGATAAAAAAAAAAAAAAAAAAGACCATTTTTATATTATAAAATAATCTTTTCAAATGTATCTTTTTTAAAGGTTTCCCGCAGCCTGTTTTAGCTACTCTACATTCCAGTGGCAACTTCAGGTTTTGTTCTGGGTTGGCTTACTGATTTTGAAAATGGAACAACGTACCTGCCCAAAAAGTGTTGGCTGGACTATTGAGGACTCATTCACATGGGTGCTGTGGAGATACCTAAAGCTGCATGTAGGCAGGCCATGTTTCACTATAGGAACAAAGGCCTCATTAACGCGCGAGTGCTGTGGCCCGTACAGCATGAAAAAGCATCTTGTTCATGCAGCTGGAGCCACCTGGAACTGCGTGCAAGCAATCCATATTTCTCTTTGTGGACACAGTCAATCATCCCAAAGTGACAGGAGGGCAAGGGCAGGCGAGTGGCCCAGAATGCAGACAGTTTGCATGCAGATCTGCTCCCCCCGCACGCCTGTCATATTAAAACAAGCAGCCATGTCTACATAGTCGCTGCATCCCCAAAGCGAAACATGGGCTACCTGCATGCAGCTCCAGCTGCATAAACAAATAGTCTCTACTGAAATCACATGCGGCAAGGTGACAACTCAGAAGAGTATTTAGGAGACAGGAAAGTTCTCTCTCCATAAAAGGGAACTGCCTGAACAACATTCTCTGCACTAAGGTAAAAAACCTTCTGCATGCAGTGCACCCCCCAGCCTCCCCTTATACTTACCTGATCCTGATCTCGATTCCATGATGTGCACAAAAGCAGAGGTTCTCCCAGCTCTCTTCATACACATTGGCTCAGAGACAGCAGTGGGAGCCATTGGCTCCCACTTCTGTCAATCACAGACAGTGAGGAGGGAGCAGGGGCGGGGCCAAGCTGTGCTGTGTGTGTCAATAGACACACAGAGTGAGGCTCAGGAGCAAGCATGCACGAGTGCCCCCAAAGAAAGTGGCTCGGCCGGGGGGAGGAGCCAGGGGTGCAGGCGGGGGACCCGAGCAGAGGAGGATCAGTGCTGTGCTTTGCAAAATCAGTGCACAGAGCAAGTAAAATATGTTTGTTATTTAATTTTTTTACCAGTTAAAGCTGGCCGTATGCAAATTTCAGCTGTTTCCTGGTCAATTGCCCAAAAATCACTCCATAGGTGGCCCCAACGCCACCCATCCTTGCTTCAAAAATAAAAACAATGGAGCAGGAAGGAAAATTTTCAGCTCAACGGTGCTTGCATCCAATCGGATGCAAGCACTGTTCAGGTATTCTGACAGTCGCCGGATGTCAGGATACAACAGGAGCAGTGGGAGATTCCTCCATCTGCACTGTATAGTAAGGATGGAGGATTCTGTTAAAAACGTAAGCGTGTATGGAAAACTTAACAGAGAACCTAGGGAAGAAAAATGTACTGGTGTGAATGGGACCCAAAGAGTTTAAATTATCAAAAAATATTTTTTTTACAGAAAACAGGATGTTGTTGTTCAGTTAGAGACCTTTACATCTAAATGAAGGAATAGATAGAACACAGTTATAACCCGCAAACGTTCAGCACTAATACACTGATACAATGGCAGGACTAGGTTCCTTACAGTTACGGCTCTAACAGCGTTGACTGTGCCTAACACACATCCTTTAATCGAATAAAGCCATTATTCCAGGAAGACAAAACGCAGAGGTACTCTTATAAAAGACAAGGCCCATTCTATGCTGCGCACCCACTTCACCTGTTCTACTGGGAAAACACACTATGCCAATCACATTAGAAATCTTTTATCCTGCACAATCTCTGCTGCTCTTTGTTCGCCTGAATTGGATTTGAGATGTTGTATGCTGACCGTTGCCATTGTAAATAGAGCATTAATCACTCTTCAATAAACAGTGAAAAGGACAAAAACATGACATGATTAGTAGAGGCTACTTGACTCACCCATTATTCTACTTAATGCAGCATTCCTTGTGGGCGATTCGTCAAAGCTGTACATAGAGTGGGAAATTCTTCGCTCCCTGTCGTCCAGCATTGTCTCGATGGGCAATTCGGGCCCCGAGGGGCTTCCAGGTGACTCCAACTGTAGAATCGGGAGAGAAGGGATATCAGTGCTGACGGTCTATTTAACAGCATGGGGGAACAATAACAACATGCCTAAGGCCTGCACCCGGCTGGGTACCAAATGAGCTAGAACTTTTCATCCTCTACCAAAATAATTTGCATTGACAGCTCTGCTTAATGGGCAACTTTCGACGCCACTTTGTAGTATACCTCCTGTGGAGCGCCTGTCATATTTCAACACCCTTAAGCAAAAAATAAATAGTACAAAGGCAATGTCTCTGATCATATTAGACCAAATTTGCTTACAAATTTGTTCTTTTAACTCTTCTCTGCACTTAGGCCTCCTACAGCAATAGACAAAATACAAAAATTATTTTACTGCCAAAATGTGTCTTTAATCTTATTATGCAGATAGCATCTGTTAGGTTAGTACGTTTTAGAATAAATAAGGCTTGAACTAATAAAACATCTTTTAATTGAAAAACAAAAAAAAATTCAAAGCACGATCCAGTTCTTTGTTTACTTTTTATTTCCCCAAAACAATATTTCTTGCAAAAATTCAACAATAAAAATCTGATTTATCAACTTTACTTGCTAAAGAAGTTTTACATATATTAAATATATATATATATTATATATATATATATATATATATATATTCCAAAGACATGCTGGTAGGTTAATAGGATCCTGTCTAAATTGTCCCTAGTATGTATGAATGTGAGTTAGGGACCTTAGAGTGTAAGTTTCTTGAGTTTCATCAGGAACTGATGTGAATGTACAATGTATATGTAAAGCGCTGCGTAAATCGATGGCGCTATACAAGTACCTGAACTAAATAATAAAAATAAAACAAATAAATATATACCGCCCCTCCACCTTGATATTGCATGCCTTGTAAAAGAGATTCTACCACCTTATCACCAATCCAGCATTAATCTGCTACTGGTCTAGTCCAGTAAAGATAAGAGAACAAGTGTTATTTCGCACTTTTAATGATTCAGTCCCACTGTGCACGTTGGGGCCTATACTATTTAAGCTTAAACCTGTTCCCAACCCCATTCTAAGCCCTATATTACCTATCCTGTAAAAGAAAGATATGTATACTTACCTAATCTCAGGGCGTTCAAATTGTTCAGAATATAAAGAAAAGTCCACAGGTAACCTCAGGAGAAATACAGGCTGCTCTGGAAAAAGATGGTGTGGTTGTTTTACGACGATACTTGAACAAAAATGAGAGGATTGGCCAAGTTGCCAGAAAGAAGCCTTTACTGTGCCAATGCCACAAAAGAGCCTGCTTTGTAATCTGGACGGACGAGACCAAAATAGAGCTTTATGGTCACAACCATAAACACTGTTTTGGAGAGAAAGAATACCATCCCCACTGTGAAGCATGGTGGTGGCTCACTGATGTTGTATGGGTGTGTGAGCTCTTAAGGCATGGGGAATCTTGTGAAAACTGATGGCAAGATAAATGCAGCATATGATCAGAAAATTCTGGCAGACAATTTGCATTGTGTGAACTGAATTCAAACCTCTATAAATGTGAGAATGAATAGTGGCGCTAACGTAAAGAGAATAAGTGCTTTGAAATCTATGTGAATAAAAAAAATCTAATATCTCGGTGAAAATAAAAAGTAGTGGTTCGAACACATATATGACACCCTGTGACAAGTGTACAACATATATAGCACTTCTCAAAAAAATATCAGTGGATGGGGATAATGCATAAGAACAATCCATATACAATATAAACAACAAATCACAAATGGACCTGCACTTGGCACATTTATCACAAGGTGCATTTCATCTGTTTTGGTGCACATTACATATGGATTGTCATCATTTATTTTTTTTTAAGTAGTGACACATTTATTTCACTAGGTCCATTTGTGACTTGTTATTTATATTGTATATGGATTGTTCTTATGCATTATCACCATCCACTGTTATTTTTTGAGAAGTGCTATATATGTTGTGCACTTGTCACAGGGTGTCATATATGAATTCGAACCACTTCATTTTACTGTCACTGAGATTTTTTTTTTTTTATTCACATAGATTTCAAAGTATTTATTCTCTTTACGATAGCGCCACTATTCATTCTCACATTTATAGAGGTTTGAATTCGGTTCACATATTGTTTTTTTAAGAGGCAGCTATAGGATCACCCTTTCATATTTCCTAAAGCGCAGTGGTGGATTTACGCTTTAGGGCAGATTCTCTTGTAAACCAACAGTTTAGGCAATTTGCATTCTTCTGCATGAAAGCTGTACATGGGACGCTCTTGAACTTTCCAGCATGATAATGACCCTAAGCACAAGGCCAAGTGGACCCTCCAGTGGTTACAGCAGAAAAAGGTGAAGGTTCTGGAGTGGTCTTCTGACTCTTAATATCATTGAGCCACTCATTGGTAGATATCAAACGTGCAGGTAGTTCAAGACGATCAAAGACTGCATGACCTGGAGACATTTTGCCAAGAAGAATGGGCATCTATACCACCTGCAAGAATTTGGGGTCTCAGACAACTATTACAAAACACTGAACGCTGTCACTGATGCTAAAGGAGGCAATACATAGTATTAATATTTAAGGGTATGCAGACTTTTGAGCAGGGGTCATTTAATTTGTTTACTTGTTGCCACGTTTTATTTTATGATTGTACCATTCTGTTATGACCTACAGCTGAATATGAATCCCCTAAGAAAAAAAAAATGTGTTTTGCCTGCTCGCTCATGTTTTGAAAATGGTACATATATTACCAATTCTTCTAGGGTATACTTTTGAGCACAACTGTGTGTGTGCACGTGTGTGTGTGTGTGTGTATATATATATATATATATATATATATACACACACACACACACACACACAAATATACACAGCCATAGTTCATAATAAAAAAAGCTATAAAATTGAAGGGCAAAAAAAAGTGTCAATGAGCAGGGACTTAGTCACACTAATCAGAAGAAACGCACAAGAAAAGAAAGCGCAAGCATCTCTTGACACTGAGGCTTGTCTTCTGCCTTCAGCTGTACATAATAAAATCTGCATCAGTATTGCTTAAGCTAAACTGTCACCCATAAAAGTGAAACCATAATTCACAGCTGCCGGTAAAAGTGTCTTTTGTGCTTGTAAGACTGCGGCTGTCACAGCCTATCAAACATTTCGACTGGAAATGGCTCCACTAAACTCCTACTTCAGTGCAAACGCTTCTGTCAGAAAATGATCAGCAACACCCACAAGGCAATCTCTGTCTTTTCCACATGGAGATTATTTTTAGATGGAGAAGAGTTTGGTGAACTCCTACATGGATGGAACCTTTATGCAAAACCAATGTCAAGGAAAATGTTTCCATTTACCTGTGTTACCTATTAGAGGGATGTCATTCAGTGTAATGCATGTTTTCCTTTTCCATCTAAATACATTTCTCCCTCTGCGTATTTAAACACAGCCCCGGCAATTGTCCTTTCACTCCCCCCTGTGCCTGATGACATGCTGGCTTTCACTGAGAAATTTTCAACATGCAATCCCTTGATACAATACGATCAACACTTGGATTGCAATGGATTTCACTAAAGGACAATGGAAATAAAACTTCCTATTTTTTAGGCATGCATGGTTTGACTTCCTGCTCAGTCTTTGGTGTGGATTCTATGATGGCCAAATATACTTTTTCCAACAGGTTTTTGATTGCAAAAGATGGTTTCTACCTGTGAAGCAATCAAAAAAGTGTAGATGGTGGGCATCTTGACCTATAATTTCTGTATATACTGTACAATAAAAAAAATTGTGGAGAATAATACTTGGCTATGTGTTTTACTTCAAATGACAGTTTGGGAGTAGGCAGTTACATTTTAAAAAATACAATGTAAAATTGACAAGGGACACCAACATAGTTGTATCTTTGATATCTTTGATCTTAAAAACTACGGAATAATGATGTTGTGGTAACTTGCCCCAAAAAAAAAAAAAAAAAAAAGAAAAGAAACGCATAATAATAATAATCTTATTCTTGATATCACTAGAACAAGAAAGCCTTTGAAAATTCGTTTGCAATAGTTCATCAGTATCAGTATCACTAGAAAAGCAGCTTCATTATTATCCCATTAAAGAGGAAGAGAATGTGCGCTGCATTTGGAGATTTCATAATTTGCCACATCACGAAAATTAATTCTCCATTACGAACGCTAGTTTACAAGACCGACCACTTCTGGCTCGTCCTTGCTTCCAAGCATCCATGTTTGTACTTTGGACTTTTGTCCGACGGACTTATGTACACACAATCAGAAAATCCGACACCATACATTTGTTGGCGGAATATTTGAAGACATGCTAGCCAATATTTGTTGGCGGAAAGTCTGACAACAATTGTCCGATGGAGCATAACATGGTCGGATTTTCCTCCAACAGCCTGACATCCAACATTTCCCGTCAGAAAGTTTGATCGTGTGCACGGCCCTTTAGAGTTTCTTTTGTTTGAAAAAAAAAAAAGGGTGGGGTAGGGGGAGGGAATGGGGACACTTGGCATAAGTGTAGAGGGGAGGAGGGAAGAAGACTGGAGTGCACCGGTGGACCCAGAAGCAGCAGAAGTATAACCGCTACCAAAGTGGAGCCCAAGTGAACAGCGTGGTTAGATGTGAGGTGTACTCCCATGAGTATTGGAAATCATGCCAATAATACCACGTTTTATGGGACTACTCATCCTTGCATTTCATAGCCACCATCAGGCGTTCCATTTTATTAACCTAGTTTACCAGTGCTGTCCACTGACCAATTGTCGGCGGGTCTGTGCTTCTCCATTTTTGCGATATGCAGACCTTGGCACCATTGAGTAAGTGAATCAGGGAGGATCACTTACATCAGTGCCTCAAGAGTGGGGTAATGTGAAGAAGGATTGTCCCTGGGCGAGCCTCCAGGCATATATCAGTAAGCTTGTGGATCAACTGCCTGACATCTTCCAAAAACGCTGTACCCATTGTAAACGCAGTAAGCCGTCTGAAGAGGTTCGATATGCCCTCTGCACTATCTACTGGAGAAGGAGCATGAGCTTTACTGATTGCAGAGCTATAGGCCGGACTAATTAGTGTAGTAGTGGACATGTTACCTCCCCACAGAGAGCAAGGGTCCTATTATGCAGCTGCTGGCAGGGAACAGGCTTTTCTACTCAGGAAGCTTTAGAAAGAAAATAACTAAGACGCTGAACCTTTTGTTTTGATGCACCTGGAATGAACTTAGCTGAGTTAAATAAAAAGTTCTGTTTGGCTTGCAATAAATGCTAGCATGGAGATCAGGTTCCACTTCTCACCTGGGGTTCTACTTTAATGTGACCCTGACAAGAGAGAGCTACATGAACTGGTATTGCTAGTCTACTTCCAAATAGGTTTGTTGCCTGGTGGCAAGCATGCTGTACAATTTTCGGAATTACTTTTCCCTATAGTTATTGAAAGGGAGAATGGTCAGCAATGTTGGTACTCTATAAAACACTCATTACAGTATTAAATAATGTGAATATTCGAATTTAGTATTCATTCATACCCTTAGGAAGTTTGCTAGATTCATGTGAATGGAGGTGTATTTCTCAAGGTCACACACAGCAGAGGGAAGTCATCTCCAAGTGTCTAAATTCTTAAAATATGTCAGTGAAAGTTAGCTTTGTAAATAAAGTGTTGGGATAAGCAAATACAGCAATCCCCAATATAAATTTATAACCAGAAGCATAGGTTAGATGCATATGAGCATGGTTAGATGCATATGTGGAAAATGTTTTTTTTTTTCCCCATCAATGTCAGCAAGTAAGGGTTTCTTTAACCCCTTCCCGACCAGCCGCCGCAGTTGTATTGAGGCAGGTTAGCTCCCCTGGGCGAAACGACGTAACTGTACGTCGGTTCGCCTTTTGACCACTAGGAGCGATGACCGACGGGCACCCACGATCACTCGTGACAGAGCGAGAGCCGAGATCTGTGTGTGTGTAAACACACAGATCCTGGTTCTCTCAGGGGAGGAGACAGATGACGTGTTCATAAGAAAGTATGAACACCGATCTCTCTCTTCCCCTAGTCAGTCCCATCCCTCTACAGTTATAACACACTAGGGAACAGTGTTAACCCCTTGATCGCCCCCTAGTGTTAACCCCTTCCCTGCCAGTGACACATACAGTAATCAGTGCATTTTTATAGTACTGATTGCTGTATAATTGTCTATGGTCCCAAAAAAGTGTCAAGAGTGTCCAATTTGTCCACCGCAATATTGCAGTCCCGATAAAAATCACAGATCACCGCCATTACTAGTAAAAAAAATAATAATAAAAATGCCATAAACCTATTCCCTATTTTGTAGACTCTATAACTTTTGCGCAAACCAATCAATATACGCTTATTGCGTTTTTTTTTTTTAACCAAAAATATGTAGAATACATATCGGCCTAAACTGAGGAAAAAAATTGTTTTGTTTTGTTTTTTTTTTTAAATTTGGGATAAAAAGAAAAAGAAAAAGAAAGAAAGCTCTACTTGTTGGAAAAAAAAAGACAACAATTTTGTTTGGGTACAGCGTCGCACGACCGCGCAATTGTCAGTTAAAGCGACGGTGCCATATCACAAAAAATGGCCTGGTCATTAAGCAGTCAAATCTTCTGGGGCTGAAGTGGTTAATAACTCCTTCCAGGCTTGAATACTTTTTAAAAGCAAAACATGTATCTACTAAATACATGTCCAAAAACAAAACAAAAAACTATATCCTTTTTCTTCCTCTTTTCTCTTTCACCTTCGGTTCTCGCCGAGGATTCTAGGCAATTCTGTTCTATTGTTCCTCTTCACACTAACAAGGTGTTCCACCTCAGACCCTGGAACATCCTCCCTCTTTCGCCCTTTTCATTTTGACTATTTTTTCTTGAATGTGGCAAAAGTTTTGGCTGATAGCTTCTATTGCCGCTGGACCGCTCTCAGAACTACAATGATGCTACTAATGCACTTGTTGGTATCTTTGGCTTGAATTGTAACATTCAGGCACTACTGCCATATATCTGATGGAATTGATTGTAACTATTTTTCTTTTGCCTCCAAAGTGTTTTATACGCTTCCTTACAATACACACATTTTTCTTAAAAAAAAAAAAATACAATAAAAACTTTGTAAAAAAAAAAACTAAATTTTCAACAACTTTGTGCTCCCACTGGTTGCCAGTCTTAAAATCGGGCCAAAGCAAGACATCACACAAGCGGATTATGAGATGATTTTCAGACAGAATCAATCACTGGCTATTTCTGAACATAGGTCCTACTGCTTCATCAAATTCAAGTGTCCGCCTCCATGGCCGCACTTGAAATTGGCAGCCAGAGGATTGCATATAATAGACTTAAGGACCCATTTAGGCCCACAACTAAAGACACTGATGAAAGCCTTGCCTACGCAAGCAAATCGAGAGGAGAACAGATTCACTTAAATTAACTTGGATTAGCCCTTTTAATTCTGTTACAATAAATTGATGAGTAGGTTTCAAGCAGTTATGTGGGAGGCTGAAAAAAGCCTAACAAGAACATTAGCAAGTATGGTTTTGAAGTCAATGAAACATACAACATCTTACAACGGTGGAGGCCTGGCTGCATGCCACAGACATAAACTGAGGAGGGAACGGGAAGAAAAACAAGACATTCCTAGCACATTAGACCATGAGCAGAGGAGGTCACAGAGTTTCCTAACATGATTCCATTCCAAGACTTGGCCTGCCTACTACAAATGAGATATTTAATGAAGCGCCGAATGGTAGTCTTATCTTCTTCTCTTTGATAAGCACTGGGGAGATTTGCTGCAATAAAGGGTCAATGCAATTACAATTGGAATCACGTCAAGCTGTAGAACAATAAACTTGCAGTGCCAGTGAATTAGACTCAGTAAGGTTTAAATTGCAAAATAAGGATTTGTTTTATTAGTTTTTACATAAAATGCAGATTAGGAGTGACAGCTTCACTAAAACATGAATTAATCACTTCTCTGAGCTGCTGGAGGCAGAAAAATTAAAGAAAGTGAGAGTAAAAGCCCTGGGAAGGTTTATGAGGATCATGGTTGGATATGGGAGGAAATCAGTGATGTAGATGTACTACAGAACAGGAAGTGAGCGCGGGGGAAACTTTCTTACACCAGAAGCAAAGAAAGGCATTCTCTAGCTAAAATATATTTTAGAAAAATGTATGGTCTTTTTAACAATTTTATTTTTTAAAGCTGCACATTTAAAATAATTCAAATTAATTTAGATAAATCTTTGCATTCCTTTTATTTGTGCATGGCCTGGCCAAAGAATATTTAAATCTTGCAATATTGCAAAATATTTAAATGTGGTTTGCCTTGTTAAGTATATAAGGGGAATCAGCAGAGGTGTAACATTTCATAACTGTGGGCACAAAGCTAGGTAGACTAAAGGAGTGCATTGTAAACGTACATTGTAAAAAGGAGTAGCAAAGTGCAGCACTCTAGAGCAGAACACATAGCATGCGTTTGAAGAGAATATATAAATAAAAAGCATGAAAACACATTCACATGCTCCAGATTGTTGATAGTTATCAGATCTTTAATCACCTCAATTAACAGTGAATTTGAAACTTCAGGAACCGGGCCCCTTTTTAACAGGGGATCCACACTCCTGGACACGTAAAGCACCCCTCCAGGAAAACTTTATTGCTGAAAAACCAAAGCACTGGATCCCTGGGTCCAGCTCTCTAAAAAGAGAAGCGTTACGGGCTAAACCTCATTTCTTCTGCCACGAGGCCCAAGTACCATTCAGTTCGGCCTGAAAAGACACTTTGAATGGATCCAATTGCATAGACTGCCCCAGCAAGGAATAATCCAGTGGAGCTCAGCACAGCACATCTTTACTTGTGACCTACGCCTAAGACACTGGCGAAAAAAACTGAGGTACTCCCAGTAGTGGGAGGGGTTATATAGGGAGTGGACTTCTTGTCTTACGGCCTACCTAGGGATTATTGGATACTATCTTGATTACTGCACTATTTTAAGTATGAATGTATGCAGGGAGGGACTGTTATCCAACCATTTCAACCACGTTTTCTAGTTGGCTTTTGTACTTCTTTGAAAAACTTAATAAAAAGTAATGGAAACGAAAATCTTTTTTTTGGATAGCAACAATGTTGCCAATTTCTTCAGTTATCTGGATTTCTGACAAAATGGTGCTTTACATCCTGCCAGCAAAATGCTTTAGAATGAAACCTGATAAATATTCAAACTACTAGCTTTTATACATGACTAGAAATGGACATATACATTTGTGCCCAGAGTTGAGGTTTACCTAAAAAAAAAGGGTCCCCTGGCTGCCTTTAAAAATAAGTGCACTTTCAGACAAAGTGCATTTATTACTTTTTGCCCATGTTCCCTGACTTAACCACTTGCCAACCACGCTATAGACCAATAACGGCTACAGCACGACCATCTAGTTCTGGGACATCTAGTCCCACGATCGCGGCCGCCAAACGCCTGCTGCGGGGTGCGCTCTGTGATAGTAGTGTCCAGTGCACACTGCTGATCACAGAGTGAGGTAAAGAGCCAATCAACGGCTCTTTACTCTGATCAGCTGTGTCCAATCACAGCTGATCACAGATGTAAACAGAAGATGGTTAGCGCCATTCCTTTCCTCAAGCTGACAGCAAGAGGAGAGGAGAAGAGAGCGGATAACCCCCTTCTCTAAAAAGGGGCATGTACACTGATAATCAGGGCACTGATTATCAGTGCAGTCCCAACAGTGCCTACCAGTGTTGCCAATCTGTGCCCACCAGCATTGCCAATCTGTGCTTATCAGTGTTGCCGATCAGTGCCCATCAATGCAGAGTCATCAGTGCACATCAGTGACAGAGAAAATATACCCGTAAATTTTTTTAACAAACTATGAAAACGTTTTCTTTCCAAATTTTCGGTCTTTATTTGTTTATTTAGCAAAAAATAAAAAACCCAGTGGTGATTAAATACCACCAAAAGAAAGCTCTAATTGTGTGAAAAAAAAATGATGAAAATGTTGTTTGGGTACAGTGTTGCATGATGACTGTGCAATTGTCATTCAATGTGCAACAGCGCGGAAAGCTGAAAATTGGCCCAGGCAGGCCACCCTCCATAGATTTGCACTTACCGAGAACAGTTGTCCTCCGCCTTTGGTGATTCTTTAAATCCCACGTGGCAAATCACCCTTCCTTCTGGGTTGATGGTCCCATAGAAATCTATGAGAGTTTAATAAAACAGTAGGGGAATCTTGCAGTGAGTGATGTAAACACTCCCCAAGAATTTCGGGAAGTATAGATCTGTAGAGGATGTGGGTGAGACCGTTTAGGTCAGGCACAAAATGAAAATAAGTGTACTTTGTTTAAAATGCACCGATTCTTTAACAAGAACAAAGCACTCTCTTCAATAAATCACCCCCTTTTCAGGACTGTCCCCAGCAGTAAATTCTTTGCCACAACTAGATGTCCCCAGTCTTCCGGGTTGAATTTCAACCTAGAAGTCTAAGAAACATCATGTGCAAATAAAAACTAGCAGTCGCCCAGAATGTAAAATTTAAATTCTTGATATATAAAAGGCTGAGGCAGAAATGTTATTTTAGAAGTTCTGGTACATGAATAACACACATTCACCACAATTGACATGTTTTTCATTGACCGATTTCTTAGAGCCATGTTTTAATAACTTCAGTTAATCAAGCAAAACGAATAAGACCCCTTTCACTTTGAGGCGCTTTGCAGGCGCTATAGCGTTAAAAATAGCACCTGCAAAGCACCCTGAAACAGAGGCTCCATTCACTCCAGTGCGAAAGCCCGAGGGCTTTCACACTGGAGCGATGTGCTGGCAGGGTGTCGGGAAAAGTCCTGCCAGCAGCTTCTTTGGGGTGCATTAGGAGCGGTAAACTCACCACTCCTAAAGCACCCCTGCCCATTGAAATCAATGGGCAGCGCCACAGAACCACCGGCAAAGTGCTGATGTAGCTGCACTTTACGGGCGGTTTTAACCCTTTTTTGGCCGCAAGCGGTGTTTTACCGTCGACACCTGGGGCGGCTCAGTGTGAAAGGGCTCTAACTAAAAAAAAACAACAAAAAAACGTTGTTCTTCTTTCCTAACATTATCATCCTGGCTCAGGAAAACAGATACATGTGAGCGGAATTACCAAAGCATGGAGAAAGGACGAGAAGTCCGAAAAGTAGCATTCTTATGTCGAATCTCGTAGCAAATTAGTTTTATAATAGATGCCATTTGTAATCCGGGCTTTTTGCACAGTGTAAAGTAATGGCAAATTACCCAATTAAATATCTACTTCATCCCAAGCTGCAAGGCTTCTGGCACACAAGCGCAGACAGAGATAAATCTTTTTGTGTGGCAGTGAATGAGATACAATAAATAGCAGCATGCAAATCATGTGCAGGATTTCTGAAATCAATGTATAGACCTCAAAATTAGATAAGCATTTCTGTATACGTGTTATAATATAAAATGTTAGCTATCACAGATCAAGATGTTTACTAATTGGAGCTGGGATTCAGGCTTAGATGCTATAAAAGGGCTAATAAAGCAAAAAATATATATACCCTGAAAAGTAGCAACTTAAAAAATGTTATACTGCAGTATGCAGACATAGCTAGCAGTCCAACAAATACGTCCATGGTTTTACTGGGACAGGAAGCTACAAGTCACAAATTTACCTGCAGCTCCACCTGCTGGTAAAACCTGGCACCATGAGAATACAAACTTCTCAATGTTCTACTGTCATTTTATGGTCAGATTGCTGTCACTGTATGGTCAGATTTCTGGTACTACTGTCACTGTATGGTCAGATTTCTGGTACTACAGTCACTGTATGGTCAGATTTCTGGTACTACGGCCACTGTATGGTCCTTGACTTCACAAGGCTTTATTTTTTTTTTTTCAGCCAAGAGGGCTACACACAGATTGAAATCTGGCCAGTTCCTTGCTGAACTGGGCAAATTTTATTCTGTATGTACCCAGCTTTAAGAAAGAGCTCTAAGACTATAACTTTGAATCAGTGTGAGGTGCATTGGAACATCTGTTTTGTACAAGTTAAGCAAGATTCAGAGACAACTTTGGCAGGAAAATCTATTAGACCCTACTTCCTTTATTACAACACACTACATCTGTATTTGAAATATCACTTTAGGTGGACTGGCTCTTTTATTTTACATGTATGACTTGAAAGCTTGAATTTCACAACACAAACAGTCAAATGTGCACGCATTAATAGTCTGGTTCTACTGCATGATATTGAAAGGATCTCAGGCATTCTCTCTTTCTGAAAAGCGCATGCAAGCAAAGTAATGTGCAAGTGTAACGCTTATGCTTTAATTATAATTGTGTAATGACAAAGCCTCAATTTCTCTCCAGGAAGCCAGCACTATTTTTATTCAGGCATCATCATTCAAGGTCAACATTTACTTTATGAACTGGGAACAAGACCCATAGATGATATGGATCCCACAGCCTACACAGTTTGTTTTGGGCTTTGTACACATATGTTGTTTTACCCAGATCCAGCACCTTCTGCTGCCTCTTATTTTGTGATCTGCCAGAAAATTGCAATGTACAGTTATAGGGAGCACTGCACTCCAACCATACGGGGCAAAGACTTATATGGATAAAAGGGTATTTGTGTGATAATAGTGAGGAACTGTAGCTCTGATGAAGGGAATGCTTTAACCACTTGCTTCCCAAGCCTATTCTGACACTTCTTTCCTACATGTAAAATGCATCTTTTTTTGCTAGAAAATTACTTAGAACCCCCAAACAATATGCTTATATTTTTTAAGAAAAGGCCCTAGAGCAGTGATGACGAACCTTGGCACCCCAGATGTTTTGGAACTACATTTCCCACAATGCTCAAATACACTGCAGAGTGCATGAGCATCATGGGAAATGTATTTCCAAAACATCTGGAGTGTCAAGGTTCGCCATCACTGCCCTAGAGAATAAAACGTTGGGTGTTGCAATTTTTTATGTCACACAGTATTTGTGCAGCGGTTTTTCAAACGCATTTAAAAAAGAAAAAAAAAATAGTAAACACCATATAATACCAATTTTTTGGGTAAAACATAAATGATGATGTTACAAATATCAAACCTGTCATGCTTTAAAAATGCGCACGCTCATGGAATGGCGGCAAACTACGGTACTTTAAATTATCCATAGGTGACGCTTTAAAAGCCTTTGTATAGGTGGGATATATATGCAAGCGGTCTGGTGCTAGAATTATTGCTCTCGCTCTGAAGTTTCTGGCGATACCTCACATGTGTGGTGCGATCACTGTTTACATTTGCGCGCGGGACCGCCGTGTGTATTCGCCACTGCGTATAAGGACAGGGGGAGGGGGGTTAAAAAAAAAATTATTTTATTTTTATTATTTTAAATATTTTTTATGTTTACACTGTTTCTTAAAAAATAATGTAAACATCCCCTGTGACAGCAATATCAGTGACAGGTACTCTTTATGGAGAGATGGGGGATTTATTAGACCCTCCATCTCTTCTTTGGGCCCCAGTACAGTCGATCAGACACAGATTGGTTTGATCAGCTGCTTCATTGGCCGCTATGCTGAAATAGTCGTTGCTTCTAGGTTCTGACATCACACTTCAGTTCCTCTCACTGAGTCCATAGCTGGATGCAGCCGGCCGCATCATTGCTGGGCTTCCTGACCACAGCCCGTATTCCAGTGGCTGTTAGCCGCTCAGATTACTTTTACCTGAAAGAGAATCCCCGACACTAAAAACTGATACCTGGATAACCGCTAATGATGGGCAACGTATATATACTGTGGCCAGTAAGGAAACAGTTAATGCTCTAAAATGCATTGAAGAAGTTCACAACAATCAAATACTGCAGCTTTGATAAAAGCCTAGTTGGAAATTTAGACCATTTTAGACCATAATTTGTCCATATAAGGCTTTGCCTCTCTTGATGTGAGTGGATTGCTCACTATAGATGTATTTCACCTCCCTTTGGTCTTCTGGCTTTTATGTTGCACATGAGCAGCCTATACCTAGTAACATATGATGGCTCCGGGTTTATTCCTTACTCCACTTGACTTTATGAAAGTCATGACTGAGTAATCAGTGGTGGAGGCGCGGTTGAGAAAATTCTTTACTACTGCCTGTTATGTAAGAATATTAATATTGTAGACATGCAAAAATACTGTTAGGTCCTCATTATCATCAAAAGTAGAGACAAATATGAGATTTTACCTCATTCTTCTTTATTCTCCTTGCTACAATTAACTGGATCATCCCCCTTTTATTTCCTTCCGTGGACATAGACTTCCTCAAATTTTCCATGGCATCTTGGTTTGTTTTACCTAACAGTGATTCGCCATTGACTGCCACTAGTTGGTCATTCACATGAAGCCTTCCATCCTGCAACAGAAAAATGGGGTAACTAATCTTGTATTTTTTTTTTTTGTTTGTACTTTTAACCAATCTTTTTCAAGTTTGCTTCAATGTAAAGTAAAATGTAAAAATATCTATGTAGAAGCATATACTTTTTTAACATCAGCATTGTAATTCCAATACAAACAATAGTTATAGTTGAACAGTCAATTTAAGCTTACTTGAAAAATCTACTTTCATGTTGTGAGTTGTGCCTGTCTGCTGTCCAACTCTTTCCACAACTTCCTGGATTTCCTGCATGCTATGCAGCTTTTCTGCTGTTTACTTTCAATTTCTAAGGACTAGATATCCCATGGTACCTTGCTGCCTGCAAGCAACGATTCACTTACTGACTGTCCTAAAACTCCTTCCCTCAGCACCTCTAATTCAGAAGGCAGGTTCTGTGAAATGCGTGACACAGCAGTTACAGAACTCAAGGAAGTAAATGTCTGGGGAGCTTCACAAAGTAAGCTGACAAACGTCAAGATCATTTAGATAAATTGGAGGCAGGCTAGAAATTGAAATACAACAGAGAAATGAATATATGATTTAAAATTGTGACCATAGATATGCTTTTTGTGCTTCTCTATACAATGCAAACAGATCATGGATTATATGAGGGGCCAAAGGTGATGTATATAGCTTTTGGAATACATCATAGCATCCTGCCACAGTATTCCTCTCAGGAGCCCTCAGTCCTGATGCAAGCAGTGGGCTGGCTAATAGTAAGAAGTATGCAAATGTCAAGATGGGTCAGTCTGGAGGAGAAGGCATTCCTAGGCGGAGTGTATTTGCAAGAAGGCTGCTCTAGGTATCACCCACATGTGATGCTAGGCTTCCATACTTGAAATAACTGAAATCAAATGAATGAAAGGTATGGTCTCTATATGACTTGCTGCTAATCCTACTGCACACTGTGAAAAGCTCACAGTGTGTAGTGAAATTACCAGTTTCGGTAGAGTAGAGGAGGCTGTACAACTTTGCAAGACTGAAGTAAGGCCAGAGTTTACCTTTAGGTGATACCTTGTTCACAGACCTGAGGAAAGGAACTTTGAATGATGCACATAGAAACCCAAAATCATCATTCAATATTTAGAGGATCTTCAGTTTAAAAAAAAAAAAAAAAGAAAGTAAAACTCAGCGGTCAGTAATACTGTTACTTGCTGACGTTTAATAAAAGGACACTTGCCTGCCCAAGGAACCAGCGCTGTCCACATCGATTCTTGGCCTGTCTTGCGACTTCACAGCCAGCTTTCCACTGCACATGCACCAGCCACACTGCACTTTGTGAATGGTCCAGCAACCTCCTGGGGCCTGTGCCGTGTCCCAGAAGGTTCAAAGGTTGCAGGCTGGGGCACTGATAGGTGAAACTGATGGGCACTGATGAGACTGCACTGAAAAGTAGCACTGATAGACAGCACTGATGGGCACTAATAGGTGGCACTGATTGGGGCCAATGTCCCTGTGACAGAAGCCTGTTACCGACTTAATTCTATTCTCCTCACGTTGATCGTGAGGAGAATAAAAGCAAATAACCGGCTTCTGTTTACAACGTGATCAGCTGTCAGCCAATGACAGCTGATCACGGAAGTAAAGGGCTGCTGTGATTGGCCCCTTACCCTGTTTTGTGATCAGCCGAGTCCGAAGGACTCGACGATCACAGAACGTGCCGGCGGGCAGTGTGATCATGGGAGGACGTCTATTGACGCCCTCCCGTTACTGAAGCCCACACTGTAGCTCAGCTATAGCTGTAGCTCAGCTTTCAGCTATAGTGCAGGCAGAAAGTGGGAAAGTTCAGCTTGAAGATAGGATGTTAAAAAAAAAAATTTTTAAAAATGGCTTCTGGTGGTTAGCAAGGAACAGCTCTGTCGTTCTTAGTTTCTACCACTTATAGAATAGATTTTATTCCACAGGGAAAGAAATGTTATTACATGTCTGTGAAATTGAGAAGTAGACTCAAAAAGGAAAGCGATCTGAAAGCATATTTTTCAAACTGCATTACTTTTCTTAAGAGGACACCTAAAAATACACAAGTTAATGGCCTTAGTACAAGCAGCCAAAGTGTATTATTGTTCGGAATGTACACACTGCTGGTACTGCAAATAATCTTAACATATATATTGATTTCCATCTCTCTCTGAGGGAAAAACGTAATTGGAAGCTCCGTGTTGTACGGTATTGATCAGTATATATCATGGGCACTTTGTAGGCAGTAAAATTGGGGTTATTCATTGCCAATTATGTTTAGGCAATTATCATTGGCAAACTATCAGGTGTGCAGATTACTGTGAAACAATCACTGCAAAGATCTCCTGAGGCTGTAGACACATCAGTGGGGAGGTAAACCAAGGCCTCCAGCCAAATGCGTAAATAATCTCAGGAACCTGGTGAAAATTCTATATAGACGCTTAGTCCTCAGTGATCATTTTGAAAATTCTGTTTAGCACACAATAAGAGTATAGCCAATAATTCTGGGTGGGCTCTGTTTCTACGGAGCCCGCCTCGGTCCGCCGGCTCAGCGGGAGATCTGTCCGTTGATCTCCGCTGAGCCAGGGGATGACAGGTCCCTCTCTGCTCACTGAGCGGGGAGGGGCTTGTCAGGCGCCGCTGCCGCCTATGGAGGGATCGGACGAAAACGGACAGCGTGTCCGTTTTCGTCAGATCTCACCCGATCCGATCCGCCAGCGACGGATCTGGACGTAGAGCCCATACGTCTGCTTTTAGCGAATCGGACGGGGTCGGATGTCAGCGGACATGTCTCCGCTGACATCCGACGGTCCATAGGCTAACATGGATCGCCCGTTCAGGTCCGCCGTCAAAACTGACAGGCGGATCTGAACGGTCCGATCGTGTGAAAGGGGCCTTACATATAACCACTTTTGTACCTCCACACGTTTTTGAATAGCAAAGTGGTAGAAAGTTCACGACACACAGTTTACAAAGCCAATCCAAGTGGCTCTGTACCTTGTAAATCAGTGTTTCTCAACCTTTTTACCTTTGAGGAACCCCTGGCAAAAGTCTGGGATCTCAGGGAACCCCTGAAATAATTTTCATATCTACAGCTCACTGAGAATTGATGGGATCAGCGAGCTGTAGACATAACAATTATTATTAAATATCGAACTTACCTCCTTAATGTGAAACTTGCGCTTGCTCTTCTGCAAAAATGCTCAATTCTGGGTCAAACTTGAGATAAGCTGTGTACAGGGGGTCAGCAGGTCAGGGCACAGGGGATCCAGGGGGGAACTGTATGGGGGGGGGGGGTCAAGAGAGCATAGAACAGTACAGGGGTGCCAGGAGGGAGCAGTATAGGAGAGCCAGGAGAGAACAGCACAGTATAGGGGGGCCAGGAGAGAACAGAATAGGGAAGTCAGGAGGGACCAGTATAGGGGGGCCAGAAGAGAACAGTACAGGGGGACAGAAGGAGACAGTACAGGGGGACAGAAGGAGACAGTACAGGGGGACAGAAGGAGACAGTACAGGGGGACAGAAGGAGACAGTACAGGGGGACAGAAGGAGACAGTACAGGGGGACAGAAGGAGACAGTATAGGGGGCCAGGAGAGAGCAGCATAGTACAGGGGGCCAGGAGAGCACAATACAACAGGGGAGGGGCACGAGGAAACCGTATAGGGGGCCAGATGAGAACAGCACAGTGCAGGGGGCCAGATGAGAACAGCACAGTGCAGGGGGCCAGATGAGAACAGCACAGTGCAGGGGGCCAGGAGGGAACAGCACAGTGCAGGGGGCCAGGAGGGAACAGCACAGTGCAGGGGGCCAGGAGGGAACAGCACAGTGCAGGGGGCCAGGAGGGAACAGCACAGTGCAGGGGGCCAGGAGGGAACAGCACAGTGCAGGGGGCCAGGAGGGAACAGCACAGTGCAGGGGGCCAGGAGGGAACAGCACAATGCAGGGGGCCAGGAGGGAACAGCACAGTGCAGGGGGCCAGGAGGGAACAGCACAGTGCAGGGGGCCAGGAGGGAACAGCACAGTGCAGGGGGCCAGGAGGGAACAGCACAGTGCAGGGGGCCAGGAGGGAACAGCACAGTGCAGGGGGCCAGGAGGGAACAGCACAGTGCAGGGGGCCAGGAGGGAACAGCACAGTGCAGGGGGCCAGGAGGGAACAGCACAGTGCAGGGGGCCAGGAGGGAACAGCACAGTGCAGGGGGCCAGGAGGGAACAGCACAGTACAGGGGGCCAGGAGGGAACAGCACAGTACAGGGGGCCAGGAGGGAACTGCACAGTACAGGGGGCCAGGAGGGAACTGCACAGTACAGGGGGCCAGGAGGGAACATCACAGTACAGGTGGCTAGGATGAAACAGCACAGTACAAGGAGTAGTAGCAGTAGCAGTACAAGGGCCAAGGAGGGAACAGTATAGGGGGGCCAGGAGGGAACAGTATAGTTCAGGGGGGCCAGGAGGGAACAGTATGGGGGCCAGGAGGGAACAGTATAGTTCAGGGGGGCCGGGAGGCAACAGTATAGGCGGGCAAGGAGGGAACAGTGGAGTTCAGGGGGGCCAGAAGGGAAAATATAGTTCAGGTGGGCCAGGAGGGAACAGTATAGTTCAGGGGGGGCAGGAGGGAACAGTATAGTTCAGGGGGACCAAAATGAAACAGTATGGTTCAGGGGGGCCAGGAGCAAACAGGAAAGGGGGGTCAGGAGGAAACAATATAGGGGAGCCCAGGAAGAAACAATATAGTTCAGGGGGGCCAGGAGGGAACAGTATAGGGGGCCAGGAGGGAACAGCATAGTTCGGGGGGGGCAAGAGCAAACAGTATAGTTCAGGGGAGCCAGGAGCAAACAGTATAGGGGGGCCAGGAGGAAACAATATAGTTCAGGGGGCCAGGAGGCAACAGTATAGTTCAGGGGGGCCAGGAGGGAGCAGTATAGTTCAGCGGGCCAGGAGGGAACAATATAGTTCATGGAGCCAGGAGGCAATAGCATAGGGGGGCCAGGAGGGAACAGTGTAGTTCAGGGGGGCCAGGAGGGAACAGCACAGTGCAGGGGGCCAGGAGGGAACAGCACAGTGCAGGGGGCCAGGAGGGAACAGCACAATGCAGGGGGCCAGGAGGGAACAGCACAGTGCAGGGGGCCAGGAGGGAACAGCACAGTGCAGGGGGCCAGGAGGGAACAGCACAGTGCAGGGGGCCAGGAGGGAACAGCACAGTGCAGGGGGCCAGGAGGGAACAGCACAGTGCAGGGGGCCAGGAGGGAACAGCACAGTGCAGGGGGCCAGGAGGGAACAGCACAGTGCAGGGGGCCAGGAGGGAACAGCACAGTGCAGGGGGCCAGGAGGGAACAGCACAGTGCAGGGGGCCAGGAGGGAACAGCACAGTACAGGGGGCCAGGAGGGAACAGCACAGTACAGGGGGCCAGGAGGGAACTGCACAGTACAGGGGGCCAGGAGGGAACTGCACAGTACAGGGGGCCAGGAGGGAACATCACAGTACAGGTGGCTAGGATGAAACAGCACAGTACAAGGAGTAGTAGAAGTAGCAGTACAAGGGCCAAGGAGGGAACAGTATAGGGGGGCCAGGAGGGAACAGTATAGTTCAGGGGGGCCAGGAGGGAACAGTATGGGGGCCAGGAGGGAACAGTATAGTTCAGGGGGGCCGGGAGGCAACAGTATAGGCGGGCAAGGAGGGAACAGTGGAGTTCAGGGGGGCCAGAAGGGAAAATATAGTTCAGGTGGGCCAGGAGGGAACAGTATAGTTCAGGGGGGGCAGGAGGGAACAGTATAGTTCAGGGGGGGCAGGAGGGAACAGTATAGTTCAGGGGGACCAAAATGAAACAGTATGGTTCAGGGGGGCCAGGAGCAAACAGGAAAGGGGGGTCAGGAGGAAACAATATAGGGGAGCCCAGGAAGAAACAATATAGTTCAGGGGGGCCAGGAGGGAACAGTATAGGGGGCCAGGAGGGAACAGCATAGTTCGGGGGGGGCAAGAGCAAACAGTATAGTTCAGGGGAGCCAGGAGCAAACAGTATAGGGGGGCCAGGAGGAAACAATATAGTTCAGGGGGCCAGGAGGCAACAGTATAGTTCAGGGGGGCCAGGAGGGAGCAGTATAGTTCAGCGGGCCAGGAGGGAACAATATAGTTCATGGAGCCAGGAGGCAATAGCATAGGGGGGCCAGGAGGGAACAGTGTAGTTCAGGGGGGCCAGGAGGGAACAGCATAGTTTAGGGGAGGCAGGAGGGAACAGTATAGTTCAGGGGGGCCAGGAGGGAACAGTATAGTTCAGGGGGGCCAAGAGGAAACAGTATAGCTCAGGGGGGGCAAGAGGAAACAGTATAGGGAGGCCAGGAAGAAACAATATAAGGGGGCTAGGAGGAAACAATATAGTTCAGGGGGGCCAGGAGGAGACAGCATAGGGGGGGCAAGGAGGAAACTGGTGGGCAAAATACTGGCATCTTTAGTACTTTTTCTCATGCAGAGTAGCTCAGGGAAGCTGCTGGAATGCCGCTGGAATGCCGCTGGAATATTCAGAATGCTGCTGGAATGCCCGATTCCTGCCCGCTCTCCTCTCTCGTCCCTCCCAAGTGATGTCACATTCACATGCAGGCACCTGGGATGGAGGGGAGGGGCGGCTGTGATCGGCAGGGGACATTGATGTCAGTAATCCACCGTTCATCTGCTTGTGATAACCGGTAGATAGTGGCGGAACCCCTGGGGACCTCTTGCAGAACCCTAGGGTTTCACGGAACCCCGATTGAGAAACACTGTTGTAAATGATGTGGTGACTAATTAGAACTATTGCGAACAAAAAAAAACACATACTAATGTTTTCATTGGAGATCCTCTTCCTTCCTCTTACAGCAAAAGGAAGGAGAGGAACCAGATTAGTTTATGAAAGAGGAATGAGCGAATAGATTAGCAACTGATCCATTCATTTATTTATTTTCACTGGCTGTGAGATCTTTTTTTAAACCATTCCCTCCCGCAACCCCTAAACATCTGCCCTTCAACTTGTCTATGTGTGTGTGTGATCTGTATCCAGCATAACTTCACATTTTACAAAACAAAACAATGAAAAAACTTTTTCCTTCATATAATAAAACTAGAAAACCCTTGGCGCCACCAGGATTTCTTGAAACTCAAGGAAGACATAAGGAATAGAAAACAAGATGTGGGTCGGTCAAAATGTTGCTTTACAGCATTGTCACAGAAACATAGCTTAGCTGTGGATAACCCTCACAACCTCTGCAATGTTTGAGTGCCAGCTGTCCCACCCATTGTACAGTGCATCCGGAAAGCATTTACAGCGCTTCACTTCATCCACATTTTGTTATGTTACAGCCTTATTCCAAAATGGATTACATTCATTATTTTCCTCAAAATTCTACAAACAACACCCCATAATGACAACATGAAAGAAGTTTGTTTGAAATCTTTGCAAATCTATTAAAAATAAAAAACACAAAAAAAACATGTACATAAGTATTCACAGCCTTTGTGATGACACTCAAAATTAAGCTCAATCAACTTGATTGGAGTCCACCTGTGGTATATTCAGTTGATTGGACATGATTTGGAAAAGCACACACCTGTCTATATAAGGTCCCACAGTTAACAGTGCATGTCAGAGCACAAACCAAGCCATGAAGTCCAATGAATTGTCTGTAGATCTCCGAGACAGGTTTGTATCAAGGCACAGATCTGGGGAAGGGTACAGAAAAATTTCTGCAGCATTGAAGATCAGAATGAGCACAGTGGCCCCCATCATCCGTACATGGAAGAAGTTAGGAACCACCAGAACTATTCCTGGAGCGGGCTGCCTGGCCAAACTAAGCGATTGGGGGAGAAAGAACTTAGTCAGGGGGGTGACCAAGAACTTGATGGTCACTCAGACAGAGCTCCAGTGTTTCTCTGTGGAGAGGAGAACCTTCCAGAAGAACAACCATATCTGCAGCACACCACCAATCAGGCCTGCATGTTAGAGTGGCCAGGCGGAAGCCACTCCTCAGTAAAAGGCACATGACAGCCCGCCTAAAGTTTGACAAAAAGGCACTTGAAGGACTCTCAGACCATGAGAAACAAAATTCTCTGGTCTGATGAAACAAAGATTGCACTCTTTGGCCTGAATGGCAAGCGTCATGTCTGAAAGAAACCAGGCACTGCTCATCACCTGGCCAATATCATTCCAACAGTGAAGCATGGTGGTGGCAGAATCATGAAAGATGAATGTGGCAATGTACAGAGACATCCTTGATGAAAACCTGCTCCAGAGCACTCTGGACCTCAGACTGGGGAAAGGGTTTATCTTCCAACAGGACAATGACCCTAAGCACACAGCCAAGATAACAAAGGAGTGGCTACAGGACAACTCTGTGAATGGCCTTGAGTAGACCAGAGCCCAGACTTGAAACCAATTAAACAACTCTGGAGAGATCTGCAAATCGCTGTGCACTGGCGCTCCCCATCCAACCTGATGGAGCTTAAGAGGTCTGGCAAAGAAGAAAAGGAGAAACTGCACAAAAATAGGTGTGCCAAGCTTGTATCATCATACTCTAAGACTTGAGGCTGTAATTGGTGCCAAAGGTGCTTCAACAAAGTATTGAGTAAAGGCTGTGAATACTTATGTACATGTGATTTTTTACATTTTTTATTTATAATAAATTTTGCAAAGATTTCAAACAAACCTCTTTCACGTTGACATTATGGGGTATTGTTTGTAGAATTTTGAGGAAAATAATGAATTTATTCAATTTTGGAATAAGGCTGTAACATAACAAAATGTGGAAAAAGTGAAGCGCTATGAAAACTTTCCGGGTGCACTGTATTGTCATTAATTCCAACGAGGATGTTCTTTCAAATGTATCACAATACACGTTGACAAACGGTTTCATCACACTCCTTGTACATCTAGTGTTGGTATCCAACACTAGAGCAATCTTCTGGTATGGTGGGGTCAACAGAACTGAGAGCATTGTGGCAGGTACTCATCAAGAGGGCTGTGGGAGTAGTGGGGCCTTAAAAGAGGAAGACTTCACGTAAACCAGGAGGCAGCAGCACCAGGGACACATCACACTGGTGGTAAGTAATGTTAACTGATCACATTCACATACATATCTAAGCAAAAAAGATGATAGCTCCCCTCTTTTCCCCTCCCCTCTCTCCCCTCCTTGTGTTTAATCTAGAGTCAAAGGTCTCAATGCAAGAAAGCAGGCACCCAGAGAGCCAGTTTTAGGTTTGAGTTATTTCTGTTAATGTCACAGATAGATTACTGGAGAGGTCATAGAAAACTATGTACACAAAGCAAAAAATATTCACTTACTTTGGAAGCGGCTCCACCATTGATAATAGACTTTACAAAGATGCCAAGGTCAGCATGATTTTCTTTTGACCGATTTCCTTTAACACTGACGCCAAGTCCAGCAGATCCAGAATCATTTAGAGGAATTTCAAACGTCAAGAACTCTCTGGTGCCATCAGGCGTGAGAACCAATTCATCTTCTTCTGGTTGCTACAGAACAAAAAAGACAATCTGGCTTATAACACACAAAACACTAAGAACTGGTAAGAAATTGGAGCTTCCAAAGTTCTTTCAATTTAGGAGGAACATTTTTTTTTACTGTAGGTGGCTACCAAAAACACTGACAGATTACAGACAGCACCTTAAATGGATTTTGCCCTGAAAGTTGAGCTGACAAAGATGCATGCCCATTGCCATTGCTGACCTCACTTGTGAAAATGCTAGCTGACTGGATTCCTGTCATTTTGATTCAATTACTTCAATACCTTTAGTGTCAATGACCTGGAACAGAAATGCAGATGAGCAGTTCAAACTTCACTTGTTGCATGCTCGGAGTCCATGACTCTGAAAGTAGTATAACCATAATTCTGACGCTTATATAGCATTTAGCATTTTTTTCATACCTGTATAAGCACTTCTACGATAGCCTATATGGCCATGCACACATAGGCGTTTACAGGCATTTTTTAAGAGGGGTGTTTACAGGTAGAAAAAAACCCAAAGACTGCAGCTAATCTACTTCTGCACATCTCAAAACTGAAAAATCACTTTTTTGGCATTTAAAATATGCCAGATATGAAAAAACATTTAAGAGAGGTTTAACATTCTGTAATACATGGGAAACAATTTATATGGTACAGGGTTGCCTTAGTCAGTTACACAAAGGCTAGCAATGCTGCACTTTATTATTAGTATGCCTTGCATACCGAGTATCCGTAGATTTTATAATAAAAGCTTACTTGTTATACAAAGATTTTTCAAATCGTTCTTAAAGTATGTAAAGTAAATTTATAAAGTTTTAATCTTCCAAAAAACTATATAAAATTGAGCAAAAGCCACTGATGGAGATTTAACAAAATAGTTGACAACAAATGCATAATAAAGTGCAAATTAGGCTTTCGTTTAGTTAGGTGTATTTGCAAACCCTTTACTTGCAATTGGGGACAGGAAAATAGCATTGCATGAATACTGTGACAACTCCCCAACTATGACAGTTAAGTCTAGTACTAACTATCCGATGTTACTACAGCGATCTCTCCGGCTGTGCTATTGTGTTCTGACAGGGGGACAGCTCCCCAGTCAGAACACTCCGGTCTGCGCTCTCTGCAATTGGCTGAAAGTGTTGATCAGGAGCCGATCGGCAGACCTTTTTCGGTCATGCCCCATCGACCGAAGCTGTCCGATATTCGGCCCGTGTGTACTAGGCTTTACAGTGGTCATGCAACACTAAGAGGTGGTCAGGAGCAAGCTTTTACTTAAAGTGCTATTATGGGCAGCGCAGGGGTGTAGTGGGTTAGCACTTTCGCCTTTCGCCTCCAGACACTGCCTGGAGTTTGCATGTTCTCCCTGTGCCTGCGTGGATTTCCTCCCACACTCTAAAGACATGCTTTTCATTGGATGCAGTCTAAAAATTGGCCCTGGTATGTGTGAATGTGAGTTAGGGACCTTAGATTGTAAGCTCCTTGAGGGCAGGGACTGATGTGAATGTACAATGAATATGTAAAGCACTGCGTAAATTGATGGTGCTATACAAGTACCTGAAATAAATAAAATAATAAATAAATATTATGTTATTCTGTCTCACTGTGCCTGTATAATACAGCCTGTGTGACAAATCTGGTAAAGCTCCACCAAAAAAAAAAAAAAAAAAATTAAGGACACGAGTACCCTGTGAAGGTAGCTCACCAATGCCTCAAAGAATATGTCTTTAACCGAAAGTGCGGAGACTAATGTTGCGTAAACTTTCACACTACAAGCCTCTGCTAGACACACACAATAATGAACATGAGCATTGCTTATGAAACATGTTCACATCCTGACAGATGTAAACCCCATAGACACAGAAAACGTGAGTTCAAACCGAGCAATAATTGCTAAATTACCAAATCACACATACCAGGTTGGGGAATTCATGGATGAAATGTGAAATTCTCTTTTCTACTCACCTTTCTAAGATGGTGTGACTTTAGTGAGCAAGTAATTATTAGTTTACTCTAGCAGACAATACACTTTAGAAAAAATTAAATTAAATAGCAGAAGGGCGATGAACCGGAATTACAACACTGTATACACAAAAAGGCAGCTAATATAATTTGCCAATACATATAACCTAAAATAAAGCATTATAAACCAGGAAGTAAAACCACAGATACGTTTCTGGCCTCTAATGGGGACATTTTTACACAGGTACATCTGAAAATTCCCTATAGGCATATTCCGATACAAAATCCTTGCCAATGCACAAATGAAAGTTGCCCACGATGCCTCTAATTTTGTAAACTATACGAGATTAAGTGACCTTCTATTTGGGTTGCTAGGCTAACAAATTAGGTGCAGCACTGGGCAATCCATAGCGCCCAACTTTTCCGCATTTGGAACCAAATTACTCTTATCCTTATTTATTAGCTGGCCCCTCTTTTTGGTCTGTTTTGGTCTGTATCAACCTCTAAAAGAGATAAGCTTTAAAGTGTACATTTGTTTTAAATACTAGACTAAAAACCCCATTAGTTTGCGTTTTGAGGTCCCCTTAAATTATGTCTAAACCCAAAAAGGAAAATGCAATAAATTGCAGCTTACAAGACCTTAGAAGCAGTGGCTGCATTCATTTTAACCTTTTTTCAGTCTTCTCTTCTTTATTTTCACCTGGTAATCTGGTGACCACAATTTCTGTCCCTGGGTCAATACGTTCATTCACTGTACTTTATCTATGGAAGAGCACTGTTGTGTGTTTTAACACTAAAGAACACTTTCCCTTTCCTTTTCTCCATAACAGAGGATAGGAATTTTATAGACCAGAGAGGGAGCGTGCCGGGAACAATCCAACTCATAAGAGTGCAACTCAGACAGGGAGCGCAAGAAGCTATCAACTCACATTTCTCGATGAATTAACAGGTATTTTTTACTCTTTCAGAACAGATAGAACAAAAAGCTTTTAAAAGGTATATTTAACAGACCAAAGACAGAAAATGGGGGAATTTCATTACCAGGTTTTAAAAACCCTTTGAGATTTCCCTTTATTTCCTGTTCTGCAGGCTCAACAGGAAGTAAAGGAAATTCTCCACTTACCATGGCTGTCACCAGAACAGGCATCTCCATCGGAACATTTGTCACCTATTCTTCTAGATACAATTCTAAAATCTGGGATTTACTTACACTTTTTGTCAATGGCAACTGTTATCAGGACGAATAGAGGGGCAATTCTCTCCAGCAAGATCAAACACAAAATGGTACTCTTGACCACGGGTATTATTCTTCCATGCTTTAATTGACATTTAACTAAAAAAAAGTTTAGCCTTTACATATACTAATTACCGAATGTTTTACACTGCATTAAAGCATTCATCCTAAATCTAATGGAAAAAAGCCCCCCCCCCCCCCACTGTCCCATCTCAGAAAGTTGGGCGGTAAGAGAAATCATTTGCTGGACATGGTTAGTGACGTAGCAAGACCCCATCAAGAAAAGACTTGCAATTGACAGTTACAAAGAACTGTATTAACTGTGAATAAAAAAATATATATATTTAACTTGTTTAAAACCTTCTCTTACTGTAATGCAATTGGAGGACACTGCAGGAACTGGCAAAAAAGCAATCTGTAAGATGCATCAGCTCATTATATAGAACAAGGAGCTATGCTTCACAGGACATATAAATCTAATGCTAAACAACTATAGCTCTGTACACCTTGGGGAACTATAACATACATATCTGTTAATAGTACTCACAGTCAATTTATTTAAAACAAACATTTTATTGAGGATAAAAATCATTGATAAACCTAAAACCTTTTCATAGCTCTCAGCAGGTAAGCATATTTCTTCTGGATGAATAGCCTGTTTCTGAATGGAACTACATCATGCAAGATCACTAAAATGTCCACTTCAAAGCTAAGAACATTGACAAAGAAAGGTTTCAATAACCACCACAAAACCAGAACTTTGAGAAGTATTCTTCCAAACATCCAAATACACAAAGCTAATTCAGGTTAAGGGGTAGGACTACTATTAAACTGGCCATACACTAGTAGAATTTAATTCCAAACTTTTTGTTTTCTAATAAGCTCATGGGATCAAATTGACACTCATTTTCAACAACAGTGATGAGAAAATTCAAAGGAGCAGGGTGGAAACTTTTTCTCAAACAAAACTAATTTCTAACAGTGTGCACGGTTTTCATTTGAAAACTACCGTATATACTCGAGTATAAGTCGTTCCGAGTATAAGTCGAGGCCATAATTTACCACAAAAAAAAATGGGAAAAACGTATTGACCCGAGTATAAGACGAGGGTGAGAAATGCACAGCTACTTTAAGTGGAAAAGAGGGTCAACAATGCCCATTTGCAGCATCACTGTGCCCATTTGCATGCCTCACTGTGCCCATTTGCAGCCATAGGTCCCCTGAACTTCAAACTCGGTAGTTAAGGGTTCCTAGATGCCCCCTAGCTGCAGCCAAAATTTGGGGTCTCTGAACCCAAAGGGTCCCGAAATGACATTGCTGCAGATACACAGTTGACCGAATTTGGGGCCCCGTATCTCGGGGCTACTTAGTGCTAAGAACCCCAAATTTGGTGTGTAAACCCAGTGGAACTAGCACCATAAAATTTCCAAAGCTGGGGTTTCTAGCACCAAGTGGCCCCGAGATACAGGGCCCCAAAAATCAGTTCAGAAAATGTCAAGCACTTTTCTGCAGCAGAGAATGACATTTTCCGAACCAGTTTTGTAGCCCCATATCTCAGGGCCACTTGGAGCTAGGAACCCCAGCTTTGGATATGTTATGGTACCAGGTCCCCTGGGTTTGCATACCAAATTTGGGGTTCCTAGCACCAAGTGGCTCTGAGATATGGGGCCCCAAAGTCGGTTCAGAAAATGTCAAGCACTTTTCTGCAGCAGAGAATGACATTTTCCGAACCGATTTTGGGGCCCCGTATCTCGGGGCCACTTGGTGCTAGGAACCCCAGCTTTGGATATGTTGTGGTACCAGGTCCACTGGGTTAGCATACCAAATTTGGGGTCTCTAGCACCAAGTGGCCCTGAGATACGAGGCCCTAAAATCGGTTCGGAAAATGACATTTTTTGCTGCAGAAAAGTGCTTGACTCGAGTATAAGTCGAGGGGGGCACTTTCAGCACAAAAAAATGTGCTGAAAAATTCGACTTATACTCGAGTAAATACGGTACATACATTCTGAAACAGATTGTTAAAAGCAAGTAAAATTTTTAAGTAGCTTCACACGATATTCAGTCAATAAACATACAAAAGTTTTGTTTGTTCATTCAAACATCTTCTAGTATATGGTCAGCTCAAGAAACCAAATCTCCCCAGAGGAGTTCATAAGCATTCCTAAAAATTAGCAGTGCACAACGATGCTTACTGTATCCAGACTGTCTTTATTCTAAGTGAAAGAAGACTTAACACTAAAAGATGAGCACACCTGGGCCTCTTGGAGGTCTACTGTGCTCTCGCAGAAGGAAAAGGAGGACTGGCTGGTGGTAAACATTGCATCGAGACATGGCTAGACTAAGTACAAGAACTAGTAAATTTTGGATGAAAAAGGGAAGAGTAGGTTAGATCACCATTGTGAAAGGGGTGGAGGGTTGCAGTTTCTTACTCTTTAAAACATAGCAATAACGCATGATTCCGGATGCCTACAATAAGACAAAAGTGAATAGGTCTGCTGCCTCATTCCTTTGCTGTCAGTATGAATAAATTCTGACAAGTTTTAGAGGATATCAAGGGAAAAAAAGTGATGACAAGGGACCTCCAGCACACAACTTGTGATTGACAGCCTCAGCTCTGTTCCTGTGTTCTGTGTGAAGGGGTGTCTGTCAATTCTCTCCAATAAGCTCTTAGAGCTCTCCTCACAAAGCTCTGCGGTGTGTAATTTCAGCTCTCCGCATTATTTTCTAAAAGCACAGACCAGCTTTATAAATTCTGGACTTTGAACGGCAGTGGAGAAGAGAATACTGGAGATAAACATGTCCAACCTATGTAGGAGGATATGTTTCATCTGTGTGCATCACCTGAGGTCAGTCACTTCACTGGGTATATGTAGGGTTTAGGAAGGTTAGCAATGTCAGATACAACTATATAGTAGCTTAGCTATTTATAACAGCATGTAGTTTCCTAGCCATTAAGGACAATGACATGTGTCTAGCAAAGGTTTTTTTTTTTTTTTTAAATGTACAGTATTTAACATTAGACCATGCAGAACTGCCTATGGCAGCCTTTATTCTCATGCAGCTTGAACTGCCATTCTGTTATGCAGTACAGTCTTTTCATTCTGCATGCAGTCTGCTCTCCCTCATCTCAGAAGGCGATGCTTTCATTGCACTGACTCCTCTGACCAGATTCTGCCTCCAGCACTCAGACTCTCTTATGCTCTGCACACTGTAGAGCATAACTGTGTTTGTCTGAACTTGGAAGAAGTATTGCTTGCACGCACATTTTTGCCACGTCGGAACTCATGAATCAGAAATGAAGTTCAGATGCAGAGAGCTTGTGGAATTGTTGTTCCACAAAACATCTTCTGATTAATAAGCATTATTTTACAGATGTTCTGATTCTCCAATTCATTCTGGAGTCTATTTAAATGATGACTTTACCCAAAAGCAAAAATTACTTGGCAGTGGGGCCTGTTGGGCTGACTCACTTACAAGGCTCTGATATCTTTTTGGTAACTCCTATAGTACACCCTCCCCCCCCCCCATTATATATCCCCACGTTCTCAGGTTGGAGGACATCGAATCTGGTATGTGAAGACTCCTAATAAGGATGTGGCAGATACGTCAACATGAAAAATCAGGTGCATGTAAACACCACCCGACTTTCTGGGGGGCCCCATTTTCCACCCTCTTACAGAAACTAAACTATCACCCGCTCAGTGGATTGGTCTTTGACACATTACAGAGGGGGAAAAGTAGGCAGTAACCTGAAGCAGCTTAAAATAAGGATTTTATAAATCAACATCAGAGCTTGTATAAAATACTGCATTCATTATTTTATTGCATAGTAATTTAAAGTATAAAAAAAGGCAAAACTTTATATATTTTTGTTCACCACAGAATGAAGTGTTTACCATTGTCATTGAAGGTGAAAGTAAAAGAAAGTCCCACATTTTGGATCGTCCCCAGAAAAGTAATAAAAGGCAAATCTTTCAATGGGGACCTGGTGGGGGCCAATAGTTTTGACTAGTCCATTTTTGATGTTTTGCGTAGCATGTGACAGATTTAGCTTTTTGTTTCTCCAATTTTTTGTGTCATACCAATACAAACAAAAGAAATACACGAAAATGCCTAAAAAGTTTTAATAACAATTTTCTGACAATTATCTGACAGAAATGCATGGATGCCAATCATTTTGGACGTGTGTACGTGTGTGTATACGTGTGTGTGTGTACGTGTGTGTGTACGTGTGTACGTGTGTGTGTGTGTGTGTGTACGTGTATGTGTATTACCAAAAGTATTGGGACACGCACATGAACTTTAACCGCTTGCCACCCAGGCCAATTCTGACATTTCTCTCCTACATGCACAAAACATTTTTTTTGCTAGAAAATTACATAGAATCCCCCAAACATTATATATTTTTTTTTTTAGCAGAGACCCTAGAGAATACAATGGCAGTCGTTGCAACTTTTTATCTCGCACGGTATTTACGCAGCAAATTTTCAAACGCGTTTAAAAAAAGTTTCATGCTTAAAAAAAAAAACAGTAAAGTTAGCCCACTTTTTTTTGCATAATGTGAAAGATGTTATGCAGAGTAAATAGATACCCAATATGTCATGCTTCAAAATTGCACACACTCGTGGAATGGCACCAAACTTTGGTACTTAAAAATCCCCATAGGCAGCGCTTTAAATTTTTTTACTGGTTACATGTTTTTAACTACAGAGGAGGTCCAGGGCCAGATTTATTGCACTTGCTCCAACGATCGCAGCGATACCCCAAACGTGGTGTTTGAACACTGTTTTTATATGAGGACTTACGTATGCATTTGATTCTGCGTGCGAGCACACGGGGCCAGGGGCGCTTAAAATTATTTTCTTTTATTAATAATTTTACTTTATTTTTCATCACTATAAACATCCCTTTTAATGGAAATAAGGTATGACAGGTCCTCTTTACAGTGAGATATGGGGTTAATAAGACCCCACATCTTACCTCTAGGCTGGGAAGCCTGAAATAAAAAATAAACAAAAAGATCCTGGCTTCCCAGCCAAGGCGACGCCATTTGTTTGAATGCAGAGGCTGGGCGTGATGTCATAACATCGCACCCGGCCTCCAAACGATCATAGAGACTCCGGGGACCATCTGGTCTGCCAGAAATCTCTATGGTCACCATCCGGGGCCAGCGGATCCCTTCTCCGATTTACCGATGGCAGCGGTGAGTCAGTAGAAGCCCCGGTGGGTGGCGGGAGGGGGGAGCGTCCCCTCTAGCCGCCCGTAAGAATGATCAAGCGGCGGGACCACTATGATCTACAGTAGATTGGGGCGACGTGGAAGCGACCATGGCCCATCTATTGTCAGTCTTACAATCTCCGGAAATCAGGGCCTTCTGGTGCCACCAGAATGACTGGAACCCCCTCTCTCCAGATCCTGCGCAATAAATGTGGAAGGAGAGGGACTGGAGAGAAAACATAAACCAGGGAGTACTGGCTCCATGGAACTACCAGAGGATCTGCTCTGATTGCCAGAGGATCCCTTGTTCGGGACACAAACTGCTGTAGATTGTTGAACCTGGATGCCGATGGGGATGGCCAGAGGTCAACCTAACGCTGGCAAATTTCCTGGAACACCCCTGGGTGTAGGGACCATTCCCCCAGGCAGATGTGCTGGCAGCTGAGATAATCTGCCTTCCAGTTCTCTACTCCCGGGATATGGACTGCCTATATAAAATCAGCACATGTTCCTCTGCCCAGGCTAGTATGTGGTTCACTTCCTTCAGAGCTGAACGACTCCTGGTACCGCCTTGGTGGTTTATGTAGGCCACTGCAGTGGCATTATCGGACTGAACCCCGATAGGGCAGTCCTGAAGCTCCACTGTCCAGAACCGTAGGGCCAGACGTACTGCCCGTAACTCCAGGATGTTGATGGGCAGTATCTGTTCTGTCTTTGACCATTTTCCCTGAGCTGTGAGCCCCTCTAGGGTCGCTCCCCAGCCTGAGAGACTGCCATCTGTAGTCAGTACTTTCCAAGTTACCGGGAGGAAGGATTTTCTCTTTCGCAAGTTCTGATCCTGCAACCACCAGTTTAGGCTTAAGCGTGCCTGAGGTAAGAATATTGGATAATCCAGGGCTTGTCCTCTTCTGTTCAAAGCCAACAAGATGTCTTGTTGTAGAGGCCTGGAATGAAACTGGGCATAGGGCACTGGCTCGAAAGAGGACACCATCCTTCCTAGAAGACTCATACCGAGCCGAATGGAGGGTTGTCTAGTGCCCCTTATCTGAGGCACCTGATACTTCAGGGCACAGATCCTTACTGGTGGCAAAAACACCCTTGCTTGGACCGTATATAGGATCAGACCTAAATGCTTAGAGACTTTGAGCTGGTCTCAAGGTTGACTTTTCGGTATTTATGATCAAGCCTAAGCTTTCCAAATACCGCACTGTGCAGGTTATACTCTGTTCTAGAGCCTGTAGTGAGTGATCTCTGAGCAGGTAAACGTCCAGATAAAAGCACCAAGATCCCATGGGCCCTCAATATACCCAGTACTGGTGCTAGGACCTTTGTGAACACCCGGGGAGCTGTGGCAAGCCCGAAGCGTAGAGCCACAAACTGAAAATGACGTTCCTCTACTGCAAAACGCAGGAACCTCTGATGAGGCTGAAAGATAGGTACGTGTAAATACGCGTCCTTTATTTCGATGGAGGCTAGAAAGTCTCCCATCTGGAGCGAGGCTACAACTGAGCGGACAGACTCCATCTGAAAGGACTGGATTAGTAGATACTGGTTCAGGGATCTTAGATCCAAAATGGGCCTTTGTCCCCCTTTGGTTTTTGAACCGTAAACAGGTTTGAATAAAACCCAGCGCCCCTTTCAGATACAGGAACCTGTACAATGACTCCTTGATGCACTAAATGATGTAGTGCTTAAAACGGTAAGTTTGTATTTGGAGGATCCAAGGGAACGCTGCATCTTAGAAACCTCTGCGGGGGAACCCCCCATAACTCCAGCTTGTAACCGCAGGTCATAGTCGCGGTGACCCACTTGTCCTGAACCACTCTTCTCCAAATGTCTGCAAAGTGCAGCAGCCTTCCCCCAACCCGATAGAGTGGGGGCATCACCTCAAAAGGAGGGCTTGGTGTTGGGTGTAGAAGAGCTTTGGACCCAGGGCTTTTTATGGCCCTGGCCTTGCGGCTTGCCCCTGGTTCTAGCGCCCTGTTGGTGGGCAGAACCTCCATGGTGCTGGACACCTGAGGAAGCGGACCCTGAGGTTTTAAGTATGGGACGCCTGATGCTTCTTTTTACAGGCAGTAGAGAGCTCTTCCCTCCGGAAATCTTTTGGATATATTTGTCCAAATCCTCACCAAACGTTCCCCATGAAAGGGGAAACCTGTAAATAACTTCTTACAAGGAAGCTTGGCTGACCAGTTCTTAAGCCACAAAAAATAGGATTTTTTATAACGGCTTACCTGTAAAATCCTTTTCTTTTGATGTACATCACGGGACACAGAGCCTCAGTAATTACTGATGGGTTATATAGGGTATCACTAGGTTATTGGACACTGGTCACACCCTAAACAGGAAGTTCAACCCCCTATATAATCCCTCCCCTTACAGGGATACCTCAGTTTTGTAGCAAAGCAATATAAGTGTATTAGAAGAGGGGCGGGACCTCCGTGTCCCGTGATGTACCGTATATACTCGAGTATAAGTCGAATTTTTCAGCACATTTTTTTGTGCTGAAAGTGCCCCCCTCGACTTATACTTGAGTCAAGCACTTTTCTGCAGCAAAAAATTTCATTTTCCGAACCGACTTTGGGGCCCCGTATCTCAGGGCCACTTGGTGCTAGGAACCCCCAATTTGGTGTGCAAACCAAGTGGAACTGGTACCACAACATATCCAAAGATGAAGTTCCTAGCACTAAGTGGCCCCGAGATACGGGGCCCCAAAATCGGTTTGGAAAATGTCATTCTCTGCTGAAGAAAAGTGCTTGACATTTTCTGAACCGACTTTGGGGCCCCATATCTCAGGGCTACTTGGTGCTAGGAACCCCAAATTTGGTGTGCAAACCCAGTGGAACTGGTACCATAACATATCCAAAGATGGGTTTCCTAGCACCAAGTGGCCCTGAGATACGGGGCCCCAAACCCGGTTCAGAAAATGTCATTCTCTGCTGCAGAAAAGTGCTTGACATTTTCTGAACTGATTTTTGGGGCCCTGTATCTCGGGGCCACTTGATGCTAGAAACCCCAGCTTTGGAAATTATATGGTGCTAGTTCCACTGGGTTTGCACACCAAATTTGGGGTTCCTAGCACTAAGTGGCCCCGAGATACGGGGCCCCAAATTCGGTCAACTGTGTCCATCTGCAGCAATGTCATTTCAGGGCCCTTTGGGTTCAGAGACCCCAAATTTTGGCTGCAGCTAGGGGGCATCTAGGAACCCTTAACTACCGAGTTTGAAGTTCAGGGGACCTATGGCTGCAAATGGGCACAGTGAGGCATGCAAATGGGCACAGTGATGCTGCAAATGGGCATTGTTGACCCTCTTTTCCACTTACAGTAGCTGTGCATTTCTCACCCTCGTCTTATACTCGGGTCAATAAGTTTTTCCCATTTTTTTTGTAGTAAATTAGGGCCTCGACTTATACTCGGAACGACTTATACTCGAGTATATGCGGTACATCAAAAGAAAAGTATTTTACCGGTAAGCTGTTATAAAAAATCCTATTTTCTTTCTCGTACATCACGGGACACAGAGCCTCAGTAATTACTGATGGGATGTCCCAGAGCAATGCTACCTGAGGGGAGGGGAACCACAACCAAGTAGGGTGTAATCAGACCTGAGGACCTTGTACCGCTGCCTGCAGCACACTACGCCCAAAGGTGATATCCTCATGCCTTCTCACATCCACCTGATTAAATCTGGTGAATGTATGAACTGAAGACCAGGATGCGGCCTTGCAGATTTGAGCCATGGAGGCCCGGTGATGCACCGCCCAAGAAGCACCAATAGCCCTTGTGGAGTGTGCCTTGATCTGAAACGGAGGAACCTTATGTTTCAAACCGTAAGCTTGAATAATCATTTGTCGAATCCATTTAGAAATGGTAGATCTTGACGCTGCCTGTCCTCTATTAGGACCTTCTGGCAGCACGAACAAAACATCTGTTTTGCGAACTTGAGCAGTTGCTTCCAGATAAGCTTTGACTGCTCTTACTACATCCAAAGAATGTAGGGACCTTTCTTCCGAAGAACAGGGATCTGGAAAAAAGGAAGGCAGAACAATATCTTGGTTTAGATGAAAATCTGAAACCACTTTCGGTAAAAAACTAGGATGAGGGCGCAATACCACTCTATCCTTGTGTATGATCAAATAAGGTTCTTTACAGGAAAGAGCTGCTAATTCTGATACTCTTCTAGCAGAAGAAATGGCTACCAGAAAAATTAACTTTCTTGTCAACAAGACCAAAGGAATCTGACATATTGGTTCAAAAGGCTGTTTCTGTAAAACAGACAGAACCAAATTTAAGTCCCAGGGGTTTAGGGGCGCCTTAACTGGAGGATTAAGACGCGTCACCCCCTGCATAAAGTTTCGGACCAAAGAATGTGAAGCAAGTGGCCGTTAAAATAATACTGATAATGCCGAGACCTGGCCCTTGATGGTACTCAAGGCCAGCTTCATCTCTAATCCCAATTGTAGAAAATCAAGAATTCTACCTATCACATATTTTCTGGGATGCCAACCCCTGGATTCACACCAGGATACATAAGCGTTTCAGACTCTGGACACTGGCTTCCTTGCATTGATCAAGGTAGATATCACAGGACCTGAAAGCCTACAATTCTTCAGAATGTGGGTTTCAATAGCCAAATCGTCAAATTTTGCGTTTATAAGGCAGGATGAAACACTGGACCTTGAGACAACAGGTCTGGGCGTAACGGTAGAGTCCACGGGGATCCCACCATCATCCTTACTATTTCTGCATACCAAGTCCTGCTGGGCCAAGCGAGGGCTACCATAAGTACCGACTTCCTTTCCTGCCTGATCCTGAGAAGGAGTCGTGGCAGTAGCAGAATAGGCGGGAATGCATAAATCAGTGAGAACCGATGCCACGGAATCACCAACGCTTCCGTCCCGTCTGCAAGAGGAACCTTTGTCCTTGCCACAAATTTGCCCTGATGATTGATATAAGCCACTGCCGTGGCATTGTCGGACTGGATCCTGACTGGGCAACCCTGTAGCCTGAGAGTCCAGGCCTTTAGGGCTAGATATGCTGCACGTAACTCCAGAATGTTGATGGGTAGGGTCCTCTCGGTTTTGAACTTTACCCCTTGGACCGCAGACTGTTCCAGAACTTCTCCCCAACCCGAAAGACTGGCATCCGTTGTTACCACCGTCCAGGTGACCGGTAGAAAGGATTTCCCTTTCTGCAGGCTTTCAGGTATTAACCACCAATTGAGGCTCTGACGCACTGCATGAGACGGGTGCATCGGAAAAATTCAATGCCTGAACCTTCTTGTTCCAGGCCGACAGGATACTGTGCTGCAACAGTCCTGAATGAAACTGAGCATAGGGAACTGCTTTGAACGAAGCTACCATCTTTCCCGGCCGCCTCATACAAAGGTGGACAGAAGGACCCCTTTTTGGTCCTGACTACCAGAATCAGCTTCCTTAAGGCAGTGATCTTTGTCTGAGGTAAAAATACCTTCTCCTGGCTTGTATCTATGATCAGACCCAAATACTCCAGTCTTCTTACTGGTTTTAGGAAAGATCTTTCTAGGTTGAGGATCCAACCTAGGTGTTCCAGATACTTAACTGTTATCCTCAAGTTTCCGTTCAAACAGGCTACTGACCGGTCTAAGAAGGGTAGTTCGTCTAGGTCTGCTATGACAGTTATACCTTGAGCCCTTAATCTGGCCAGAGGAGGAGCCAAGATCTTTGTAAACACTTGAGGTGCAGTGGCTAGCCCGAAAGGCAGAGCCACAAACTGGAAATGGCGCCCTCCTATCTCGAAGCGCAGGAACTTCTGATGAGCAGGAAAAAAGGGCACATGCAGATATGTCTGCATGTCTATCGATGCCAGAAATTCTCCTCCCTGCAGGATGGAGACTACTGTCCGAATCTATTCCATGCGAAAGGACCGAATCCTTAGAAATCAATTCAGATCCTTTAGATCCAGAATGGGTCTCCGCATTTGGCTTTTGGACCATAAAAAGGTTGGAATAGAAGCCCAATCCTTGATCCTTCGTGGGAACCACCATAATGACCTCTTGCGACAAAAGCCGCTCTAACGCTAGAAGGAGCGACTGCTTTTTCTCTGGATCCCTGGGGACATTTGATCTGAGGAAACGAGGAGAGGGAAATTCTTGGAACTCCAGTTTGTAACCTAAGGTTACCGTGGAGATTACCCATCTGTCCTGGAAGTTCTCCTGCTACAGCTTTGAGAACTATAGCACCTTCATGAAGAGGCCTTAGTGTCTTGTCTAGTAGACTTCTTCCCCCAGGACTTCTTTTGTCCCTGGGGTTGACTCTTGTTTTTTGACCCAGACGGAGGAGGCCGTCGCGACTGCCTGGAGGCTGACATCCCTGGCACTGGGGAAAGAGTCAGCTTGAAAGAGGGACGCTTACTCTTTTTCTTAACAGGTAAGAGAGTGCTTTTCCCACTTGAGATCCTTTGGATATAGTTATCCAAGTCTTCTCCAAACAACCTTGCACCATGAAATGGAAACCCAGCCAGAAGCTTCTTACATGGTGCTTCAGCTGACCAATCTTTCACCATAAGGTTCTACGCATATGCACCAACCCAAGTGAAAGACGAGAGGTTTGCCTGATAGAATCTCTGATGGCGTCAACAGCAAAACATAAGGCCGCTGGAAGGTTAGCCAACCCCTGGGCCTGCTGTTCAGGTAAAACTTTGATGACCTGCTTAACATGGTATTGACAGACTCCGATCGCTGCCACTGCAGGTTGAGCTACTGAACCTGCTAAGGAGAAAACATCCTTCAACAGGGATTCAATCTTTTTATCCACAGGATCCCTGAGCATCTGAGCATTGTCTACAGGACAATTCAGACTCTTATTTAAGGAGGAAATGGCGGCGGCGAACAGCCGGTATCCCCCACATCTTTATAAACTTTTCTTCCATAGGATAAAGTGTTGAAAACTTTTTCGGCGGAAAAAAAAACGTTTATCTGGGTGATCCCACTCAGAATAAATGAGCTTTTCCAGTAAATTATGAACAGGAAAAGCATGTGTTGTTTGAGGAGGTTTCAGTGACCCCTAAGAATAAGAGGGTTCTTTAACTGATTCAGATACGGACAACTTAAATGTGGAGTGGACCAATCCGGCAAGGATCTGCACTAAGACCTTCTCATCCTGAGAAGCCGAAGAGGGTCCCTTTCCACCTGATTCCTCAGAGGAGAAATCATCCGTCCCATCCCGATCCTCTGAAAGGGATTCCTCTTCCCTATCCCAGAGCTCCTCTGCCTGAGGGTCCTAGGAAACAGAGGAAGACCTAGTGTGTTTTCTTCCACTGAGCGAAGATGCAATTATGGCCATTAATCTTTCCTCTAAACCACTAATGGTTGAGGAAAAAACCTCCTGCATAATATATACAGGGGCTGAAGTGCCAAAAGCAGGTGTAGCACCTGACCCCAACGGCTCTCCCTGGCTAACCGTCCCTGGCCCCTCAGGGGGGGAAGGTGCTGCAGAAAGGGAGTCCTCAGAACCTGAAGGAGATCCCCTAGAGCCTCTGGTTCTTGGGGTATTTGAACCTCTTCTACCCATAGTGCAAAGCAACAAGGTGGAGGTATCACAAAATGACACTGACTGCTGAGAGATGTAGTCCGGCAACAGCCCTGCTACCAAATGCCCAGTCTAGTGTTTCCTTAGTAAATGCTGCCTAGGAGCATGCCTGTGTCCCACCTTACATGCGACCGTCAGCTCTGTGTCCCTCCAAAGGAGTGTGCACCTGGAAAGTGTGCCTTTTATAGCCTTGCAGCCGGCAATGTGGGCGTCTGAGCATGCTGGACGCCGCGCTAACGCTCCACCCCCCCCTCTCATTTTTTCAAACAAACGTGCGCTTTCCGTGCGAGCCGTCCCTCCGGGACAAGTGTGGAGGAAAGGCTGGGGGTGGAGAAGGAAGGAGAGAGGCCGGCAGTGATGAGGCCTGCACATGGCAATGGCGGTGGTGATAGTGCGGTATACTACCGCCTCACAGATCACCTGCGGCCTCCCCCTATTCTGGGGGGAATATCCCTGAGGAGAGCCCCCCATCCCATTATACCTGGAGCTCGGCTGGAGGAGCTGTGTAGCGTGAACATTGAGACAGACAATCAGCATGAGAAAGTATGTGCTCTTGGCAGCCCCCGGTGGCGACAATAGGCATAGCATACATTTACTTAAAGGAGAAACCTACTTGAATTAAAAAATTCTGTGGAATCTCCCTTACCTTATCCAGCCGCAGGGTTCTGTTATACAGACCCACTCTTCACCTCTCACGGTGGGCTCCGTTTGGAAAAACCTTCAGAGACTGGGGCCCCCTACGGATAGGGGGATCCACAGTTCTGGGCCTGTAAAGCACCCGGCCAGAAATAAGGCTAGAAAAAAGGCTAGAAAAAATATTTTCTGAAATGCGGGGTCCAGCTCTCTAAAAAGAGGAAGCGTTACAGGTAAAACCTCGTTTCTTCGGACATGAGGCCCGGGTACCATCCAACTCGGCCTAGAAAGGACACTTTGAAATGGATCCGGTTCGCCTGGCTTGCCCCAGTATAGGATATCGGATATTCCCTTTGGAGCTCAGCACAGGACATCTCTACACCTTCCACACCTAAGACACTGGCGTAAAAACTGAGGTATCCCTGTAAGGGGAGGGATTATATAGGGGGTTGAACTTCCTGTTTAGGGTGTGACCAGTGTCCAACCACCTAGTGATACCCTATATAACCCATCAGTAATTACTGAGGCTCTGTGTCCTGTGATGTATGAGAAAGAAAAGTCTGCACATATATACAGACAAGAAAGCCAAAAGAGAAACCTACTGTATTGAATCCTTTAAGGCTGTTGTCATCAACCCTGTCCTCAGGGCCCACTAACAGGCCATGTTTGCAAGATAACTGAAATACATCACAGGTGATATCATTTGCTGCTCAGTGATTGCAATATTCTAGTCTGCATCTCCCCAAGGTAATACATAAAACCTGGCCTGTTAGTGGGCCCTGAGGACAGGGTTGATGACAACTGCTTTAAGGCATCAACAGCAAAACACAGCACTCGAGAAATAATCTGTCTTATTTTCAGCAAGATCATCATCCTGGTTAGGCCTGTCAGGCCGTCTGATCTGATCCTTTATGGAATGGCAGATACCAATTTCTGCAACAGCTGGCTGAATAGCTGAACTGGCCAAAGAAAAGGAAGATTTTAATAATTACTCCAGTTTCTTGTCAACAGGTTCTTTCAAACCCTGTGCATTATCCACCGGAAAAATCAAGTTCTTGTTCAAGGAAGAGACTGCTGCATCTACGGCTGGCATGCTCCACTTCTTTATGAACTTTTCATCCATGGGATATAAAAGGGAAAACATCTTAGGAGGAACAAAAATCCTGCCTGGATATTCCCAATCAGAATACCCAGCCTGTTTTAACAGTGGGTGAAAGGGAAAAGCCTGTGCGGCCTGAAGAGGCCTCAAGGACCCCAAAGAGGACCAGGGGGGGCTCAGCAACGTCTGCAAGAGGCAACTTAAAGGCAGAACAAACCATCTCGGTAAGAGTCTGGATCAAAAGCCTCTGTGACTCAGAGGCAGACATAAACTGGATATCTTCTTGTCCAGATTGCTCAGAAGCAGACTCATCCACCAGGCCCTCCACAGAATCCTGAGCTTTTAGCTCTTCCCCATTCTCAACCCATTCCTGCTCCAAACTAGGAGGTTCAGGGGAGGGGGGATCTGTCACGCTTCTTGCCACCCTGTGGGATGGAGGCAATCATGCCAGCAAACCTGTGCTCTAACCCGGCTAGGGCCGAGGACAGTACATCCTTGGTGATTAAGGGTGAAGCAGCAGCGTTGACTGTAGGCACCATACCAGATAGCCACAGCAGCTCAGATTGCCCCGGAAGCCTCTGGTTTTTCAGGGGATACAACACTAGGGGGATATGACTAGATTCATCAGGAGCTACTGATGACATAGGTGTGCCCTTCCCTGTAGTATTTGTCCCGCTCCTATTTTTTGAAGCCACTTACAAGCCACAAAAAGGGAGTACTTGGGTGTAGTATTAACCCACCTCAGAAGGGAGACCCTTTAATAGGGCTCACAAAGCCCCTATGCAACAATCCTGCTAAGCACCTTAGCCTGCCAAGCAACACCTGGTGACTCACGTGACCTGGGTAAGGAGAAATGAACCACTGCAAGTGTCTGTTCAGAGCCTGCTCTGTGTCCCACAGCTGCCTTGTGGAAGCACTGCATGCTTGGTATACACATCTTAAATAAGCTGGCCGTGCACTAGACCGGCAAACGGGCGCGGCTATATTCACACATGACGCAAATTTTCGTGCGCCCAGATTAGTCTATGGCGTATGGGCGGCTTTAAGTGCGCTTAACGCCTACAGAGAAGCCGCGTGTGCCATGGCCGCCAAACAAATTGCTGAGCACAGCAGTGCTCTTGCGGATGCACGGGCGCCATAGTGAACCAAGGCAAAATGGAGCACCGTCATGCCCCATCATACAGGTTCTAGCTAGCTTGACTGATTGTTATAATCACTGGGACAACCCACAATAAGTAAAGGGGTTTCATTTACCCTCCCAGGCGCAGGGCAGCTTAAAAACTAAGAGCGCAATTTTCACCCATCACAGTGGGTTCCTGTCACTTGATGACCTTCAAGGACTGGGTACCCTTTTCATGTTTAGGGTCCACTCCCTTGGACCTGTACTGCACCCTGCAGGAATGCCTTAGCGCTGTGGTGTCCAGGATTCAACTTTGCAGGGTCCAGCGCTCGGAGGTTGCATTACAGGAAAAACCTCGCAGGATCTTAAATCTTTGCGAGTCTTGGGTAGCATTTATCTAAGCAAATAGATCCTGCGTCAAATGGATCAGATCGGTCAATCCCTATATTCATTTAAGACCCGTTTGTGGGACTAGAGACCTGGAGCTCAGAGAGCTCAAACAAACATGCCCATCCACCTTGCAGACACTGGTAAAAAAAAAACTGATGTACTTTCTGTATGGGAGGGGTTATTTTGGGGATCACTTCCTGTCTAAGACTGTCTACCAGTGTCCACTAACCTAGAAATGGCGTATAACCCAGTAGGTAATGAATATTACCCAACTCTGTGTCCCATGATGAATGAAAAATAAATCAGTGTAAGATTTCACAACAGGAGAGGAACATACAAAACTGTACAAGACTGAAGGTAGAGTTGGAGTTCCCACTTTAAATGTCTGCAAAATAAAAGCCGACGTGCCTGATGAGCAGAATTAACATGGCACCAGTTTTGTATTCTGCTAACAGACTTTCAATCTTACTTCCCATATCAAGAAGCAATTCGTGCTCCCACCAAACCCTTTATTCTCCCCAGCTCCCTACTTACATATTCATTAACTATTCAAGCTATTAGGCCTGTCCTATGTTTCATTCAAAACATTTACTTGACACAAAGGTCATTCAGAATGATTTCAGCTGATTGAAGCCGCTCATGTATATAATTTCTAATAAAGAATTGATGAATGATAAAATATGTTGAATGCTTTTCCTTTAACATCATGTTTAACCACTTCCCGACCACCTCACGCAGATATACTGCAGCAGAAGGGCACGTACAGGCAGATTAGCGTACCTGTACATTGCCCTCTAAGAGGCGGCTTGAAGGCACGCGTGCGCCCGCCGGGAGCTCCGTGAGCGTATCCCCACGGACTTGATGTCCGTGGGGATACCCGCGATCGTCTCACGGTGAAGAACGGGGAAATGCTAATGTAAACAAGCATTTCCCCAATCTGCCTAATGACACTGTCACTGGTCACCGCTCCCTGTAATTGGCAGCGGTGATCAGTGTCGTGTCACACACAGCCCCTCCCCCAGACAGTTATAATCACTCCCTAGGACACACTTAACCCCTACAGCGCCACCTAGTGGTTAACCCCTTCACTGCCATTCACATTTGCACAGTAATCAATGCATTTTTAATCGCACTGATCGCTGTATAAATGTGAATGGTCCCAAAATAGCGCCAAAAGTGTCCAGTCTGCCATAATGTCGCAGTCACGATAAAAATCGGCGCCATTATTAGTAAAAAAAAAAATGTATTAATAAAAATGCCATAAAACTATCCCCTATTTTGTAGATGCTATAACTTTTGCACAAACCAATGAATACACGCTTATTGCGATTTTTATTTTACCAAAAATAGGTAGAAGAATACGTATCGGTCTAAACTGAGGAAAACATTTTTTTGGGGGGGATATTTATTATAGCAAAAAGTAAAAAATAATGCATTTTTTCAAAATTGTCGCTATTTTTTTGTTTTTAGCTCAAAAAATAAAAAACGCAGAGGTGATCACCAAAAGAAAGCTCTATTTGGGGGGGGGGAGACGTCAATTTTGTTTGGGAGCTAAGTCGCATGACCGCACAATTGTCAGTTAAAGCGACGCAGTGCCGAATTGCAAAAAGTGCTCTGGTCTTTGGCCAGCCAAATGGTCCGGGGCTTAAGTGATTAACCACTTCCAGACCAGCTGCCGCAGTTTTACGTTACCATATGTCACTTCGCCTTTTGGCCACTAGGGGCGCGCGCCCATGTGTGCCTGTAGCCGATGCGAGTGCCCGGCGGGCACGATGACCGCCGGGAACTCATGAGCGCTCGTGACAGAGCGAGAACTGGGATCTATGAAAAACAATACAATGGAGACGGATGCTGATCAGGATCAGCCGTAAATGACGCACAGATGCGCAATGACAACATAAAGAATGTATACAAATGATCCAAACCTGGATGTGAATGGGGAGCAGGTGTGTTCTCACTCTCACTCTCTCATACTGGTCACTGGAAGTTTAACATGGCACCTCATGGCAAAGAACTCTGAGGATCTGAAAAAAACTTGTTGCTCTACATAAAGATGGTCTAGGCCAGTGATGGCGAACCTTGGCACCCCATGTTTTGGAACTACATTTCCCATGTTGCTCATCCACTCAGCAGTGTACTTGAGCATCATGGGAAATGTAGTTCCAAAACATCTGGGATGCCAAGGTTCGCCATCACTGGCCTAGACTATAAGATTGCCAAGACCCTGAAACTAAGCTGCAGCATGGTGGCCAAGACCATACAGCGGTTTAACAGGACAGGTTCCACTCAGAACAGGCCTCGACATGGTTGACCAAATAAGTTGAGTGCACGTGCTCAGCGTCATATCCATAGACCTATGAGTGCAGCCAGCATTGCTGCAGAGGTTGAAGGGGTGGGGGGGGGGTCAGCCTGTCAGTGCTCAGACCATATGCCGCACACCGCATCAAATTGGTCTGCATAGCTGTCGTCCCAGAAGGAAGCCTCTTCTAAAGATGATGCATAAGAAAGCCCGCAAACAGTTTGCTGAAGACAAGCAGACTGAGGACATGGATTACTGGAACCATGTCCTGTGGTCTGATGAGACCAAGATAAACTTATTTGGTTCAGATGGTGTCAAGCGTGTGCGGTGGCAACCAGGTGAGGCGCACAAAGACAAGTGTGTCTTGCCTACAGTCAAGCATGGTGGTGGGAGTGTCATGGTCTGGGATGGATGAGTGCTTCCGGCACTGGGGAGCTACAGTTCATTGAGGGAACCATGAATGCCAACATGTACCTTGGCATACTGAAGCCGAGCATGATCCCCTCCCTTTGGAGACTAGGCCGCAGGGCTGTATTCCAACATAACGACCACAAACACACCTCCAAGACGACCACTGCTTTGCTAAAGAAGCTAAGGGTAAAGGTGATGGACTGGCCAAGCATGTCTCCAGATCTAAACCCTATTGAGCATCTGTGGGGCATCCTCAAACAGAAGGTGGAGGAGCGCAAGGTCTCTAACATCCACCAGCTCCGTGAAGTCATCGTGGAAGAGGACTCCAGTGGCAACCTGTGAAGCTCTGGTGAACTCCATGCCCAAGAGGGTTAAGGCAGTGATGGAAAACAATGGTGCCAACACAAAATAGTAGGATGCAATAGGGTGGAGCAGCGCTATATGTTTACACTAATGTATTCAAACAGTAAAGGTGCAATCTGTATAAATTCACATAAAGTATTAACTCCTAAAGTTGATAATCAATAAAAGGTGGAATGATTTTGCAAAGAAGAGTGGGCAAATATTGTCAAGATGTGTCAAGCTGATAGACTCATACTTAAAAAGACTGAGTGCTGTAATAAAATCAAAAGGTGCTTCAACAAAGTATTAGTTTAACCACTTAAGCCCCGGACCATTTGGCTGGCAAAAGACCATTTCTTTGCGATTCGGCACTGCGTCGATTTAACTGCCAATTGCGCAGTCGTGCGACGTGGCTTCCAAACAAAATCGACGTTCCTTTTTCCCCACAAATAGAACTTTCTTTAGGTGGTATTAGATCACCTCTGCGTTTTTTATTTTTTGCGCTATAAACAAAAAAACAGCGACAATTTTGAAAAAAAAAAAAAAAACACATTTTTTACTTTTTGCTTTAATAAATATCCCCCAAAAATATATAAAAAAAACATTTTTTTCCTCAATTTAGGCCGATACATAAGCGTTTATTGATTGGTTTGCACAAAAGTTATAGCGTCTACAAAATAGGAGTTTTTTTTTTTTTTACTAGTAAGGGCGGCGATCAGCGATCTTTATCATGACTGCGACATTATGGCGGACACATCGGACACTTTTGGCGCTATTTTGGGACCATTCACATTTATACAGCCATCAGTGCAATTAAAAATGCATTGATTACTGTGTAAATGTGACTGGCAGTGAAGGGGTTAACCACTAGGGGGCGCTGTAGGAGTTAAGCGTGTCCTAGGGAGTGATTCTAAGTGTGGGGGGGGCTATGTGTGACACGACACTGATCACCGCTCCCGATTACAGGGAGCTGTGATCAGTGTCTTGTCACTAGGCAGAACAGATCTTCCTCTCCGTGAGACGACCGCGGGTATCCCCGCGAACATTGAGTCCGCGGGACCCGCGATTACGCTCATGGAAGTCGCTGCGCGCTACCGCAAACCGCTTCTTACGTTAATCTGCCTGTACTTGCCCTTCTGCCGATGTATATCGGTGTGAGCCGGTCGGCAAGCGGTTAAGGGTGTGCACACATACGCAACCATATTATTATTTTTTTTTTTTTTTTACTTCTCTCCACCTAAAAGATTTCAGTTCGTTGTTCAACTGAGTTGTACAGTTTATAGGTCACATTAACCACTTGCCGACCAGCTCACGCCGAGATACGTCGGCAGAATGGCACAGGCGGGCAAAAAAACGCACCCGTACGTCACTCCATCATCGGAGGCCAGCGGGTGCTTGCTGCTGCCACGGAGCGTGCCCACAGGTCCCACTGACTCGATGACCGCCCGATGGCCCACGATAGTGGCATGGAGAGGCAGAATGGGGAGATGCTTAGGTAAACAAGGCATTTCCCTGTTCTGCCTAGCAACGTGACAGGGATGTACTGCTCCCAGTGATCGGGAGCAGTGATCTCTGTCAAGTTCTAGTGAGCCCTTCCCCCCGGCAGTTAGAATACACTGAGGAAACACACTTAACCCCTCGATCCCTTCCCTGCCAGTGACATTTACACAGTAATCAGTGCATTTTTATAGCACTGATCGCCTTATAAATGTCAATGGTCCCAAAATAGTTTTTAAAAGTGTCCGATCTGTCCGCCGCAATGTCGCAGTCACTATAAAAAACGCAGATCGCCCCAATTACTAATTTAAAAAAAACAACTAATAAAAATGCCATAAATGTATCCCCTATTTTGAAGATGCGATAACTTTTGCGCAAACCAATCAATATATGCTTATTGCGATCTTTTTTACCAAAAATATGTAGAAGAATACATATTGGCTTAAACTGAGGAAGAAATATGTATATTAATCTATATAGATATATATATATATACAATAATTTTGTTTGGGTACAACGTCGCACGGCCGCGCAACTGTCAGTTAAAGCGACGCAGTGCCATATCGCAAAAAAGGGCTTGGTCAGGAAGGGGGTAAATCCTTCCGGGGCTAAAGTGGTTAAAGGTGAAAAAAAGTTCTGAAATGATTCATCTTTGTCTCTTCTTTTACATCACAGAAACCTGGCATTATAACAGGGGTGTGTAGACTTTTTATATCCACTGTATGTATTTCAACAATGTATTTAGACAGAATTCATTTTTGGAAAAAACTGCAATTGAGAAAAAAAATGAATAATGGGGGAAATCCAACAATGCATACAACTCTCCCTTTAGATGAGAAAATCAAAATACAACATGTCAATAGGTTATGACTTTCAGAAACTTAACAGAATAATGATGCTGCTCGCTGTCTGATGCTTTCTTATCACACTGATTGTCTAACCATTGCCAAGTGAGGAGAATGTTAATTTCCTCCACATGACAGCTAACTGTTATTGGGCACCATTTGCACATATACATTGAAATTCATTATTCCTACTATCTCAGCTAATACATCACATCTGGCCTTATTGGCTTTATGCAATTTGGCAGCAGCTGTGAAATATCACGTGTCAAAAGTAATTTTATTTTCAAGACTGAGTGGAAAGTTTAATTTGTCTCCATTTTAATTGTAACACTTGTTTGCCTGGAGACCATTCAAACAGGCTTCAGCCACTTTCAAACGGCGTAGCTGATTACTAGATTATGGAAACTAAACAGATAATTTTGCGTTGAGCTTTCAGTCTCTTCAGAAAATAGCCAACATATCACCAAGAATTTGTTTATTGACAGGTTGAAAGTGTTAAGACATTGCTGCTTAGACTAAGTCAAAGTGGAACGCCAGGCAAACCGCCTAAAAAACAACACTCTCGACATGCACTGTATGTTTACTGCTTTACCTACCACCCAGTAATATGTATTGCAGCCAACCATTATAGTGATAGACCCACCTCTGCTTAGAGGATCACGCTGCCAAATCCTTGTTTGGCATTAGAGTTTCTTGGGTCCGCTATACTGCTTACTAGAGATGGGCTTGGGCGGTTTCGGGATCCTAGTCCGCAGCTGCACAGACCGGGAAATGTCTCACTGCCTGTGATTAGCGGTGTGCAGTGATAGCTTCCTGGCAGGATCGGGCAGGTGGGTTGGGACTAGGATCCCTACCACGCCCGAGCCCATCTCTACTGCTTACTAAGTCAGTTCCCCAATTTCTGCATAGAGGTGATAATATTGATTCACAGTCTAAAAAAAACAGCGCTGAAGATGATAACACAATAGTGAGTCCAAAGTAGAAGGGAAGAGTATTCCAGTCACCAGCTATAGTGCATCTATATAAAAGCACTCAGCACCATGTGATAAGGTGATCTGCTTACCAGAAGGCTAAAAGTATTAGGCATGTAATGATAATCCCAGGCTCATCCTGCATATCCGCCTCTACAATTCTCCCTCAGATCCTGAAATAGAGGTGTCCAGATAATATTCTCCCTCTTTAAACTTCTCCAGGAACTCATATCAGATGCAAGGCTCTCAATATAATGATCAGCAATGTTGGTTCTGGCTGAGCCGAGTCACACACCGCACCTTCAGTCCTGACCTCCCAATAAGGGTTAGAACTAGGATTCCTACCACCCCCGAGCCCATCCCTACTGCTTACTAGGTCAGTCCCCCAATTGCTGCATAGAGGTGATAATGCTGATTCACTATCTAGTGAGGGGGCTGGAGATAGAGAGGTGACATAGGATACCTAATTCCTTAGCCAAGGCTGTATGGGTTCCCCTGTCTGGCCGTGCAGTGCGGAAAATGTGTATAAATCACAGGACTGATGGTAGAAAAATACAAAACTTTTGGCAGTTAAAACTCTAAACATTTATGAATTGCAGCTGTGTATATGTTTTGAGATGTAATATGTAAAACATACAGAAAACCCCATCGTGTAGGTGTCGCATACACGAATGCTTCCTTTTAAATAAGTAGACCTGTAGATGCAAAAGCGCTTCAAAAACTATTATTTAAAAAATTTAATTCTAGTACAATTATATTTTATTTTTTTTTTTTTTTTAAACTGTCTATTTCAGTTTTCGGGCCAAGTGTTTACTGAATTTTCGGTCCAGAATTTTCATTTCGGTGCACCGTTACTTTCAACAAAGCCGGGGTCAATAGCCTTCCATAGCAATCCCTACCCTATTAATTTCCCTCAAAAGTGAGTATAGATCAGCCAGAGACCTCCTGCACTTACCTTTGCCTATGCGGGTCTTTTTCATCGAACCACCGATCTACAGCATACAAGGCATGCACAGCCTCCATAGACCCCAATGCAGAAGACCTCTACTCAGACATAAAAAAAAATGTGTGCACTCAGAACACCACAACCAACCAGCTCAATGTAGACTCCTTGAGTCAATGTAGGCAGAAGTGGTGGAGTAACATCAAGCTTCACAAGCAGGTGTTCTCCAAGATGAACATATTACAGACAAAAGGGAGTGGGGTTAGGACTTTTTGCTACAGCAATGCCTGCATGAAACCTGAAGCCCTTAACAGGTCAGCTGTGCTCCCTTTGTGCATCTCAAGGGTAAATTTACAATTTGGGCTGGAGTGTACCTTTAATTATGAGACTTAATTTAAAAGAAACTGCAAATGGTAAACCTTTGCCTTTGCAGCTGTACAACTCTGCCGATACTTCAAAGAAGTGTCCGAGTTCAATCTCACTACGCTTGAATCAGGTGAGCCTCTATGGGCACTTACAAAGAAATCAAATTTATATAGCATGTGATTTTCATCTTGTGTGAAAATCAAAGCTATGAGAAAAGGAATCAAATAACCACTTCCATATGTCTTATTATTCGGCTGTCTTAAGACAAGTCAGTCGACATTTCCTTTAATATTTATGCCGAGCAGCATCCCAATTGCGCTGTTCTGACCCGCTGTGCAGACAGAGCAGCGTCAACATCCTGAATAGACACCAACAATAGTGACATGTGGATGGAACATCAATGAATGGTATATTTTTGAAAGAGTACCAGCTAATTAAAAGTGCACAAGCAGAGCCTCCTGCAGTTTTCTGGAAAAGTTAACAGACAATTGTTCATTTCTTCTCATTTCAACCTCCCAAGAAATGACTTCCTCTCTGGCTGTTTTTGGCCATACAGAAACCACTGGAGATAGAGTTACGATTGATAATGTACATTATTTACCTTAAACCTTGAAAATCACTGCAACAACTCTGTATAAATAAGAGAATCTCTTTGAACAGTCCTTGGAAAAAAAAAACGAATTTTAACATACCTATAAATTCTGTATGTTGGAGTACAGTACAGGACACAGCAATCAATTCATAGACCAAGAATCTATGAATCACTTCCCCCTAGTGGACCAATATAACCCTGCCTACTTCGCGAGGTTCAAGTGTTGTTAGCAAGCATCTCCTATAGACACTATTGAGTTAGAACTGAAGCCTCACGGAGAAGGTGGGAATTATATGGGAACACAAGGGGCGAGCCCAACAAAGCTTCTTTTGCCAGTGTCCAACCAACTATAAGTACTGTCATATACCACGTGGTCTATGATATGATTCCAGTGTCATGCGCTGTACAATAAAAAATGGTTTCCCATTTGTTTAGCCCTCCTTTGTTTCCTTGTGTGAAATGAAGTTCAAATTTAAAAACATTTTTGGATGTTGAGTGGTCAGGAAAGATGGCATGCTCTGCATTTTTCTGCTTGTTTGACAATTACGAAGTCCAGATAATCAAAACTGAACTCTATCCAAATAACTGCAGTAACAAACAGAAAGTTCTTTCAAATTTATTTTTTTTAACTAAAAAACAGCAAAAGGCAGAACATAAGAGAGGAGATGTGAAAAAACGCAAAAATCTTTTAACCTAACAGAAAATGCTGACAGCTGTAGCATTTCTAATAGACTTTCCCTATGTGGTCACTGGAATATTGGCTTAAATGCTGTATGAATGTTACTTTAAAGCATAAAAACACATTTAAGTATTAATACATTGCACAGCAGATTCTGGAAGTAAACAGCTTCCTGTCTGCAAGGGATATTTTACCCATGTAATTACTGCAATTCAGCTAAGTTTTGGAGAGAGAAGAAAAGGCTTTTAAAAAAACTGCCAGTTGTTTCTCACATTCTTAATCCAAATTCAAGGATTTCTAGTCATTTCTTGGCCCTGTAACCAGAGTTCCTAATAGGGATGCATAGAATAAAATCCAAATAGATGTTCTAATCCATTTACGCTCTAAAAACAAAGGATAATTTGTCTAGAGCTGCATAGTAACTTCGAAGAGAAACCACCCTGCAGATAAAATCAGATAATGCAACTCATCTAATCAGAAATGGCAACTTTTAATGGACGGACAGAGTTAGAAACCCACAACATTAAAATGCATATATAGACTGGAGTGCATTTTCAGCCATGGCACTATTCAAACCGCAGTGAAAAATGCGGTACTTAAAGTCTATGGAGTTACAACGCTCAACTTAGAAACCCTGTCCAGAGACTTAACCCCTACCTACCCCTATCTAAACCTTTTAAAGAGAAAAAAAAGGTGGTTATAAATATACGCAAATGCTTGTAGTGTACTTCCCACCACACACAGCAGCAAGATAGAACAGGTTTCTTGGAAGCTCATTGCTTTAAGGGACACAGGAACCAGTTATTCCAAAACAACTGAGTTATACTGCCCCGTACAGGAGGATTTGCAGAGAGTGGAGAGCAGAGAGTCAGAAGTTTGTCTTGAGGAAGAAAAACTTTGGCCTGGGGTGGGGTCTAAGATCCAGATATTTCAAGCGAGGTGCCTGCTCCAGCCCTGAAGTTTCAAAATCCAACCAAACCATTTTGGGATCTTGACTGCTTGCCTCAATATGTCAGTCAGTAGTTGAGGTTACAGATTCCTCAACAGGAGAGTATTCCAAAAGGGGAATACCCATGTAGCATAGTACAACTATGTAGTAAGACTATGTGCACGAGAGCCTTGGCTCTCCTGGGTCTCTCCCTCCTCATTGGCTGAGACAGCAGCGTAAGCCATTGGCTGCCCCACTACTGTCCATCACAGCCAGTAAACCAATAAAAAAAAAAGCTCGGGCAGGGCCAAGCCACGCTGTGCATGTGAATGGACACAGAGCAGCGGCTCAGAAGCGAGCCTTTTCAGGTGCCCCCATAGAACGCTGCAAGCTATGGAGAAACTAGGCAGGAGGGAAGGGTCAGGAGCATCAGTGGGGGACCCGAGAAGAGAAGGATCAGAGCACAGAGCAGATAAGTATAACATATTTGTTATAGTTAAACAACAAAAATCTCAACATGACCTACTAAGTCTTCAGCAGCAAGGCATGCAAAATAGACTGCTTAAAATTAAAAATACATGAATAGCATAAACATGTGTTTTGCTAACACAAACAAATAACCACCAAATTCATGTTACACAAAATATTTTACAAAGGGGTCGTTAAGAGAAAAAATTTAAGTTCTCACCGGTTCTCTTGCGTTGGGTACCGGATTTGGCTCAGTGTTCTGAAATAAATTAAAAACATGTAGTTTAAATAACTGTATAAAAGTTTATCAATTTTCTCAAAGCTGAACATCAAACAGCTATACACATAATTGATAAACGTATGTGGTAGCAGTTTTACCCGATTCTTTTTGTGTTTGTATTTCTATACATCCAGTTTTAAGATTTACACAGCTCTGCCACACAGCAAAGCCCTGCCTGGAAGGCAAGCAATCAGATATTTTTTTTTGTCTGCTGTAGATCAGTACACTGGTCTAGTCCCTTCATGCAGCTCAAAAGCGAAAGTAGAAAATGCAAACAGACAATATATCTATCATCACTGTTCTTTCCTATTATCAGCTTGGCCCCTTAGCACATCCGCACTCTCAGCCCACCTGATTGGCTCCTTGTGATGCTTCTCCCACTCCAAGCCTTATACTGAACAAGGCTGATACCAGGTTAACATCAAGAACTTATACTGACTGCATTTTAAAAATATTTAGTGATGCATTTAGGCTATATTCACACCTGAGCAGAGTGATTTTCAAGCATTTTGAGCATTTTTGCATGCATATACAAGCATTTTAGAGGAGTACTTCAAGCCTTTTATATGTGTACTCAAGCGTCATCTTTGTTTTAGCCATTGGAAAGCACTATGGAAAGAAACCAGTTCTTATAGGCTCAAACACGCCTTAAAAAAAAAAAAAAAAATTTATAATGCTCAATTTGAGCAACAACGGTCATTTCCATTGAAGTCTATGGGGCCCAAAAGCTTTTGGAGGATCAGGTATATAGAGCTAAAGATGCCTGAGCGTTCATGTGTGAACGATCACCATTAAACATGAGATTTTGGAGCTTTAAACTTCAAAGTGAATGGGACCCCAATTGATGATGTATTGAATGTCGTTGCATGTCTTTTATATTTACCTGGAGCACAGGTTTTACCCCATCAGTGATTTTGAGTCTAACCTACTATGCCACCAGCAAGCCTTATATAGCTTCCAACCTAACATATCATACTTGTTCCATGGGGAGAAACCGGAGAAGGCGTCAACTGTTGCATTAAGAGGGTTTATGGGATGAAATAGAGATCTCATCTACCTGTGATACCTGCAGACAACTGCATGACCCCTCCTAAACCTAGCCTTTAACTTCATACAATCACATCACATCTATGGTGTATTATTGTATGCTGGAATGTATTGTGAAGATCATGCAGAATAGATTACAGCATTTGTTATGGAAGAAATGACACAGAAATGTATACGTATGCATAGATCGCTTTTTCAGCCAACTCCTCAGAAAAGACAGACTGAGAAATGAATCAAAAGACTGGCTAAGGGATATGAATATTTAACAAAGGAAATTAGTCATTTATCAAAAGATCAGATTAGCTGCACCATCTGGGTATGTCGCACACATCATGCCAACACACAGCAAAAAGCGGAGGCCAGTCATGTGATTAGTTGTCACTGACACTAAGTCAAATACAGTTGTCACAGACTGTGCGCAGCTAAATTACATTCACAACTCCAGCTGTACTGTGAATGAAAGCTCATCTGCTTGATGCACAATAAAAACTGCCAGCTCTCTTCATCCAGTGCTGATTGTGAAGTTCACACAAATCATAGGACTACAATGAAGACTTCCAAAGCCGCCAGTGCAGATGGAAAGAAAAACCATCTACGTGTCTGCCTTAATGGTTTCCCTATTATTCTGGAGGAAATAAAATATATTTGACACTTTCTGGTCAAGAAATATAAAAAACAAAAAACAAAACAGTCGATTCTGTGTTCCCCAATGCTTTTTCAAGGTGCCACCTGTGCTGGGATTAATGCACCTTATGGTCTAGCTACTCATTGCTATAGAGGGGTTATGAGACGCAAAGGACAGAGAAGAACTACTAACTTTCTTTAGTTAAGTTAAAGTGACAAAATAATGTGCAATGTTAAAGAAGAGTTCTAGCCTGGGCTAAAAAAATTAAAAGTCAGCAGCTACAAATACTGCAGCTGCTGAGTTTTAATATAAGGACATTTACCTGCCCGGAGAGCCCGCGATCTCGGCACCCAAACCTGTCCATCGGCTCCGGGTGCAAGCGCCGGCATCCTTACTAAAGGGAAACAGGAAGTGAATACTCATACTTCATACAAATGTATGAAAAAGAAAACAAAAAAAAAATATATATATATATATATATAACTGAGGATCGGGGGGGGGGGGGTCTGGGGTATGCTTTTGTTTCAAACAGTTTAATTTTTGCCTGAAACTCCGCTTTAAAAAAAATAAAATAAAAAACACATCATAGCAACCAGCCAGAACTCATTTTAACCAAGTAGTACAGGATGGATCTAGTTGGTGTAGTTTGCACTAAGGGTGTTGCACTGTGCATTGCTTTAAAAGTAAGCCTCATGCCTGCACCATACCAAAATCTTACGCCGGAAATAAAATAGCCACAGCTTTAAATTCTATTAAAGCATCATTAAATGCAGCTTTTTAAATGCAAGCTGGGTAAATTACCAGAAAATGACTTCAAGCTTCTTGTGGCTTAGAGAAGGGGAGGGTAAAGCAGTAGTAAAGGAACCAATCAGGTGTGCTATTGTGCAAAGAGGATGTGGACAGGAGAGTAACCACGTGATAAGCTTTTCAGTGTGTTCCTTCTCTCTGTTCATCCTTTCACCTGCCAGGCTGTGTGTGCGCATCAGGGCTGTGTAAATATCAGGCCTGGATGGAAAGAAATACAAATGCTTTGGCAGATAAAATAGCTTCCTTATATATACACAATATTTAATCTATTTGCCTGGAGTTCAGATTAAGATTAGTGTATGGTGATTTTTTTTTTTGAATATGTGGCAGCCATAGTTGATATGTATCAATACAGCTTGAAATAAGAGCGTGCATTCAGCGCTGTGGCATACCATTAACCATAATAAAGTTAAAGTGCATAATGTGTAAAGTTCTTTAAAAAATCCATAAAAAAGTCCATAGATAGAGAAAAAAAAACAGCCACATCCACCAGGAATTTTCACAAATCACCAGTTGTGCCTGTGAACCGCTTCCCCCTTCCAGAAAAGACTCACCAAAACAATATACCACTCACTGGTAAATAAAAATTCCTGGGAATTCCTTGAGTGACTTAGTATGGATCTCTGGGTTGAATCGCCCCTGGGTCACTCCTTCATCAGGCTCAAACACCCAATCACATAAGGAAGAAAAAGAAATAGCCTCCAATGGTACAGTAAAACCATCAACAACCAATTAAAAATTTATTTATTTTATTTAACTAAAAAGCCACTCACATAAAAGTCACATAATTCAAGCTCATCCTAAATTAGAAATGGTGTCAGGCAGTAGAGAAGAAGCTTGTCTCAGTCTCTCTCACCATATCTGGAATATGCTAGGCTACTGTTGGTTTTGTCACTTCCGATGCCAGCTCTGATGTCACTTCCAGTTGCCCTGTAACCACGCCTTACCGTTTTTTGTCCAATAAACATTGTCACGGGGGGGCAATTTCTTGTTCTTCCTGGTGATTGGGTGTTAATGAGTCGGATGGAGTAGTGAGCCAGTGGCAATGTATCGCAGATATCCATATTAATGCAAGGAATTCCCAGGAATTTGAATTTAATTAAACAAGCACCAGTCATGAGAGTAAGTGGCATAGTGTTTTGGTGAGTCTTTTCCTGAAGGGGGGAAGCAGTTCACATGCACAATTGGTAATTTGTGACAATTCCTGGTGCATGTGGCTATTTTTTTTGCACTATTTATGGACTTTTGTATGGACTTTCTTAAAGGATAAGTTCACCTTTGGGAGCATATTACATGTTCCAGCCGATTTTAGGGTGGAACGTGTAACATGTTCTCAGTGCTGCAGCCGTCGCCTGTAACACGTCTGTATTTAGAAAATTATTAATATTATTAGTAAAATAAGTAAATCCTTGTTAAGTTAAATGTTTGTATTAATTGGTAAATTTAATTGTTAAAATTCTGCTACAAGAAGTCAGTACAAGTCAGTACAAGGCTCCTATTAAGGGGGGAAGGGGGGAAGCAGTTCACATGCACAATTGATAATTTGTGACAATTCCTGGTGCATGTGGCTATTTTTTTTTTTTGCGCACTATTTATGGACTTTTGTATGGACTTTCTTAAAGGATAAGTTCACCTTTGGGAGCATGTTACATGTTCCAGCCGATTTTAGGGTGGAACATGTAACATGTTCTCAGTGCTGCAGCCGTCGCCTGTAACACGTCTGAAGTTGGTCAATTTGTATCTGAACATCCACTTATATCTATGGCCACACCAAGATTTAATGGTAGCCTGAGGACTGACTGAGATTTGCATCTGAGAAATGGAACAAAAAAAATAAGTAATTCTATAAATTGTTCTAATTTATAAATTAGAACAAACAAGTCCTTGCTGTCTGAATATAAGTAATAGGTGTCACAGATCGGACAGGTGAAGACTGCTGCATTAAAAGTATTTTTTTTTTTTTTTTGCTAATATTACATCTCCTACCAAACATTTTTTGGTAAAGTGATGTACTTTTCCAAGCATTGCTAAAATTACACACAATCGTTAAAATAATCAGCAGTCATAAAACATTAGTGAGCAAAGAAGGTTCCCAAGCAAGCCATACATTTTTGGAATGATAATAGCCCCTTCAATCAAGCAGTGGTGTAATCACTTCAATTGTCCAAAGCCAGACATTGAGACATGATTTTCATTAAAGCTGATGAGGTAGAGAGGTCGAGTCATATTCTAAAAGGCTTTTTTTGTGGTTGTTAGGCCTACATGAAGATAAAAATTATCTAACTTTTTTATTGCATGGTTAGTGGTATGTTTTCTGCAGTAAAACTGTGCAATCAGAAGAAACATGTGCAGGACACACTCACCAGCTCTCTGGGGTGGAAAGCCTCGTCTTGTCTGAGGATTAAGAGATTTACTGCACCTCCCATTTTGGTACTTCTTAATAATGATACGACTTCTTCTTGTGTTTTTCCAGTTAGGTCCACACCATTCACCTGATAAAGCAACAGAGACTCTTTATTTTTCCAATTGTTTAACAGATGAAAACATTTCCTTGAAATAAAACTTGCCCATTCTGTCAAAGTAATATTGCATTGTCAGAGGCTACTTGATCTAAAAGCATGTCTTCATGAATACGCCATCAAGAGTTTGATGCATATGCATATGGGCAGGGAATATGTACAGTGTGTGTGAACTGACGGACACTATAGCTCAGATTATACAAGAGCCTCCATTTAAAAGTAAGATAGAACTACGGAAGCATTACATCTACAGAGCTACTCATGTCCAAGTTAAAATTCTCTTGAAGAGTGTGCCACTATTTAGACATGGAATTTTAATATTTTTAAATACATGGAAAATAATGGCCAAGGCAATCGCACAAATATTGGCTACATCCACAAAACTGACTTAAGTTGGGTATACTCTAGTACATTTTTGAATGTATGTATGTTCGGATGAATATTCATACGAACATGTATGAAAGTTCTCAGTACATTCAACAGCTTGACAAATGTTCGAAATTAGTTCAAACCTTTGCTTGCCTTTACCATTCAAATTTGGAGCGAATGGCCACAACTGGACAAAAAACACATGCATAATTATGTTCCTTTGTGTTTCTTATAACTGTGGTCCAAAATGAAAGTCAATCTGACCTCACTAATTAGAAAATAAAAGAAATGTTCTTTAAGCTACCATTTTCAAATGAAAATCTGTTCGTGTATAGTATACACTGCTTTACTCCTGTATTTAGAAAATTATTAATATTATTAGTAAAATAAGTAAATCCTTGTTAAGCTAAATGTTTGTATTAATTGGTAAATTTAATTGTTAAAATTCTGCTACAAGAAGTCAGTACAAGTCAGTACAAGGCTCCTATTAATACCTTGATTATCCAGTCTCTTGATTAAAGTCTCTTCTGTGCATCCCTCTGAAACTAGTTTTACTTGGCCTAATACAACTTTATTTTCATGACTTTAGGTCCCACCTACCTCCCATCCATCTGCCAAATAAGAGGACCCTAACTGGTCAATGAGACTCATTCATTAGTCAGTAGGAATGTCAAGGGGCCAAGACCAAGCCAGAAAGGGGAGCTGACTTTTTTTTTTTTTGTAAAAAGTAAAACCAGTTTCAGAGGTGCCATAAAGGATAGCAAAGAACACCTATCCTATTAGGCAGTAGTTTTACTCTCGAAGTTCAAAATGATCAACATGTTTATTTTAAAAAAATGTTCAACAAAAAAAAAATATATATAAATACATTATAAGTAATGAAATGTCTAGCGCCAGCATCTGGTCCTTATTATTATTATGATTATTTATTGGTATTGCTCGTCAGCATCAAGGTCCTGATCCATCCATAAATGTTGCTGGGACCCTAATCTGCTGTAACATGCTCTAGAATTAACTATGCCCAGTAACCAGTATGAACTTAAAGTGGTTGTAAAGGCAGAAGGTTTTTTTTTGTTTGTTTTTTGCATTCTATGGATCCATAGGAAGTGGCTTCCTATGGTTGAACACATAGAAGAGGAGGAGCCGAGAGTGCAGGTGGGGGAACCCAGAAAGGAGGGAGGATCGGTGCTGCTCTGTGCAAAACCATTGCACAGAGCGGGTAAGTATAACATGTTTGTTATTTAAAAAATAGCCTTTACAATCAATTGCTATATGTATGTACTTATACGGTATAGCGGTTTGTGCATTCTTAAAAGTACTGTAATATTTAAAAGTAACGATGGGGCAACAATAGAACAGGCATTAATCTCACAAATGAGACAATCTAAAAAGTTCTTCCAAGCTGGCCAATTTAGTTACAATTAGCTGTGATGGAGCCATTAACTCCCCCAGCGAGTTACCAATAGCGTAATTGTTGAGGTATGTAAAAAAACCTATTATACATCACAGACCACTTAAAGTCTATTAAGCTATGCTATTAGGTCACCTTGTTTCCCACATAACCTTGCTCATACGCATGGCTTCCTGTGGCCTAAATCAGTACTTATTATGAAAATATCAGTGTGGTTTTTAATGTTTGGAGTGATTGCTCACTTCCTCAACCCGTGGAATTTTCTTTTAAATGTGGCATTTAATAAAATTCCCCTTGTGATCTTATTTTAGAGTATTCCTGAAATCCAACAGGCCACCATGAATAGCAATCCTAATTACATTTCACAGCTGTAGCACATTCGCTAAAAACGTGTTCTGTGGGCAGCCACAGTGTGAGGGGAGGACAGGTAGTCGGTGATTTTAAATTCCCAGCGTTCAGACACTGCACAGCCATTTTTGATGTGACAATAAGCCTAGCTAAAGGGAGTCTGTGTCCAGCCAGCATATGGGGAGGTGTTATCTCAAAGAAAGAATAACTGCTTCTCTGGCTGTAAGCATAAGCACACTATGAAACATAATACAGAATAGAAATAACACTATATTAGTATATCTTGCTGAAATATAAGTGGTAAAGAGAAAATAAACAAAAAAGGGAAGAGTTTGGTAAATTACAAGGCAAACAATGAAATAGTAAAGAATGGCAGGTTCCTATAGTGGAGATTTCTGCTGAAATCATTCTCCTCCAAGAGCTGGCAGCAGTGGGTAATGAATAGATCTGTACAACAACATCCCTAGATTTATTACGGAGTGCTGAGAGCTCGGTGAAGGAACACAGTGCTTTCTTCCTAGCCTTGTGATTGACTGTTTAAATAGTAAGTCTGTTCTCGTATGCAGATATTCATCTTATTCATTTATGTAAAACAAATATAATCAGCAACACTTTATAGTGGCTGTCCCCAAGGATCTTGCAATACACTATACCACAATTACGCACATTGGGTAATAATAGTTAGGTAGTGGCTACCCCTAAATATCTTGCAACTTAATATCCTTACCACAATCATGCACTAGGCTGGGTAGAGGCCAATCAATCCTGCAGTATTTTTTGTAGTTGAAAAATCCAGAGAAAGCCCAAACAAGCTCAGAAAGTATACTGTGGTCAAGTGGCATAAAGCTGAACTCCAGTCAATTATTAAAAAAAAAAAAAAAAACACACATAAAGCTGGTAAAAGTCCCTAAATCTTTCTCAGTGTGAGCAGCCATCACTGAATGAGGGAAGGCCAGCAGCGCAAGCAAGTTAAGCACAGAACGGGTTGCTAAAAGGAGAGAGTACAGTGATAATCTCACAAGTCTGCTTCTTTATTACCTTGCTATAGGCTTAAGCCGGCTATAGACAGTTTGGATCAAAACTTGTATGGGTAGGCTGAATATATCCAAGTTGATTAATCAATCAACTTGGGTACAAGAAGCCTGTTGGATTTTACATGGGTTTATTGAAGGCAGCTGTTATAGCTGCTAGCAATAATCACTGTGTTCTCCTGACGGGGACCAATGGTTGCAGGAAAGAAATTTGTGCCTATGGTCAGCCTTAGGCATATCTTAAGTCTGGTACACACTTTGACTTTTCACGGGTTGAACAAAAAAACAAAAACAAACTGTCAGCTCTGGTTGGAGCCACTGTACTAACTATGTGAAGTTAGTACAGCAAACTCCCCTGTTGAGCTGTTGTGTTCCGACAAGGGGATGCCCCCCCGCACCAGAACACTCCGATCAGCGCTCTCCGCCATTGGTTGAGGGCGCTGATCGGGAGTCAGCCAGCTGCTGGTTTTCCAGCATGGCCAGCTTCTGTCAGAGAGGGTGGCATACGTTTTTGTTTTTTAAAACAGACCAATGTCTCCCGACATTTGGCCCGTGTGTACGGGGCTTTAGACCAGCCTGTATCGATTAACTGAACTGCAGTGGTCTCATGAAGCATAGAGCATGGTGGTGTATTACTAACACCCTACCAGGTAAAGAGGTTCAGTTGCATGAAGTTCAGGTTTGAAGTCTTTAAACAGCACATGTATTGGGAAAAAAAAAAAAATCACTGAACCTGGGTAGGAAAGGCAGGGACTGTCATATTTCACTAGTTGCAAAACGTTTAGGGCATTTTGGAATATTCATGTTAAGCAACACCTAATATATGTCAAAAAACACAATCAAATCTCAGCCTGTGTTTCACTACAATTGTTAGGTACTCAAAGTGGAACTCCAGCCAAAACTCTTTGGATTTTTGAACAGCACAGGGAAAGCTTAAAACCTCTGTTAGGTTTTTATCGCTGTCTGCATCTCTACAGTTCCAAGGACAAGAGGAATAGTGGAGAATCTCTCCAACAAGAAACCAGCAAGAAAAGTGACAATATTTTAACCCTTCCTCGCTTTATCCAAAATAATAAATGGCGGCGTTCCACACTAGTTCCAGTAAGAACAGAGTTTACCATAATCAAAGTAGCCACAGTACCTCTAGCAGTCGGTCTCCAGCTTTCATTCTGCCATCTTGAATAGCAGCTCCTCTGGGGAGGATGTTCTTCACATAGATTGGCGCTGAACCACCAAGAGGAACATCTCTTGAAGTTATGCTAAACCCCAATCCTTCAGCCCCTGTATCAAAAAAAAAAAATTAGCTTGAAACCTCATATTAGGGCACAAAACACAGTTTCTAATACATACAAATGTAAATGGCAGAAACGCTTCAGGGCTGATCTATTTTTGACTTCTAATATCCAAACAATTGAGAACTATTTTATATATTGCTGTAAAAATGTAAACTAAACTTGTCATAAATCTGGACAATTCAAACTTAGGATTTTATGGGGGGGAAAAAAACAAAAGGAAAACATGTGGAACATAAAAAAAATAGGCTGCTAACATATCAAATCTCACCCTTTTTAGGCAAAGTTGAACTACACTCCAAACCTTTCAAGCATCCCTTATTGGTCAGTAAATGCCATAAATAATCTCACTAACCAATGGATTAAATTAAACTAATGCCTATATTTCCTGGAACTGCTGATCATCTTTATATATACATTTTACTGAAGGTAACATATGCTTAGTCATTTGTTTTTACCTGAAGTTTTATCTGAATGGAAGGCTTAGGTATCTGACAGTTTAGCTCTGAAGTGTATAATAAAAGAGAAGTAGGACCCATTCTCTTTTGGCCCTACTTCTCTTGTCCATCACAGGAGTGCCATTCATTCTGCACTCCTCTGACCCGCATTCATCCGACAACAGGCAAAGTATGCTGTCGGCTGACGTCACTCGGCTGACTTTATTCTCAGGGTCCGTCCAGATGCCCAGACCAGCAGTTGGCTCAGCCTCTCAGCGCCCCACTAAGCACCTGGGCCAGCCACTCTCATCTCCTTCACAGCCCAGCGCCCCAGTAAACGCTGGAGGGATAGAACACAGAGTCCGTGACTGACAGTCACCAGCTCTCTGCTCACTGAAGACCAAGCATCAAGTAGTGGTCTTTGATCGCTCAGTTATCAGTGTAGAGTTGGCGGGGGAGACAGATGCAGCCTCCACCTTGGTAAGTATGTATGTTTGTTTTTATTTCCTGAACTTGTCTTTTAAAAAACGGAACCCAAAAAGGTAAATAAAAGTTAATTTTCGCTGCAGGCAGAGGGCACAGGTGTCCTATCCAGCCTGCTGTTGTCAGCCTGTCAAACTCTATGAAAGGCTGAGAGCTGCTGCAGCTGGACAGTGTGCCTAGTTGTACGAATGAAAAGGGCGGTACGCACCCAGAGACAAATGCTCAGAACGGAAGTTGTCTGCGTCCCAGCCATTCATCTTTGGGCGCACACTGCCCTAAATGTTCATACACCTAGGTGCACTGTCTCCCCATGTTCAGTGGCAGCTACTGTCAAACTCTCAGAGTTGTGTCCTCCGCCTGCAGTTAACCACCAGAGCATAATGCACTGAGGCTAAATGCCAGGGCCAAACAGAAAACTCACATTTTTCTGTTGCTGTGAGTAGCAAAAGCTCCTTTTTTGAAACAGCTGAGTAGATCAAGTAGAAGTTTTTGTTCTTGACTTTAGGGACACTAAACGGGTAAGAGTAAATTGACCCGACTGCCCCATCCTTTAGACAGAAGACATTTTTACATAATACTTTCATCAAAGTTTTGAATATTTTAGTAGGGATAAACTTGGGCGTGTTCAGATCCTAGTCTGAGCCCACCAGGAAGCGGTCACCTGTATTTGGCCAATCAGCTGCTGTCAGTGCATTCCCTGACCCACATCCGCACATACAAAATATTTGTGTATGCCTGCAGGGGGGCAGGGAATGCCTCGGCCCAGACTGGTGCAGTTCAGCTACGGCTTCTGGCGCACTCACATGGGTTCAGACTAGATTTGAACATGCCTGAGCTCAACCCTATATTTTAGGCTATCAAAAAATGAGCTACAACAATGATCTCCTGCGCATGAGTGGGAAAGCCAACAATGGAACAATAGCTCTGTTGCAGAAATGGATAACTCTTTTGAAGCCTTGCTGCCCTTTAAGACTGGGGTTGTCCTAAGAACACTATCTAGATAGATACAAGAAAGAAGGTGCACTGGCCTAGTGCATTATCCCACAAATTTTATTAAAATAGAATAAAATAAATAGATGCTACTCACAAACATAGGTAGTAAAGGCGCTCATTGGGCAACCCAACTTGGTTGCACTCTCCCAAACGCTCCGACAACTGGAGCATAGGGGGGACCTCACGGGGGTCCCTGCTGGCAAACATGTTTCAAAGGCATATCCTTCTTCATCAGAGTAGCATCTATTTATTTTATTCTATGTTAATAACATTTGTGGGATAATGCACTAGGCCAGTGAGCCCTCTTTCTTTTATCTAAACTGTCAAAACATCTCTGGTTTAAGCATACATTATAAGCAACAAGGATTGCTCTCAGACCGCTATAAACATTATAGTCTACAAATGAAAGCATCATATCCAGTTAAAAAGATCCAACATATTATTCCTCTTGCATGGGGCATCATGATAACATTCAACCCACTTAAATCTGCACAACAGTATTTAAAATATGTATTAGAGATTGTTTTTTTAAAATCTACATCTGAAAACTGCAGCGTAAAATTGGCATCTAGGGTGAGAAATTAAGATTTGGAAGTGGTAAACGGAAAATTATTGTTTAATCCTTTGTTGTCGCAGCATCTCAGCAGGGATGCAGCAGAAGGGATGAGAGGTTTCATACATCCCTGCCGGCCCCTTGCTGGGAAGCGATATGAGCGTGGGATTCAGTTATATGCATTTAATAATATTGTGCAGCATTCTGGTTTCTCTAGAAGCAATTATTACAAGTCTCAGCCTTATTTCCATCATTTTAAAGGGCATCTCCATGCAACAATCACTGAATTAATATAATCCAGGAAGCACTGCATCTGTGCTAAAGTCAGAAAGCATAGGAAATGTAATTTAAAAATAATTTTATATACTCTATTCTAAACAAATTAGGCAGGTTTTTTATTGTGCTTTTACACATTTCTGAAGCCTCTTGTTACATTTTGATGTGCCACTGCCAACGACTTCAGAGCACAGTAATTAGAACCAACAAATAGACATTTAGCCATTGGCATGTGTACCGTGAGTCCGTTTGTAAAGCTGAAGATTTTGCTTTCAAGGTACACCACAGTCATAAACGAACTCCAGGACAATGTAACGCTCCATTCACACCTGAGCGTATCAATTTACTAGCTTTTTTTTTTTTTTTTTTAAGTTTTTTTGCAGTTTACAAGCTTTTTTTTTTAAGCATTTTAGAAGCGTATTACAAGTGTTTTTCACAGCTTTGGCCGTTTTTGTATAGCCAATAGAAAGCACTAGGGGGAGGAGAGGGAGAGGAAATTAGGAGTAGAGAGCTGCTGTTTGAGCAGAAAATTTTCGTAAAACACTCAAGTCAAGCATTTCTATTGAAGTCTATGGGTCAAAAAACGCTTGTAATCTGCTAAAAAGCTGCTTTTTTTTGCTGTTTCCGTGAACGCAGGTCCCACAGACTCGATGTTATGGAGAAGAACAGGGAGATGCTTTTGTAATCAAAGCATTACCCCGTTCTGCCTAGTGACAGGACAGTGAGCACAGCTCTCTGTCATCGAGAGCTGTGCTCACTGTTCTGTGTGTTGAAGTCCAGCCCCCTAACAGTTAGAATCACTCCCTAGGACACACTTAACCCCTTCACTGCCAGTGTCATTTACACAGTAATCAATGCATTTTTATAGCACTGATTGCTGTATAAATGACAATGGTCCCAAAAAAGTGTCAAAATTGTCCGATGTGTCCGCCATAATGTCGCAGTCCCGATAAAAATCGCAGATCGCCGCCATTACTAAAAAAAAAAAAAAAAAAAAAAAAAAAAAATTAATAATAAAAATGTTATAAATCTATCCCCTATTTTGTAGACACTATAACTTTTGCGCAAACCAATCAATATACGCTTATTCCAATTTTTTTTTACCAAAAATATGTAGAAGAATACATATTGGCCTAAACTGAGAAAAAAAAATGTTTTTTTTATATATTTTTGGCGGATATTTATTATAGCAAAAAGTAAAAAATAATGCATTTTTTTCAAAATTGGCGCTATTCTTTTGTTTATAGCGCAAAAAATAAAAACCGCAGAGGCAATCAAATACCACCAAAAGAAAGCTCTACTTGTGGGAAAAAGAGGACGTCAATTTTGTTTGGGTACAGCATCGCACAACCGCGCAATTGTCAGTTAAAGCGACGCAGTGCCAAATCGCAAAAAACGGCCTAATCATTGAGCAGCCAAATCTTCCGGTCTGAAGTGGTTAATACAGTAAGGTCCCGTTCACACCTGGGTAATTTTCTGCTTGAAGCTTGTAGCTCTAAAACCCCCAACAAGTCAAATCCTATTCATTTCAATAGCCCCTGTTCACATATGAGCATTCTGTCACCTGAAGCAAAACACCTGAAGCTCAAAAAAGTACATGAGCTTCTCTTTGGTAGATTACAAGCATTTTTGGCCTCTTAGACTTCAACAGAAATGCCTAACTTGAGTGTTTTGTCACTCGTTTTGTGCTCAAACAGCAGCTCTCCACCCTTAATTTACTCTCCCTCTCCTCCCCCTAGTGCTTAATATTGGCTAAATAAAAATGTCTGAACCTTTAAAACGCTTGTAATAAGCTTCTAAAACGCTTTAAAAAAGCTTGTAAAAAGCTGAAAAAAAAGCTTTAAAAAAACAACCAAAGAACACCAGTAAATCAATACGCTGAGGTGTGAATGGAGCATCAGTAGCAAATAAGAATTACCCCCAAAGGACAGGAAGTGTATTCCTGGCAGGATCACCTGATGAAAAGGAAGGGCAAAAAGCCCAAAAACAGAAAAGGAATGCAGCCACCACATTTAAGGACTGGTAAGCTGCAATATAAGACATTTTTGTTTTTTTGGGCTGAGATTTGTTTTAACCACTTGCTTACTGGGCACTTAAACCCCCCTCCTGCCCAGACCAATTTTGGGCTTTCAGCACTGACGCACTTTGAATGACAATTGCGCGGTCATACAACACTGTACCCAAATGAAATTTTTTATCATTTTTTTCCCACAAATAGAGCTGTCTTTTGGTGTTATTTAATCACAGCTGGGGTTTTTATTTTTTGCTAAACAAAAAAAGATGGAAATTTTAGAAAAAAAAAAAAAAATCCTGTTTAATAGTTTGTTATAAAATTTTGCAAACAGGTAATTTTTCTCCTTCATTGATATGCGCTGATGAGGCGGCACTGGTGGGCACTGATAGGCACAGTTAAGGCGGCACTGATAGGCACAGTTAAGGCGGCACTGATAGGCACAGTTAAGGCGGCACTGATAGGCACAGTTAAGGCGGCACTGATAGGCACAGTTAGGGCGGCACTGATAGGCACAGTTAAGGCGGCACTGATAGGCACAGTTAAGGCGGCACTGATGAGGACAGATAAGGCGGTACTGATGGGCACAGATAAGGCGGAACTGATGGCCGCTGATGGGTGGCACGGATGGGTGGCACTGATGGGCACTGATAGGTGGCACTGATGGGGGGCACTGATGTGAGCGCTGATGGGTGGCACTGTGGCCACTGATGGGTGGCACTGTGGGCACTGATGGATGGCGCTGGCGGGCACTGGTAGGCGGCACTTTGTGACATCAGTCCCGATCACGGCCGCCGGTGATCGGGTTTTTTTTGTCCTCCTCACGCTGTCAGCGCGAGGAGGAAAAATAGCTGATTACCGGCTCTGTTTACATTACATGATCAGCTGTCATTGGCTGACAGCTGATCATGTGATAAGGGGTTGGGACCGACCCCTTACTCTGATCAGGCGAGTCTCGTAGACTCGCTGATCACCGAGCGCGCTGCGCGCGCCCTGCAGGGGGCGCGCAGGCCGCTTGTGCACGGGACGACGTCAATAGACGTAGTCCCAGCAATTTAGATCCGCGCTGTTGCCGTCATTTGGCAATGGCCCGTATCTGAAGGGGTTAATATAATATATTTTTACATATCACTAGTATAAGTACCTAAATCTTTATTACTAACAACCTTTATCATACCTCCCAACTTTTTGAGAAGGGAATGAGCAAAGGTATGCAGGCATAGGACACCCCCTACCACGCCCCCCTTAAAGGAGAATTGTACAAAAAAACAAGATTGGTTAAACCCACAAGTGCTTGTTTTTACCACTACTATTCCTTTATACTGGCTTTTGGAATTTAAAATGCAGCAATTTAGAAATTGGATGAAAGGTTTAGCGCTGGAAAACACTTTTTAATAGATAAAAAGTGCATTTTATATACATCTATATAGATCAGACCAAAATGAGGGACAAAGAAACATTGCTCCAAATCAGGGACAGTTGGGAGCTATGCCTTTATCAATACTTGTCTTATATTACTTAGGCTGGGAAAGGGATAGGGAATGCTCCATGCACATGTGCCAACAGAAACATGCTGAAATCCCCCCCATAGACTTATGATTTATCAGTGAACTGCTGGTCCTTTATTGTCCAATTGCTAGGCTATGAGGTGACGCCCCACAACTCACCTGAAGTCCATGTTGGTCCCTGTACAAATGGCAACAGACTGCCATTCTGGGATATTTCAATAAAGTTAAAAAGGTAAATAATACAAAAAAACTGTGCTTTGTGTCGTAAAACAAAGCATGTACCCCCATCACCTATACACAATGGACACCTGACTGCATAGGCTTGGTGTGCACAAGCTCTACCTGTAAGAGAAACAGCAGTGTCACCCTCCTGGCTGTGCTGTCTGGCAGAGGTGTAGGAAGAGTCACAAAAGAGGATGAACAGAATATCAAACCCTCTGGAAGATAAATCATTGCATGTGATTTTCCACTGTGAATTGAGCGGTCTGCCTGGATTTAACTGAATACAGTCTTTCCTCAAAGGGTTTACATATTCATAGTTGGAGAACTCTTCACAATCACAAAATAGTTCTGAACCACACTGTTTAAAATCTATAGGGAGTGTCTACTGAGATTGACGGATATTGCAGAGTTGCTGGAAACAGTCCAAGGAATGAAGAATCAAAACTCATTTAAGCAGCTCTGGAACCTCCTTCACTCGTGTTTGTATTAATTAACAGTCCTCCTTTAAAGAGAGCATAATAGAGCACACCTTGCAATATTAAATAACTGCTAAAAGCTTTCCACTTTAATCAATTTGTTCCAAAATACTCAACGCTTGGTCAAAGCTGTCATAGCTCACAGCAGCAAAATTCAAGATCATATAATCAGAGTACTGTGCACCTAGACTGTGCAAGGAATATGTGCAACACAAAAAGGGATTCATTCACTTCCAGGAAAGCTCCTAACTTCTTCAGATGTACTGTATAAAGTGGAAATCTCCTAATGAAGAGGGGTTTTAAAGTATAAAAAGCAGTTTCTCTGCTGTAACATTAAAAATATAAAGGGCAAAATCAAAAAACCTTTGCACTAGCTTCATAATAATGCAAATGTTTCTTAACTATTAAACATAGCTGTGCTGGTCATATGAAAACTCTGGGATTGATTTACTTAGACCCCTTTCACACTGCGGGCATTTTTCAGGCGCTACAGCGCTAAAAATAACGCCTGAAAAAATCGGCTCCATTCACTCTAGTGTGAAAGCCCGAGGAGCGGTGCACTGGCAGGGCATCACAAAAAGTCCTGTCAGCAGCTTCTTTGGAGCGGTGAACTCACCGCTCCTCCACCATTGCTCCCCACTGAAATCAATGGGGCAATGCTGCGACACCGGCGGCGTTTTGCGGGCGGATTTAACCCCTTTTGGGCTACTAGCGGGGGGGTTAAAACTGCCCTGCTAGCAGCTGAAAAGCGCCGCTAAAACAACGGTAAAGCTTACCGCTGATGCCCTAGGCGGCTGCATGTGAAAGGGGTCTTAAACTGCAGAGTGCAAAATCTGCTTCCAGGATTTTTTTGTCAAAGCTTAACTGAACAAGCTGAAGTTAGAAGCCGATTGGCTACTATGCACAGCTGCACCAGATTTTTCACTCTCCAGTTATAGTAAATCAGCACCCCTGTATACTAGTTGTGTCAGACCTTAAAAAGTAGATGTAAACTTTAAAGCTACCCAGCACCTAAAAAAGAAAGTACCACTATGGACAGGCATGAAGGAGAAGAAGAAGGAAGAAGGACGAGGGAGGAGGGACAAAGGAGGAGGGACGAGGGAGGAGGGAGGGACGGGCGAGGGAGGAGGGACGAGGGAGGAGGGACGAGGGAGGAGGGAGGAGGGACGAGGGAGGAGGGACGAGGGAGGAGGGAGGAGGGACGAGGGAGGAGGGAGGAGGGAGGAGGGACGAGGGAGGAGGGAGGAGGGAGGAGGGACGAGGGAGGAGGGACGAGGGAGGAGGGATGAGGGAGGAGGGACGAGGGAGGAGGGAGGAGGGACGAGGGAGGAGGGACGAGGAGGAGGAGAAAGGTGTAAATGGACAGCAGAGCCCATTTACGCCCATACAGCAGAGCCGCCTCCCCCCGTGACCACTCTGCAGAAACTGAGCAGACACTGATGTGTCAGCCACCCACTCTGCTGGGAGCCGATCCCCTGCTGAATATAAGACTCCGCCCCACGTGAAAGGGGCCTAAACGGGGAAGTTCCTTGATTGTAGATGATCTCCTCTAACTTCTAGTTGCATTTCTAAGACAGCTAGTGAAAAGAAAAATGTCCAATGAAATTTCTGACAAAAAAAAAAAAAAAATCTTCTCTACTCTATCCGAAACTTTAAAAAAAAAAAAAGAAGTTTTGCCCAAACCTACATTTGAATCCATAACCCAAAGGTTACACCAGTACACCTTTAATACAGGACCCCATTTAATACATTCCATAATGAAAGGCTGGATGCTTCCTTACGGCCATATGTTAAAAAGAAACAGGTGCATGAGCACATTACTTGGCATCTCTATTGCCAAAACAAGGATATTAAATAAATTTGCCCACTCTAAGATTATTCAGCAAAAAACCCTAACCATTGGCAAGCAAAATTGTTGTTGATGGAATAGGCTACAAAAAAAGGACACACATCACAATTTATCTATGGATCACGCACAAACATGTATCCCGCTGCAAATCTCTCAATGACACAGATAATTATTTCTGTAATTAAAATTAGAGACAATTATCTACAAGAGCAGCTTCCATTACACTGGTAATCTACTAGGAAACATTCAATTACTGTATGTCTAACGCAGATGTAATAGACACGGTTATGGATCATAAAAAGCATTCAATGCTTAAAAATAAAAGTTCTCACTTGATCATGACTTAAGGGTGGAAATAAAAATACTCCCAATGAGACTACATGTATTTACATTTTTTGCAGCATAGTTATTTTTTTCTCCACATTTAAGTAGTCAATCATTTACCACCCGATAGGCTGTTCTTTGTAACAGGATTAAATTGGGGAAGAAGAAAAAATGAGACTGACGGAATAGAATAGTCAAATAGTGTCAACGTGAGATGCAGTCATGTGACCTGCCTGATCTCTGCTATCTCTCTCCAAAATCCTCAAGACTTTATTCTCTCCTTTCATTCATTTTAAAGAGAGAATTTCGTGATGGAAAGTGATGGAATCTATGACGTTTCTGGCGTTACAAAAGCAGAGATTGGAAGGAGTATTATACCTTTTTGAAACTGTGATTTAAATTATTCCCTGAATTATCTGTAAACTGAAGTCAGCATCTTCAGCATAACTGGCTTGTCTGAAGACTAAAATGACTTCTCTTTTCCATTGGGGTTCTTCATTCGGACAATAATACACTATATGTGCAAAGGTTAGTGCATAACTGACCATCAGCCCTATATAAGCTTGCTGGACACATTCAAAAAATTCCTTTTTTTTTTTATTATTAACAGCCTCATGTTGGTAAGACGACCTGGCTAACAATCTTGAGGTGAGGACTCTATGAAGGCTTCTCACCCAAAATAGATCAAGCAACGTCTTTGCGGAGCTGGTTTTGCGTGCAGGAACATGGCCACGCTGAAATAGAAAATCTTAGTCCTCAAATTGCTACCACAAGGTTGGACGTGCACAATCGTCTATGAAAGGGATGGCCAACCTTTAGACCGGGGGTGTCCAACTTTTAGACATTTCTGGGCTACATTGGAAGAGAAGAAATTGTTTTGGCCCACATATAAAATACACTAACAATAAGGATAGCTGATGAGCAGAAAAAGTCAGGCCAATCAAGTTAATGATCACTAATATCCACTTGCCAATTGCCCTATAGCAGTTTTACTGCTACAGGGTGGCTGCACAGGATCACGTACAGTATCTCACAAAAGTGAGTACACCCTTCAAATTTTTGTAAATATTTTATTACATCTTTTCATGTGACAACACTGAAGAAATGACACTTTGCTATAATGTAAAGTAGTGAGTGTACAACTTGTATAACAGTCTAAATTTGCTGCCCCCTCAAATGAACTCATCACACAGCCATTAATGTCTAAACCGCTGGCAACAAAAGTGAGTACACCCCTAAGTGAAAATGTCCAAATGTTCTAGCACTGCCTTAATCCTCATGGGCATGGAGTTCACCAGAGCTTCACAGGTTGCCACCGGAGTCCTCTTCCACTCCTCCATGACGACATCACGGAGCTGGTGGATGTTAGAGATCTTGTGCTCTTCCCACCTTCTGTTTTGTAAATTAGCTGGCACCTCAAAATAACTCAACACACAACCATTAATGTCTAAACTGCTCACAACAAAAGTGAGTACACCCTTAAGTGAAAATGTCCAAGCTGGGCCCAATTAGCCATTTCCCTCCCCAATGTCATGTGACTCGTTAATGTTACAAGGTCCCGGGTGTGAATGGGGAGCAGGTGTGTTAAATTTGGTGTTATTGCTCTCGCTCTCTAATACTGGTCACTGCAAGATTCAACATGGCACCTTATGGCAAGGAACTCTAAAGATCTGAAAAAAAAATGGTTGCTCTACAAAGATGGCCTAGGCTATAAGAAGATTGCCAAGACCCTGAAACTGAGCTGCAGCACGGTGGCCAAGACCATACAGCAGTTTAACAGGACAGGTTCCACACAGAACAGGCCTCGCCATGGGCAACCAAAGAAGTTGAGTGCAAATGCTCAGTGTCATATCCAGAGGTTGTCTTTGGGAAATAGACATACGAGTGCTGCCAGCATTGCTGCAGAGGGGGAAGGGGTGGGGGGTCAGCCTGTCAGTGCTCAGACCATACGCCGCACACTGCATCAAACTGGTCTGCATGGCTTTTGTCCCAGAAGGAAGCCTCTTCAAAAGATGATGCACAAGAAAGCCTGCAAACAGTTTGCTGAAGACAGGCAGACTAAGGACATGGATTACTGGAACCATGTCCTGTGGTCTGATGAGACCAATATAAACTTATTTGGTTCAGATGGTGTCAAGTGTGTGAGGAGTACAAAGACAAGTGCGTCTTGCCTACAGTCAAGTATGGTGGTGGGAGTGTCATGGTCTGGGGCTGCATGAGTGCTCCTGGCACTGGGGAGCAACAGTTCATTGGGGGAACCATGTATGCCAACATGTACTATGACATACTGAAGCAGAGCATGATCCTCTCCCTTCAGAGACTGGGCCGCTGGCCAGTATTCCAACATGATAGCGACCGCAAACACACCTCCAAGACAGCCACTGCCTTGCTAAAGAAGCAGAGGGTAAAGGTGATGGACTGGCCAAGCATGTCTCCAGGCCTAAACCCTATTCAGCATCTGTGGGGCATCCTCAAACAGAAGGTGGAAGAGCACAAGGTCTCTAACATTCAACAGCTCCGTGATGTTGTCATGGAGGAGTGGAAGAGGAATCCGGTGGCAACCTGTGAAGCTCTGGTGAACTCCATGCCCAAGAGGGTTAAGGCAGTGCTGGAACATTTGGACATTTTCACTTAGGGGTGTACTCACTTTTATTGCCAGCTGTTTAGACATTAATGGCTGTGTGATGAGTTAATTTGAGGGGGCAGCACATTTAGACAAGCTGTACACTCACTACTTTACATTATAGCAAAGTGTAATTTCTTCAGTGTTGGCACATGAAAAGATATAATAAAATATTTACAAAAAATGTGAGGGGTGTACTCACTATTGTGAAATACCGGGACCCATGGTAGGGCCGGCCCTGGATGTCGTCAACTTCGAGTGGGGATATCGTCTTTGTGATAAAACGGAAAGTAATGGATATACCAGTTCCACAGCTACCCCATATAGCTCTATTTAATGAAAGACTTGATGGCAGTGCTACTCAAAGGCTGATCCATTTTATGTTATTGGCTGCCAAACTTGCCATAGCCCGATCCTGGAAGCGCCCCTCAGTTCATATTGCTATGTTTAGGCGCAAAGTTTCCTGGATTATGCTCAATGAGCACCTGGCAAGCAAGCTTAGTGATCAGAGCCTCGGTTTAAGAAGGTATGGGAACCATGGTCTAGTTATGTCAACACTGAGTTGTAGAAGTTGTCCTATTTTATGCATCATGCTCAGGACCTCCTAGTTCAAGGTGCTTTTGCAGTTCTCTCCCTCTTCTGTTTCCTCCCCTCTTTCCCCTCTGGGCCATGTAGTCCGGTCTTCCGACTGGGCCCCCTCTCTTCCTTTTGTCTTTTTTCTTCCTCTATATGATTAGGTGATTTGCTCTCATGCTTGGAATTAGTCCCCGTGTTTTGCTTTAAGTTGGCATACGTTCGACAGGGGGGGTGACCCCCCCACCCCATGGTTTATTTTCTTGTGTGATCACTTGGACTAGTCTAGTGTTTTTTGTTTTGCTTATTTACTTAAGTGTCTAAGTGTCTGTTGTTTTGCACTAATGTTTTAGTGTAAAATGACATTTATGCTGTATTATGGTTGGGGCTCCAACCTGTGCAACCCTTATTGTACAATGACATTTCTGTATTTGGACTTTCTTCTTATAATAAAACAGCTTGAAAGAAAAAGGAATGGGATGCTGGTAAGCAGACAGCTTACATATAGTCTTCACTAGGGGGAGTTCTAGGTGGGAAGATACTTTTTACTTTTTTTTTTGTCTACTAGAATAAATCTCTCAGGAGCTTACCCTGCAGATCTTAAAAATGAAAGGCTGACGAAGGAGGCGTGGCCTTGCCTCCAAAACGCGTTTCTATTGGCCACTACCACAGCAGGCTGCACCAGGTCTTACAGCTCCAATCCGTCTTCTCCCCGAGAGACTCGGCTGGTGTCTTCCCGATTTCACTATGGCCACGGCGGAGACTCACACCCGGCGCCCGCTCTTTGCGCTGACACTGTCCACATGACAAGCCTGTATTCACTCGTCAATTGTGAGTGTATTTTTTATCTTCTTACTTTTGTTTATTTATATTAAACCTTACTACACCAGAGGTGGTTTGGCGCTTCTCTCTTGCCCCTTACCTGCATTTCGTTTCCACAGCCATAGGGTTCCCCAGCCGCTATAGAAGCAGCCTCACCACCAGGAGCAGCCATACAGGATACCTTTATGTGCAAATGACCTTGAATATGCCTTATATTGGACTATTTTGGCACTTATAACACTATTTGGGATGATTGAATCATTCATAAGTCAACTATTGCAGTACACATTCTTTCCAACTATTTGGCTCTTAGCGCTGAGTTGCGCACTTTGTGTGTTATTAATTTTCTTGTAGTGCCTTTAATACACCTGCAACTTGTTTATTCTGAGTTTATCATTCCATAAGTGCAAAGCAAAATGTAGTATTCACATGGCGAGTACACCATATTCTACTTTCGTCCTGGCTTCAATATATTTACAACTTTATTAATTGTGTTACACTAGCACTAAGGGGTGAAAAACAAAGACTATTGTTAGGCGGTTTTCACTCCAGGATGAATGGTAGTCGTCAACCAGAATAGAGTAAATCATGAAAATACAGCATTATGGCCAATAGACAGAGCTGATGATCATCTAGTGACCATAATGAATTACTTATTATTTAATGGGGCGCCACAGTGGTGTAGTGGGTAGCATTCTTGCCTAGCAGTAAAAGGTCACTGGTTCGAATCCCAACCACGACACTACCTGCCTTGAGTTTGCATGTATTCCCTGTGCCTGCGTGGGTTTCCTCCGGGTACTCCGGTTTCCTCCCACACTCCAAAGACATGCTGGTAGGTTAATTGGCTTCTGTCTAAATTGGCCCTAGTATATGAATGTGAGTTAGGGACCTTAGATTGTAAGCTCCTTGAGGGTAGGGACTGATGTGAATGTACAATGTATATGTAAAGCGCTGAGTAAATTGACCGCGCTATATAAGTACCTTAAATAATAATAAATAATAATATTTATTAGATGCACTTTATTCTGTATGTAGAATACCATTTGACCTGTACTGAAAATTGCCTAACATTTGAATTTGTCCCTATTTGCACGAAACAAATGTACAAGGGGTTTTTACTGGACAAACAAAATGAATAGCATTTATTTTTATTTTTTTATTATTAAAAAATGTTAGGTGAAGTCACAGATTCAAAAGGTGAATCAGAAATACCACGATTTATAAAATATCATTAAATAGAAAAAAATATGTATTAAAATGTGAAAAAAAAAAATCAAGTCCCAAGGACAACGATACAGTAATGTCTCTTACCTTTCTTGAGCTGGATGTATAGCTTCTTTCCTTTTTTGGTATTGTAACCGCTGGCAGGGGGGCAGTTAGCGCCACGCTGTGGTGAAGGGGTGAGGCCGGTTGGTGGTTTTCCTGCTGAATTGATACTATGAGGTAGGTGTGAGTAAGAGTCATTTGGCTCTGTCTGGTTTCCCTGTCGGGGAACTCTCTGCAGTGTCTGCTCAGGACCAGGAACTCTCTGCAGTGCCTGCTCAGGCCCGGGAACTCTCTGCAGTGTCTGCTCAGGACCGGGACTGTGAAAGTTCCTATTGTCCATGAACTGGTGGTCGGAGGCATGTTGGTAATAGCTGTTGTTCTCACTTTGAGATAGTTGTTCATACGGTTCTTTGTTAGCAGCAGGCACCACATGGAACCAAATCATGGGCGAGCGCATGGCTTGACGGAACATATGCTGTGCTCTGGATAGATGAGATAAGATTATCAAATTATGAAATTGTTAGGAATATAATTATGCTTTCTAATTATGCAAAATGAGGTGCTGTGTGCCACTATGGAGATAGGAAATTATTTATAGAAAAAAATAAGTCTTTGCAGTCACTTGTTAGTATGTCACAGTTGGTCCCAATTAATGAGTATTTGTAATGTGCACAAAACAGTCAAAAATAGCAGAGAAAAACTGAGAAACGTGAAATCTGGGATTTACAAACCCGAAGCAAAAACCTGGTCTGTGCTTTGTATATTTTATATACTCAGTCCAAAAACTTCACATCAAATCTAATGTAGAACATGCACCTCTAATTTGAACAGCTGATGTGCAGTATGGGCCCATCAAGAGGACTGAAAGACACACAAAGTAATGCATCCCATTAGAATCCAGTATGAACATATTTGTGACTTGTGCTGGTTCTGGAAACATTAAAGCTGAACTCCAGGCATATAAAATACAAATAAATGAAGCTTTGTATTTATTAATTTATCAATAAATGTAGGTTTTTAAAAACAGGCAGTTTAAGTACCTGGATGGATTTGATACCTTGCAAACCCACAGTACAACAGAACTAAGACTGGGAGAGGGAGAAACAGCACATGAAGCCCATCAGTTGTGCTGGTATGCTTATGTGCTAACAAGAAAATTAATATGCCACAAGAGTGACAGAGGGGCTCACCTGTCTGCTGCTTCTCCTTTCTCTGTCCAATCACAGTCTGGGGAAGGAACAAAACCCTTAGGCTCCGTTCACACTTGTGCGACTTGGGACATGAAAAATCGCAGCCCATTCTTTTCAATGGCACCCATTCAGATTGATGTGACTTAAAGTTGCAGTGATTTTGAAAAGGTGCCTGCACTACTTTGGTGCAACTTTTAATGCAATTTAGGTCCATTGTGTGTAAAGTCAGATCAAAGTCACACTGAAAATTGTGCGACTTTGGAGTCACGCTAGTGTGGATGGACTCAAAGTATAACTAAAAACACATTTTATTTATTTATTTTTAATTTGGATAGAGTGGAGAGGGATTACAACATCTGTAAGGTTTTAATTGCTATGCCCATGTTAGGGAGATTCACCCTCTCCATTTGTCGTGCTTACCGTTGTCATCAAAAGTGAAAGAAGATCAAGGAAGATCAAAATTTTGGTTGTCACCAGACCAGGAATAGAGGGGAAATCTTCCAATGGAGACACTAGTTAGGGTGACCTGGGCATCAACCAGGGATACCCTCACTTTGGAGGTATTTCCTCTCACCCACTGTTTTGGCTATAAGACAGAAAGTGAAAGGAAATCACACCAATGGGACACAGATGGACTCTATCCAAAAACGCCTTATGTTCTACTTTAAATGTAACGCAATTATAACAAAAATCTTGCCCTGCCAAATGAGGCTGTTGTGTGACAGAGCTGTGTACATCTCAGGACAACATGGACAAAAAAGAAGATCTGACAGGTATGACAATTCCCTTATACGTATTTCATTTGTTTATTTAGATGTTTCCTGTAGTTCAGCTTTAAAATTTCAAGCTATAACTGAGGGCCAACTATACCCAAATATGAAATGGCCTTTCCAATCCAAGTGCCTGCATCTTCTGGTTTTTAGCCCTGATGAAGTGCTGTGCACTGGATGGATCAACTGAAATGTCCATATGCATGATATTCATTTTATTATATTTTGCAGAGAAAAATTGATTCACGAAGATAACCACTTTGATTATTGCTAATATTTCTAACTTCTGACTGGCTTTAATAGTGAGTTTCTATGAGGTTGTCTATTGAAGAGGGCAGAGACTGAAGCACGAGAAAAAGACAATACCTAGTTTTACATAAAGTGGAAAAGGGTTAAAACCTCTATCAATTTTTTATTGCCGCTTGTGTCCCCACTGGGGAGATTCATCCTCAGTTTGTCCTTTGGATACCAAGCGATAAGAAATACACATATTCACAGTTGTCTAGAGCAGTGGTTCTCAACCCTGTCCTCAAGTACCCCCAACAGGCCATGTTTTAGGAATTTCTCTTAGATAAAATAGATGTCCAAAATACCAAGCCATTGACTAGCTTGCACAGGTGCTTTAAATCAAAGGAAAACCAGCAATTATGGCCTTTTGGGGGTTGAGAACCACTAGTCTAGATAACAAATATTACAATGGGACAACTGTTCTGGTGATAGCAATTATCTGCTCTTTTTGTAAAGGTATCATCTAATTTTGTTGTGCCTCCAGAAGCTCCCCAATGAGACACAACCAAATTAGAAAAAATGGTTTTTGGATACAGATAAATTTACCTATGCTATAAACCCAAAGGTATATGGACACTCTTCCAAATAATTGCGTTCAGGTGTTTCCAGAAAAGGGTACCAGCCAGGACTTACTCGTCACCAGTTGCCCCTCCCAACCCCCACCCAGCCCCACCCCTAAACATGTCCTCAAATTATCTCATGAAATTACACTGTTAAATGTTTTAGGCAGAATTAAGTTAAAAAAATAATTATTAACAACAACTTTAACATAAAGCATATTTCATTGATCTGTGATCAACAAAATAAGGATAAAATATGATTGGCTACTATAGGCACTGTACACATCATTACTGCCTTTGTTAAGTAAATATGTTAACACAATATTTAATATAGCATTAAAAAAAATTAAAACCAATGAATTACACTTTCACTGATTTAGGATGCACAGAGACTTACAGCGGAGCACGTCACTTGACAGGGGAGTGGGAGCTGCCAAAGTTAACTTTTCCTATTAATAAGCTGATGACTGGTTTTAAGATGGTCCCAAGCAACCAATCACCAGCTTGTTAATAGGAAAAGTAAACTTTGGCAGTTCCTTCCCTGACCCCACCGCATCTAGTTATTTGCTGACTCCCGCTGTATGCCAGGCCTTCTTGCGAAGAGAAGAGGGACAAAGCTAGGACAATTGGCTTCTGTTCAACCCTGTCTGCCCCCCCCCCCCCCAAACCTGATGTGGCTCCACACACCCAGTCCCCGTCCCCCCCCAAACCTGATGTGGCTCCACACTCAGCTGTTTTCCACTTGCCTAATTCGATCAGGTGAGTGGAAATTCTGAGGGTTGATTAATACTACTGTATACAGATACATTTTTAATAGTTATTTACTTACAAGCTTGTGTGAAGTTGGAGGAAGGCCCTTTTCTGTTCCAGCATGACTGTTCCCCTTTGCAAAGAGCCAAGTCCATAAAAAAACTTGACTTGAGGAGTTTGGTGTGGAGGAACTGAAATTGCCTATACAAAACCATGACCTCAACCCTATTGAACACCTTTGGAATGAACTGGAATGCAGATTGTAAGACTGGTCTTCTAGTCCAACATCAGTACCTGACCTCACAAATGCTCTTTTGGTTGAATGGGCACAGATTCACGCAGACACACTTCTTGTAGAGCAATAAAAGAATTCAAAAACAGAAATTCAATCTTAATTTACCTATATACCTTACTGACTTGACCCTATTATTTTAGAAGGGAACATATGCAAAACTTGGACACTGCTGCCAGACTAACCCTGGGTTTAACACCTAGTGGAAGTGGCATACAGCCTGCGATATCAGAGGAAGAGAACTAATTTCTAATAGTGAATGTGTTTTTCATTAAAGAAATTACATTAATTCCAAAACCAAATGTTAAAAATAAATGAGTGCAAATGAACTCCTCCTCTGCCCCAAGCCAAATCCTATACAGAGCCGTCCACACTCCAAGCACACTCCAATGACGTCACATGGATCCCAGTTTATTCTGACCACAAAAAGTAGCCCCCCCCATGGGACTTCCCCTCTAATGTGTTTCAGCCAACAGCTTTGATCTGTCCAATACTGAAAAGCCTCACAAAAATTTGTCAGTAGTGTAAAAAAGTCATTGATGGCTTCTCCCTTATGTCTCTCCTCACAGGTTACGTTGATGATTACATTATGCTTACTTGCTTAAACAACAGCCTTGTGACCCAAATCTTTCCAATACATTAAATAAAATAAAGCGAGTATGATAGATATAAAAGGTGTTAAATTCTAGCAAAATGACATTGTGACACAGAGAGACAAGCAGTCTGTAAGTAGGGCCTAATTTACAGGAAGTGAAATAACCCATACCAACCAATCAGGGAGGATATTCCACTCAAGGAAACATACATATCACTGGTTGCTAGTGGTTATAGAAATCTGCAAGTCATCCATGTGCTTTCCACAGTCTAATGCCCCGTACACACGATAGGATTTTCCGACGGAATAATGTTCTATGGGAGCTCGTTGTCGAAAATTCCGACCGTGTAGGCTTCATAGGACATTTTCAATCGGAATTTCTGTCGCACAAAATTTGAGATCTGGATCTTAAATTTTCCAACAACAAAATCCGTTGTCGTAAATTCCGATTGTGTGCACACAATTCCGACACACAAAGTTCCACGCATGCTCAGAATCAAGCAGAAGAGCCGCACTGGCTATTGAATGTCATTTTTCTCGGCTCATTGTACGTCACTGCGCTCTTGACATTCGGAATTTCCGACAAGATTTGTGTGACCGTGTGTATGCAAGACAAGTTTGAGCCAACATCCGGAATAAAACCATGGATTTTGTTGTCGGAAAATCCTATCGTGTGTACAGGGCATTAGAGTACAATATCTATAAACATAGAATTACGATACAGAAACTGTATATCCTGTTTTATTTACCCAACCACAAAAAATAACCAGCAACTGACTACTGCACATTTTCCAGAAGGCAAAAAACACTGTGCAAACCAGACAAGTGATATATTTGAGAACTGCTTCGATGTGTGCCAGCCAGTGGCGCTACTCTAACTTCTATCAATTCCCAGGATTTACATCTAAAATATTAACAAACATGTTAAATACATCAAAGAACACTGCCAAGTTCAGGAGGAAAGTTATTGCTAAGCTACAGAACAAGACAAGGAACTGAACACAGCTGGACTTGACAGGGGAGGATACAAGCAGAGCAAACCGTCTGCAGAAATTGGTGAAAATGATCAGAAAGCACAAGCAGATAGAAAATGCTACTAAAATCATCTTGAGATAAATGAATTAGCTATATACAGTATTGTGGAAATGTTTTAGTCACTTGTGAAAAATGCTATCAAATGAGGATGTTTTCATTTGTCAATTAACCTCTTGCACCTGGGCAACCCTTTAAAGGGGCTCTAAAGCCCAGGAGGCAGAGTTGGGCTTTACCAATTATGTGACTGGTGTGATTGGCTGTAACACAGCTCCCATAGCCCCTGATCACATGACAAGGATCTGTCCAGTAGCTCTCAAATATAAACAATGACCAGGAACAGCTCAGTCACTGCGCTGGCAGCCAACTCCAGAGCCAGATTCCTGAGCTGCCACATAAGGAACAACCTGGTCCTCTCTGATAGATAAACTGATCTGTCCAAAAACTGGCTCCACAATGACAGAATGTTGCAATGTAGAGATCTTGAGTGAAACTTTGAAATACGATTTCCGTTAAAGAGGCTCCCATCAGACCCAGGATGCTCTTTCAAAAGCCAGATGGCTCTTCGGCTGGAGAGTTTGAATCTGAGACAAGAGTTTTGACATTTTTCAAACAATTTCTAAAGGTCAAGGTTTAATATCAGGATTCAGCCAAATTTCAGAAATTTCTGGACAGTCAATGTCATATTGTCTAACAGAGCCAATGCAGACTGTTCTCTAAACAGAAAGTTGTCTAAGTGTGCCACAATAGGGATGCCATAAGAGAGCAACAGGACAAGTCACGGAGCTAGCACATTGGTGAATACCTACCTGAGGACGAGATGCCAAAGGGCAGGGCCACAAACTGGTAGTGAAGGGGCCCATCAGCAAAGCGTAAGAAGTGCTGTTGCGCTAGAAAGATAGGGACAACAAGGCAAGCATCTTTGATAACAACGGAAGCTAGAAAGTGTACGTGGTGAAGGTTGGTGGTAAAGGTGAAGAGTCCCTGGTGAATAGATTTTTTTTTTTAATTCCATGCGGACTTTTTGGACTCCAATGAAGAAATACTGAGCTTTAGGATACAGAAAGGGGCAAATTCCCCCTTTGGGCTTCAAAGTAGTGAACAAGTTGGGGAAAAACCCATGGAACCATTTAGCCAAATCAGCTAGAGTAATGTTATTTTGACCCAAATGACCCAGGAAGGCTCAATGCAGATCTGCCAATTAGAGCTGGGCTCGGGCTTGTTTAGGATCCTAGTCCTAACCCACCTGCCCAATGCCACTAGGAAGCAGACACTGCACACCACTAATCACAGACATTGAGACATTTCCCAGTCTGTGCAGCTGCAGACTGGGAAATGTCTCACTGCCTGTGATTAGCAGTGTCAGCTTCCTAGCAGGATCAGGCAGGTGGGTTGGGACCAGGATCCAAAAATGTCCGAGCCCATCTCTACTGCTAATCTGTGTGGTGACACAGGAACCTGAAGGTCAGAAACAGAGGAGGGGGGCAGGGAGTGAATCAGTAGTGTAAAGCCCTGTGGTACCACCTTCTGCACCTGTCTAAGATGCAAGCTGTCTAAGCATCCACATAGGTTAACAAATGTCCCCTGTCTCCAACTATGGAAAATAGAAGTGCAACTTCCTACAGAGGAATGCTTGTCCGAGGGATTGGCAAACACAGTGCCAAGACTTGCAGGTAGATAAGGAGCCAAACTTGAAATTGTCTGAAAGTGGATGTTGAGAGAATAGAGAATCAGAAGGGGCATTTCTTAGCAGATAGAGAAGAAGAGGACTTTGCAGTTTGTACCCTAGGTCTTTCTGTTAAGAAAGAGGGTGCTCTTACCAGTAGTAGCATCCTTGATGTTATCAAGAGATGACTCAGATTCTATCCATCACATTTGCTATAAAAGTAAATAAAGCCCTATCTGTACACCTCCCCACCCCATACACACACAAAAAGACAATGAATAATCTTTTATGGTGAAGAAAGCCTAAAATTTATACTGTACAAAACAGACATCACAGGGAAAAAATGTCCTGGGCTCAAAGGATTTAGGGGGAAAGAAAAAATCACTTTACTGCATATGGTCCCCATGCCATCCCTCGCCCCCTACCAACAGCGAAATATATGTAGAAGGACTTACACTTAGAGGCTGCGAGTGGCAACAAGAAGTAGTACCTCTCAACAGTCCAGTTTTTGTTTACACTGTTGCCCCTATAGCAGTGGTTCTCAACTCCAGTCCTCAGGACCCACCAACAGGTCAGATTTTAAGTATTACCTTGGGGAGTTGCAGACTAGAATACTGCAATCACTGAGCAGCAAGTGATATCACCTGTGATGTATTTCAGCTATCTTGCAAACCTGGCCTGTTGGTGGGTCGTGAGGACTGGAGTTGAGAGCCACTGCCCTATAGGATTGTTTACAAAGTTAGCATGAGTTTAACAGCTAAATTCTCACACTAGAACATTAAAACTACAGCGTCTGCATTTTAGCTTGTGTAGCCTTTAAAGTAGGCAGACAATGCACGGCCTCGTGGAAAAACATACCCTACTGTTTAACATGTGCCAATGATTTTGGTTCAGGTAAACTGCTTGATTACTTCATAGACCCAAAGAGTTTTGCAGAGTAATAGAAGCTGGATCTCTGGTTTTATTTTGAATGCTTTATTGCTCTGTAAAAGTCTGAGCGGTATATTGATGTTCATAACAACCAGTACCAAGAGCTCAGCTCAGGCATTTGCTCCAATCTACTTGATATTAACCAGGTGTGAATATGATTTGTGGTTTCCAATAAAGAGATATAGATCTTAAGTTGCAGAGTCATTGACCTGAAATGCTGTCTCAATAACAGAAGTTTTGAAATCTTCCAGACTTGATAAAAAAAAAAATCTTCCAAAATAAACATTTCCGCCAAAATAAACCATAATGTAAACATGACCATTGTCAAGTATTTAAACCTAATTCTGATTTAACAGATGGGGCAGTCGGTAAACGGAGCCACCCACACCACCCCCTTTCCCTGCACTGTAATGGTTACAGTGCAGTCTTTATAGCACAGTCCTCCCTGCAGTCATGGCCCCCATCACAGTCCTCCCTGCAGTCATGGCCCCCCTCACAGCCCCCCTGCAGTCATGGCCCCCCCATCACAGTCCTCCCTGCAGTCATGGGCCCCCCAAACACAGTCCTCCCTGCAGTCATGGCCCCCCCAATCACAGTCCTCCCTGCAGTCATGGTCCCCCAATCACAGTCCTCCCTGCAGTCATGGTCCCCCAATCACAGTCCTCCCTGCAGTCATGGCCCCCAATCACAGTCCTCCCTGCAGTCATGGCCCCTCCAATCACAGTCCTCCCTGCAGTCATGGCCCCCATCGCAGTCTTCCCTGCAGTCATGGGCCCCCCAATCACAGTACTCCCTGCAGTCATGGACCCCCCAATCACAGTCCTCCCTGCAGTCATGGCCTCCATCGCAGTCCTCCCTGCAGTCATGGCCTCCATCGCAGTCCTCCCTGCAGTCATGGCCCCCATCACAGTCCTCCCTGCAATTACTCTTTAAAAGCACCTTCGTACCTTTGGCAGGGCAGAGGCAGTTAGCAGCCTGTGTCTAAATTAAAAAAGAAGAATTGCGCTAGGTGCGTGATAAATGTGAAAAAAATTATTAAGGTTAAAAAAAGGGGGGGGGGCGTGAAGGATATCCTGCAGCTAGGCACTATAACCCCGATATAGGGCACAAGAGATATGGATAAAGGTAGGAGTGCAGCGCTGTATAAAATACTACAAGTATGATGTGTATGATGACAATGTATACAATACATTTCCAATATATCAATAGTGATCAAAATCAGGTGCAAATGAAAACATCTAATAAAAAATAGTCCATGTGTGATTACTCCATTAGTAGTGAACATGCTTATAAAACACACACAAAAAAATGTTTTTGTGACAAAAAAACAGTTCATAAGTGAAAGTTTTCAAATGGAAGATTTCCAATCCAAGACCCTGGGTCTATGTTTTCCACCACTTGTGCTGCCCGTCACCTTTCAATAAACAATGGAGGCTTACCAGAAAGCCTGCGACCGCCCTTACTCAGGGGGGTCAAAACAGGCTTAGTAGAACCACGGGAACACTGCTAAGATCTCCTTCACAGGTGACCGGTCGGCATCAATGAAGAGCACCTTCAATGGCGTGTTCCCAGGAGACAATCGTCGTTCTCAGGGCAGGGATAAGGGCTCCATTAGTCCCTCCATTAGGACTAATGGAGCCCTTACCCCTGCCCTGAGAACACCGATTCTACAAACAATACCCCATAATGACAACATTAAAGAAGTTTGTTGGAAAACTTTTCCCAGCCTTTGCCATGACACTCAAAAATGAGCTCCAGTGCATTCCGTTTTCACTGATCATCCTTGAGATGTTTCTACAACTTGATTGGAGCCCACCTGTGGTAAATTCAGTTGATTAGACATAGTTTGGGAAGGCACACACCTGGATATATTAGGTCCCACAGTTAACAGTGCATGTCAGAAAACAAACAAAGCCATGAAGTCCAAGGAATTGTCTGTAGACCTCAGACAGAGGATTGTATCGAGGCACAGATCTGGGGAAGGGTACAGAAAAATTTCTGCAGCATTGAAGGTCCTAATGAGCACAGTGGACTCTATCATCCGCAAAGGGAAGAAATTTGGAACCACCAGGACTCCTAGAGCAGGCCGCCCCAGCCAAAATGAGTGATTGGGGTAGAAGAGCCTTAGTCAGGGAGGTTACCAAGAACCTGATGGTTACTCTGACAGAGCGCCATTTTTCTGTGGAAAGAGGGAAACCTTCTATAAGAACAACCATCTCTGTAGCACTCCACCAACCAGGCCTGTATGGTGGAGTGGCCAGATGGAAGCCACTCCTCAGTAATAGGCACATGACAGCCCGCCTGGAGTTTGCCAAAAGGCACCTGAAAGGCTCTCAGACCATGAAAAACAAAATTCTCTGGTCTGAGGAAAACCAAGATTGAACTCTTTGGCCTGAATGGCAAGCACTATGTCTGAAGGAAACCAGGCACTGCACATCACCTGGCCAATGCCATCCCTACAGTGAAGCGTGGTGGTGGCAACAGAATGCTGTGGGGATGTTTCTCAGTGGCAGGAACAGGGAGACAAGTCAGGATTAAGGGAAAGATGACTGCAGCAATGTACAGAGACATCCTTGATGAAATCCTGCTCCAGAGCGCTCTGAACTTCAGACTGGGGAGAAGGTTCTTCTTCCAACAGGACAACGACCCTAAGCACACAGCCAAGATAACAAAGGAGTGGCTACGGGACAACTATGTGAATGTCCTTGAGTAGCCCAGCCAAAGCCCAGACTTGAACCTGATTGAACATCTCTGGAGAGATCTGAAACTGACCAAAAATAGATGTGCCAAGCTTGTGGCATCATACTCAAAAATACTTGAAGCTGTAATTGGTGCCAAAAGGTGCTTAAAGTATTGAGCAAAGGCTGTGAATACTTATATACATGTGATTTTTTTCATTTTTTATATTTAATAAATTTGAAATCCTAGCAAACTTCTTTCGTGTTGTCATTATAGGGTATTGTTTGTAGAATTTTGAAAAAAATAATGACTTTAATCCATTTTGGAAAAAAGCTGTAACGTAACAATGTGGAAAAAGTGAAGCGCTGTGAATACTTTCTGGATGCACAGTAATTACTTACTGCCTGGTAGCTTGAGTAAAACTAAATAAAAAAAATCATGCTGGCAATTTAAGAGCACATTAACCTTTTTTTAATAGAGTTTATAAATAACTAATTGCATTGCAGATATTTTCCCAAAACTATATTTACCCTTATTCCAATTTCAAGGACAATGTGTAGGTTTTGAAACAGGATATTGTGTTGAACTTTGGATTGTATCTGATACAGCTATTCTCATAACTCTAGCAGCTACATTTTTCCATCATATTTTTTTTCAAATTATGCGGTGTAGGTCATAGAATGAAAAGATGCAACTTTTTTTTTTTCGATTGATGAACTTTTAAACTTAATTTGTGGTGGAAAAAAATCTTATCTGCACAAGTGCTTTATGGTATTAAAACTCATAATATCTGGTCTTGACTGAAAATGAAGAATCCACTTACTGCTCAAATCTTCTGTTGCGAAGGTCACCGTTGTTAATCCGGACGATACAGTCGTTCTCACGAAAAAGGTTCTCTCGTTCAGCTTTACCACCTTTCTCTAGCCGTTTTACTAATAACCCGAGTGTTCTGCAACATTAACATCACAAATGATTACACATGCAGGACTAGGGCTGCTACTTAATGGCTTGTGCAGATGACAATATTCATACAATATATGAGCAAAGCAAAATATTAACATTCCCTGAAGAAAACAAGGTTAAACAAGCAGAAAGAATAACCTCTTTACTTTTTTTTTTTTGAAGAAAAAATACTGCAAGCAGGTACAGACTAGAAATGTAAGTCATTTAAGTACAATTCCATAAGTACACATCTATAAAATATATGTAACTAAACTACAAATAAAATATATAAAAAAAACTATAAAAAGTGTAAATGAAATCTCTACAAAAAGCTACAAGGCATTAAAAGCCTGGTCAACCAACAAACTTATGTTTAGAAGACAAACTGTAATAGTAAACCCTTACATATACCGAGTGAAGTGACTGGTCTCAGGTGATGCACAGAGATGAAACAAATCCTCCTACATAAGTTGTACCAGTTTATCTACAGCAATCTGTCCCCTACATCCATTCAAAGTGCAGGATTTACACAGGATCTTTCAACTCTGCAAAACAAGGGGCGGGGAACTGACGTTACACTTCGAGAGGAGAGTTCCGAGAGCTGATTGGAAGGAAAGGGACACACCTCTTTCACACAGCACACAGGAACAAAGCTGAGGCTGTCAATCACAGGCTGTGCTCTCCCCTCATCCTTTTTCTCTTGGTATCAGAAAAACTAGTTAGAAGTGACTCATGATGAAAGCCGAGGAACAAGGCAGCAGACAGAAATGACACTTCGTGCTATTCATTAAGACAAGTACACACTATAGAATGATATGCTTTGTTTATATTTCATTTCTGAGGATCAAAACACTTTAAGAAAAATCAAACTACTATTAGCTATTAAGAAAAATCCAACTACTATTAGATACTAAGGCTATCAAGCACACTGCAATTGCATAAGAATCAGAAAGTCCACTCAATTTATTAAATTTGAGTTATCCATGACCTACTGCGTCTAGAGCCCAGACTACCTCACGTGGTCAAAAGGAAGTCAGTAGGAGCTGTACCATTTAAGGCCCCTTTCACACTGATGCGGCACAACGCAGTGTACCTGCTGCTTTTAGCACTGACTTCAACTATGTCTCATGGTTTTGGTGCATTTTCAGAAAGCGCACCAAAAACAAAGGACATCATAGAAGTCAATGGGAAAGTGCAGCTAACCAGTGCACACAATGCCTTGCACTCGTGGTGTGGCGAAACCGCACCGCATCAGTGCGAAAGGGGTCTAAAGCAGTACTTAAATGTCCACACCCCACCCTAAGTTTTTTTTTTTTTCCCCACTTACCTGTATAGTGCTCTTCGAAATGCATACTTGCCCAAAAAGTGAATCCAGTGTTGTCCTGCATCACCATCTTGGTTCTCTTCAGCTGACTATTCTGAGTATAGGCAGCCAGCACCAATGATGCACTAGACTCACCAACTCTAGCCATTTTTAATGAATTTGAGTGCCAAGCCATTAAAATATTTGTCAGATATTTATTTCTGTTCGTGATCTCATTTGGGGGATTATTCCCAACTTCCTGCGCCAGTGAAAACCATCTCCACTTTCTTGTCCACATTCAGTATTACATGGACAGGAAGTGACAGACATCAATAAAACATTGTCAAATGTTCTAGTCTATCTGTTTGTCTGGGTTCCTGCTGGAAAGATTTCCAACTACTTTATGTCTCAGCAATGAAACCTGGCTCCAACACTTAGAAATACAGAAACAGCCAGAGACAGAACAAGTGGTTTATCAAGCCTCCCTCTTTGTTAAACAATTTTTTTTATCATTTTGGATAGAGTAAGGGAGTAAGGCAGGGTTATAACCCTGTCAGTTCTTTTTTTTTTTTTGCCAGCTGTGCCTCATTGGGGGGGGGGGGGGGGGGGGGTTACCTTCACTTTCTGTCCCATAAAAGGAAGTGAGAGGAATTCTCTGCAAGCGGAATCCACCACCCCCCCCCCAAACTGGTGTCCATATTAATAGAGTTCCACTCTAGTCCTGTGTTGGGATCTTTTAATTTTACTTTTAATGAAAATGAAAGTTTCAATGAAAATGAAATGTAAAGTAAACAAGATATATAGAGAGGATGACTCTCCCCAATGGCCACAGACAGCAATAAAAACCTGACATGGGTTTTAACCCCCTCCACTCTATACAAAGATTATTAAAAAAAGCTAACTGTGTTTGAATCCACTTATGCCGATCATGTGTAGGCTTCATCACACATTTTCCATAGGAATTTCCGAGACACAAAGTTTGAGAGCTTGCTATAAAATTTTCCGACAACAAAATCAGTTGTCGGAAATTCCGATCGTGTGTATACAAATCCGACGCACAAAGTGCCACGCACACTCAGAATAAATTAAGAGGCGAAAGCTATTGGCTACTGCCCCATTTATAGTCCTGACGTACGTGTTTTATGTCACCGCGTTCAGAACGATCGGATTTTCCGACAACTTTGTGCGACCGTGTGTATGCAAGACAAGTTTGAGCCAATATCCGTCGGAAAAAATCCTAGGATTTTGTTGTCGGAATGTCCGATCAATGTCCGACCGTGTGTACGGGGCATAACTGTTGACTCACTACCTCTGCTGGAAGCTTATTCCAAACATCTACTCTCTTGGTAAAATACTTGCCAAGATTAGTTGAGATAGTTACTTAAGATAAGTCACTGTGTTCTTGAAGTTAACCACCTCAATAACGGCGTACGTTTATATATGGCTGCATATTAAGGTGGTTTTACCAGGATCATGGTTGAAGCTACAAATAAGATCCTGGTACTGTTTTTTGTCAGAAGGTGATTCCCTATACAGCTGCTCAGTTTTAAAGGTGGCGGAGGGGGCTCATCCATTCCTTGCAGCTGCCTTTCCCGGAATCTCTTATCTCACCGATAGCATCTGCTGTACTGACATTGTTCCTCCCCCCTCTGCCACGCCAGAAACTGTAAGCGACCAGAATTTTGTCACTTCTGGTTTTGATTTGTTTGTTTACAAACTGTTAATGGCTTAAAAAGCATCTGATCAAATGGATCTCGGTCCTTATAAAGAGGACCTGTGGCAGCCCATGCTATCATATATATATATATCATATATCTATCATATCTATATGATTTATCTATCATATATATTATATAGTCTCACATATACATATATGAAAGGGACAGTGACCATATTTGTAAATGCATATGTAATTGGCACCACACATGTCCGGTATCGCAGCAAACATCACAGTGACAGCAATAATTCTAGCGCCAGACTTTCAGTGTAACTCTGAACTGGTAACCTGTAATAAAAGATTTTAAGGTATTGCTATTCGCGGGTGTATGCAATTTTTAAGCGTGACATGATTATTATGTTTAAGGCATTCTAAGTTAAGTTCATATTGAAAATACTGCCCTCCTGAACCTTATTCACATGGTTCAAATCATGCCTTCCCTGTTCAAAACAGAATAAATCTGTTTGGCTGGAGTTGGACTTTAGTAACCTCCTTTCCCATCCAATGATACTGAAAGTAATAACTCCTGAATTGGGGATACAATATTACCAACTGTTTCATAGGAGCGAGAGTTCTCCGTAACTGAAGACTGGATATTAGAGTAAAAAAAAAAAAAGTAATTTTTACTGCTGTACAATAACTTGTGCAACAACAGAAACAAGGTTCATATCTCGCAGAAAAATATCAATGATATTAAAGGCAACACAAACCCTACAGAATTTGGCCTGTAGATCTGTGTTTTATATGGTCAAGGAACTGTGTAGCCTCCAATATCCTTGGGTCATACAGCAGACAATGCAATATACGACGTGTATTACAGGTATCTTCTATACATCATCTTTTTCAAATGTTACAAATAATGTTTTCTCTACAAGTATGTGTCTATTTAAAGGTCTGAATAGTGTTACCAAGGAACATTTATAAAGAAAGAGTAAAGGTGACACCGTATAACATTTCATGATGAGTAAACCACAAAAGTCCAACGATATATAGTGACAAAACAATCAAGAATGTAAGAATTAGCCCACAAAGCTTATTGTCATAGCTATTTCTTTCTTTCAACTGCAATAACTGGCCTCTCCAATTCTATAGTTGATAATTACAATCCTGGTGACTGCGATGTACTGAAGTGCAATAGATATCCACACAAAAGGGAAAAAAAACTGTAACTATACACATATATATATATATATATATATATATATATATATATATATATTTTTTTTTTTTTTTACCGTTCAAAACCAAAACTAGGCAGGTGGTAGAACCTTCAACAATTAGCTTACATAAAGGTTTAAAAAAAAAAAAAAACGTTTACATGTGGTCATATTTGCTTGTACTCTTAAAGACTGTAAGCTCCAATGAGCAGGGCCCTCTGAATCCTCTTGTACCAAAATGGTGTTGTAGCTGTAGTGTCTGCCTTTATTTTGTAAAGAGCTGAGCAAACGGTTGGCGCTATATAAATCCTGGATAATAATATTAATAATACTCTCAAACCATTAAATGGCTGGTGTCAAAACTGCTTAAAACATCATATACATCACTAGCTGACGGCTTCTTAGCTGAAACATGTCAGGTGGACCCCTCACGATTGCTGCTATATGATGTTTTTTAAGCTGTTTTTGATCTTCCAACATGTGAGTTTGTTTCCTAATTATTTTTAATAAACCAGTGTTTTAAACGTCATCACGCTATGTGAGCTTTTTTACTCCTCGCATGGCATGTGAATTATTCGTTTGGCCTGTGTCGGATTGCTTATGGATGTGAAAGCTGTGATGTCACCTCCCCTTCCCACTGTATGCTGACGACATCTGACAGATTATATCGTTTTGACCAGGTGGTCAACAAGCCTTTTTGACTTGTATGACGTATGTCATTTCAGGTCATTTATTTCCAGTCTCTTGTTGTTCTTGGTGATGGCCCCGGCACCGATTAAGATCTTCTGTTCACTTGTGGTTTTCCCAGTTTTGACTCACCGTTAGATCCTGGAACCAATCATCCACTCACCTGTGAACCTGGGAGTCACTTGTCCAATTTTTGCCACGTGCAACCTTCATAGACTTTTGGTGGTGTCTTCTCACATATTTTTTACAAATCTATACTATGGACTGTCACGTTTTTTCTTTTTAATTAAGGACCTTTTGGAGTTGTCACTATTTTCATTTTTAGTCACTGCTTCTACCAATTAGGTTTATTATTTATTGGTTCATTCATTTTTTTTGCAGGTTAGCACATTCATATTGTATAATCCATGTTTATGGCCATACTTACTTTATTTTAGGATTATTCATTGTGTATATGCACTTAACTTTTATATTTGTCAGTTTGTAGCGCTACACTTTTTTATATATTTTTTCACTTTCTACCTTGAGTCTACAGGTGTGTTAGCTGCTATCTTAGTGTTTTTTGGTTTCTGTTCATATCCATTTACTTGTTGGTTTCTGAACCATAAACAACTTTGAGTAAAACCCTGTGCCCCTTTCGGACACCGGAACTTCTACAATCACTCCTTGATGTACTAGATGATGTAGTGCCTGAAGCAATAAGTTTCTTTTTGGAGGATCTGAGGGAACACTGGATCTTAAAAACCTCTGAGGGGAACTCCCCCGCAACTCTAGCTTGTAACCGCGAGATATAATTGAGGTGACCCACTCGTCTTTAATTATTGTACTCCAAATGTCTGCAAAGTACACCAGCCTTCCCCCCACTCGATGGAGTGGGGGTATCCCCTCAAAAGGAAGACTTGGTGCTGGGTTTAGAAGAATCGTAGACCCAGGGTCTCTTGTGGCCCTGGCCCTATCGCCCTGTTGCCAGCGGAACCGCCTTGACGCTGAGACATTGGAGGAAGCAGTCTTTGAGGTTTTAAACGAGGGGCGTCTGGTGCTTTTCTTCACAGGAAGTAGAGAACTCTTCCCTCCGGAGATCTTTTGGCTATATTTGTCCAAATGATCTCCAAATAAATGTTCCTCATAAAAAGGGAAACCTGCCAATAACTTTACAAGGAAGCTCGGCTGACCAGTTCTTAAGCCATAAGAGTCTGCGCATATGTACAGACGAGAGAGCCAAACGAGAAACCTACTGTATTGAATCTTTTAAGGCGTCAAAAGCAAAACACAGCGCTCGAGATATATCTGTCTTACTTTCAGGCAGCTCATCCTCCTGGTAAGGCCTATCAGGCCGTTTGACCTGATCCTTTACGGACTGGCAGATACCAATTGCTGCAACAGCTGGTTGAAAAGCTGAACTGGCCAAAGAAAAGGAAGCCTTTAATAATGACTACAATTTCTTGTCAACCTGGTCTTTCAAGCCCTGTGCTTTATCTACCAGACAAGTTAAGTTCTTGTTTAAGGAAGAGACTGCTGCATCTACTGCTGGCATGCTCCATTTTTTAACGAACTTTCCATCCATGGTATATAAAAGGGAAAACCTCTTAGGAGGAACAAAAATCCTGTCAGGATGTTCCCAATCAGCATACACCGCTTGTTTCAACAGGGGGTGTGAGGGAAAGCCTTTGCGGCCTGAAGAGGCCTCAGGAATCCCAAAGAGGACCAGGGGGGCTCAGTCACCTCTGCCAGAAACAACTTAAAGTCAGAACGAACCATTTCAGTCAGAGTCAGGATCAATGAGAGGCAGACATCAACTTGATATCTTTTTGTCCAGATTGCTCAGAAGCAGACTCATCTGCCGGGCCCTCCACAGAGTCCTGAGCTTTAAGCTCTTCCCCATCCTCAACCCATTTCTGCTCCAGGCTAGGAGGCTCCGGGGAGGGAGATCTGTCACGCTTCCTGCTACCCTGCGGGATGGAGGCAATCATGCCAGCAATCCTGTGCTCTAACCCGGCTAGGGCTGAGAACAGTTCATCCTTAGTGATAAAGGGTGAAGCAGCAGCATTGACTTTAGGCACTATACCAGATAGGCGCAGCATCTCAGATTGCCCGGAAGCCTCGCTGTGTCCTTCCCTGTAGTGTTAGTCCTGCTCCTCTTTTTTGAAGACTAGCTACAAAAAGAGTACTTGAGTGTAGTATTAAAACACCTCAGAAGGGAGACCTTTTAATAGGGCTCGCCATGCCCTTATGCAACAATCCTGCTAAGCACCTTTAGCCTGCCAAGCAACACTTGGTGACTCACATGACCCCGGTAAGGAAAAAATGACCTGCTGCTAAGTGTCTCTTTAGAGCCTGCTCTGTGTCTTACAGTTGCCTTCTGGAAGCACCACATGCTTGGACTATACAGCTTAAATAAGCTGGGTGTGCGCCAGAACATTCTGCGCGTGCGCACGCACATGCTCCCGAACGGGTGAGGCTGTATTCGCATATGACACAAATCCTTGTGCGCCCAGGTAAAAGGCTACTGCACATGTGCGGCAAAGCCGGGTGCACCATGGCCGCCAAAGAAACGAATTGAGCATAGCGGCACTTTTGCGAACGCACGTGCGCCCTGGTGAACCAAGGCAAAATGGCGCACAGTCGTGCACCATCACACAGGTAAAAACAGCCAGACACAAGCAAAAAGAATTCACTTTGCAAACACCCACAGCTAGCCCAAAACTCCCCCGTATGGTCACCGCACACAGGTGTCCAGTCTCTAGCTGCTTGACTGATTGTTACAATCACCGGGACACCTCACAATAATAAGTAAAGGGGTTTCACTAACCAAATCTAGGTGCAGGGCAGCTTAGAAACTAAGAGCCCAATCTTCACCCTTCGCGGCGGGTTCCTGTCACTTGAGGACCTTCAAGAACTGGGTACCCTTTTCATGTTTAGGGTCAACTCCTTTGGACCTGTACAGCACCCTGCAGGAATGCCTTAACGCTGTAGCGTCCAGGATTCCACTTCGCAGGGTCCAGCGCCCAGAGGTCGCATTACAGGCAAAACCTTGCAGGATCTTGTCTTCTTTGCGAGACTCGGTACCATTTATCTAAGCATATAAGCCTGTGTCAAATGGATCCGATCGGTCAATCCCTTGATTCATTTAAGAACCGTTTGTGGGACTAGAGACCTGGAGCTCAGAGAGCTCAAACAAACCATGCCATCCACCTTGCGGACACTGGTTAAAAAAAGAAAAAAACTGACGTGCTTCCTGTGTGGAAGGGGTTATATAGGGGATCACTTCCTGTCTGAAGACCTTTGGTCTACCAGTGTCCGCTCACCTGGTGATGAAAGTATAACCCAGTAGGTAATGAATATTAGCCTGACTCTGTGTCCCATGATTTTTGAAAAAGAAAAAGACCCCCCTGTCTATACAGCACCCTTAATTTCTGTTCAGAATTTTCTGACAGTTGGTCACATGACCAAAAGTAAACATATTGGTCACAAAATCTCTGCTAAAAACAAGCAATCATTCACTTAGTGGTTTTGCTCAAACGCTTATCGACCACTTCACAGCGATTACATGACTGCTTCTCAGCCTTTGGTTATATGACTTGCTATCATGGAACTGCGATGAAGTGGATTCCTTGGTACTGGTATTTAGATTCGATCCATCCATGGGCAGGCTGATTGTACCAAAGTTGATCCATTGATTGACTTGTGTACAACCAGCATGTCAAATGTTTAGCATGCGATTATTGCCAGCAGCTATAGCCGCTATCAGTGCTCATTGTGCGCTCCCCCATCTGAAATATGCTGCAGCTGGACAGGGCCGAACGCTGAACCATGCTGTACTCATTTAGATCCATATTCTTGGATAGCAAAATACCTAAACACTCACCCAACCTTTTAAAATGCTGTGACACTTACTGAGCCATTTCTATAGAAGCGATGGATAAAGAACGAGGTACACGACCATCTAATCCCGTAAAACTATAACAATCCCTAAATCACAACAAGATCGTCTACCCATCATCTAAACCAAGTCACATTTATCCCTTACAAAAATGATATTGGATTAATTGCCAAAACATCGAATGTTTCTATTAAATGGAAAATTAGGGGAGAAACACAAGCTTAATTTGAAAGATAACACCTTCTAGCAACACAGTGTGAAAATATTCAATAAAGCAAGGGGAGGGGAGGCTCAACTCTCAACCCTGGAAGAAATGATATTTTGAAAAATATTGCTAATTAAAGCAACATGGTGCCCTTATAATAGGCATCCCAGAATAAAGCTATAGATAAAAGTATTAAAACAATTCACACAGAAGTGCTACTGAAATTCTTCCCATAATCCATTGGCAGCAGCATGTCCCTTGCACTGAACATTAAAGCGCCAATCAACAGGCTGAAAATTGTCAAAGGTCGATCTACACCTTTACTTTAGAATGTATTCTGAAACAATATATAGTATAGCAGTAAGGTTAATAATGTTTTTTTTTTTTTTTTTAATCAAAAGATATATACTGTGTGGAAAGAAAAAAATTAATTCTTGATGCAAAAAAAAAATGTTGGCTCTTACTGGCAGGGACTGTTGCCAGACCATTCAATTCAACCAAATCCTTTCAATTAATTGTATTTATATTAACCTATGTTAGGTGCTAGTTACCTGTAGAAGCTTCCCTTGTGTAGACTTCCAGAGCTGTCACTCAGAGGACACACTACAGCGGGGTCAGCAACCCGTAGACCGCAGTCTGGGCTTGCTGACCCACCATCACAGAGTATCAAACAAAGTGCAATGCAGAGGGACTACTTGTAAACTTGGAGCTGTAGGAGGGAGCAAGAGCCGCATAAGCCTATGCCTCCTCTGTAGTGCTGGCTCCTGTCCCATGCAAAGTGATACCAACTGCACTCCACCTCTTATCCCAGCTAGCAGTCTTTGGAGTGATGCCAGTAGCAAGAAAGAAGAGGTATTCAGGTCAGAATTAAGCAATACAGTGGGCATAAGAGTCTAGGGCTGCTTTCACACTGATGTGCTGTGGTTTACCCACACTGGTTTGCTGCCCTTCATCCATAGATCCATTATATCCTGCGGGTTTGGTGCACTTTCTGAAAGTTCATTCACAAGTGCAGCAGGCACTGCTGCTCCTCTGAAAAGCAATCAGAGTATGTTTAATAGGTGGTGAGGAGGAAATATGTTGCCTCCTCACAACCTGATTTAAACCCATGATTGCCATGTAATGAATGTGATTGCAACACAGCAGTACGGCAATTAGAGGTTTAAATCAGGTGTGAGGAGGCGACACGGTGCCCGGTGATCTTTGACTTCTCCCAAGTTGTTAAGGTAGATCGCCACCTCTTTAAGGTTGCCTACCCCTGCATTACAGTATTCCCTTTTGCATGGATTGGAGTGGTTGCCATTTTTGTATAGATTGCTGAAATTGGCATGGGGACACATTGGAGGCGATCAGCTGTTGGACTGTGCTGAGCTTCTTTTGTGTCCCTGCACATATATATGCTCCATCAAGGAGGACCACACTACAAAGTTAGGGCTTGATAACGCAATGTGGCTTTTTCGTATTAACAAATATGAACAAGAAAAATGTCTGTTATTAAGTCAAATTGTTCGACAGTGTAATTAATAAATTGACTGGCGTGGTCACCATTTTTGTTTCTGTTAGACATTCCCAGAAGAGGATGTGCAAGGAAGGAAAGGGCTATGCTAGGCAGTTTACACTTTCTAGCGTGTCAATTTCCCAGCAAGTTCAAAAGGCACATTGCAATTCAACAAAAAAAATTATGTGTGTTAAGTAAAGCAGCCCATAGATGATTCGATTTTTTTTCCTTCCACTGCAGGAGAAGGAAGCCTTCACGGCTGGCAGTACACAATGTAGCAACCGGCAGTAATCGACTGTTAAAAATCCAAAAGGCTGGTTGTACCCAAGTCAATCGACAGATTGATTTGGGTACAATCAGCCTGTCCATACATGGATCGAATCTCTGCCGGTGCCTTCTGAACTGGCTGGATTTCGACCCACGTATGGGAGGCTTAAGTGAGTAAGCATTTAAAATAGTGTTTTTGGTTTTATTTTTTCAAAATGTGTTAAGTTTATAAAAAGGCTCCTTAAATAATTTTCAAAGTAAATTTGATTAATAAGCTAAAAAAAAGAAGAAGTAGTTGGTCACGCCAGGCAAAATTTTTTATTTATTTTTTTTTCTAATTCCATCCCAAGGTTTTTGGATTATTTAGAGTATGCATATTTTTATATTATATAGATTTTTGATTGACCCCTTTGGGCATCCTTGTGATTCTTGGTACCATCCAGGCACCCGGGGAAGGCATGGGGCATATCATGCGTATGAGAGTTATGCTGTTCCAAGTGAGTGGTTTCCTCTATGCATCACTTATATGTCTTTCTGGGACATCTTACCTTTTGGTATGTATATCTGTACCCATTGTTCATATTTGAAACGTGATTATTTCTCCTTTCTTATGCAGAATCCCTCTGCTTGGTGTCAGGCATATAGGTCCTGAGGAAGCGAAAGCGAAACGTCGACCTGCCATATTCAAGCAGCAATAGGGATCAATATACATACTATGTGTGGCTTATTTTATTGGAAACCAACGCTATTTGTATTTAATGTTATATTGGCAATTGTTTAAAATTTGTATAATAAATTATTTTTCTAAAAATATTTTGTATTCCTTTTCTGGTACCCATAAAGTACGCTCCAACGTTCCCCCTTTTTCATTAGCAATTTCATATGGATGTGTTACCCCCTTGGCCCCTTCTTTATCTATATGGCAGGCAAAATTAAAAATGTACTTTGTATCAGATTACGAACATGACCCTACCTACGGGTTTCAGCTCCTTATCCAAATATAGTTGTAGGTGTTCCAGTCTACCTGACTCCCTTTTGTTCATAATCTGGGGGTTTAGGAACCCCTTTGAACTCTGTTAGGCATCAGAAGAAATACTTAAACACACAAATATAGGATGCAGTGAGAACAGACTTCATTGGTTTGCGGTGTTCTGAAGACCCAGAGATTCAGGTAAGTATAGCAGCAACTACAGCGATTTAGTGAGCAGGGAAGCCTGCTGTGCAAGATGAATGCCAGAATGCAAATTAGCATCTCACAGCAGGTAAACTGCATCTGCAGACCAAAGTGAAACAATCATGTTTGACTACAGCGGACATTTATATATGTTGTACTAGGTGAGAGCTATAGGGCTTTCTCTGTAAACTTGTCACAGACACCCCACCTTTCCTTTGCATAAATGGAATACAAATATTGCCAAGTCCCTGGCCAGCGCTTCATGCACTAATGAACAGTTCAGGTTTAGTTTATTACAAGCTAAGGCCTGCTAATCTAGTGCAGGTGTCTTCAGTTATGCTCTGATAGATGCTGCGCTGTACAATCAATACCGCAGAGCTGGCTAAAGCCTGGAACATAGTGAAAACAAACGATTACTATCTGCAATTTGGAAACAGGCTGGTGCTTTCCGTGATTTTATCCCAGATGGACTGAAAATAGATTGCTACAGGCAGTGCGTTACGGCAAAGTTCAGCAACAAGGAACAGGACCCAGACAGGGCGTTCACTGGCAAGGGGTACCCTTACCACAGGAATGCTTGAATGTTCTTAAATACAAATAGAGCAGTAATAGATTATAGGATCTGGTTCCAAAGTGCGCCAAAGACTCTGGCTTTACACCACATGAAGGGCTGATCACCTCTCCTAAGACTCAGTAAGCAGAGCAAATCCACACAGCCAAGAGAGCTTTCTCTTGTAATCCTTTGGAAATCACAAAGAGAAAAGAAAATCAATCAAAAGTTAATAGAAAGAGCATAAAAGAGATGAAGCCACTGGGGGTCGGGACAGGGTGGAGGGAGGAGAATAAAGAAAAGCTTCCAGATTTTGACAAGCAAAACATAAACCTAGCAGTTAAAGTCATCTGTGACTGCACTGACATCGACATGTTCTTGTTCATATGAGAACATAACATTGTGAACTTCATGGGGTATTAGAATGCAGGGCCTCCTGTCTGTAGAAAGGAATCATTCCAGGTTTGCAGCCTACTACCTGGCTACAGGACTTTGTAAAACCAATGGAGATGGTTTCAAACAACCTATCCAAGTAATCTTTAACAAAGTGACTATTTGCAGTACATGGTGTCTGATAAAACTGGGATTTAAAGGTCGCCAACATATCACTTAAGAGGGATGATGGATGAGCAGGACTTAGGCCAAAAGTTTTGAAGGTCAAGTGAAACTAACTTTTATGGCTTTCTTTCCATTAAAATAGTATTATACAACAATAAGATTTTAACTTCTCATTCACACAGGCATATTTAAGCATACATTCAATGGAAGGGCTGTGTTTGCCCACATGGGATGCACAGCTGTTGCATGCATCCGTGTGCGGGCAGTCCCATTCATGTCTATTGGAACACAGAGGTTTCACAGACAGCTGCTAGCCCCAATTTGACAGCCATGCAAGTGAAATGAATGGGACTGCCTGCACACAGATGCATGATAAACCAGTGCATCCTATGCTGGCAACCACAGCTCTTTGCAGAGATGTATGCTTAAAGCAGGATGTCACACTCTCAAATCAGCATTGACCATTTTGAATCCTTATGCTGCCAAAATCAAGTAAATAGATAGGAAAATATATCAATATTTACTTGTTTTAATTTTTTTTTGTTGACATTTCTTTAGTTACTTCCTGGTTTCTGGCCTGGGTAAATTATGTAATACATTTCAGGGATCTTCAGGAGGGGAGGAAGGGTTTTTCTCAGTTAAGCACACCTTCCTGTCTGCATGTCTGAGCGAAGGGCGAATGGATTCCAGTAGGTAAATACTATATGAACTATCTGCACTTACTCAAGTTGACAACGACCAGAAATGCTCGGGCGTGTTTTTCATAGATTACATAGAAATATTAAGCATGGAGAAATTGGTGGATTGAGGAGTTTGCTTTAAATATTAAAAATTGTATTAAATACAGTCTTTGGTTTGTGGTGCTCAGATGCAATGTAGTCCCGCTTCAAGTACGCCAGTCTAAAGCCCAAAGCAGATGCTTATGCCTTGCCAGCATTAGCACTATTCTTCCCCACTCTATGCAAACTTAGCTGTGTAAATTAAATCTGTGTAAATTGCCATGGATTTATTTTCATGAAATGCTGAATTTGTTTGCTGCCAATTTCCTCTAGCCTCCTTCAGCAACTTCCTGTCTACCTAAACTAGCTACAGCGTTCGCCAAGCATCATTGTCATGGACTGGTTTTCTAACAATGATGGGTCAATCTAGTCTCAACCAAGGGCCCATGTGACAGGGTGACAACACAGGTGCACAACTGGGCAAAAGTTGGCACCCTATAAACAGGAACCTACCAGGTGCTCATTAAATGAAAGCTGCAGATTAAAAAAAAGAAAAAAGCAACTATTTAAAATTACATTAAATGTTAAAGCTAATGATCGAGATCTACTTCAAAGTTTTAAATGTTTACATTTTCTGGCTGGTTTAATGTTTGGATGAAGCAGGGCAAAGAAGAATCAAAAATCTCTAAACTTTTTTTTCTCAACTGTGCTTCTTCTTAGTATTCAAAGTATTTCTGGAAGGAAAATTAATTTAATACGCTCACTTGATCTTTTCCTGAAACTGCAGTCATTTTGGAGCAATTCATATTAATGCACAAATCAAAAAAAAAATACTTGTGTCTCTTTTCAAATGAAGAGGTTTATGTGAAAAAGTTTCAATTTCATTTAAGTAATATATTCTGAACTACTAGTATTACCTGGGATCAAACAACAATTTACTGATCACAGATCTAACATCAGCCTAGACAAACAACCGACGCCGGGAGGTCAGGAAAAATTGAAAGTAGCGGAAATAAGGAAAACAATTATTTTAAATAACAGACAAAGTAAGAAACACGGTTCAATAAATGAACAAAAAGCCTGCAGAGACTCCAAGACAGAACTCAACTAAATTACCAACAATCAGAGAAGATTTGGAAGCTGTGTTTTGTGTTTACCGAAAGCATATTACGTTTATTGTTTTCCCTAAGATGCTCACTAATCACAATTTAGCAGAGGGGAAGACATTTATCTAAAACAGTGCTGGTATAAGTACACGCCTTAAGCACAAGAATTTGGATTTCCATTACAACTTTTCAAACGCATCCACTGCTACAGAGATTGCGCTGACAAAAACGCCTCCTGCTGTGTCTTACTTTGCGTACATAGGCTCGTTGCCCTTAAAGTGCCTCCCCGATTTTACCCACATGCTACAGTGTAGTAGATGCAGACAGAGGGGGGAAATTCTTTTCAGCTTCCTTAAAAAAAAAGGCAAACTTTTACATGTTTACGAAAAGATTAGTTTGCGATATCCTTTTTATTATTTTACAAAAATATCCAGATTCCTACATGATTTCTTAAAAATGAAAGTGTGATGCAATCTAAACAATAATGCACTTGCTGTCTGAGACACTAGCCAATATTTTTTTTTCAACTTTATATATACTGTACACACAAATACTTCTGCATGCAACCTAAACCTAATATCCTGTTTCTAAATCCCAACTTTGGGTACAAAAAATGAAGTGATTACGGATTAAAGTTGAACTTCAGATTTTGCCAAGCTGGCTCAAACGAATGTTGCCCCCTAACATGTGAGGCCGCTGGATCTGCAGTATAAACTGTATGCAGCTGAGGCTACATTCCGCGCTGTGTTCCAGGTTCGAGCCGAGAATTTCTGTCTCATACCCGAAACACACTAGAATCTATTTGATCAGGCGCTCAGCCAATCAGAGAAAGTGATGTATTCTAGCACTGATTACAAAACTTCCTCTGACTGGCTGAGTTAGGGGTTGTCAACATCATCAGCCCGCCTCTCTGACTCAACCAGAGGAAGCTTGGTATTCATTTCTAGAATACATTCTGACTGGCTGAGCGCCAGTCAGACATTAGTGTGTTCCGGATATGAGACAGGAAGTGTCGGCTCAAACCCGGAACACAGTGCAGTATGCTGTATGTAGCCTCAGCTACATGTTAGTGAGGGGCATCTTGACCCAAACAAACTATGTAAAGTGTAGCAAAAGCTAGAGTTCAGCTTTAAATACTCTATTTGCTCAAAGGATAAAGGCACTTTAAGTAAAAGCACACTTATCCTTTTTGCTCCTTTTTATTGACCTAACTGAAATCCCCCTTGAGAGACTGAGGTTATGGCTTACATCCAGCGCTGCAAGTCTCACTGTCCTGGCTGCACCCAGCCACAGACTCAGGTTAAGGTTTACATCCAGCGCTGCAAGTCTCACCGTCCTGGCTGCCTCTGAAAACTACAGCTCCACAGACTTCCTCTCTATGCAATGAAGGAAGATCATTTCTGGTGGGAGGTGCTGGCAGGGTGGTGTATGTAGCTTTTGGAAAACATCACAGCCCCCCCACCTCAATACACCTCATTAGAGTCCTCAGGTCTGAGGCAAGCAGTAAGCTGGCTCTTGGAAGATGTTATAGAAATATTAAAATTCCTTAATGGGTGGATGCCAGACTTGGCAAATTCAAACTGCATTCACAAGCAGAATGCCCAATGTTATTTAGAGTCTATATTATATAAAAAAAAAAATTACAATCTATCGGCAGTGTGTGGGGAGGTTGCTGAACATGTTACACCCTAAATATGGGTGTAACATACTGACAAGGGTGAACTTATGCTTTAAAGCAAACCTGAAGCCAAATTGTCCATTTAGACTCTAGTTCAGGAAAGAAAGCAGCAACAATTGGTGCTTGCACACACCATGACTGTATGTACAGATTGCCCCAGCAGTCCTAAAACCCAAGATGCTCAATAAGTTAACAAACAGTTCCTAAGGTACTCTAGAACAGCGGTTTCCCAACTTCCATCTCTAAGTACCCCCAATGGGCCATGTTTTTGGAATTTCCCTTAGATAAATGGCTGTCAAATACTGAACCACCGACATTGATTTAAAGCACCTGTGCAAGGAGAAGGAAATCTTGAAAACAAGACTAGTTGGGAGTACCTGAGAACTGAGGTTGGCAACCACTTATCTAGAAGGTTAAAAGAATTATAAAGTAAACGTATAATAATTAACAAACATATAATAAACATGTTTAGAATGGTATTGCACAGAGCCACCCCTTACTTCCTCTTCTGGGATCCCCCTCCAGCCATCTTAGCTCCTCCTCTCCTGTGTCTGCCCCATAGCAAGCCTCTTTCTATTGGGGAAGATGTGCGTGCTAGCTCCTGATCTGAGCTCAGCCCTGCCCCCTGCTCTCTCGATTAAAAGACAGGAGTAAGGTAAATGTTAGGGAGGGTGAGGGGTGCAAATAAAAAAAAACAAAAACCTTTAGACTTTAGAACCACTTTAAATGTAGGTATGTTCTGTCACTTCTTGGTTTCTACATTTGGTTTCTGAGTTCTAACTGAATGTGAAAGCAAATCAGAGGAGCTTAAGCAGGATCAATGACATCAAATACAGTCACAGAACACAAAATTGGAATATTTATGCTTTTATGAATGCAAAGCTTTAAGGAGGATAGAAGTGAACAGAAGAAAAGTCTACTTGGCTTTGTTAATAAGATCTGCAAAGAGGAAATGTAACCTTTTATAAATGAACGCGGCCTAATAAAAGCTGACCAAATACCTTTGGTGTATTAAATAGCCCACATGATAATCTGTCACATTTCAGAAATAGAATTTTTAGCACTAAAACATAAAACTCATAAATTTCATTTGAACTTTATAAAAACTTTATGTAGTACAAAGCGGGATCCGCCTGACTGCATTCCAGGTCTCTATAGTTGAGTTTGGGTCTAGGTCTGCTAATTCAATTTAGGACTAGAAAACTACCTGAACATAAAATCCAGAAGAGCAGGCTGATTTATTATTCACAGACAGGCTTTAGAGGCATAACAACTATTTATCAAGTGTAAAAAGCACACAATTAGAGCTTACCAATATAAATGTCATACGCCTTTAATCAACTCCAACTAGAACTGCTGTTAGGAAAGTTCACTGGAATGTTATGTCTTTAAAAGGCAATTTATGGTTGTAATTTCACTTAATATGTGCATTTATCTTCCCACTCAACACAAACGGCAACAAAGCCAACATACAGTCATGCAGCGGGAAGATCTATGTATCCTAGCCGTCCCCCATAATTCCCCTCTATCTGGCATCTGACACAGGAACACTTCTCTTGTGATATATCTGTTGAATATCTCGATTACGATGATGAAAAAGACAATAAATCTGTACTAATGCCAAATAGGGCTAAAATAAAGGTTACCAAAACTTCAAATAATTGTTTAGCTGCATGCAGCCATTTTCTGAAGTGCCACAATAAGTGGAAAAATGTGTCTTATTTAGCCAAGTGAACAAAGCAAAATATTTTCTTTGCCCACAGCAACTGACTATTCACTTCTTTTCTGCATAACACGGCAAGGAAAATCTAATAGCAGCTATGAGGAGTTATTAGTGCAAGAAAACTAACACAGGGGTGTCCCGCCTGCGGCCGTAGGCAGCTATGAATAACGATCCAACACAATATCATAAACTTACTCAAAAATTTATAATTTTTGGGGGGAATGTTTTGTAAATATGCATTTACACTTAGTGAACGCAGCCAAAATTTTTTTTAAAGTGTCTCTTTACTGGACTTGTATAAGTTTCATCTTCACAAAGACAAATCTCCCACTCTTCCCAATCATGCCTTATTCATGTCAACAGTTTACAGCAGCACTTACATTTGTGAGCAATTATTTTCAAGGATGAAGCACAGGAAGGGCAAAATTACAACCAAAATATCTGATGAGCACCTTGAGATTTATTGAGAATTGCTACTACATCAATCCAAACAGATATTGATGTGTTAGTTCATCAAAAACGGAGTCAAATATCGTACTAGTTTTATTGAGCCCTCTTTTACTTTTAGAATAAAAAAATATTACAAAGATAGGTATATTATCTATCAGCGACTGGTAACCTGTGATCTGCTCGACTTTTTCTGCTCATCAGCTATACTTATTGTTAGTGTATTTTATGTGTGGCTCAAAACAATTCCTCTTCTTCCAATGTGGTCCAGAAAGAACAAAAAGTTGGACACCCCTGATCCAACACAAAAGACCGAATGTTTGTTTTTGGACAAAACTGTACTCTGTAGTGTGGTTGTAGAATTTAGAACCTCAATGCAGAATCACAATGCAGTGTTCCAAACTACTGTAAAAAAGAAGTTATAAACGATTAAGGAAAAAAGTTTTCTGATGTGATACCGAAAAATGTGTAATGTCCATCCTGAGAAATCATTCTGCAATTTAGTTCTTTAACTATTGGAGAGCAAAACCTTTATTATAAAGATTAAAACCCCAAGTGCATTGTGACCTTACATACATTAAAAGCTCAACAGCGTGCTGACCACTGGAACATGCTGCATATCTCTACACCTAAACAAATCAGGCTGACAATAAAAGCAGAGCTTCATCTGTACACTTATATTATGGACTGTCTCCTTCCTAAGATGTCCTCCTGTGTGGCTGACCTCAGCAGAACAGGAACAAATCTCTGCTTCCTGTACCATAGGAAAATGCAGATGATTTTACCAAATGTGCAAATTCTGCAGCAATGCGATATCCATTTATCCCTTTAAAGTTCACCTTTCATAACATGTCACACCCATATTTGGGGTCTAACATGCTATGAATGCACTGCCCCACCCCCACCTCCCGCTCGCCCCATGAGACAGCTAGCGGGGAATCTTCTCCACCCACCCTCATTCCCCCAGCTGTCAAAATTGTAAAAAACATGTTCCATCCACCCGGCCTCATCACTCACAGCATTCTGTGAATAGAAAACTGCAAGGAAAGGCTGCAATGCTTTACATGCTCCAGAAACAAAAAATAATAAATGCACATTCTTCCATCTGCAAACAAAATCTGAATTTATTTTTTGACAAAAGGTGAACTTCTCATTTAAGACAGGACTATACAGTGGGCCTTGCAAACCCAAAGAGACAGTACTACAGACCGAGAACCAGCTAGCATCATTGTAAGGTATGAATCACATGAGCCCTGCTAATCACGTACACAGATTTCATGCACTCTGATGCAAAACCTGTCCACTGACTCTCTTGCAGCTATGCAAGTAAAAAGCAAAGGTCTTCACACAAAAGGTATTTAGAGGTATCAATGGGCCTTGATATAAATGTATAAAATTAAAACATGTTTAAAAAAGGTGTATGCTTTTTTTTTTCTCAACTGGTCTATATTTATTCATTTAACCACTTAAAGTGACACTAAAGGTTCATTTTTTATTTTTTAAAATAACAAACATATCATACTTACCTCCACTGTGCAGTTCGTTTTGCAAAGAATGGCCCCGAACCTGCTCTTCTGGGGTCCCTCGGTGTCTCTCTCGGCTCCTCTCCGCATCAGATAACCCCCCTAGGAGAAGCGCTCTCCCAGCGGGTTACCTTATGGGCGCGTTCCCAAGTCCAGCATTCGGCGTCCATAGACGCTGAATGCAGGACTCGGCCCGGCCCCCCGGCGGCCGCGTCATTAGATTTGATTGACAGCAGCGGGAGCCAAGGGCTGCGCTGCTATCAATCTATCCAATCAACAGCCGAGAACCCCCTAGCAGAGAGACTGCGCGTCCCATGGGACAAGTTCGAATGTTCAGGCAAGTAAAACGGGGGTGGGGGGGGCTCAGGGCCGGTCACTGACAAGGTGTTTTTTCACTTTAATGCATAGGATGCATTAGGGTGAAAAAACACAAACCTTTACAACCTTTTTAAGGACAGAGCCTGGTTTTGAAATTTGGTGTTTTTAAGTTTAAAACAGATTTTTTTAGGCTAAAAAATCAATTTCAATCCCCAAACATTATATATATATATTTTTTCTAACACCCTAGAGAATAAAATTGCTGTCATAGCAATACTTTCTGTCACACCGTATTTGCGCAGTGGTCTTACAAGCGCACTTTTTTTGGAAAAAATACACTTTTGAATAAAAAAATAAGACAACAGTAAAGTTAGCCAATTTTTTTTTTATAATGTGAAAGATAATGTCATGCCGAGTAAATTGATACCCAACATGTCACACTTCAAAATTGCGCCTGCTCGTGGAATGGCGACAAACTTTTGCCCTTAAAAATCTCCATAGGCGATGTTTAAAAAAATTTTACAGGTTGCACGTTTTGAGTTATAGAGGAGGTCTAGGGCAGGAATTATCGCTCTCGCTCTAACGATCGTAGTGGTACCTCACATGTGTGGTTTGCGGGCGCATACACCGTTTAGGTATGCGGGCGCTACTCACATATGCGTTTGCCTCTGCACGCGAGTTCAACAGAACGGGGCGCATTAAGAAAAAAAAATGTTTTTATTTATTTTACTTTTTTATTTTTACAGTTTTTTTTTTTTTTTTTAATGTTGTCACTTTTATTCCTTTTACAAGGAATGTAAACATCCCTTGTAATAGGAAAAAAAAAGCATGACAGGACCTCTTAAATATGAGATCTGGGGTCAAAAAGAACTCAGATTTCATATTTACACTAAAATGCAACAATAAAAAAAAATGTTGTTTGAGAAAATAACTTTAAAAAAAAATGTCCCTTTAAGAGCTATGGGCGGAAGTGACGTTTTGACTTGCATCCGCCCTACAATGGTATGGAGGCGGGTGGGGCCCATCTTCCCCTCACTCAGCTCCATACCACACGTGAAAAAGGATCCGATCACCTCCGCCGCTGCCAACGGCTCTGGTAACTCTGGCACCAGAGTGTGGTCGGAGGGGGGGCCCTCTCCCGCCAACAATAAAAGTGATCTTGCGGCAAAGCCGCAGCCGAGACCACTTTTATCTGAAAGAGGACCGCCCGCTGAAGAAGTGGGGTTATAGAAGATAGCTGCAGCCATAACAACGATATTCCACTTTAAACAGCCAACGTATAACGACAGTGGGTGGTCAGCAAGTGGTTAAATTAAGGTGGTTGTAAACCCTGTTACACCACTTTTACTTACAGGTAAGCCTATAACAAGGCTTACCTGTAGGTACCTACGCGGCTGCTGACGTCATCGGCACATGCACACTGAAGAAACGGCCTCTGGTGTTGTTTCTTCAGGATTCTTGCTTACACTGTAGCACAGTAGTATATTAAACTGGAATATTCACCACTGAATTCAGTACAGGAGTCATATCTGCCAATAAAGGGGGATAAACAAAGTGTCTACAAAGCTTCAGATATTCACAGAAGAATGAAACCATAAGCACTGCATTCTATTCAACTTGTCCCAATCACATGTAACCAAAAATAGGCTATTGTTTTAGTAGAAGATGCATTCAAAGAAATGAGCCATGTAATAACTAAAACATAATGGTTTTAGCCAACGAGGCCATGATCATTACCTGCCACCACGGGAGCTGTAAGGCACTACATGGATGCCCAGAGGTCCACCATCATTTGAGACTTCCACTAGTTTCACCATGTCACTGTAATGAAGATGGATAAAAGATTAATAGTGCACAATATTTTATGATATTATGAGCCTCAACTGTGACTGGAACAATAAATGTGTTCTATATACAATGAAGTACACACAGCAAACAGAGTTTGAAAGGTGAAGAAGAAAATACTACATACCTCAAAATCAGCCTGACGGCATGCAAAAAGGACAGCAACATAAACAAAGCTAAATCAATTCTAACAGTCAAATCTAATATTTTCTCAGTATAGTACAGTACTGTGCATTCACATTTTAGCATAAATACAAGCAAGTAAAACAGGTATGTAAATACAAGCAAGCAAAACAGGTATGCCAATGTTGGCATAAAGGTTCTTGTTGCTCAATTAAGTTTTTTCTGTTTTTTTGTTTTTTACAGAAATAAATTAAAAAAAAAAATGAACAGAATATAATTACTGTGGAAAGAAGTAACATTTTCTGTTAACTAATAAAAAAAAAAAAAATAAAAACACAAAACTACCAGGCAAATGTTTGTATATATATATTCTAAGCTCATGAGAACAAAAAACGATGGATGCAATCTGAACTTTGATTTTCTTGTTATATTATGTTGTACAACCCCTGATAAAAAGTATGTAATCACCACTCTTGGAAAATGTTCATTCAACTGTTTGTGAAGAAAAAAAACAAATCACAGACGTCCCTCAAAACTATTTTCATTTAACATTCCAACCTTCTGGCTTTAAGAAACACTTATAAAAAGAAAAAAGAAAGAAAACTGTAGTCAATTGCAACTGTTTTTGCAGATCAAGCAGAGCAAAACAAATATGGAATCACTCAATTCTGAGGAAAATATTATGTAATCATGAAAAAAATTACCACCACTAGGACTTTGTTGCACCACCTCTGGCTTTAATAACAGCTTGAATTCTCTGAGGCATGGATTTAACCATCGACAAACTGTATTCTTCATCAATCCTGCTCCAACTTTCTCTTACTGCAGTTGCCAGATCAGCTTTGCAGGTTGGAGCCTTGTCATGGACCATTTTCTTTAATTTCCACCATAGATTTTCAATTGGATTGAGGTCTGGACTATTTGCAGGCCATGCCATTGATATTATATGTCTTTCTTGAAGGAAGATTTCATGGCTTTTGCCCTATGACAAGATGCATTATCATCCTGAAAAATTAGGTCATCAACACCGAGCATCCTTTCAATTGATGCAATAAGAAAAGAGTATAAAATCTCAATATAATATTTGTGCATTTATTGAAGATTTAATGATGGTCATCTCCCCGTGCCTTTACCTGATATGCAACCCCATATAAATGATTGTTTAAATTCACATGTTCTTTTCAGGCAGTCTTCATAAATTTTATTGGAACAGCACCAAAAGTTCCAGCATCATCACCCTTCCCAATGCAGTTCATGATTCATCATTGAATATCATTTTCATCCCATCATGCACAGTCCATGATTGCTTTTCTTTAGCCCACTAGTATTTTTCTGTTTTCTGTTTAGGTGTTAATGATGGTTTTTATTTGGCTTTTATGTATGTAAATTCCATTCCTAGGCGATGTCTTAGAGTTCGGTCACAGACCTTGACTCCAATTTCTGACCATTTGTTCCTCAGTTGTTTTTTTTTGTGCATTTTCTGTTTTGAAGGCATTTAAGTTTTGATGCTTTGAGGTCTTCCTTGGTCTACCAGTACGCTTCCCTTTAATAACTTTCCCATTTGATTTGTACTTGGTCCAGATTTTAGACATAGCTGACTTGGAACAACCAACATCTTCTGCAACATTCCATGATAATTTACCTTCTTGAAGATGTTTTATAATCCTCTGCTTTGTTTCAACTGTCATCTCTCATGTTGGAGCCATGATACATGTCAATCAGATTGGTGCAACAGTTCACCAAGGTGTGCAAGACTAATTAGCAGATGTAATCTGATGCAGATCTTTGTTTTAGAACTGCAAAATACATGGCTATTCCATAATAATAAATAAAATCTCAGAATTGAGTGATTTTCATTTTTTTTTCTCTGCTTGGGCTGCAACAACTGTTACAATGGACAACAGTTTTCTTTTTTTTTTTATAGTTTTAAGTGTTTCTAAAAGCCAAAAGCATAAAATTACAATGCTTCTTTTTTTTTCTCTTTTGTTTAGTGGGAATGTATGTTTGTTTCAGTTTTAAGTTGTATATTGTAAAAACCTTTCAATAAAATTATCTGAGTAAAAAAAACAAAAAAACAGAAGGTTGGAATGTTAGATGAAAATAGAGTTGAGGCCGTGTCTTATGTCTGTAATTAGTTTATTTTTTTCTACGCCATTGAATGAACATCCAAGAGTGGTGATTCCATACTTTTTGGCAAGGGTTGTATAGGATACAACATGTTGTGTTGTATTATATACTTTTTCAGTGTTGGTGATATTCATTAAAACACTTTATCATTCTATTTCATCCAAAATTTCTTGCAAGATAGCTACCATTTTGATAGGAATGGAGGTCGACTGGATTGTCCAAAACTTGTAATGAACATGGGGTCAGTGTGAACCAGCTGCCAGTCAAAGATTTCTGAGTAAACATGAATGCTTGTGTTGTCAAACATGGATACACGGAACATTTAAGATTGTTGTGGGGGTTGTGAATAGGGTGTTGTGAATGCTTAGTGACATAGAAAGTATTTGGCCAGTAGCCTACCATACCCCCAACTCCCCCTCCCCATTTGTGAATTCTGATATGCCATGCGTGTGTCCTAAATGCATAGTCATACACCTTTTTCCATAAACTATACACAATTGGGGCTAGATCAATATATATTTATATAAAATATACATCGTCAGGCTCTGCTTCCTACTTAGTAGTCCAGCACAGAGGTTATTTCTTTACGATCCTCTCATCTCATGTCTAAAAGACCAGTTCTGTCGGACTGAAAAAAAAATACAGTCACTGCATCCAATGCCATGAAACGGCCACAATGCTCCTGGCAGCCATGTGATCTAGACTGCCGAGGCATTAGAACATGCATTAGGACTGGGAGAAGTAGAGTTTGTTATTCAAGGAAAGCTAGAGGAACTGCTTTAAATAATGTGGTCTGTTAATGGTTACATGTTCTATACTGATTCAGTTAATATGACTTCTATCTTAACAGCGAGGACCTTGTACCACCCTAATAGTAATATTCTTTTATTTTTGATTTTTTTTTTAACCATGTGTCTAGACACATTCTGCAGTACAGTGATTATTCTGTACCCGCTGTGTATTTGGAAATATGTTAAATCTGAAATCCTTAGCCTTGGTAGGGAATTGGCTTTAATACTCACTCAAGGGAGAAGCTTGAGGTTCGTTCCAAGCCAGTGTCTGCGTGACCAACAGGTTCAACCCGGCTGTTCTCTTCTCCATCTTCCTCTTCCTGAAATGGGAATGCAACATATGCTTAAACGTCATTGGGATACTAAAGAGACATTTCAATGCTTTTCACGATTCGTTTGAAGCATGGGAAGTGATAATTAGGAGTGATCCAAAATTTATGTCGGGTGTTCTAATGAACATGCATAATGTATATTCTAGATACCGTAGGCACACAGAGGTCTAGGAAGAAATAAAACAAGCATAATGTTGGCACAGAATTGCCACATAAAAAGGAATTGCAGCACTACAGTTCTGTATGCTGTCTTGATTCAAGAGAGCAGTTTGTTATGTTTAGCATCGTACAAAGTTATTTGTGCTATATGTATTCACAAAAGGTCCATCTTTTTAACCATGGATCACGTTATAGCCTTATTTAGCGTTTTAACATGAAACATGGTCTATGGCCCACCACCTCTAAACAGCCCCCCTACAGGGACTGCATATATGCATACCTCTCTTTGTGCTGGGAGCGCACCGCACATTGCACTCCCAGCACAGAGATTGGGTCTCGTACTAACAATCAGGACCCAGTTCTAGGTCACCTGATCACTGTGATAGCCTCTGATTGGCTATTACAGTGATCAGTCACTGTAAGCCAGCCCCTGTGTTTTTACTTCCTCTTCTGAATGGAGTGTAAGATATGTTCATGCATTACATTTGTTTTACCATCAGTCACTAAGGGGTTAAATTCCATTTCCAGCTGTAAATGTATTTTAGTTTTTGAATGGTTGCTGGCAAGTTGAATCAAATGTCTTATTTGGTGGCCCAAGCGGTACAGTTTCCACACCAGACTTCAAACCCATCCAGTTCAACTTATGCGGGTGTCACAAAGCCAAATTTTGGTGCCTCCTTGCAAAAACAAATAACCCAGACTAGACAAATAATTAGAGAATGCAACTATGAGAGATTGATTGTGACAACTAAAGTCCAACCAAAACATAAACAGAGCTGAATATTGGTATTAAAAAAAAAAAAAAAGGATTTCGGCAAATGCAACAAGAATGGGAAAAATTCTTCAAGCTGTTGGGAATCACATATCAGCTTCTAATACCTCTTTGGGATTCCAGTGGAGAGGCAAACAATCCAAAATTTGCAAATACACCACAGACACTATCCCACAACTGGGATTTCAAGGAATAAGCCAGCAGGTAACGCAGTTCACCCGTATCTGTCTAAAACTCAAATGTTAGTGCAAAGTGGAGTTAGCCTTTAGAGACTCATGCATGCTGCCATTGTGGACTATTTCTTTTGAAAATGTTAGTAGGTTGCTTTCCTGCTACACTTTTGCTTCAATACATTGAGTGACTGACCTGGAACAAGTATAGAGGTAAGGAATTGACACTTTACAGATACCTATTAAGAGCATTCTCATTCAGGGTCTGTGACTCAAGTATTGATGCCCAACAAGCATTTTTAGAAAGAGGTCAGCCATGGCAGCCCTTATATGTCCCTCATGACCAATGACATACATCCCTAAGGGCGTCCAACTATACTGGATAATCAACTGGATTAAGGGTGGTCATTGATAAGCAGATAATTCCAAGTGATGCTCCTAATTATGAGCATTGTTTGTAATTAATGGATATTGAGCGGTGAGGAGGTGATATTGAGTGGCTTAGGTGGTCAGACATGCTCAACACACAGATTTTCTAGTTTGATAATTAAAAGAAAAAAAATGGATCACAAGGGACTCTGAGTCGTTTGAGGACAGTTCCATATCTGTATAGTTAATCATTCCTGGACATATACCACAGAAGATTATATTAAAAACACATTCCATTAGAATGCTTTCCATGTGATCAGAATAAGGTATTTGATTAGAGAATCCACATTTAAGCAAATGCAAACTTTTTTTTAAAAGTTGCTTGGGAGTCAGACTGCACACGTGTCAAACATACTAGGAGCACCTATTGAAACTTGCATACAAGTAGAAGCAGCTATTTGGTAAGAATGAATGAATTTTTTCGCAGAATAAGAAAAAAAGTTCATAGGTAAGTGTGTATGGCAAACTGTTGACACAAAAATATTACAGAATGTAAACAGCACAGCGGCATCCCCTAGCTCTGGCGCCACAAGGTCTGTACAGAAACACTTTATCAGTGCAATTAAAACACACTATTACAGAAAAATGAGAAAATAACGCTCACTTTATGATGTAATATTTTTTGACTTTTTGAGAACAAAAATAATTAAGAATTTATGTCCCTCATCACTCATGCAACTAAACAGAATTAAGCACGGAAAACTCAGCATGGTTCCTAAACAGATTTGGGAATCTTTGAGCGTCTGTATCAATCAAGAAAACGATAAGGAGAGGTTGGCACACAGAATAAAAATATTAAATTATTAAAAGTCTACCCAGGCGAAGCCGGAGCAGCCTGTAATGTTCTACTGACATTTCCTCCGAGAGGCTGAAAAACAAGTGCGCCTGCATGTGTTCGGCTTGTGTCTGTGGATTTACTCTGCGCCTCGGATAACGGCTTCGCTGCGTGAACCCAGGCTGCCTGAAGATTGATGATCCTGTGTTTTGAAAGCCTCTAATATACACTTCTATCACATCTATCTCTCTTAAGCACCAGCCAAGTAATGCATTTTAAAAGGTTAACCAGCGGCTTGAACCCACCAAACAGCCTTATGAATGTAAACAAGGGGTCTAAACAGGTTAGTATTTTGGAAGCAGTAAATTGCAATTCCAGTTGCTGCTGGGGATGACTGTAATTGTAGGTCTTAAACGCATTAGGGGGCAATGATTGCACACACAATGTAGAAGCTTTCACTCTTCTTGTCGTCTTAAAGATGCATTAACTCAAAGCCAAAATCAAGATAAACATTTCCCGAAATAACCCTTTCATTTATAACATTCTTTTTAACCTGTATTATTAGGATCTCAAAATATTGGACTCAATCAGTCTATTTTACCTATAGATACATAGGAAAACATGACTGCCTTCTCAATTCCACAATAGGATGCAATTGTGGCAAAAGAATAAAATCCATGCAGGTGGTAAAGTATTCTTCACCTTCAGAGATGGTATAGTTGGTTGGACTGTATAGTCTATCAACAACAAGCCTTCAGAGAAAGAGAAGTTTTACATCTTACGTGAAATGCAGAGCGCCTTAACCTCCCTGACGGTATTCCTAAGTGTGGCAAGGGGTTAAATTTCAGCACCATTAGCGGTAACCCCGAGCCACACTCGGGATTGCATTGCAGGATCCTGGTGCAGGTTACTTACCTTGTCCCCAGGATCCTGCAATGTCCCCCCACTGTGTCCGTGGGCTCTGTCCTCCTCCGAAGCTTCTCTGTGCCAGGCTCCGTTCCCTGCGAGCGTCGCGAAGCACGGGGGCGGAGCCTGATGGCAAATTCAAAAAAGATTACAGTACTGTATGAAATCATTTCACATCCCTTTTGTCCCCAATGCTTTGTCCAATGCCCTGCATGCAGTTTTATATTATATATGCGGTTCTTTCTGCCTGGAAACTTGAGATTGTCCATAGCAACCAAAAAGTGTCCCTTTACGTCAAAAGTGGCTTTAGACCAGCTAGAAAACAGCGATAGTAAATTAGAACACTTGCAGAACTGAGCGATAGTGAATTGTGGGGAAATGTATTTTATTATTATATATTTTTTTTTTTAATTATTTACATTTTTTTATTATATTATAAATTTATGATTTTGTGTCTCAAACTTCATCATACCCGGGATATCTACTAGACACTTGTTTGGACAGATTTAAGTTGTTGCTAAGAATTACAGGCCTACAATATAAAACGCCAAATTTCCATGCAAAATAATTGTAACGCTTTCAGCACCTAAAATCCGACATAATCATACCGCCAGGGAGGTTAAGATTCCTCTCTGCAGCTATCACCTATAGTTACATGCTTTAGGAAAGGTCCCTATGTATGCACTGCAACTATCACGCTAAAATTATACCACTTGCTGGCAGACACATTATCTACAACATGCTAAAACAGCAGCAAAGTCCATAGTTAGCAAGGGTTGAAATACTTTTGTAGCACAAAATTAAAAAGGCCAATGTTGTTTAGCTAGCACCAGTTTTAGTCTGTCAACACTAAAGCGTTTTCATGCATTTGTAAGCAAGGCTTTCAGTCTATTTTGGACATCTTAATAAAGCAAACCTTAGAAATGGGGGGGAAAAGCAAAAGGCTTGCTCTCACCCCAGCTGCATCTACTCAACTTTCTTTAGCTCCCCCTCTACTCCTTTTTAACTACAGGGGGTGAAGTAAATGTCTAATACTTCCAAGTATGGAAGAGCATTAACTCACTCTTTGAGGTTGATTTACTAAAGGCAAATAGGCTGTGCCCTTTGCAAAGTACAGTTGCTTTAGAGCTTAGTAAATGAGGTAAAGCTTCACTTTGCAAAGAATACCCAATTACATGCAAGGAAAATTAACGAAACAGCATTTTTGCTTGCACATGATTGGATGATGGAAGTCAGCAGAGCTTCTGCTCATTTACAAAGCTCTGGAGCAACTGCATTTGTAAAGTGCACAGTCAATTTGCCTTTAGTAAATCAACCCCTATGTGACAGTGCTGCTGCTTGATCATTAGTCCAGCACTTTCCCTTGGGGCACGGAAGGTTCTCAGCCCTGTTTAAAGTGGTTGTAAGGCAGGTTTTTTATCTTAATGCATTTTATGCATTAAGATAAAAAGCCTTCTGTGTGCAGCAGCCCTCTCGCACTTACCTGAGGTCCCTCTCTGTCCAGGGATGTCCACGAGTGTCTCAGCCATCCCAGATTCTCCATGCTGATTGGCTGAGACAAAGCAGCAGAGCCATTGGCTGCCACTGCTGTCAAAGTCAGCTGGCCAATCAGGGGAGAGGGGGGCGGGGCTCCGTGTCTTGAATGGACACAGGGAGCTGTGACTCGGCTAAGGTGCCCCCATTGCAAACTGCTTGCTGTGGGGGCACTGAACAGGAGGGAGGGGCCAGGATCACAGAAGAAGGACCTTAGAAGAGGGGGATCCGGGCTGCTCTGTGCAAATCCACTGCAATAGAGAAGGTAAAAATATATGTTATATATGTTTGTTATTTTTATAGAAAGAAAAACGAGACTTTACAATTACTTTAGGCTTCAACTGGAACTCGTAACTTACACAGAACTTTCTTTGCTTCTGTCAGCCTAACATATAGGCAAGAAAGTGAAGGAACTATTAATATGTCCATCAAGGAAAAAGGCCAATAAAATGTATCTTTTTACTATGCCAAGCAAGGACAAAAGCACAGGTTTACTTTAAAATATAAAGCTTTTTTTATTGATTTATTTTTTATTTAGTTTTGGATAAGGAGAGATGAGGGGTTAGAACACCTGTTTTAATTGATGTCTGTGCCTCTCTTAGGGAGGTTCAACCTGTTTGTCATGTTTACCGTTATCACTAAAAGTGGAAGAAATTCACAAATTTAGGGTTGTCCCCAAAACAGTAGTACTAGTTCTGTTAGAATACCCAAGAACTGTCTGCTTCCGATCGGATGCAATGTGCCATTTGGCCAGCAATTTCCCCCCCTGGCTACTACGACAAAAGTCAGTTGAATAATCCATTTTTGTCAATGCTGTTGTTGCCAACTGGGCCACCTACAGAGTAAATTTCGGCCAATTTACCATGAACCAGCAAAAATTCAATGCTTGTATGTCCACGATTACTGGATTTAAATTATTTTCTTGTGCCTTTAATTAGAAGGCTAATTTTTTTTTAAGCCAGATAAACACGGTTTGAACTGTCTGAGATTCGAACCGTTAATGGGCAGGCTGAATGTACCAAGTTGAACAATCAACTTGGGTAAAACCAGCCTGCCGGATTCTCTTTTGGTTATCACTGTCTTCTGCCGGCGGGGACAGCTGCCCCCACCCCGAGAAGACAATTGCAGATTCCCTTGTCAACATTGTCCATGTTGATGGGGGTATAGTGCGAATTTTTTTCCTGCAACCGAGAAATTTGCACCGTGCCTTAGTTTCAGTCAGAGTTAGCTGTTCTTTTTAGAGTACTGGGCCTCGTTAATATGGGTATTTAAGCCCTTCTATGGTAGTGTGTGTGTGTGACCCTTAGGCTGGCCATACATAATACAATTATATTGTACAATTTTCTTTTAGGTGTATCAAAACCATATATTATGAGATCAAACCTAAAAAATTTAAATTTGCATGCAATCAGGCAGGCCCTTGCACTACATAGTTCAAGGTAAATCTAAAGGAAATTGAACAAGAAAATTGTATAATGTATGGCCAGCTTTAGGCAGGCCATACACGATTCACTGCTGAACCAGCCAAGTTCCGAACTGTGCAACAAGCTGAATGTACCAAGTTGAGCAATCGACCAACTTGGATACAACCAGCATGCTAGGTTTTACCTGCGATTATCATTAGCGGCTGCTATAGCCGCTAGCAATAATCCCTCTATTCTCCAGTACATCCCCTGCCCTCCACCACCGGGAGAAGACAATGGCCCAAAAGGAGAAATCCCCTCATTAACACTGTCTGTATTGATGGGTGAAATCAAGCAAATTTCCTCCCTGCAACCAAGTAGAAATTTGCTCCTTGTATGGCTGGCCTTAGTCCTTTTTCAAGTCCACTTTTAACCCCTGATCTACAGGGTAAAGTAGAATAACTAGAACACTAACTCAGGAAAACGAAAATTCCTGCTATGTTAAATCTGGGTGGACAGGGTTAAAACCGCCTACAAATCTCTTTTAGAAGTCTTAATGCTTTCTTTTTATATATATGATGGCAAATACAAGGCAGACAAGAGCAGAACACTTCAAGCGATGGGACAGTCCCTGTTGTCCCGTTGCAGTAATAATGATGAAGGCGGCTACTTGTAGAGTACACATTCCCTGCCACACAAGTGATTTCTGGCACATTGCTCTACTATTTGACAAGACAGGCTGTAAAATGAGCTTAAACCTACATAAAATAACAGAGCGCCATCACCCTCTGCTCATCCCATGAAAGCAATTCAGCCGAATGTCTGTCTAGGCTGTAAATAAATCGCAGAGAGTAACTGAGGACACCGCTCTAAACTCTTCTCAGAGAACTTTGTATCCAGTCTTTCAAAGAAGAGGTGTACACTTTAATTTTCAACCTTAGGGAGACCTTAATTAACTAACTATTGACAAAAACACGCATATAAGGTTGTTGCCTGAAGAGCAGAATAATTAATGGGCTTTTGGTAACTACTTTATTATTTCCAACAGATAAGGTCTTCTGGCTGTTATCAAGGTTTTTCTGGTATTATTAATTCTTTGAGACAAAGCCTTAAGCAGAAATCTGAATATGTTGAGTCGGAGACAGAATTGCGGTAAAGTGTCTCCAAAACTAACCCATAGTATTCAAAATAGTGCAGCTAAGAATCATAAGTATAAGGCTTCATGCACACTGGACGTTATAATAATGTTATAAAAATGCCAGTAGCTTTGCAGTGAGTTTTTCAACGTTTTTCCAGCGTTTTTGCAATAGCGTTTTTCACTGTTTTTTCAGCTAACATTACTGGCTTTTTTACAATGTCCAGTGTGCATGAGGCCTAAGGGCCAGTGATTCTAAATATACTGCAGCAGATATATAAAAGCATGGGGTTTAATAAAAAGTATGTTTAGAAGGCCCCCTCCAACACTGACAGCACCCCTTTATACAAGTTAGTCTCTAGACACTGCTGCAATAAAGACAAAGGCTGCTAAAGTGTATACAGTATATATAGGGATGCACCGATACCATTTTTTTTTTATGAGTACCAATACTTTTTTTTTTAGTACCCGCCGATACCAAGTACCGATACCTACCGCAACTTTATTGAAGGGCTGCAACTAACGATTATTGTCATAATCGATTAGTTGGCCGATTATTGTTTTGATTAATCGATTAATCGGTTAATAACCTTAAAAAAAAGTGTGGTGTATAATTTAGTTAATATGTAAAGTTTAAAAAAAAGGCAATTTATTCTTAAATATCTCTATGCAGTGGTAAATATAAGTAACCAACTATATGGTTAGGGAGCAAAATATCTAATCCACTCTGAGAATAACAGACAGAAGATATATTCTGTACATACTATTAGAGGAGATATACTGTATATACTATTAGAGGAGAGATATACTGTATATACTATTAGAGGAGAGATATACTGTATATACTATTAGAGGAGGTATACTGTGTATATACTATTAGAGGAGGTATACTGTATATACTATTAGAGGAGAGATATACTGTATATACTATTAGAGGAGAGATATACTGTATATACTATTAGAGGAGGTATACTGTGTATATACTATTAGAGGAGGTATACTGTGTATATACTATTAGAGGAGGTATACTGTGTATATACTATTAGAGGAGATATACTGTATATACTATTAAAGGGTGAATCTGGTAAATATCATCAGACTCAGAGATCTATTTTTTATTTAAAAAAAAACAAACAATGTCTTCCCCGACAAATGACAAAAAATGTCATTTTAAGAACGTTCGTTCAATTTTCTAATTGTTAGTGGGGTCAAAATCGAATTGTCAAAGGATCTGTGGGAAAAGGTAGTTGAACTGTAAAAAAAACAGGAAAGGGATATAAAAAGATATCCAAGGAATTGAGAATGGCAATCAGCAGTGTTCAAACTCTAATCAAGAAGTGGAAAATGAGGGGTTCTGTTGAAACCAAACCACGGTCAGGTAGACCAACTAAATTTATTTATTTAATTTATTTACAGTAGAGATTATTTGCTCTATTTGTACTATAAAGAGCTCATTTTAGTTTTTTTTTAACCCCATTATGTTATAGGCCGATTAATCGATTATGAAAATAGTAATCGATTAATTTCATAATCGATTAGTTGTCGATTAATCGATTAGTTGTTCCAGCCCTACTTTATTGTTTACATTTCAGCTGTCAGCAATGGTACAAAGCATTGAAAAGTTATTAACAAATTACATTTTTTTTCGGGGGGGGGGGCTTTTTTCAATGTGAAACGTGTAAATATATGTTAAAGGTGTAAAAATATTAACAAAAAAAGCAAATAAAAAATTATTATTAGTTTATAAAAATAGAAGTGAACAAAAAAAAATCTGCAGGAAAATAACTAGCCACCTCAATACCAGGCACTTATACACCTTTCTGTCCAGGCCAATTTTCAGCGCTGTCGCAATTTGAATGACAATTGCGCGGTCATGCTACACTGTACCCAAACACATTTTTTTATCATTTTGTTCCCACAAATGAAGCTTTCTTTTGGTAATATTTGATCAGCTCTGCGATTTTTATTTCTTGCACAAAAAAAAAAAAAAGACCGGAAATTTTGAAAAAAAAAGTTTTTCTTTGTTTCTGTTAAAATTTTTTGTAAATTAGTTTGTTTTCTTCTTCATTGACGGGTACTGATATGGCTGCAATGACGGGCACTGATAAGGCGACACCGATGAGGTGGCACTGATGGGTACTCATGGGTGACACTGATAGGGGGCACGGATGAGCAATGGTGGGCACTGATGGGCATGAATGGGCACTGATAGGTGGCATTGCTGGGCATCACTGAATTAATTTGTTCCATAATGGTGCCAGTCAGTGCCCATTTGTGGGCACTGATTGGGCATTAATTTGTACATGTGGATGGCCATGGGGGATGCACCTGGCCATCCACATGTTATGTGCTTCCCTGTTGGTCCTGGAGTAGAGAAGAGTCAATCAGCACAGACCCCCCCCTGCGTCTGTCAGACATGAGTGAGGAAGTCGATCAACGGCTCTTCCTGTTTACATCGTAATCAGCCGTGATTCGACACAGCTGATCACGTGGTAAAGAGCCTTCGTCGGAGGCTCTTTACCGAGATCGGTGTAGCGGTGTGTCAGACTCACACACCGCACCACCGATCACCACAGGCGCGCGGCGGCTGTTATCCTGCAGGATGTCATATGACGCATAGTCAGCATAACTGAACCACCGCCTGGCCATCATTCTGCTATAGGCTGGGCGGGAAGTGGTTAAACGGAGAAGGAGAATGAGTTATTAAGGATGATTAGAGTCAATTAAGGGTTAACGATTTAATTAAAAACAAAACTTTTTTTTTTTTTTGACTTGACAGTAGAGCTGCGCGATTCTGGATAAAATAAGAATACTGATTATTTTTTCTGCTTAGAATAAAGACCACGATTCTCTTGGCGTAATATCATCTTTCACATTATACAAAAAAATTGGGATAACTTACTGATCAGTTTTTCTTTAATTCATTGTAGTGAATTTTTTTCCAAAAAATTGCATTTGAAAGACTGTTGCACAAATACAATGTGACATAAAATATTGCAACAAATCTCTAGTCTTTAAGTGGTTAAACTGTCCTCATTTACAGACCGAAGTTCATCCCTTTAATCTAAAAGAACCAAATGATACATTGTTTATAGTTATCGCTCAGCGCCAAGCAATGTTAATAAACATTTGCCGGCTTCTTTTTTTTTTTTTTTGCTTTTTTTTGACAGCTGTGAGCAGAGAACGGCTCTGCACTTGTTACAAAGAATCGTGGAAATGACGAATTAAGATCGTGAGGGGGGGTTAAATGGAGATTGCGATTTTTTTAACGAATAATCATGCAGCTCTACTTGACAGGTTGCTTTAAACTGACTAAATTTGCAGCTAAATATGCAGGGTCCCCGCTCCTTAACAACCAATAATTGTCTGCTTCCCCCCCCCCCCCCATTACATTTGAGCTGTCAGTGGGGAAATTCTGCTGACAGATGAAATTACTGAGCCTGAAAGTATCGGTTTCAAGTATCAGAGCTGTTCTGCTTCGCGTTATTGAACTGTTGTATAACACTAGTCAGACAGCTTAACAATAATTCAGAAGTCAAGAAACGTGAGACATCAGATCTGTATGTATTCTTTATCCCGAATAACTTTGTAAAACTACAACACAAGCATAAACAAACATATGTGTCAGTACATTAAACATTATACAGCAGCCTCACTCTCTATCAGTAAGAGTACTCACAGACAATTCCATCATTAGTCCAGGAATAGTTTAAGAGCTCTTCTTCATGCAGTGTATTAGATACAAGGAGCAGTAATGAAATGAAGGAAATACAGTTCCAGGTTAAAGGTTACTGCCTTTTACTATGAGGAGAATCCTACTTCCTGTCAATTTCTGGCAAAGTAATAACCATCTCTGACCACTAGATGGCAACAACATAAACTAACATTACATAGCACATATTACTATGAACAATATGGGCAGAACACTCCCTGTCTGGCATAATTTATTATGTCATTACCTAAATAACTACTGCTATGCAGAAAAAACATATACAGGAAAATGTAATCCTAGCTAGTCCGAGATCAAAACTATAATGTCAGTTATAGGTCTGAGATAAATTCTGGCGGTCTCATTTTTTACAGTTTTGACCTCCACCTTTCTAACCTTGCCATCCCTGCTTGGTAGAACACTGACAATAAGTCCTACGGGCCACTCGTTCCTGCCCTCTTGGCTGTCCTTCAACAGAACAACATCACCCACTTTTACGTTTGGGCGATCCTCAGTCCATTTTCTACGGCGTTGCAGATTTGACAGATACTCTCTCTTCCATCTTTTCCAAAAGGTGTCTGCCAAGCATTGTACTTGCTTCCATTGTTTTGCATGAACTTGTGTTGTACTTATGGTCCCAGATGGAGCAGACAAAGAGTTCATCTTTTGAGTCAACAACATTGCTGGGGTAAGGACCATAGGTGTATCTGGGTCTGAGGACACAGGAACTAAAGGCCTGGCATTCATAATAGCCGTAACCTCTGCCATAAAGGTGCTTAAAGTTTCATGGGTCAAGTGAGCAGGTTTGGTTTGTAGCAACATAGCGTCCAAGATTCGCCTGGCAATACCTATAAGTCTCTCCCAGACACCACCCATATATGAGGAGTGTGGAGGATTAAAGACCCATGTACATCCTCTGTCTTGGAGAAAGTCTTGCAATTGTGATTCGCTGTCACAAATGTTAAGTTCTTTGCAGGCTCCCACAAAGTTTGTCCCTCTGTCAGAACGGAGCAGTTTTGCTGGGCCACGAATTGAGAAGAATCTCCTCAAGGCATTAATAAAGCTTGATGTTGACATGGCTTCAAGTAGCTCTATGTGTACAGCTCGGGTGGACAAACACGTGAAAAGGACTGCCCATCGTTTGCTGTCCGCACTGCCTCCTCTAGTGCGACGGGTTAAGACAGACCATGGACCAAATACATCTAGGCCCACATTGGTGAAAGGTGGTTGAGCAATTACTCTGTCCTCTGGTAGCTCTGCCATCTTTTGACTTTGTAATTTTCCTCTCAGTTTGCGACAGATGACACATTTGTGTATAACAGCTGATACCAAGCGTTTGCCACCAAGAATCCAGAGACCTCCGGATCTAATTGCACCTTCTGTGATGTGTCGCCCTTGGTGAACTACTTGTTCATGATGGTACCTAACAAGCAGTGTCGCAACGTGGTGATCATAAGGTATAATGACAGGCTGTTTCTCTTCTTCTGAAAGTTCAGCAAGAGACAAACGTCCTCCTACTCTCAACAACCCATTCTTGTCTAAAAAGGGGCTAAGCCTCCTAAGACGGCTTTGTTTTGGGAATGACTTTTGTTTTTTGATGCAGTCAATTTCCTTCTGGAAATGTTTGTTTTGAACAGAAGAAATTATAACAGACTTTGCCTGAGCAACTTCTACTAGATTGACCTGCTCATGGAAACTTTCCCACCTCCTGACTTGATCGCTATTGGTTTCTCTCCGGAAGGTTTTAGCGACATGGATGAGTCTGGCTAGGGTCTTAACTAATATCTTCCAGCAAGAAAATCTATCAAAGCAATGTGAGTGAAGTGTGGCTTCAGAAGCTTTGGTACTGAAACTCGTAATTTCTGATCTGATTTCAGGGTCTGCTTCGGGCTCTATGAGCGGATAAACATTAGCAGTGTCTATTTGCTCACAGTGTGGTTGGTACAGAAAGGATGGGCCTGAGAACCATATAGAGTTCTGAAGGCATGCTGCTTGAGTAGGTCTAGTGGCATAATCTGCAGGGTTTTGCTCTGTAGATACATAGAACCACTGATCTGGGTGTGAAGATAGCCTGATTCTATTCACTCTGTTGGAGAGATACAGATGGAACCTCCTAGTGGTGCTGCAAATGTACCCTAGGACAGTCTTGCTATCAGTGAAGAATTTCACAGCATCAAAGTCAGTGTCTAGCATCCCTTTAATGAATTCAGTGAAATCATTTTTCACTTCTGGCTTCCTCTGCAGAGTTTTGCTGAGTGAATGCAAACGCTTCATGGCTTGTTCCCTGTTACTAGGCAAAACACGTCTGGGTGTGCGAAAGGGAAGAGGGGCCACCCAACTGTGATTGTCATCTTGGTAAGCCTCTCTATCCATAATCTGCAAGAAGGTCTGATCCTCTATAGAGAGGGCTTGTTTATCATCATCTTTAGTTTTCTGGAACACTGTAATCCCTAGATTGTCTGTCTCAATGTTGGAATTGACTTCTTCTTTACCATATAGAGTAGAGGAGTCACAGTGTTGTGTCGACCTGCCAAAGCTTTCCTTGACAATGAAGCTGTTGTGACAGGGACTGAGTAGGGATGTGCGTCCATTTGTTAACACAGATGTCTTCAAAGTGGTAATATTGTCAGGCTGGTGCACTGTCCCCAGGCAAACTTCTCCTACAATGACCCACCCCAGGTCCAGTCTCTGTGCATAGGGGGCATTATAAGGTCCATTGATTTGCTGGCGCACCTTGTGAACCTGAAGGATGTCTCTCCCAAGAAGTAGAAGGATAGATACATCTGGCTCAACAGCTGGGATAAGGTGAGTAATTGAGCGGAGGTGAGGGTGGTGATGGGCTACTTCTGGAGAGGGAATTTCAGTTTTGTCGTCAGGTATCATGCCACACTCTATTAGGGTAGGAAGTGGAAACTGCACTTTCTTATTGAAGGATTCAATGGTAAAGTCAGAAGCTCTTCTCCCTGTAGTTTCAATTGTCCCCGCACATGTCCTTAGAGTGTATGGAACTGCACTTGCCTTAAGATTAAAGATATCAAAGAAGTCTGACTTTGCAAGGGATCTGTTGCTCTGTTCATCTAGCACTGCATACATTTTCACTGCCCTTTCTCTCTTGCCAGTGGGATACACAGTCACTAAACAGATTTTGGAGCATGAACGTGCACTCTTGCCTTGTCCGCATACTTCAGTGCAATTAGACATTACTGAGGAGAGTGGGGTCTCTTGTTGCTCCCTGCCCTGATCTTTCCTGGGTTCTACAGTCTCTAGTGGGGCAGGAGTAGGGTCTGGGTGCAAAGCTGCAATATGTCTCTCACTGCCACATTCTGTACATTCTACTGGTATTTTGCAGTCTTTAGCAACGTGATAAGTAGATCCGCAACACTTGAAACAGATGCCGTTCTGTTTAAGGAAGGACATCCGCTCTGCAATAGGTTTGCTTCTAAAGCCTTTACATTTCTTTAGTGGATGTGGTTTTTTGTGTATTGGGCAATGTCTATCAGGGTTTTCTATGGTGTGTACCTTGTGGGTGCTTTGATAGTCTGTGACTTCTGAAGGTACAGCTGTTTTGTGTGTGGATACAGAGGTCCTACCGTGAGGTCTGTGAGGTTTCTCAGGTCTGTGTGATTGATTGCCGCTGGTGGTGAAGGCGAAACTGGGATCACTTCGGATTTTCGCTTGCTGTCTGACAAACCTAGAAAACACAGAGAAAGGGGGAAAAGCGACTCCATAATCTTCTTTGAATTTACCTCCCACAGACATCCACTTGTCTTGCAGATTTGAGGGTAGTTTCTCTACTATGGGATTAGTGCCTCTAGCTGTATCTAGGTATGAAAGTCCTGGCAAGTAGCCATCTTCTTTGGCATATTCTATCTCTAGTAGAAGATCACTTAGTTCTTGTAGCCGCACGTTGTCTCTGTAGCCCACTTTGGGAAAGACTTCAAGTTTTTTCAGCAGTGCTTCTTCTATTACCTCTGGGGATCCATACGTTTCTTCTAGTCTTTTCCAGGTCATGTTGAGTCCTGCTGCAGGGTTGAACAGGTTTGCTCTTCTCATCCTCTTAGCATGCTCTGCTGACTCTGTACCAAGCCATTTTATCATTAAATTAAGCATTTCTGCTGGTGAAAAGTTCAGACCTTCAGTGGCATTCAGAAAGGAAGATTTCCATGCCCAATAGTTTTCAGGACAGTCATCAAATTGGAGAAAGCCTGAGCTTACCATTTCTTTGCGGATGAGATATTTGGTGACATCCACTGCACATTGTTGTTCGCACATGTAATCTATAGGTTGAGGCGATGGGAACACTTGTTTTTTGCTCTTAGGGGTTTCTGGTGCTTCATTCTTGATTTGCTGGCAGCTGCTGACCTCATGTGGTTGATTGGGCCTGCTCAGGGGGTTTATTGATTTCGGCCTTAATTCCTTTGCTTCAGGTTTAAGAGACTGTTCCTTTGCATGCGCAGTAGTAACGTTCTGGATGTACTCACTTGTACAATCTGCAGAGAATAGAGGTTTTCCTGGAACCTCTGAGTCTTTATATGATTTTTCACTTCCAGAACGACTTGTTCCCATGTAGGCAGCGGCCTCTGCTTCAGCTGCTGCAGCAGCAGTCTGTCGCTGCAGGATGAGCAATTTTGATTTTAATTCCGCTTCTTCTTGTGCGATAGCAGCTTTCTTTGCTGCTAACTCCTGCATCATCATGGCTTCTTTTTCTGCATACTGTAGCTGGATGCGGGCGGCTTCTGCCTTGGCACGAGCTTTAACTGCTGAGGACATCTTGCTAGCCTGTGAAGATCTAGACACATGCGAATGTGCATCGTCTTGCTGGGCGCTGGGAACGTTCTCCCTGCCTTGCTGTGTCGGCGGTAGCATGTCATCAGCCTGGTACTTTGTTCCTGATCTAAGACTCATGCTGCAGTATGGGCGTCTCAGTTTATTCCAGACTGCCACGTGGATGTCTTTTTACTGTTCTGCTTCGCGTTATTGAACTGTTGTATAACACTAGTCAGACAGCTTAACAATAATTCAGAAGTCAAGAAACGTGAGACATCAGATCTGTATGTATTCTTTATCCCGAATAACTTTGTAAAACTACAACACAAGCATAAACAAACATATGTGTCAGTACATTAAACATTATACAGCAGCCTCACTCTCTATCAGTAAGAGTACTCACAGACAATTCCATCATTAGTCCAGGAATAGTTTAAGAGCTCTTCTTCATGCAGTGTATTAGATACAAGGAGCAGTAATGAAATGAAGGAAATACAGTTCCAGGTTAAAGGTTACTGCCTTTTACTATGAGGAGAATCCTACTTCCTGTCAATTTCTGGCAAAGTAATAACCATCTCTGACCACTAGATGGCAACAACATAAACTAACATTACATAGCACATATTACTATGAACAATATGGGCAGAACAAGAGCATTTGCACAAGTACCAATACTCATGCAAATGCTTAGTATCGGTGCAACCCTAGCACACACCAAACTTGAGGAAAGAAAGTCTTTTCTACAGCACTGCTGCAAAACTCCATTCTGTCATGATATGAATTATTACCTACTGTTGGTAGTAATAACAGTTTAGAACAAGTTTAATGATATATAAGGATATAGGATGGAAAAAGTCCTGCAAGCAGCATCTTTGGGGCGGTGCGGGAGCCCAATGAAATGAATGGGCAGCGCTTTGTTAGCGCCGCAACACGGGCCCTAGCGGGGGTAAAAGCGTCCTGCTAACGGCCGAATAGCGGCGCTATAACAGCAGTAAAGTGCCACTAAAACTTTACAGCCAGTGAGCCAAAGAGGAATGCGCGGGGGGCAGGGCCCAAGCCATGGCTATGTGGGAAAAAACAAACAGAGCATCGGCTAGGGAGCAAGCCTGCTTGGGTGCCCCCATTGCAAACTGCTTGCTGTGGGGGCACTTGGCAGGAGGAAGGGGCCTGTAGAGCTGGCGCTGGACCCAAGAAAATGAGGATCGACGTTGCGCTGTGCAAAATCACTGCACAGAACATGTATTACAGGTTTGTCATTTAAAAAAAAAAAATTATATCTCTCTCTCATAGATAGATATATATATATATATATATATACATACATACACACACACATACACCCCTTCGCAGTCACGTTAAAACCACAAAACAACCCCCCCACCCCCAATCTCACTGGTGGCCAGTGGCAGTGTTTATCCCCCACCAAGCATACAGTTGCATGGAAGACCCATATGCTGTTTCTATGAAATATGGAACACCATGTCAACTATGAAACCACATTTATCACCACATGTATATTTTGTTCAGTGGTGACAAATATGTTAACTTTGAGTACATTACTTGTACAGAAAAATTATATTGGCAATGAAAGGGTTAAGGCAATGCATCAAAAACACATGCAACTGGCTGGTGCTGAAACAGAACCAGGGATTTAATTTGCTTGTGTGGGGCCAAGCTGTTCAACAGATCTGCCACACACAGCTGATTATACTGGCATGTTCTAAGACCCAGAGAAGGTTAGAAGGGAAACAGCAGTGCCTTATTGTCGTTCGCATAAAGCTATGGTTCCATGCGACTTGGCACAAAACGCACACAGGACAATTGTGAGCATTGTGGTGGGAGGATCATGTGCTTCTAAGCAGCTGCTCTGTACTAATAGGGAGACGAATGCTAGCAGTTCTTCCATATTGTCAGCCATTGTAAAATCCAGCTGCCATCAGAAATCTGGAGCCAGGAAAGTAGGAGCACAAGCATCAGGCATTTATGGAGAAAGCGGCCTGTGGCTAGATTGTATTTATAGAATAATATCCTGCAAGCTGTATTTAGCTTTAGTTCAAGGGTTCTGTTATCAACCTAACTTCCATCTATAATGCCTAATCAACGGCATACATTTCTAACAATTGCACTTGATTACTGTGTATGGTCACAAGCTTTTGTTCACCACCTGCAGTATGGCCTGACCTACACACACAAATGTCCTTTTCCCCAGATCTACATTTGCTGACCAACACAACAAGAACATCATTTAATTGTTGAATTACAAGATGGTTAAGATGAAAAGAGATACATTTCATATACAGCAAGTTGTACAAGTTTTCATAAACTGCACAACAGCTATAGGTATATAAAGTGAATCTGACACCCTGTCTAGTAGTAATGCTCAACCTTTAAAGCAACTCTGTTGTAAAATTAAAATAAAATCTGTAGAATCGAAATACACATGTGTGCTGCTACCTGCTAAAGAACTTGTAATTCTTTTCAGCCACTCTTGATTTACCACCTGAACAACCAGGCAGGTGACACTTATTTCCTGGCTCAGTAACATGGCTTATTTCTCCTCACTGGACAATGAATAGTAGGGGGGTGACCCAGGAAGAAAGATATAAAGTGCAGTCACCCACCCTATACAGCCATATAGGCACAAAAAGGGGTTGGAGATTCACAAGAAATTGTTCAATACTTACAAATCTTTTGGCAGATAGAACAGCCCGTATACAAGTCTTTTGCTGCATCTGCCCGTTAAGGGCCAAACACATTGGCCGAATATTTTAATACAATAATATATAATATATATTATTATATAATATATTTTGCACTGCTTATTGTTGGGCTACAGCTCCAGAAGTTCAAAAAGCAATTACAACTTTCTACAGGCCTGTGTTCTTGCTTCACTTGAGGCATTTATTGTAAAGCCATTCTAAACAGGAAGTTCAGTGTTATTTATTTTTATATATCATACTGTAAAGTATAAGATTTCCTATCATTTGAGCCCAGTCTTGCCACACAGAGTTAATCCATCTCTGAGCAATCCTCTTTTATTGTTCAGTGAGATAAATCTTGACAAACTGAGAAAAACTTTGTCAAATCCTCCCCCTTGCTGTGAGTGACAGGTGATTTAAATCTCGAGCACTAGCCTAAGAGACATGCATTATTTTTTTAATTCCCTCCCACTCCTTTCTTCAGCAGCTCTGCAAGGATTGGCTGTTCCACACCTCAGCACGATTTGGCGTGCTGAAGTCATGTGGTTACTTTCCTGTGTTTTCACTGGATGTTAGAGATCATAGCAGAAGTTCAGTTTTAGAAATACACAGGAGAAAATGCATATTGACAAGGGGAGTGTAGAGGTGGGCGGGGAGTCTACTGACATCATGACTCTCCCCACTGAGCTCCAGACAACAGACCCACCCACAGAATCTGCAGTTTTTCGGGTCTAATAACAGACAGAGGGGAGACTTTGACAGGTAAAGATACATGCAAGAGGCCTGTATATCCTTATTGATAACCCCTATGGCGGTAGTTTAGAAAGGATGACATTGGGTTTACATCCACTTTAAGCCTAGGTTCACACTGAAAGCGGGATTGAAATCGTGCGAGTTCAGCTGAACTCGCACAATTTCATACCCGCATGTCAAGCCGACTTCAGGAGCGATTTTAGAGACATTTGTGCGGTTTCCTGCATAGATGTCTATACAAATCGCATCCCGAAGTCACCAAAAGTAGCACAGAAAATACTTTTGGGAATTGGTGCGGCTCCGCAAAGTCGGCGTCACACCGATTCGGAGGTTGCCATTGCCAGCAACAGCCACCGAATTGGCATGCGATTTGACATGCCAAATCGCATTAAAGTGAACCTAGGCTCAATGCTGGAAAGTTTACATACCTCCTTTATTGCGAGGCTGTAACAACGGAACAAAGTAGATTTCTGTATATATGTGCTCACAAGATTACTAATGAGGCACTCAGTCATATGCTACTGAGGACAGCTCCCCGTTACCCCAAGTTGACTGTGCTCTTAAGTAGAGCCTTGATGAGAGACAGCCTAATGGACGACACGCAACAGATTATCATCCAGCTACCATGGCAAGAACACACAGGAACTGCACACGTGTCTCTGAGCTTTCAAATACAGAATCCCCTCAGTCAATGTTCTCTGCTTGCGGAAAAGGTGAAAGAATTTTAATGTATAGGGAGTACAGAGGAGATTTAAGAAGCTGGGCATATAATGAAACTTTTCAAGCAGTTGAGGGGATGTAACAAAGCATGGGAGACCAGCAGATTTCAAAGCACATAAGACTCAGAGAAGATGAGGTCATGACGTGAACTGCCAGTGAGGTACAAAGGAGGAAGAAGAGTGCTAGAACGGCACAGGTAGAGGAATGATTGAATCCGCTCCCTGCAGAGACTCCATCCTGAGATGTGAAAGAAGGCCATTACATTCCTCTGTTTGAAACTAGACTGAAAAGGTGGGGCAGTGCACATTCTGTCTGCTATTACCACCTTCCGTCTTCTTACCGAAGATAAATCCTACTGAAAATAATACTAGACAAAATAGAAATTAAAGCGCAAAGACAACTCAAGGCTGCTCACTCTTAGCGTGTAAAGGCAAAACTTTTTTTGGTTCTGGATAGATAAAAATCTAGCCAAAACTTAAAAAACAAACTTTTTATTTACTCTTGAACAGTATAGGGAACAATTAAAACTGCTGTTGGGTTTGTACTGCATTCTGGGACACTGTATGAGAGCTTTCCTCTTTTTATTGTGACAGCAGTTTTTCAAGACAAGAATAGAGGGGAAAAAAAACCAAACAGCAATACGTACATAATGTTTAATTTTTATTTTAGAAGTGTAGAAGGTTAGAACCCCCCTATTAACTATTCATTGCAGTCTGTGCTGCTAGATTCCACCTCTAGATGTGATAAGCACAGTTATGCACATTCCACACCAAAAAAAAATACCTAGTATATTAAAAAATAAAGAAAATTAAAAAAGAAAAGGATAGCAGAAAAAGAAAAGCCCATTTGAACACTTTTGGGTGGGTTAAATACCTGCTTCACTCCCACCACACATCGGTATCTTCCCTAGACTTCAATGTCCTGTAGTAACAATATGACGCGGTAGGAAGATCTAGTGTGTGTGGCAGCAGAAACAAGGATACACACACTTGGAAGTGTGCAATACTTACAAGGCAAAGTTAAAGTTGTAAACTCAAATGGTCCAGATAGCTTAAACAGCCTTGTCTATATTCCATTAACAGTGCAGGAGAGCTGCAATGACAGAGGCACGCATTCTGATCATGCTTTCAGGGCTCAGCAGCCATGATAAACATGGTCAGCTCTCAGAGGGGCAATCAGGACTCGGCAGGATCAACCAGGTACTGTAGAGCAGTGTTTCTCAACTCCAGTCCTGAGGGCGCCCCAGCAGGTCATGTTTTCTGGATTTCCCTCAGATGAAACGGCTGTAGTAATTACTAAGGAGATGAAACTGATCAAATCACCTGTGCAAAATAATGGATAGCCTGAAAATATGACCTGTTGGGGCACCTTGAGGACTGTAGTTGAGAAATACTACTGTTTAGCCAGGGTCTCCAAACTATGGCCCTCCAGTTGTTCAGGAACTGCAATTCCCATCATGCCTAGTCATGTCTGTGAATGTCAGAGTTTTGCAATGCCTCATTGGATGTGAAGTTCCGCAAAAGCTGGAGGGCCGTAGTTTGGAGAACCATGCTGTAGAAGATAGAAAGGGGCAACTGAAAAAGCAAAAGCAACTTGTACATTAAAGAGACAGGAGCATCTTTTTCTTTTTTTTTTTTTGGGGGGGGGGGGGGGTAACGATCACTTTAAGCATAGATTTGCTTCTTGTACAGGGCTGGCCTCTTTTAGAAGTGATCCGGTGGCGACAGAGTCATTAAGCCCAAAATCTTGCTCAATACTAACAAAATGGAGGGCCAGCGCACCCGTACAAAACAGGCATCCCTATCCCATTCACTGTGATAAAGAGAGAAATAAAACGAAGCAGATACAAAAAAGGCAGACAAACCAAACTGATATCAACGCACTTCCAAAGCACAGAAGCAGATGGTTAAAACTGGCAAAAAAGAGAGGAGAGAAAAAAAAAAATCTCTCATTCATTCAGAACCGACAGATGCGAGAAGTTTAAAATATTGCTGCTTTAGGATACACAAAGACTGTCAGCCCAGATTGTGAGTTTGGGCCAGTCTATCAGTTATTAATGATCTTGAAGAACAGAAGTCCTAGAACACAGTTGTGAAGGGAAAAAAATTGTGTGACAGACACGGTGCTATGTGGGCTGCCAGTCTCCTTAGAGATGGAATAGAAATTTGAAACAAATTCTGCTGTAGGAAGGGCAAAAGATCCAACAAAAACTTTTATTTTCTTACTAAAGAGTCAACAAACGGGGAAATCGGGCAAAAGCGTTAAACCATCACTCATTTTGTTTGGACATAAAGCTTCATTTCAGAATAAGACCTCCTACATAAGGCAATTTTATTAAGAGCGCATATTGCTTTATATTTCCCTACTAGTCTTTAATCTTGTTTGGGATCTTTGCAATCTGCAATCAGAGCAATTATCTTAAAAGCAGGGGCATAGAAGAGCAGGGTTATAGGACTGTCATCAAATGGAAAAGTGGCTGCTTGGTATTAGTGCACAATTAAAGTATTTATCAACTCTGTTATTCAAAAAAAATGACATGGATTTATCAGGGAGAGAAAAAATATTTGTATATTGGTATGGTACTCTGGATACAGCTTAATGTTTACTGAAGTTTCACCCATATAAATGTATTAGGTCAATAATTTACCCACCAACATAAGGGAAAACAAATCTAACTTATGAAGCATAAGTGGTATCATTTTCAATAGCAGGTTATAAATTTTCATCTCAAACGGCACCAGATAGGGTTATCCACGTGTCCCCCCTACTATTCTTTCTCTCTCTCTAGAGCCCTTTCTACAACATATCAGAGGTAACTTGTCCATCCGAGGCACTGAAGCCGGCAAATACCAACACAAAGTGCCAGCTGACGACCTTTTATTTTATATTACTGAGCCACTTACCCTCCTTGTTACAGGAGTTAAAACGCTATAGTAGCTTGTCTAAGTTCAAGGTCAACTTACAAAAATCAGAGGCCTTAAATGTCTCCTTATCAGACGTTACCAGAGCGTGATTATGCCCTGTTTTCCTATTCAAATTGGCTGACCGCTCGATTCAATATCTGGGAACTAAAATCCCTGCAAATCTAAATGACGCTTTTCCCCTCAACTACCAGCCTTTCCTGTCAACGCTAACCTCGTACCTTAAAAAGTGGGACTCTCTGGCCCTTTCCTGGTTTGGCCGCTGTAACGTACTTAAGATGACCGTGATGCCCAGACTAATGTACTGATTGCAGGCACTGATGGTAAAAATACCTCAGACCTTTTTTCACACGGTAGTTTTTCCTCATACCTTTTTTCACACGTTCGGTATTTATCAAATTAATCTGGCAAGGTAAACATCCAAGCTTTAGCAGAGCATAATTGTTACGACCTAAGCTGAAGGGCAGTGTGGGTTTCCCGGATCCGGCCCTGTGTTATACTAGGGCGCATATGACCAGAGTTATGGACTGGTGCCGACACAGTGACCTGAAACGCTGGATATCGCTGATCAGGAGACCGCCCAGGCTCCGTTTCCTGGTCTACCTTGGCAAGGAAAACCCACATTACCCATTTAACTATTCATTCGTTGATTGGCCTCACTTTAGCAGAACTGGACAGGTTTTTCCGACTATCTTCACTGAGCAGTTTTCCATCCCCAATAACTCAGATTGTAGGTCACCCAGGGTTCATACCTGGTCTCACTGATCCAACTTTTCATTCACAAAGCTCACAGGGACTTCTGAGGGCCTCTCAGCTATTACGATCATCGGGTTGGATATCTACAGAGACTTTGCTCTCTGGACGGGCTCCGCTTAAACAGGATTACTATTCAATTGTCGCACTTTCTTGGATCGTTGCCTAAACCTGTCCTTTTTGCCCGTAAGCTCCACTCTTTTGAGGAACTTTGCCTGGGAGCAGGCCCGATTCAGAGTTCCTTATCAACTTCTTATAAATCTCTGCTAGATCTCCATGCCACTGAAGACCCACTTCCCGTTTTTAGCAAAATGGGAGAGAGACTTGCAAGTTCCCTTTACTGAACCCCAAAAAGAATGCATATTTTTTTTTGCTCAGAAATTCTCCCTATGCAGTAAATATCAGGAGACCACTTACTAAATTATGACAAGTTGGTATAGAACCCCATCAGTTTTGGCAAAGATATTCCCTCATCAGATGGATAGATGTTGGCGTTGTGGCCTCCATTTGGGTACCCTCCTACATATTTTTTGGGAGTGTCCTAGGCTTGCCACTTTCTGGCAACCAGTGCTTAAGCTCATACATAAATTCACAGACATTTCTTTACAAGATATCCCAGCTGCGGTCCTACTTAACCTTACCCTATTGTCAAGGAAACGCTACCACAAATCTCTTCTCAAACATCTCCTTAGGGCTGCACGGGCTTACATTCCACCTCTGTGGATGCAACACTCCACCCCAACGGTGGCCCAGTGGCTCGCAAGAGTGAAGGACAGAGCAAATGGAAGATCTGACCTCCGCTTTACAGGATAGGTCAGAGGAACATAAGTCAAGATGGTTTTACTGAGACTTCTTTCGCTTCTCTGACAAATTCCTCGAATATACCCAATTAAGATTCATTGTCGGTGATTCCCACTGCTTGACTGACACTGTTGATCCCTGCTCCTTGGAGGTGACCCCTCCATCCCCTACTACCCTCCCTAGCTTTCCTCTAACAATTCCCCCACCCCTTTTATTTTTTATTTTTATTTTTAAACTTTCTTTCTCCTTTTCACTCTTTCTTCATCTGCTTCCTTTTCATCTCTTAAAAAAAATAAATAAAATATATGGTGTATACAGGCATGTGTTATCTACCCTGTTTTAGACTTCCCTCTACAACATGACAGATTTTCCTGGCAATTTGGGGTTATGCTTCCTCAAACAAGCTTGCCGTCAGCACAACCTGCTTAAAGGGTTCTATATATGTAGGTACAAATGTTTTGTCTTTCTTAATCGCATTTAATTGCTTGTTTCAATCTTTCGCAATACAGTACGCAGTTTTGTTTGTACCTTATAAGCTTAAATGTACTGAGAGCTTGTCTTTTCATTTTACCTGTGACACATCTTTCAATAAAAAATAAATAATCCCATATTTCTCTTTTTATTTATTACAGGTACTTATATAAGGCTGTCAACTTACACAATGCTTTAGCCATATTACACTCTAAAGTATTTTAACCTGCCTTTTTGGCTGGCAGGGGACACTGTGTTCACAGACATAGATTTTTGGAAGTATTCTTGAGGCCATGCAGTGATGTCCATCACAGAATCATGCCTGTTTTTAATGCAGGTCTGTCTGAGCACCAGAAGAGCACAGACATCCAATATTGCATTTCAGGCCCTGTCCCTTGCGTACAGAGATTTCTCCAGATTTTCTGAATCTTTTGATATTATGTACTGTAGATAATGATATATTTAATATCTTTGCAATTTTACATTGAGGAACATTATTCTGAAATTGTTCAACATTTTTTAGACACAGCTTTTCATAGATTGGTGAACCTGACAATCTTTAGTTCTGAAACGCTCTGACTCTCTAAGATGCTCATTTAATACCCAATGTTACTGACCTGTTGCCAATTAACCTAATTAGTTGCAAACTGTTCTTCTGGCTCTTCCTTGTTAGTACCACTTACTTTCTAAGCTTTTTGTTGCTCTGTCCTAACTTTGAGACGTGCTGCTACTATCAATTTCAAAAATACCTTATTTTTTATTAAAATGGTAAATTTTCTCATTTTAAATATTTGATATGTTTTCTCTTTTCTATTTTGAACAAAATATGGGCTTGTAAGATTTGGAAATTCTTGCATTATGTTTTTATGTTGATTTTATCAGCGTCCCAACAATTTTGGAATTGGGGTTTAATAACCAACCAAAATGTAGAGGAAAAGAGAAATGAGGGGTTAGCATTTACAAAGCACTAGAATTCTGATGTTACAGAATCATATATAGTAAATAACTAGCAGAGCAGTCAGCTTCACTAAACAGCTCAGAGGCAAATTTCCTTAGATGGAAGAAGGCTGTAGGATATCAGCCTGCAGCAACCGAATTGGATAACTGGGAATTTATAGATGCACAGGTGTTTTGTGATGTTTTTTGATTCCCAAAACATGACACTGAATTTACCAAAGAAATAGATGGATGAAGCTTGAAAAGTAAATACAGAACAAACAAGAATATCATTACTAAAATTACACCTATTTTCTGATATCAATTTTTATGTTGCAACAGCCAGAAAATGTTTTATGCAAATTGTACAGTTTCCGAATATAACCTAAAATCAGCTCAAATGAATGAGATTACAGAATGTGCTAAAAATTGGATCATATTTTATTACACATAAACTACATTTTCTTGGGAAGAAAGCCTTCATTTAGAAATCTACAACCTAAGCTTTCATTTTTCTATGCCGTCAAAAATGTGCTCAACAACGCAGACTAAATAAACATTTAGTCCAAATCTCTACACTAAATCTAAACACTGTACACTAGAGCAGCTTTTCTTAACCAGGATTCCTCAAGAGTTTGCGTTGAGATGAGTAATCACTAACATCATAGATATTTTTAGATGGGATCTGGCATATCTGAGCAGCATGTCTGCGCATGCGCTGGACCCCTTGTGCATGCGCAGACACGCTGCAATAACTGTCAGTAAACAAGCAGAGACCCCCGTGCTTTATCTGTGCATACATGAGATCCTGCAGACTGCCTCCTAAGAGGAGTGATGTAGAAATCCCAGGAGGGGGTTTTTGCAGGACCCCAAGTGTGCAGAAACTCTGCAACAGATCTCAGAGTGACTCATGGCATTCTAGTGCATGTGAGGGGTCCGGTTACATCATTCTTGCCAATGAGGTAATATACTGGTATATCGCTTTAGACGTAAGACTCTGTTAAACTATTTAGGGGCTGTAGAGTAAACATTTTTGAGAGCTTAGGCTTCTAAGGGACTGATGCACCTTCAATACACATGTTAAAGCATGCTGTAGATTACATCAATTTTTACTTTTACTTTAATTTGACTTTTAATCTGGGACATCAAGATGATGAATATTAAAAAAAAGCAAGCTTTAGTCAAAGTGCTATTTGCCTGTATTGCCTAAGGTCCCCCTGCAGCTGATCTTTTCCCCATAACTGTGTGGAGGTGGACATCTTGATAGGGCTTTCCTCGGGTCTATGACTGATATAAAAAAAAAAATTAGCAGAAGAAGTTCAAAAACACAGATCCACAGAATAAATAAAGCAAAATTGTGAGCATTCTTGCACTACAAGTCTTTGGGTACAGCTTTCTCCTCAACAGTGAACAGCATGGATGTGACATCATCAAGTCTCACTCCAAATCTCATGAGGCTGGGAGCAAGAGGAGGAGCAGGACATTGCACTCTTTATGGGAAAACATTACAATTTCAATCTACAACTGCTTCGAAATATACTTATTCGTGTTTGCATTGGAACTAATGTACGAGCAGCTGTGACTATTTCCCATAACAAGAAGTCCACTTATAATATTAAACCGTCTGTATATGTCAGCAGCCCAAATACCTGCCAAGAATCAGCAGTGCTTTAGGTAACCTCACACTGCAGATATACAACTAGGCTCAAGACTAGGGAGGAAATGTACTGCTATTTTTCATGGAAGGAAAGAGTAGAAGTTTTAGGGTACTGCTTAGGCACAATTAACATTTCTAAAAGCTCTTCATGATATAGCAAACCTGGTTTACACCAGTGCGGCTTTGAAATCACGCTACTTCAGGATGTTTCAAAGCCACAGATCATTCCGATTTGCACCTCAGATTCCATTGCGGCTTGTGACTTCATTTCACAGAAGCCTATGCAAGTCGCAATGAATTTGTAAAAAAAAAAAAAAAAGCAGTACAGGAACCTTTTGTACAGTAGCTGGGAATCACGACGATTTGAACGTTTCCACTGCCGGCTTTTGGGTGCGACTTGTCATGCGATTTGAAACTGGCAAATCGAATGACAAATCACACCAGTGTGAACGAGGGCTTACTGAAGCATTTACGGACTTCCAAACGGAGATCTTGTAAAGTGTAAACATAAGCAACATTTTTTAAATTTTTCTGTTTATTAAGCCTATTTTTGAGTACTTGATTAAAACCAAATTATTTGCTTGAGAGGACAATATATTGGAATTTTTAAGCCCAACAATAAACTAAGAACACATCAGTAAGGATAAAGACTACACAATGAGCACAAACTGATGGACGCCCTGCTTATGTTCTTGAAAAGACAAAACAAGCATCCATCTCACTATGACCTTAATACTGGAAATCAAGTTACATTGAGACTAGTAACTTGATTTAATGGCTCTAATGCTTTTAATTTTCCCATCTACCCTGTAAAGTAGATCTACAGGGCCTGCGCTGAGACGCAACCAAGACAGCCTTCGTAAAATCTGAACTACTTTCTTTTTCCCGTTTAATAATTCCTAGAGATTGACTTACATAGGTCTGCATTGTTTTAATTTGGTTCACTGCTGTGCGTGATTTCCTGCAATTTGATTTGGGAAAATCAAATTTTTGTATCAGTCTGGGTAGAAATGAAATAAAGAGGGTAAACTGGTATATAAAATAATTTCATTGTGTTTAGGAGAATTACGTCCACATCCTAGGCAGAGGAGGAACAGAACATTGCACTGTTTATAAAAAAACATTACAATTTCAATCTACTACTGCACTGAAATATACTTACTGTAATATGTTTGTGTTGGGACTAATGTACGAGTAGCGGTGACTATCACCCATAACAAAAAGTCCACTTATCATATGGAGCCGTCTGTATACGTGCGCAGACCAAATATCTAACAAGAGTTTGCTAGGGCTGAAAGGGTGTATACCTGTAACGAGCCATATACTGTTGTGCTCATAAGTTTACATACCCTGGCAGAATTTATGATGTCTTGGCTATTTTTTACAGAATATGAATGATAACACAAAAACTTTTCTTTCACTCATGGTTAGTGTTTGGCTGAAGCCATTTATTACCAATCAACTGTGTTTACTCTTTTTAAATCATGACGACAGCAGAAACTACCCAAATTACCCTGATCAAAAGTTTACATACCCCAGTTCTTAATACCGCCCCCATTAACATCAATGACAGTTAGTCTTTTGTGGTATTTGTGGATGAGGCTCTATCTTCTTAGATGGGAAAGCTGCCCATTCCTCTTGGCAAAAAAACTCCAGTTCCTGTAAACTCTTGGTCTGTCTTGCATGAACTCCACGTTTGAGATTTCCCCAGAGTGGCTCAATGATATTGAGGTCAGGAGACTGAGATGGCCACTCCAGAACCTTTACTTTAGTCTGCTGTGACAGGTTGACTTGGCCTTGTGTTTTGGATCATTGTCATGTTGGAATGTCCAAGTACGTCCCATGCGCAGCTTCCTGTCTGGTGAATGCAAATGTTCCTCCAGTATTTTTTGATAACATACTGCATTCATCTTGCCATCAATTTTTTCCAAATTTCCTGTGCCTTTGTAGCTCACACAACCCCAAAACATCAGCGATCCACCTCCGTGTTTCACAGTAGGAATGGTGTACCTTTCATCATAGGCCTTGTTGACTCCTCTCCAAATGAAGTGTTTATTTGTTGTGGCCAAAGAGCTCAATTTTGGTCTTTACTTTGTGCCAGAAGGTTGGAGGCTTGATTCTGTGCTGTTTAAGCGGGATACTTTGTGGCATTTGTGTAGTAATGGCTTTCTTCTAGCGACTTGACCATGCAGCCCATCTTTCTTCAAGTGCCTCATTATTGTGCATCCATAGCCACACCACATGTTTTCAGAGAGTCCTGTATTTCACCTGAAGTTATTTGTGGGTTTTTGTTTGTATCCTGAATAATTTTCCTGGCAGTTGTGGCTGACATTTTAGTTGGACTACCTGACTGTGGTTTGGTTTCAACAGAACCCCTCATTTTCCACTTCTTGATTAGAGTTTGAACAGAGCTGATTGGCATTCTTAATTCCTTGGATATCTTTTTATATCCCTTTCCTCTTTTATACAGATCAACTACCTTTTCCTGCAGATCCTTTGACAGTTCTTTTGCTTTCCCCATGACCCAGAATCCAGAAATGCCAGTGCAGCACTGGATGAATGATGCAAGGGTCTGTCAGGAGTCCAGAAACTCAATGACCTTTTATACACACAAACTAATTACAAGCAAACAGATCACAGGTGAGGATGGTTACCTTTAATAGCCATTCAAACCCCTTTGTGTCAACTTGTGTGCATGTTATCAGGCCAAAATCACCAGGGTATGTAAACTTTTGATCAGGGTCATTTGGGTAGTTTCTGTTTTCATTATGATTTAAAAAGAGTAAAAAGTTAATTGATAATAAATGGCTTCAGCCAAACCCTAACCATAAGTGAAAAAAGTTTTTGTTTGTGTTATCATTGATATTCTCTGAAAAACGGCCAAGAAATCATAAATTCTGCCAGGGTATGTAAACTTATGAGCACAACTGTATCTGACTTTGGAACCCCCACACAAAACTGATTATATCAGTCAGCATGGGACAAAAAAAAATAAACACTAGAAAACAACTTAACATTATAATTGGTGACTGCTGACTACACCTCCACAATTCTTTGCTCTTGTTTTACACCTTAGCCCTGGGGGACATCATTTGTCAAAGTGTTTGACACAAGAACTGTTACCAGAGCAACTAACTGCGATCAAGACTACACTAGAAAAGGACAACTGGAGAGATTTTTATTCTGACTGATGGCTGTAAAGATAGTCAGGTATTGGTTCAAACATTGTGCGGAGTAATAAAATAAAGAAACTGTCCATGTTGTCCCAAAGCAACCAATAAGATTCAAACTAGCTCTGGAATGCGGCTGTTGAAGAAGAAATGCTTGATTTGTACTGGTTACTACATTCCATGCCTGCTTTAACCACTTGCTTACTGGGCACTTAAATCCCCTTCCTGTCCAGGCCAATTTTCAGCTTTCAGAGCTGTCACTCTTTGAATGACAATTGCACGGTCATGCAACACTGTACCCTGATGACGGGTAATTTTTATTTATTTTTTCCCCACAAATAGAGGTTTCCTTGGGTGGTATTTAATCACTGCTGGGTTTTTTATTTTTTGCTAAACAAAAAAGACTGAAAATGTTGAAAAAAAAAAAAAAAGTTTCATTAGTTTGTCATAAATTTTTTCAAACAAGTATTTTTTCTCCTTCATTGATGGGCGCTGATGAGGCTGCACTAATGGGCACTGATAAGGGGGCAATAATGAGCACTGATGGGCGGCACTGAAGGGCACTGATGGGCAGCATTGACTGGCAACACTGATGGGCACCGGTGGGCACTGCATAACACCAGTGCCTTTCCAAGGGAGAGACTGATGTCCCTTTGACAGAAGCAGGTGATCGGTTCCCCCTGCCTTGTCCTCCAAGTACTTTTGGTCCTTCATTGGGTGAGTTGGCACTCCAGTCACTGATCTGACCAGTTGGATTTTTGGTCACTAGGTCCATGCCCATCCCCATTTCCCTTTAATTGATATCCTTAAGTGGTTAAAGCGGAGTTCCACCCTAAAGTGGAACTTCCGCTCATCGGATTCCTCCCCCCCTCCGGTGTCACAATTGGCACCTTTCAGGGGGGAGGGGGGTGCAGATACCTGTATAATACAGGTATCTGCACCCACTTCCGGGTACAGCTAGCCGCAGCTAGCCGCAGCCTCCCCGCCCACCCCCGTTGTGTTGTGGGAAATACACAGTTCCCACAACACATCGGGGACCAGTGAAGACGCGCAGCGCGACTCGCGCATGCGCAGTAGGGAACCGGGCAGTGAAGCGGCAACGCTTCGCTTCCTGATTCCCTCAGTGTGAATGGCGGCGGCAGCACCCGAGGATCGAGGGATGGCTCGGTCTCGGGTGCCGACATCGCTGGACCCCGGGACAGGTAAGTGTCCTTATTTTAAAAGTCAGCAGCTGCAGTATTTGCAGCTGCTGACATCTAATTTTTTTTTTTTTGGTGAAACACCACTTTAAGCTGCTTTCTCCTGCCAAGAGTAAAGTGTTCAGAGGAGAAATTCAAATGCCCTGTGTGTATGAGGCCTAGGTGTGGACAGCCCCATTCCCTTCATCTGTGAAGGGGAGCTTTAGCTCTATCACAAATTAAAATCTACAAGTAGCGAAAGTCTACAATAAATGAGCAGCTTCCCCCCACCAAAAATAAAAACAAAAAATAAAACAGGCCCTTTACCATTCTAGTTTTCCCAAATAACGGTGATAATCAAGAGAATGAAAAGGCACCATTTACTGCTGTAATACTGATAGAATAGAGCAGTTTTTGCCTATAAAGCAACACTGCTATAGTCATTTAACTAGCGACACCAGCCCATTTCAGAGATTTCACATCCGATCCAAGGGAGAAAAAACAAAAACAAAAGTCAAAACCAGGGTTTGGTAAGCTGGGTGTTATTTTCCTGCAATTCACGCGTCCGCAGCACATATCAAATGCAGGTCAGCAAATTTCCACTTTCCATAAAGTAGTGTGGATGACATGTCTTTTGCGCAGGACTTCTTTGAACACAGCAGGTTCTACTGAAACGCATTTACATTGCATGCAAAATGGAAAAAATGCAGCATTTTGCCTACAAAAACATGTTTACAAGCAGCAACGCATCAGCACAAGTCCTAAAGCTGCTAAAAACCTATATTATCCTTCTCATAATTGCCTGTTAGCATAAGTATTAGATGATGCTGCCACAACATAAGCTGCTTATCTTTGCTTATAACCTACACACATCAATAGCACAGGAAGCCATTTTAAAGTGGAACTTCACTCTCCCAGTCAACATTGATTATCTCTAATCCTCAAGCTGTTAACACTTAATAAATAGATAGGAAAGCATATTGTATATCCTTGTTTTAAATTTTTACATTTCTTCCTGGTTTGTTGCCTATTATACATCCCAGGAGTCTGCAGGATTGGAAGAGAAGAGGAGAGGTTTTCTCAGCTAAGCACACTATACTGCATGCATGCTTGAGCTAAGGGCAGATGGATTCCAGAAAGAAAATGCTACATGAATCATTTGTCCTTACTCAAGATAGCCACGGCTAGAAATGCTAGGGAGCGTTTTTTTAAAGGGATTTCTCAACAAAAAAAAAAGCATAGAGACATGGATGGATGGGGGAATTTGCTTTGAATATTAAAATTGAATTAAACAGTGTTTTTTGTTTGTGGTGGTCATGTGAAAAGAAGAGCCACCTTAATAATCCTTCCTAGCATAAAACAAAAGCATTTTGAGGTCACTGCACCTATAACTTGGGGAATGACCCTATAGAGGTTTCACAGGCAGTGCAACTCCTCCAGGATGGCACATCAATACTTGCCATTGCCAGAAGGTTTGCTGTGTCTCCCAGCACAGTCTCAAGTGCATGGAGGAGATTCCAGGATACAGGCAGTTACTCTAGGAGAGCTGGACAGGGCCACAGAAGGTCCTTAACCCATCAGGACAGTTATCTGCTCCTTTGTGCAAGGAGGAACAGGATGAGCATTGCCAGAGCCCTACAAAATAATCCCCAGCAGGCCACTGGTGTGAATGTCTCTGACCAAAACAAATCAAAAACAGACTTAATGAGGGTGGCCTGAGGGCTCAATGTACTCTAGTGAGCCCCTTTGCTCACTGCCCGGCACCGTGGAGCACGACTGGCATTTGCCATTGAACACCAGAATTGGCAGGTCCACCACTGGCGCCCTGTGCTTTTCACAGATGAGAGCAGGTTCACCCTGAGGACATGTGGCAGACATGAAATGGTCTGGAGAAGCTGTGGAGAATGTTATGCTGCCTGTAACATCATTCAGCATGACTGGTTTGGTGGTGAATCAGTGATGGTCTGGGGAGGCATATCCATGGAGGGACATTGTAAGACCCTACGCTGGTGCAATGGGTCCTGGGTTTCTCTTGGTGCACGACAATGCCCGGCATCATGTGGCAAGAGTATACAGCCAGTTCTGGAGGATGAAGGAATTGATACCAATGAATAGGCCCCATGCGCCCCTGACCTGAATCCAATAGAATACCTCTGGGACATTATGTTTTGGTCCATCCGACGCTACCAGGTTGCACCTTAGTCTGTTCAGGAGCTCAGTGATGCCCTGATCCAGATCTAGGAGGAAATACTCCAGGACACCATCTGTCATCCCATTAGGAGCATGCCCCAACATTGTCGGGTATGCATACAAGTACGTGGGGGCCATACAAACTACGGAGTACCATTTTGAGTTTCTGCAATTAAATTACAGAAAAATGAACTAGTCTGTTGCATCATTTTTTCACTGCGTTTTTTTTGAGGTGTCTTTGAATTCAGCCCTCTGTAGGTTGATAAATTTCATTTCCATCAAGCGATGGGATATTATTTTCTTCCTAACACATTACCCAGTCCATATCAGTATAGATATCCAGCATGATAATTTTCTGCATTGAGATCTGATGTGTTTTCAAAAAGTATTCCTTTAATTTTTTTGAGCAGTGTACTAAAACTTTTAGGGGAAAAAAGAAAAAAATTATGGCCTATGCAGGAGCCATGTCTTTGTCAGTCATTTTCTCAGAAAGAGACAAGTCTGTAGACACGATCCCAAAACACACACCATTGCTGAGGAAAGCTCTCCGCTCCCCTGCGGCCATCTACCCATTTTAATCATCTGCCTAGTGCGAAGTGAGTACCGATTGTGGCAGTGTCGGAACTCTGCAAATCCACCAAGTTCCTTACATGAAGTAGCATTCACAGGCACACATGACAAAAATGGGCCAGGTGACCCACACTCCCTTATGACAGCAATAGGCAGCAAGAAAGTGCATTTATGAAAAACCATGAATATTCGTAAATATGTCTTTAGGCTATTACGGATGCATCTCATGGTATCCTAATATGGAGTTTTTGATGGAATGGTTACAGATGCCTGGGCAACCTCTAGGGGGCATGTTCTATTAATAATGGCATCAAACAAAAGGTTCAGCGTTTTACCTGCTCCTGCCTCTCTAGCCACTTGTCCACCAGGGGGTGACTGGCACTCAGGGAAGAGCGGGCTTTATCTCTTTCAAACTGTTTAGACCAGTTACTGGTATCTCTGGGCAGACTCCTGTAGTTCTCATCTTTCTGTTTTAAAAGAAAGAAAAACACATGATTAAACTATTCTGTCACTATACAAAGAGCATAAACACTCTTGGGAAACCACCACCACCACCAAAACCACCGTTCTGCCTATGTAAAGATACATGCATTAAAAAAAGATATGAAGTATCTACAGTATCTCACAAAAGTGAGTACAGTACACCCCTTACATTTTTGTAAATATTTTATTATATCTTTTCATGTGACAACACTGAAGAAATAACACTTTGCTACAATGTAAAGTAGTGAGTGTACAGCTTGTATAACAGTGTAAATTTGCTGTCCCCTAAAAATAACACACACAGCCTTTAATGCCCAAACCGCTGGCAACAAAAGTGAGTACACCCCTAAGTGAAAATTTCCAAATTGGACCCAAAGTGTCAATATTTTGCGTGGCCACCATTATTTTCCAGCACTGCCTTAACCCTCTTGGGCATGGAGTTCACCAGAGCTTCACAGGTTGCCACTGGAGTCCTCTTCCACTAGTCCATGACGATATCACAGAGCTGAGGGATGTTAAGAAACCTTTCGCTGCTCCACCCTCCATTTGAGGATGCTCCACAGATGCTCAATAGGGTTTAGGTCTGGAGATATGCTTGGACAATCCATTACCTTCACCCTCAGCTTCTTTAGCAAGGCAGTGGTTGTCTTGGAGGTGTATTTGGGGTCCTTATGTTGGAATACTGCCCTGCGGACCAGTCTCTGAAGGGATCATGGTCTGCTTCAGTATGTTACAGTACATGTTGGCATCCATGGTTCCCTCAATGAACTGTAGCTCCCCAGTTCCCCAGCACTCATGCAGGCCCAGACCATGACACTCCCACCACCATGCTTGACTGTAGGCAAGACACACTTGTCTTTGTACTCCTCACCTGGTTGTCGCCACATGCTTGACACCATCTGAACCAAATAAGTTTATCTTGTTCTCATCAGACCACAGGACATGGTTCCAGTAATCCATGTCCTTAGTCTGCTTGTCTTTAAACTGTTTGCGGGCTTTCTTGTGCATCATCTTTAGAAGAGGCTTCCTTCTGGGATGACAGCCATGCAGACCAATTTGATGCAGTGTGTGGCGTATGGTCTGAGCACTGACAGGTTGACCCCCCCCACCCCTTCAACCTCTTCAGCAATGCTGGCAGTACTTATACATCCATTTCCCGAAGACAACCTCTGGATATGACGCTAAGCACTTGCACTCAACTTCCTTGGTCGACCATGGCAAGGCCTGTTCTGAGTGGAACCTGTCCTATAAATCTGTTGTATGGTCTTGGCCACAGTGCTGCAGCTCAGTTTCAGGGTCTTGCCAATCTTCATATAGCCTAGGCCACCTTTATGTAGAGAAACAATTCTTTTTTCAGATCCTCAGTGACCAGTATGAGAAAGCGATAACACCAAATTTAACACACCTGCTCCCCATTCACACCTGAGACCTTGTTACACTAATGAGTCACATGACACCGGGGAGGGAAAACGGCTAATTGGGAGCAGTTTTGTTGCCAGAAGTTTTGACATTAAAGGCTGTGTCGAGTTATTTTGCGGGAACAGCAAATTTACACTGTTATACAAGCTGTACACTCACTACTTTACAGTGTAGCAAAGTGTCCTTTCTTCAGTGTTGTCACATGAAAAGATATAATAAAATATTAACAAAAAATGTGAGGGGTGTACTCATTTTTGTAAGATACTGTACATAACACTGATTATTTAATGAAATCCAAAACAGGCCTTTTTTGTACAACAAAAAAAAAAGAAAAAAAAAAAAGTGTTCTGTGATACAGATTATATATTTTGTAAGCCGAAAATAAAATTCTAAAAAAAAAAATCTCCTTTCAAAAAAGTGTGTGTAATGACATACAATATACAAATAAGTCTCACATTTCTGACTGCCAAAGAAACAACTGTAGTATAGTACACCTAAAACAGCCTCCCTGAATTACAGCACCAAATAGTACTAAATTCCATACAGCTGAAAGTCCTGACAAGGGCTAGCCTCGATATATGCTCCTCACGCTTGGCAAAGGCTCCCCTGACAATGGAGCTGGAGGAGCGTATTGGAAAAGATCAATACAATCATCAAGTGCTGAGTCAGAGGAATAAAGCCGGCAGCATCACGTAGGCATTGTTGTGGCAGCACTAGTTGATCTAAATGGGTCTACCAAGTATGCCATCCTAATGAGAGCTCAGAATGGTAAGCCATCGTAGGAATGCTGAACAGATATAGTTCATGTATACAGACCAAAAAATGAATGTGGACTGCATCATCTGTCGATGCTCATGCTACAACCGTTGTTCTTCTGCTTAAGCACCAGCTTGCAAAGGTTTATAGATTTATGTCTACATTGCTAATAAGGTTCAATGAAATAGGATTATTGACAGACCAGGGTGTTGCTTCAAATATCATCGCCTTTAAATTGATTAAAGGCCTAAAAAATGATCACTATTATTCAGTCTGCAGTGGTCTCCAAACTATTTGCTTTTATCCAGCCCTTGGGGCAAAATTTAATCTTTGGACACAATTCCTCCCAGTGGCACTGATGGGACACAGTTCTTGCCAGCGACGCCAATGATGGGGCACAGTTTCTGCCAGTGACATCAAAGATGGGGCATGATTCTTCCTACACAATGACACCAACAATGGGGCACAATTCCACTCACTATGACCAAAGATGGAGCATTGTTTACTCCCACTAATGCCGGGACATTTTCTGCTTCCAGTGGCCACAGCCCAGCCCCCTAAAGTATGAAGGATGGTTTAGAAAGTTTGGAGAGCCCCGATTTAAAGTAAAGTAGGAAACCACAGATGTCCTGTTCTTGTCGTCTGTACATCCAATTTCCAAAAACAAGATTGCCCAAAATGCTTTTTACGTAGCACCAATGATGTGCGCATACAGTGCTGTATCCAAACTTTAGTTCACTGCAGGAAAACGCTAAAGCGGACATAAAAAGCCTACAGAAAAAAACGTTCAATCTACAAGAAAAAAAAAAACACAAGATGTGTTAGAACATTTACTGAAGAGTGTAAGATGCATAAAATCCAGGGAATAGTGATTTCAGAACCATGCTTTAACTTACTGGTCCCTTTTAGCCCACATCACCATAAACCTGCCTGGTTGTACCAATTTAACAATAAGAAAACCTGGAGTATTGCAATCTTTAGCTAATCAGAAAGAGTTCAGTAGAACAATGAAATAAATACTGAAAAAATTGATAGCTCAGCAAGGAATAAAATATGAAGAGGCTTTAGACTTGGCAGATCTGCCAACAGAGCATAGTGCAGGACTGGTCTATCATACATGCAGGAAGCCCGCTGTGTGGTTTCACTGATCTGTAACTTATTGCTTGAATTTACAGACAGTCACATCTACCCGTTAAGTAGAAAGCCAGCAGCTGGTCTGTGTGATCGTAGTGCAGAGCTGCCACTTAGATCAGGAGCAGAATATAACTGGGAGACTTAACACATCTGCCCAGCTGGGTGTTACTGCTGCCCGGAATAACACAACAATGCCAGAACAATTTTCACATTCATAAAGTCACACTGGCTACCCAGCTACTTTGAGATCTATGTTTGTAACATGGCTTGTCATTTCACACAACTCCACAGTACATTGGATCAAATAAAAATGCAAACCTATCAAGCATCTGGATTGCTATAAAAGACAAAATGTCCCACCTGTAGCTGCTATACGCTCACTACAGTTGACCCCCCTTTGACCAACTTCGTTGCAATATTCACATTCCATCTGCAGGTTACTGCAAGCGAGATGAGCCTAGTTTTTTTTTGGTGCCTTTTTATTGTGTAGGTCTGTAAGCAAACTAATGTCGCTGTTCATCACAGTGGTTTCTTCCAAAATCAGTAGAACTGTTTCGGTATGGGGTTTTCATTTCTTTTAAAGTGACTGTAAACAATCACCTTGCAAAATAACTCATTCAGTTTAAAACAGAAATGAAGGGCAAAACATTTGGGTATAAATATATTTTTAAAGAAAAAACATTCTAAATACCTTTTTTTATAACGGATTTCCTCTGTTTTCAGCTGCATAAGAGCTGGAGGGAGAAGCACCAGCACACTGATCTTACCAGTAAAAGGCTGTGAAGATTGGCTGTGTCAGGACAAGTCTGATCATTGGAGGAGAGCAGGCGGAGTTCCCAGCACAGCTAGAGAACTGACCACGGTCTGCTCTCCTGCTTAGTGTGGAAAGCAGAGCAACTGGAAGTAACACCAGGGATTTCACACAAATGAAGCAATATAAAGAGAACAGGATACTTTTTTCATGTAACTACATGGAACAGCAAGCACATATCAGGAATATAAAATGTCGGGGTAACAAACACTTCAAGGGATGGTTCACACTAGCGAAGACAGCTACGTTTTGTGCAGAAGAAAAAGGCAACTCATCGCAAGGGCAGGAAACAATGTTTTTTTTCTTTGTGCCCAGTTTGCACTTCCACACTGCAGGGCAGTGGAGTGCGGAAAAATGTAACATGTCTGCATTTTTCTGCACCACTCCACAGCCATATGTGTGATTCTGTGTTTCTATGCATGAGCTGAGATGAGCTGCCATGAAAAACTGAACTATTTTCCTCTGTGGGTGGTATGAACCAGCCTTAAAATAGGATTTTTTTTTAAAAACAGCTTACCTGTAAAATCCTTTTCTTGGGAATACATCACGGGACACAGCGCTCTATTCATTACATCATGGGTAAGATAGCCAGTTTGAGATATTGCACACTGGAAACCCTAATTTTAAGGAGAGTTCCTCCCCTATATAACCCCTTCCATATGGAGAGTATCTCAGTTTTGTAGCAAAGCAATAAGTATCCCGATGCATATATATTCATAAATCCCGAAGGGGGCGGGGAGATCTGTGTCCCGTGATGTAATCCCAAGAAAAGGATTTTACCGGTAAGCGGTTTCAAAAAACCCTATTTTCTTGTTCATACATCACAGTACACACAGCTCTATTCATTACATCATGGGATGTCCCAGAGCAAAGCCCAAATTGAGGGGAGGGAGACACAGATCAGAAAACAAGACCGCCATTGGACGTGAAGACCTACACTGCTGCCTGCAGTACACTGCGCCCAAAGGCGGTATTCCTCATGCCCCCTTACATCCACCTGAGAAAATCTAGTGAATGTATGGATTGAAGACCAAGTTGCAGCCTTGCAGATCTGAGCCATGGAGGCCTTGTGATGCACTGCCCGCGAAGCACTTACTGCTCTAGTCGAGTGCGCCTTAACTTGAAAAGGAGGAATCTTCTTTTCCAAATCATAGGCCTGAACAATAACTTTTCGAATCCACCTACAGTGGGGCAAAAAAGTATTTAGTCAGCCACCAATTGTACAAGTTCTCCCACTTAAAAAGAAGAGAGAGGCCTGTAATTGTAAACATAGGTATACCTCAACTATGAGAGACAAAATGTGGAAACAAATGCAGACAATCACATTGTCTAATTTTTGAAAGCATTTATTTGCAAATTATGGTGGAAAATAAGTATGGAATATTGGCCCTTGTGAAAGCAGGTCTGGTCGCAGCGGGAGCACCCATGGCTTTCTGACTGCCATCTTCACGATCTCTGCATACCAGAACCTCCTGGGCCATGCCGGAGCTACTAGGATTACTGGTTTCCCTTCTGACCTGACCCTGCAAAGTAACCGAGCAAGAAGCAGAACTGGAGGGAACGCATAGATCAGAGAAAACTGATCCCACAGAACTATCAAGGCATCTGAACCTTGTGCTAGCGGGTCCTTTGTCCTAGATACAAAGACGTCCAGTTTGTTGTTGAACCTGGAGGCTAGTAGGTCTACATCCGGAGTACACCATCTCTGCCATATTGCTTGAAATATGGCGGGGTGTAATGACCATTCTCCTGGGTCCAGCTGCTGGTGGCTTAAAAAATCCGCTTTCCAATTTTCCACCCCTGGAATGAAGACTGCTGATGGGCGGAGAAACATGTTCCTTGTCTAAGTGAGAACATGATTCACCTCCCTCTGGGCACTCAGGCTCCTGGTGCCCCCTTAGTGATTGATATAGGCCACTGCTGTGGCATTGTCGGACTGAACTTGGCCAGGACAGCCTTGTAGCCTCTTTACAATTAGTGTTGCCAGTGTCCAACACCTGAAGGTGGCTATCTAACCCATGATGTAATGAAGAGAGCTCTGTGTCCCGTGATGTATGAACAAGAAAAAGGATCTTCTAAATGGAGCAATGGACAAAGATAGACAGCCAACAATACATAACTCACATAAAATATACTTAAAAAAATGGCAGATTTGGCACTATTGCAATTCTGGTTGACAAGTTAGAGCTCCACTCAGCATTACTACATTATAAAATTGCAACACAAAAAAAAACGCTTTAACCCACATCGTGTTGCCACATCTTTAAGGCCCCTTTCACACTGGGGCGATGGGGGCATCGGCGGTAGAACAGCGCTATTTTTAGCGCTGCTTTACCGTCGTTTTTGTGGCGGTATTCGGGCTTTCACACTGAACAAACAGTAGAGGCTGTTTTGGGTCGGTTTGCAGGCAGTATTTTTAGCGCAATAACGCCTGCAAACCGCCCCAGTGTGAAAGGGCTCTAAAAGCCAAGACCATATGAGTTCAGGAACCAACAATTTAGATGCGTGGCCAACTGTCCTTATCAGAAAATATATCCTGAGTTAACCTAAAAAAAAAGAAACCCTTGGCTTCCATGAGTTTAACACTTTCCCTAGATTTGCTTATGCCAGCCAGAAAAAACTCTGCAAGAATCTGTACAAAAAAATAATATATTATATACATACATACATACAGTTGTGCTCATAAGTTTACATACCCTGGCAGAATTTATGATTTCTTGGCCATTTTTCAAAGAATATGAATGAGAACACAAAAACTTTTCTTTCACTCTTGGTTAGTGTTTGGCTGAAGCCATTTATTATCAAATCAACTATGTTTACTCTTTTTAAATCATAATGGCAACATTTCTTAATACCGTGTATTGCCCCCTTTAACAATGACAGCTTGAAGGCTTTTGTGGTATTTGTAGATGAGGCTCTTTATCTTCTTAGATGGTAAAGCTGCCCCATTCCTCTTTGCAAAAAGCCTCCAGTTCTTGTAAATTCTTGGGCTGTCTTGCATGAACTGCACGTTTGAGATCTCCCCAGAGTGGCTCAATGATATTAAGGTCAGGAGACTGAGATGGCCAGGGCAACTCCTGAACCTTCACTTTATTCTGCTGAAGCCAATGACAGGTTGACTTGGCCTTGTGTTTTGGATCACTGTCATGTTGGAATGTCCAAGTACGTCCCATGCGCAGCTTCCTGGTTGATTAATGCAAATGTTCCTCCAGTATTTTTTGATAACATACTGCATTCATCTTGCCAACAATTTTGACCAAATTTCTGTGCCTTTGTAGCTCACATATCCCCAAAACATCAGTGATCCGCCTCCGTACCTTTCATCATAGGCCTTGTTGACTCCTCTCTAAATGTAGCGTTTATGATTGTGGCCAAAAAACTAAATTTTGGTCTCATCACTCCACATGATTTTGTGCCAGAAGGTTTGAGGCTTGTCTCTGTGCTGTAATGTAAGCGGGATACTTTGTGGCATTTGCATAGTAATGGCTTTCTTCTGACAACTCGACCATGCAGACCATCTTTAAGTGACTCCTTATTGTGCATCTTGAAACAGCCACACAACATGTTTTCAGAGAGTCCTGCATTTCCCCTGAAGTTATTTGTGGGTTTTTCTTTGCATCCCAAACAATTTTCCTGGCAGGTGTGCCTGAAATTTTAGTTGGTCTACCTGATCGTGGTTTGGTTTCAACAGAACCCCTCATTTTCTACTTCTTGGTTATAGTTTGAACACTGCTGATTGGTATTCTCAATTCCTTGGATATCTTTTTATATCCCTCTCCTGTTTTATAAAGTTCAACTACCTTTTCCTGCAGATCCTTTGACAATTCTTTTGCTTTCCCCATGACTCAGAATCCAGAAACGTCAGTGCAGCACTGGATGAAAGATGCAAGGGTCTGTCAGAAATCCATAAACTCATTGACCTTTTATACACACACACACACTAATTACAAGCAATCAAATCACAGGTGAGGATGGTTACCTTTAAGAGCTATTCAAACCCCTTTGTGTCACCTTGTGTGCATGTTATCAGGCCAAAATCACCAGTGTATGTAAACTTTTGATCAGGGTCATTTGGGTAGTTTCTGTTGCCATTATGATTTAAAAAGAGTAAACACCGTTCATTGAAAATAAATGGCTTCAGACAAACACTAGCCAAGAGTGAAAGAAATGTTTTTGTATTATCATTCATATTTTCTGAAAAATTGCCAAGAAAGCATAAATTCTGCCAGGGCAACTTATGAGCACAACTGTACATACATATACACACACACTATATTGCCAAAAGTATTGGGAAGCCTGCCTTTACACGCACATGAACTTTAATGGCCTCCAAGTCTTAGTCTGTAGTGTTCAATATTGAGTTGGCCAACCTTTGCAGCTCCGCTCTAATTCATCCCAAAGGTGTTCTATCGTGTTGGGGTCTGTACTTTGTGCAGGCCAGTCAAGTTCCTCCACCCCAAACTCACTCATCCATGTCTTTCTGCCCTATTCCAAATCATTTGGTGGCAGGGGAATAATGGTGTGGGGTTGTTTTTCAGTTAGTTCCAGTGAAGGGAACTTTTAAGGCGTCAGCATACCAAGAAATTTTGGACAATTTCAAGCTCCTAACTTTGTGGGAGCAATTTGAGGTCGGCCCCCTTCCTGTCCAACATGACTGCGCACCAGTCCATAAAGACATGGATGAGCACGTTTGGGGTGGAGTAACATGACTGGCCTGCACAGAGTCCTGACCTCAACACAATAGAACACCTTTGGGATGAATTAGAGCGGAGACTGCAAGCCAGGCCTTCTCATCCAACATCAGTGCCTGACCTTACAAATGCGTTTTTTAGAAGAATGGTCAAACATTCCCATATACACACTTTAAACTTCGTGGACAGCCTTCCCAAAAGAGTTGAAGCTGTTATAGCTGCCTACGGACTAAGACTGGGATGCCATTAAAGTTCTCATGTGTGTAAAGGCAGGCGTCACAATAATCTTGACAATATAGTATATTCGTCATTCTGGTAGATGGCAGCAGATTTTTATCGAGAACACCTTGGTACATTTTTCCATTCATCCCTCCTTCAATGACAAAGTTTGCAAGTACCATATGCTGAAAAAACAGCCTCACACCATGATTCTCCCACCTCCAAACTTCACTGTTGGTATGGGGAGGGGTGTTTTTGGGGTGATGTGCAGTGCCATTTGACCTCCAAACATGGTGTGTATTATGGCATCCAAAGAGTTCCATTTTGGTCTCATTTGATCAGACTATATTCTCGCAGTATTTCATAGGCTTGTCTAAATGTTGTGCAGAAAACTTTAATGGAGCTTCAACATGCTTTTTCTTCAGCAATGATGCTGCCACCCACCATGCTTCACTGTGGGTATGGTGTTCCTTTGGTGATGTGCGGTGTTTTTGCGTCAATCATATCTTTTTAGAATTATGGCCAAAAAGTTCAACCTCAGTTTCATTATTATTATTATACAGGATTAATATAGCGCCAACAGTTTACGCAGTGCTTTACGATATAAAAGGGAGACAATACAGTTATAATACAATAAAATACAAGAGGATTAAGAGGGCCCTGCTCAGAAGGGCTTACAATCTAATAGGGTGGGACAGGTGGTACAAAAGGTTGTAACTGGGGAATGAGCTGATGGAAGTGGTAGAAGATTAGTTGGAGACGTGATAGGCTTCCCTGAAGAGATTTTTCAGGGATTGCCTGAAGGTAGCAAGAGTAGGGGATAGCCGGACAAGTGGAGGTAGCGAGTTCCAGAGGATGGGAGAGGCTCTGGAGAAATCCTGGAGATGAGCATGGGAGGAGGAGATGAGAGAGCTTGAGAGTAAGTGGTCTTGAGAAGAGCGGAGAGGACGATTTGGGTGATATTTGGAGACAAGATTGGTGATGTAGCTCGGGGCAGACTTGTGAATGGCTTTGTATGTTGTGGTTAGTATTTTGAATTTAATTTGCTGGGTGATTGGGAGCCAGTGTAGGGATTGGAGGAGAGGGTTGGCAGACACTGAGCGGATGGTAAGGTGGATAAGTCTGGCAGCAGCATTCGTGATAGACTGAAGAGTGGATAGCCTATGGAGAGGCAGGCCAATGAGAAGGGAGTTGTAATAGTCAAGGTGAGAGATACCAAGGGAGTGAATGAGGAGCTTGGTGGTTTCATTTGTTAAAAAGGGGCAAATTTTAGAGATGTTACGAAGGTGAATTCTACAAACTTTTGACAACGATTGGATTTGAGGCTGAAATGACAAGTCAGAGTCTAGGATTACACCTAGTACCCTGGTGTGAGGGGAGGGACTGATAGTTGCATTGTTGATTTTGATGAAAAAGTCATGGAGGGGGGGGCACAGGCGCAGAGGGGGGGGGGATATTAATCGCTCAGTTTTAGAGAGATTTCATGAATTTTTAGGTAGAGTGATAGCAAGATTTGTCTGTCATAGCCTCTTGTTATGTTCTCCATATTGAGTCTTGCACTTCTTGCTACCACTCATTGTACAGCATACTCCAGTGAATAGTAAACTAAAAATCCAACCATGCCAATGTTTGTCCAAAGGGGAAATAAAGTGGATATAACTGAAATAACGTTTTGTTATCTTTAAATAACAAAAAATAAAAAAAAAACACACACACAAGGTAAGAAATTTCAACATTTGTTGAACTACATTGTTTAGCCCAAAAGAAAGCTTCCAGGCAACAAGTGATTCAAGTCAGTGAGCTACTAAAGCTATTATACTAACACTCTAACTCTGCTAAAATCAGAAAAGGAAATTTATCTTAATATGATTACTCTTTAAAAACCAGCCTACCCTCAACAAGCTCTTAACAGGATCACTGGAAATGTATCATCAAATACTCCCCCTCTTCCCAACTGATAAAGGATCTAATAAATATTTTTTTCTAGGGGATCAGATCAAACAGAATATTACTTCTCTTAATCCAGTATTCTGCAGTCTTCCTCCATCCTCACTGACATCACAATGTTCACTGCAGGATCAGCAGCCACATCCTATCCTGAGGATGGAACCGCTGGTCCTGCATGGTAACTTGTGAGGTTGAAGTACCTGCTCACATTTCGCAATGAAGAGAGGAGGCACAGGCCACTAGCTGACACGAGACTGCGGGTAAGGTAAGTAATACTATATCCGATTTCATTCCCTAGAAAAAAACAAGCAATTAATCTTTTTATTAGCTGGAAGCTGTGCATAAAAAAATGTGTTACTGCCTGGGAGGTTAGCAGTAAACATTCTCGATTTCCCTAAGGAAACCCAAGACTGTTCTGCTTCAAAAAACTACCAACTAAACATAACTTTGAATTAAACTAAACACAAAATCAATATAGATATGCATTATCTGACAGATAAAAACAGTTCTCTAAACCCTTTTCTCAGCAAACTGTTGCAGAAACACTTGCAAGATGGTATCATTTTCACATGCTGAAGAGATTAAAAGCTGATCTAGGAAGTTCTGAGAATCCAGTGATCCCGCGACATATGGCGTTACAGATGGGAGAAGGTGAACTTGGAGAAGGCTAATTGTTTCAAAACATGTCTCTGTTTCTACGACCGATCGACAGGGACAGCAAAGCAGCAGACATAACAACTGTACTTTTCACAGGGAGAATAGCTGCCTCGGGGCTGCAGCCCAGTGGAGGATGCTGCAATAACACTACTGACATGAAGAAACAATTACAGTCAGAGAGAAGAATGAGAAAGCTGAACGGCAGGCAGTAAAGTGTGTGTGATCCATACCTTTCTGTCACTGCTGGTGTGGCCTGCAGGGTGGTTTTTCTTGGTGTAGCCTGCTGTTGTAGACCATCTTGAGGGGTTCCTGCGAGAGGGCTCTTCTGATGAGAAATTGGAGTCGCTGACTGAGGTGGTAATCCCAACTAATGCCGGATCGCTACTCCGACGCACGTGCAGTGGCATATCTGAAAGAAAACAAGGAATAAAATAATCATGTAAAAAGCACTACAAGGTTTTGCATAGTAACTTGCAAGAAAACAAAAACACAAAAAAAGCTAAGTTTCCATAGGTAACCTATTCACCTAACTGCATATAACTGCGTACTCAGCATGCAAAGTGGTCATGTCTGAACATCGGTAGTAATTACTAAATTCAAATACAACATGTAAAGATTAATAACCACACAGCCAGCAATCTCGCCTTCTGGCAGACAGAGAAATGATAGCTAAATATTGACTGGATGCTTTATATGGCTGACTGTTACACAGCTCTATAAGCCAAACCCTGTGTATACACTTATCCATAAAGGGGGTACTACAGCAGATTTCAACTTTACTTCTGGACATGCTAGACAACAGGCGGACATTTTGGGTCCACTGTCAGTTTTTCAGGCGGACCCAATCCGACCCTCCAGTGTACTCTATGGAGAGACGGGTGTCAACAGACATCTGGCAGATCAGATCAGATGGCAGTTGGGTGTAAACGGACAGATGGTCTGTTTACATCCGACTACCCATACAGGAGAGCAGGCTGTGTCTGATTTGCTTAAGGAAGGTGGACATAGACCAGCAGACAGATTACCTGCTGAGCTGGCAGACTCCAACGGAGCCTGCCCTGTGTGTAAGGGGCCTGTTTTTAGTGGATGGGATGGCATATCCATTGACACCTGCAGCTCAACAGGGGTGACTGGAGGGTCCAATTTAGTCCACCTGAAAAGCTGACAGAACGAAATCGGTCCACCCATGTGAAAGGGCCCTAAGGGGCATAACTGTCAAATAAAATCCCACAGTATTTTAAGGAGTACACAGCAAGTACTATCTGTTCCTGAACTTCTGAAGGCCTTTAGAGACTCATGCCTCTAACACAGACACAGACATACACTGGGGTCAATTTGCATTTTGTAGTCAATGTTCCAATAAGTTCTTGGGGTGAAGGAAACAAATGTCACCATCTGAAGGAACCCATACAGGAAGAAGAGTTACAAACTCTATGCATGTAGTGTGTTGATAAAAAATGAAAAAAGCGTATGTCAAGTTAAAAACCCTTTAAGTTTTGGATAGTCGTTTTTACTGCTATCCGGTGCTCGGTTAGAAAGATTTACCGCCATTTCCTGAAAATATTAGGGACCAATCCTTCCCTACCCACTACTGAGTGGGCGGAGGGTGTTGTGAACTTCTGGCCTGCTCAACTAGGCAAGCCAAGCAGAAGTGGGAGCAGTACCTGTCAGGATTAAGGGGGGGAGGAGAAGGAGGAGGAAGAGGAGAAGGAGAAGGAGGAGGAAGAGGAGGAAGAGGAGGAATAGGAGGAGGAAGAGGAGGAGGAAGAGGAGGAGGAAGAGGAGGAGGAAGAGGAGGAGGAGGAGGAGGATCAGTAGAGCTTCCTTTTTTGTAAGTGAAGTTCAGGATGTTTTTATGAAAGCAACTAACCAGAGACTCTGTGCAAAAACATCCTGTAGACTTGGGAGAATACAAGTAAGAAAGCTTTTCTGTCCTGTGGATTTAATCCACCACACCCTGGCCACTGTATGTTTCCAGTGAGACATAAGAAAAACTGCTAAAATCACTTTCCATAAAATAAAAGCATGATGATAGGAAGATTACAAGTTACAAATTAATGTCGTTTTTTTTACCCACTTAACAGAAGAACAAATAAAACTCATATGTATCCAGCATGATATAGATTAGCTTAATACAAATGTATTTTCTTACAGGATTTCCAGTGTATATGTGAAAATCATCAAGTAGGTTTCTCCATGAGTATAGCAGTGAAGAGCATGCAGACTTCAAGAAAATCATTAAAGTGGACCTGAACGCAAAAAGTCAAGATCTTTATCTTCTAGGAAGTTTCTAAAAATGTGAAGCTAAACTCAGCTACTGCTGTTCAGGAGTTTTGCCAAAATATGTATGCACATCATCTCTGCATATTATGGCAGACTTATCCATCAAAGCACCGCTGTCCACAAAGCGATCGATGGGCTCACTCTTCACTTTGTCACCAATGACATCTTTGCACGGTCTTCTTCTGGATTTGAAGGATCATCTTGATTGGCCAGGATACTGAAGATCCTGTGCATGAGAATTCGGTCATCCCAGCATCAAAGGCAAGACAAGTTTGTACACTGTACTACGCTTTCTCGGCTCAACGTACATTAAAAAATAAACCATTGCTGGCAGGTTAGGCAAAACTTTTTACAGCCAAGCATACATACACAGTTTGCCGTAAAAGCCTGCCAGCAATATTATATTATTTTTTTTGTTAGGTTTTACTTTAATTTTGCCTAAACAGAAATCCAAGTGCCAAGGGCTCATTCACACTCATCAGACCCTTTGTGGGTCATTTAACGCTACAACTCAGGAGATTTGGAGTAAGAGATATGGTGATGTTACTACCGTGCTGCTCACTGCTTTCCTTGCTGAAGAAGGAGGTTGTAGCTAAGGACCATCCAGGCATACATCACATTTTGTAGTTCATTTACTTTTTATGCCTCCTCTGTTGCTCCTTGGCCATTCAACACCCTGCCACATGGGCATCTAATGGAGACAACAATGTGGCCGTTTCAGCAGAGATTACAAAGGCGCAATACACGTGGGAAATCCCATGATGTTTTTGCTGGATTGCATGTTGTTAGGTAGGAAGTTGCTGCAAAACATTGCCAGTATGCAATGAAGGATGGATAAAAACTGTGAGGAAAAGTATTCTCTTCAGGGGCATTCAGTTCTGGACATTCATCCGATGTTGGAGGAGTTGGTCTAGGGGACTATGTGTCTCCAGTGAGTAAGGCAAGCCTAATATGCTTACTATGCATAAATGTAATTATTTTAACAGCATTAGCATGTTATACGATTTATATGAAGGATATTTGTTCAGATTTATAATTATCATTCTAGATCTTTTTCCTTCTGAAGCACTCCAGAGGAAGACGTTTTTTCCCACGGAACCAGTCGAGGCCCAAACGAGGTGGACTGAAAACTCCCCCAGTGTACACATATGTATTAGTTGTAGTGCTAACAGATAATAGGGGAGTCTGTTACATGGAATTTGTGTTTTTATTCTTATTGTATTTTAAAAATTATGTTAGATTAAAATCAAAGAGCAAACAAATGTTAAATAGAAATTTGGGGAATATTTTATAGGTTGTCCTTGTGCATCTCAAAAGTACAGTGTCCTCCCTTTGAGATTTTGTTTTCCTCGATTTGAGCAGGATGTGGTGCAGCTGAATGCTGACTCTCGCTAGATACTACAATATTACAATGGAAGTGGGTGGCTGTCCATTTAACTGTCTATTCACAAAGGAGCATGCAACTTAAACAGGTAGAGGTCACCTTCCACACCAGCTTACCTTTTTTCCTGATAAAAGGTTTTTAGCAATACATCTACAGTATACAAATTTACAGCATTAGCCTTAAACCTTGGGGCTTTATCACAATGAAAATATTTTTGATCAAGCAAAAATATATGAATGGCGACAACATTCTATAAAACACGCCAACATCTAGAGATGGGCCGAAACATATCAGCCAAAAATAGTGTTTTCTGCATTTTGCAGATAAGGAAAAAGGTGCCGATAATGGCGTTGAAAACGCACACTATTTCGCCGCAATTTTACTGTGCTTAAGGTGTGGTTTTTATAGGTCATGGAACTCAAAAACTGCATCAAAAATGTAACAGGTGCATTATTGATGTGTTTTCAATACATTTGAATAGCGAGGTGCGTTTTTTGTAGGACCCATGATTAGTGGTCCTACACTATCCATGGATTGGGAGATCCTGCTTCTCTGAACCATGAGAGCAATACACTCGTCTATATGGGAGAACTTTGAGGTCTCCACCCATGACACAAGTGGACACTAATGAGAGGTACTTAATGAGAGAGTGGGGTGCTCCTCACTCAAAGGTGAGGAGCACCCCACTGTTTGTCTATTGTATGGATTCTGACCAAATCCCTTTGGGTAAAGAGCACCCCACTCTCTCATTAAGTATCTCTCATTAGTGTCCACTTATGTCATGGGTGGAGACCTCAAAGTTCTCCCATATAGAAGAGTGTATTGCTCTCATGGTTCAGAGAAGCAGGATCTCCCAATCCATGGATAGTGTAGGACCCACTAATCATGGGGTACTTTGACGCAGTAAGTGGGCTTAGCACAATATAGCAATATGGTGTGACCAAATCCACATATTTTTTGATAATATTTTTTTAAATTGTCTAGGTGTTTTAAACTAGCCCTGCTGGAGGTAAATGTCTTTTTTGCATGTGTGCGCTGTAATATTTTGCTCTGCTGTATGGTCTTATGGCTGCACCAGCTTTACTGCATCTTTTAGGGTGTGCCCCCCAAATATCTTGTTTGTTTTTTTGTTTTTTTTTTAACTGACCAAAAATGCAGCAAGCAAGACTTAACACCACAACGGACCAGTGTGAAGATACATTTTTCTTGAGCTTTTCCTGCGCTAAAGGTTAATGACCAACAATAAATTCATATTCATTTAAATTCATGATATTAATTAAAAAGGCAAATTATATAATATATTATTATTTTTTAAACTGTCAATCTTGGTTTCGGTCAAATGCATCTTGAATTTTTGATTTCGGTACCAAAATTTCACTTTGAAGCACCACCAGAACTCCAGGAAAACCTTCAAATGTGCAGTTCACATTGTAAGATTAGATATTTTTTTATGTTTCCTGAGGACTGTCCCTGTTTTAAGGATGCCTGTCCTGAGAAACAAACATCACCACCAGCAGTGAATGCAGATCAAACAAAGCCATACCTCCTTCACACTTTATTTTCAGCTCCAATGATCTATTTTGGCACTTGAACAAATACACACTGAAGCACAGTAAGGCCACATTCACACCCATGAATGGGCCCTGACACCAATTACACGCAAGAAGCCCAGCAAGTTCAAAGAAGCTGCCTTCTGCAGCCAATTAGCAGTAACCCCCCACTGGGTGTAATTGGTATTGGGCACATTCACAGGTGTGAATGAAGCTCAAAGATTTCTCTCAGGTTAGCTCAGAGTGGATGGATGACTCCCCCACCATTAGCCATTTTATTCAGTCGGTGTCCGCAGCTGTAAGAATAACCAAATAGTAACTGTAGCTGATTTGCAGGAATCGGATGAAATTCGAGCCATGTATGGCCAGCTCTTGAGTGCCTTGTTGCGGCTGCCAGCGATATGAAGAGACAGGAGCTGTGCCAGGTGCTGGAACACTTTCCATGACACGATAACAACAAAGGAGCCAAACTGGGAGACAGGAACAGAGCATTTTCAACCTACTACAGGAGGAGTCTGAACACGAACCTTCATAGCAGGATCACCAGTTATTTCAATGGAAAGCTGCAGATTTACATTGAAAAGGACGTTTGAAATTTTGCTACAATGTTAAAGGTTATATGAGAATTTTTGGATTGGGTTTAATAATGCTTTATGCACATGCCTGTTCAGACCACTCCACAGATTTACCAGTCATAGGATGACAGAATATAAGTGCTACAATTACAGAATGCAGTATAGAGCTCATACTTTTCAGACTTTACTGGCTACCGTATTTTTGCAGATCCGGGAAACCCAAGTAAAGCTTAACCACTTGCCTACCAGGCACTTACACCCCCTTCCTGCCCAAGCCATTTTTTCAGCTTTCAGCGCTGTCGCACTTTGAATGACAATTGCGCGGTCATGCTACACTATACCCAAACAAATGTTTTATCATTTTCTTTACACAAATAGAGCTTTCTTTTGGTGGTATTTACACACAAAAAAAGACCAAAAATTTTGAAAATAAACAAATTTTTTTACTTAGTTACAAAATTTACTGACAGAAACTAAGTAATTTTTCTCCTTCACTGATGTGGCGGCACTGATAGACTGAACTGGTGGGCATTGATGAGGTGGCACTTATGGGCACTGATGAGGCATCACTTATGGGCACTGATTGGGTAGCACTGATAAGAATTTGCCGCACTTATGGCCACTGATAGGTGTCACAGATAGGCGGTACTGATAGGCACCACTGTTGGGTATTGATCGACAGCAGTGATGGGCACTGATGGGCAGCACTTATAGCCAGCACTGACTGGCATCACTAATGGGCACTGATTGCTGGCACTGGTGGGCACTAATTGGTGACACTGTTGGCACTATAAGGGCACTGATGATCATGCCTGAAAATTGGCAAAACAGACTTTCATTTATTTTTTTTCTTTAAAAGAGAAGTAAAGGTGAATGCAGCATGGGTCTGATGCTGCATCTGTCCACCGGTGCCTCCACACTGAGAACCGAGCGATCAAACACCGCTAATCACACAGTTTTCAGAGATCCGTGAGCAGAGAGCTGCTGACTGTCAGTCACAGCTTTCTGCTCCCTCCTCGCTCATTGGAGCGCTGGGCTGTGGAGGGGGCGAAGGTGTCGAAGCAGCCCTCTCAGGCTCTAAGTGGCTTGCTAGGGGTTGAGACGGGTGTCAATCCAGGCACCTGGCAGATCCAGACCCCGTGGTCAGTATGACGCGTTGCCTGGACTGAAATTGGTGACGTCAGCAGAGAGAAGACATCAGCCCACACTCTGCTGAAAACGGGTCACAGGAGTGAAAAACTAACTGCACTCCTGTAATCCATAGAAGTAAAGCCAAACAAGGTTTGGCTGGACTTCTCCTTTAAATAACAAAATTGATCTCTGAGTCTAATAAGATTTACGAGATTCAACCACTAATCGTATATACAGTATCTTTCTTCTGTCTGTTATTCTCAGAGTGGATTTGAGATTTTGCTCCCCAACCATATAGTTGTTTTTTTATATTTACCACTGCATAGTGGTAAATCACGCCGATATACGTTGGCAAAGTGGTTCGTTATTGCAAATCGGCATATGGGTACATCTGTACCTTTAAGCGGGATGGCAAACGCGCACGCCTCCGGACACCCGCGATCGCGTGCATGAGAGCAGAAACAGGGATTTGTGCCTGTGTAAACATAATAATAATAAGCACTTATTATTAATGCTTTACATAACTATACCTGTAAAAGGGGCCAGCCCGAAGTTATCTAGCAGGACTTAATTTTCTGCCTACAGTCAGTGATCTTAAAGTGAAAGCCCAGCTTAACACTAAAATCGCTACATCTATAGACATCTACAATCTAACAATAACCTATCTAGCCCTGTAAAGAAGAAATCAGTAAACATACCTTTTTTGAAGCCGCTCCGGTCTCCAGCGCTGGAAGCTTTGCAGGAGGACATAGCCGACGACGGCTGTGAAATGAATGGGAGGTGACAACACCCTTAGAGTTACTATGGGGCTTCCATTGTCAGCTGTGTCCTCTGCATCCGCCTCCACAGCAAAACTGCTGCTGACAGCTCAGTGTAGGATGGGACCAGAGTGGATACGGAAAAGGTATGTATACTGATACTTCTTTACAGGGCTAGATAGGTTAGTGCTAGATTGTGGATATCTATAGATGTAGTGATTTAGTATTAGGCTGGACTTCCACTTTAAGCTGGCCATATATGGATTTTTTTTTTCCCTAACCAGCCGGCGGGGTGATGGAAAAAAGAAAAAAAATGAACAGATTTCCCCATCTGCACAAGCACGGTTGATGAAGTAGTCCTACCCACTGTGCTTTTGTAAGCTGGGACTTCTCTGTTATCCAAACACACTGCTCAGGGCTGCAGCCCATTGGCTGCAGGTGTTGATCGAATCAACATTTTCCAACATTCCCATTCAAGAAAGGCTGATCATTAGATCAACTTTTCTCAAGCTTGAACAGCCATAGATGGATCAAAATTGTTCCGGCCCCTGCTGAACCAGCCCAATTTGGATCCATGGCCAGCTTTACACCTGTGGAAAAAAAAAAAGCAATGCAACGGCAGATTCGATACTTTTTCCATACAATGTATACATTACCAACGTGAAAGAAAACCACAACATAAAAGCTTGCACTAGGACCCATTAAGTGTTTTATGGGAATATTAATTCATGGGATTATCACAGAGTGTTCCAAAGATATGACAGAGCTTCAACATTTGGTGATTCATTGAATAGGGACAACCAATGTAAATAACAAACTGTATTAAGCTCATCAGACCCATGTCAGAGAAAAGGTAGATAGCACTTGCAGCATTTGAGCTGTGCTCCAGTATTGCTGAATAGTTTGCACAGTAACTGTAAACAGAAGCTAATATTTAGGTTATAATTCATTTTTCAAGTTGACAGCTATTGGCTCTGTAGGGAAAGGATAAGATAGAGGGTCTAGAAGAGATTATTACTTGTGCAGGAATCGAACTGTCATCAGCAAGGATGAAATACACAGCGTCCCAGAAAGGATGGATAGGTAATAGTCCACGGGATCTCAGAAGTTTATTAGGACTAAGAAAACCATCACAAGGTCAAATGCATCTCCCACATGGAGGCTGAATTTACTCTTTTCTATTTAATTCTCTGTGGCAAGGACAGCAGAGAATAAAGGGAGACATCGAAAACATTTGCAGACACAGCGAGCGATTTGTAACAAGCTGTAGGCAAGAGCATTCTACACACACTACATTAGAGGTGTACAGAAACTCTGCCAAGGTCCAAGGAGCCTCCATTTATAATTTTGGGGTGATACAAGGGTGCTATGGGAGCGACTTCTAATTCTTCAAAAAAAAAGAATCTAAGTCATTACCTCAAAGGTGGCTCAATACATATCGAACCAACTTGCCTATAGCCACAACCTCCTAAAAAAAGGCTTGAACACACTTCAAATTAATTTAAAGGGGGGGTCCACCCACACCGCCCAAAAAAAAAAAAAATATTAAAAGCCAGCAGCTACAAATACTGCAGCTGCTGACTTTTAATACATGGCCACTTACCTGTCTGTCCCAGGGTCCAGCGATGTCGGCAGGCGACGCCGAGAACCCGCTCGGTTCTCGGCAGCTGTCGCCACCATCCTAGGTGAGGGAATCAGGAAGTGAAGCGTTGCGGCTTCACTTCCCGGTTCCCTACTGCGCATGTGCGAGTCGCGCTGCGCGACCCAAGTGGTCCCCGTTCTCTCCTGGGAGCTGTGTGTTCCCAGCAGACAGCGCGGTGGGGACGGGAAGAGGCGTAGACTCCCATGGGAGTCTATGCCGGAAGTGGGTGCAAATACCTGTCTTAGATAGGTATCTGCCCCCCCCTCCCCCCTGAAAGGTGCCAAATGTGACACCGGAGGGGGTGAGGGTTCCGAAAAGCGGAAGTTCCATTTTTGTGTGGAACTCCGCTTTAATTAAAAAAATATAAAAATAAAAACTTTAGCATGCTTTTACATCTGTGCAGTGTGGACTAGGTGGAGAGAAGTTCTAGCAGAGATGGAGAGGAGTTTTTCAGGTGCAAAAACGCTCAGAAATGCCCGGTCATGTGTCTTATGGCAAAAACTCCTAAACGTGTACTTTTAATGTCTGGTTACACAAATTTGTGACATCCTAATAAGCCTTTGCCTGATTTAAATAATGAAAAAAATAAAAAATCTACTGGAGATTTAGTCGACTAAATACGACTAAAACCAAAACAACTGCAGATGTTTAAATGGGACTAAAACTAAAATGCCATTTTAGTCAAAAGACTAAAATCAAATCAAAATTTTCTGCCAAAATTAACATTGATTGGCACTGAAAAATTAGTGGTTTGCAGAGCAGAGTAGGCACTGGCCAGTTTAAACCTGTATTGCAATGTATGTGAACAAAAAAATCCCTGAGACCCTCCAGAATTTTTAGCATGAACATGTTGTTGCACTCCCTTTAGTATATAATATACACACACACACACACACACACACACACACACACACACACACACACACGTGTAGTGGGTAGCACTCTCGCCTAGCAGTAAAAAGGGTTGCTTGTTCGAATCCCAACCATGACACTACCTGCCTGGAGTTTGCATGTTCTCCCTGTGCCTACGTGGGTTTCCTCCCACAATCCAAAGACATGCTGGTAGGTTAATTGGCTTCTGTCTAATTTGGCCCTAGTATATGAATGTGAGTTGGGGACCTTAGATTGTAAGGGACCGATGTGAATGTACAATGTATATGTATATATTTTATCATTTTTTTCACCACAAATAGAGCTTTCTTTTGGTGGTATTTGATCACCTCTGCAGTTTTTACTTTTTGTTAAAAAAATGTACAAAAACGGAATTTAAAAAAAAAAAAAAAAATTATTTTTTTATATTTTGTTATAAAAAATTTAAAACGGGTCATTTTTCTCCTTCACTGATGTACGCTGATGAGGCGGCAGTGACAGGCGCTGATAGGCGGCAGTGATGGGCACCGATGGGGTGGCAGTGATGGGCAGCACTGCCAGGTGGCACTGATTGGCACTACAGGTGGGCATTGATAGGTGGCACTTGTGGGCACTGTTAGGTGGCACTATTTGGTGGCACTGATGAGGCAGATGTGCCTCTTCCACTTGGGGACCGATGTCCCTTACATCCGAGCCGGTGATCGGCTTTTTTTTCTACTCGCGCTGTCAGCGTGAGTAGAAAAAAAACAACGATTACCGATCTTTTGTTTACATCATGTGATCAGCTGTCATTGGCTGACAGCTGATCACATGATAAGGGGCCGGGACCGGCCCCTTACTTGGATCGGTGATCACAGCGCGCGCCCTGCAGAGCGCGCGCAGGGAGCGTGCACAGGGGAGGCCGTCATATATCCCGAGAATTCAGGTCCGCGCTGTGGCCATCATTCAGCCATAGCGCGGACGTGTAGTGGTTAAATAATATTTATAAGCTATCGACATTTGAGCACAGGTGTATGTTATTTCAATTGCATAGTGCAGGACAACGACCAGACCTGCACCTTTAGCTCTACTACAGATTAGGGACTGGCCAGAGAGGGGTTACTTTGACACAGCAAGCCAGCTTAAACATATATTACAATGTATGTGACAAAAAAAAATCCCTGTTACTGCTGTGCAACGTTTGCTATAAAGGGTGTAAAGAAAATTGTCAAAAAGCTCATGTACTGTTTTTTTTTCTACAGGGTGGGGTGTAGAGTATAGGACGATCAAGCGTACAAGTGTGAACAGAGAATTATCATCATGAGTGTAGTCAGATGTAGGTAAAAAGTTGGCATACATAAACTTTGGGACATATTTATAAAGCAGTGTATGTGACTTTTACCAACTTTTCACTGTCATTTAGGACACATAAACCAGGAGAATTTGTCTACAGTGAATGCCAGCTTCAGTGCTTTATAAATATGCCCCTTTAGTTACTTTTGAGTCACATCCTGGAACAAGCAAGCAGTAAATGAAAGTCAAAGAGTCAAAACTACTTCTCACTATACATTTCTATCACGACTCAGATAGCCCTTAAGTCTAAATCTTTAGCACAACATCCATGAAACATACTGTACATACATGAAACTAGCATTCTCAAAAAGTTTAGCAATAGCTGCCTCCATTAATCTCACTTGAAGGGTACCTTTAAAATGGACCTTTCTGTAAACTTTACAAGTCTGCATGAATACATTCCTGACATGTTACAATAATGTACAAGTGTACCATTTTTTTTCTAACAACAAAATCTCCAGTCAACTGAATCTCCATAGGTAGATATGATGTAACCAGACTGCTGCACGCAGGAGAATTTCCTCAGTCTCCTTTCTACCTGCAACACTAACTTTGCCAAAGTCACAAGGTGAAAGGCTGAGAAACTCTGTATTTTCCCTGTTTTATGCATTGCATGCTTAAACTATAGTCAGTTACTAAATATGGAATCCAGACCTGCCAGTCAAGGTATTGGTGGTGTACATGAAAAAAGACTCAAAAACCTCTCCAGATAGAATATAGTTTGGACATTAGACCTGATATAACCCTCTACAAAAAGGTCTCTGTAAATATGTCTGGAGAATAAAAATGAAAACTGGAAGGAGAAAAAAAAAATATTGTCAAATGGTCATAATTTTCTCTATATGAAAATAGATATTTTAGTACATAGCTTACTCAATTGGACATATTTTAAAATCTTATTGGCAGTTCTCTCATACAGAAAACAGTTGTGGTATATTGTAGGGTGACTACTCCTTTAAAAAGCACATATTCATCTTTCCTGAGAGGTTACATTATACTGACTACGAGACCACAATCATCATGAACTAGAAATATCCATGTCTACACTCCCCTTTACAACATTATCTATGAAGGCAGACATGTCTGGCTGAAGGCTAATACAGTTTTCTGGGACGTCACCTGAGATAATCACAGATAATCAATAGCAAATACAAGCAAGTCACCATCCAGAGAGTGCTGTGAAAGGAAAGTAGCAGGTTCTTTTAGCAGATTGCTTTGTGTTCCTCTGTCTGCGGTTTTGAGGTTTCTCCGTTTAATTGGAGAAATGCCCTGTTCAGAGAAGCAGTGCCTACTCTGTGTCAGGAAAACAGATTCTGGAAGCTCATGTATACAAACAAATGTATTGCTATAGAGGAATACTGATTAGAATGGATAATTCACAGGAATGCAGTCTGATTAGTATTCACTTTCACTAACCACTAGCAGCCACAGGTTATAGAAGTCTTAAAGTAGACCATTTAGTAACTTTTCAAGTGTACATGCAAAAAATGCTGACATATCATACTATACAATGCTCAAATATATATAAAATAATAATGTATAGCTGTGGTTTAGCCATAAGGCAGCATTCCCTGGGAGCGACATCCTACCGATCTAGCCCCATCTCGCCACATTGCTTATCCATAAAAAGGAGCAAGAGACTGTCCAGTTCCTCCAGAACACCAGCTCACATGCCACATATGAAAAAGGTCTCCAAAAACTGAGCACACAGACCACGCAGGAAATCCAAAAAGGTCCCCTCACGTCTTCAAGCTACAGATCCTCCAAAAGTGAGAGGCTCTGATCGCCCTGCTCCAGATAGCTGCTCCTGAGGTGGTAGCAGAGGTTCCCTTCCACCCCTCCGGCTGCACCTATACCTACATGTCAGCTGTTTGACTTGATCTCATCAGCGGAGGCAGAGCTGGCAGCCAGCCCTTCAACCAGCTTTCAGTTTCAGGAGACAAGCATCCATTCAATCCTCCAGGCTCTACCAACAAAAGCCAACCTACAATCTCAAGACAACAGCATCACCAAGGCCTTGAGGAATGAGTTAGCAGACAAAAATACTACAAAAGCCAGCACCAAACAGAGTGACCACTCTAGAAACTTCAGCCCAGCAAGTTTCAGAACTGCTGTCCCAGCTTTAAGACACCCAGGCTTCATCCCAACTGTGGGAACTGTGTTCGCCTGCCTCCAACTGTGGGTAGAAGACATGGAAAATTGGAACCGCAAGAACTACATTAGACTACAGTGTATTCCAAAGCCACAGCGGGCCCTGATCTGCCAGCTACATTACTGGCCATGTTAAACGCCACATTGAGAAATCCCCCAACAGTCCCTACCAAGCTTGACGGAGTAAACAGACTCTAGTTGCCCTAACCCATCACAACTGAAAAAGGTACTCTGTAGGGTACATTTTTACAAGGTGAAGGAGAAGATCCTCTGCTAAGCATGGCACAAAGGGAACAGATTTTGATGGAGTGTCCATTCAAATACGAACAGATTTATATCGCCAGACTGTTAGTCAATTTATGTAGGATATACCTTTTGCTGAAGAATACTGCTTAAACAGCTTTTGTAAAAGCTGTAATCTCTTGGGCTTTCCTATAGGTAGGGCTACCCTTTTGCCTTGCAAATCCATAAAGTGAACCAAACCTTCATGCTACAGTCCCTGTCACAGCAGCCAGCTCTCTGCAACTTCCTGAAACGTAAAGAACTACAGCTTTCGAACTGGCTGTATTTCCTCGCAGCCATCATCTCAGAACTCCCTGAGACCTCAATGTCAATGGTGAGCGAGATCTAGAGGATGGTTCAACATAATCCAGACAGACTCCAAGCTCCAAAGAACCTCAAACTTTCCAACCTGTGGATATGCCTTGATTGCTGGCTATGGGCCACCCTTGAATGCACATCTGCTGGGCCAGAGACTTTGTTACCCTTCTTAGTGAATGATGTCACGATCTGTTCACCAGACATGGGGCTCAGTGCCCCCCTGCCCCCACCAGTAACTTGCACTACAGCTTCAAGGTAACGCTTCTCCAAGCCATCTGTGCATTATCTATCACTCTGCTATGCGATCATAGGGGGCAATCAGCCACCAGACATTTTCGCAATACCTTGCCTATGATACCCTGAATGACCAGATACTACCCAGCGGGCTTGGAAAAAATAACCACGGCTACCACCTGGACTTGGGCTACCGGGAACTGGTACCTTTATGTCCAGTTTTGCCTTTATCATTAAACCTTTGAGGGGTCTTCGGTGCAGACCCCTTGGCACTGAGAGGCAACCCCTCAGTGACTGGAGGTTTCTGCCAAGCACCGAAGGTTCTAACTGCTTTTCCTGAATGCAATAGACAAAGTTTGAAATCAATTCTAGCTTTGTGTGATCCAGGGCCTAGCCAGTTTGTAGTTAATGTATACTGTTTTAGGTCTTCTATGGTCCTACTAGCACGTTAACCCTCAAGAGCCTGGGGCTGTCAGTGGTGACAATACCCATTATTTAATGTTTGGGAGTTTTCTCCCTCATTATTGTGTTTACAACACAATGCAGACTCCCAGCCCTGCCTGGGAAGGGGAGGAACCCTAGTTGGAGAGGGTAGGGATGGGATGTTATCTAGCCATCCTAACCCTTCCTCGTGAGTGGGTGCCTTAAGCTCTATGATGTTCAATATACAAACTCATTTGGAGATGTATCACTCCTTCTGTGGGCTTGGTAGGGGGGGGTGAATGAGTTAAATTCTCTTCGCTACCCAAAGACTCCGTATTTGTCTGTTTTCTGGTAGCCATCCTTTCAGTACACTGGAGATACTTTTCCAGGAGGCCAACCCCGATTAAGGGACTTTATCCAGGCTTGTTTATTCTCCTCTTCCTGTTTTGTGGATTGCCTGAGTGGAGGGGCTCACCCTCTGTATGCCCCTGCAATGTGGTCTCGGTCTTCCGACGGTATCACACCAATAACGTTATACACACCTCCCCACAAGTTCTACAACCTCAACTGCTTTTTAAATACCAAAAGAACGGTGCCCACAGTCCAGCACTGCATCTGCAGACCTGCCAGCAAGAGGTTGTTGCATCTGTAAGTGCAGATGACAGCTTTCCTCTACCACTGCAATCAAGCAGACATAACTTTTAGGAGATAACTGCCCCCCACCACCATTTCCCACTACCAACCATCTGGACCCTCACAAGAACTCTCCAAATTGTTGCCTTATTCAGGCTACAAGCAACTTAAATGTTTATCTGGAAAGTTTGTGGGTTAAACTATTGATAATTCTAAAAATACTTTCACCATTGTGAAAGCTATATAGCAAATGAGCTTAAATTCCAAAAAAATGTACAAAATAAAAAGTACACATTAAACTCACAACTATTAATATCCCAGGCAATGCTACGTAAGACTTGATATAAATAAAATCTTATGGGACATAACGAATGACAACTTGCAGGCTTCAATCGCTGGCGTGAATAAAATAAAGACCCGCTATTAATCAGTGATAGAGAGGAGCCGAGCTTTGTTCTAAACATAAAAAGCATCAGCCACAATGCTTCAAAACACGGGCGACAAGAAAGACGTGTCAAACTTTCAAATTTATATTCTCAGTCCGTAATCCTGACATGACAGAAAATATAATAACTGCAAAGAGCCTAGATATCTCTGACATTTACGATCAAATCCCTTTGGGATTCCATCTGATTGGATGATATACAGCCCAGGCCACAAGCATCAAGCGACATAATGAAGTAAGCAGGTATTGCAGCCCTCGTCTTGGCTCTCCAACCTAAGATCACATCTATTAGATTAGGGTCTGCTAAGAAAGGAAAGGCTGATGTGACCACTTAAACAAAGTGGCAATTTCTGCTTTTTACTGCAAATACAAAGGAAGAAGAGTACAGGCGGCTTGTAACAATGGAGGGTGGTTACCCAGGATTATATATGGCTTTAATACAGTAATATGTTTTCCAGAGACTGTCCATCATTTCATAGACAATATAATCCAACACAGAATGTTGACAATTTTCTTTTTTTTTCCCCAAATTTGTTTTTCTAATTTCGTTATGATTTCTTAATATACATACTAAACAAGTGCATTTTACATTTTCCAATGGTCACAGTATGTACCTGAGGATAGGATAAAAAAAATAAAATTTACCGCTTCAAGTTTTGGGGAAGGAATTGATACAGAGAGACAGATTTATCGTAAGCCACAACAAATCTGGGTCTGGGAAACACAGTGGCTAGAGACCACCGAGCATAGCTAGATAGAAATGCATCAGACTGCATGATTATATACTGTGTAAATGTGGCCAATTAATGGTTGTACCCTTAATGCAGACATAACTTGCCTTTTCGTTATCGGCTGGTTGGTCCTTACAAAGAGTATTAAGCAATTCAACTGCACCATGCGTGGATGGGCAGGTTAGGTCTACTTAAAACCAAAAAAAAAAAAAAAACGACCATCCTAGAATAAAAAAAGAAAAGAAAAATTAAGCACTTAGTGATGGGTTTTTTTTTTTAAATTTCATGGAAGGATATAATCCGAGGGTGCTCTTGCTGCAAAAACTGTAGTTTCTTACTCCTGGTCCTGGCATGTTCTGGAATGAGCTAGTGCTATGGAAGTGATACATCAATGATATTGTATACTCACTTGAGGTTTACTTGGCAGAACTTAATAGGACAAGCAGGGCATTTGTTTGAGTCACTCGATTAGTAAGAAAAACTTTTTTTTTTGTATCTGATTCAGTAGTAGATTGTTCTATTAGGACAACCACTTGTTTTCTTTTAAGGGAAAACGGGAATGGGTTTATTCCTTTAAAGAGGAACTGCAGTCTGCTCACAGAATTTGTAATAAAAACATCTTTGCAATTCCGAAGCTTCCCTCCAACCACTTTACATATTATTTTATATACATTGCGATTCTGTACTGGCCAAATATGCTGCAGAAATCACCCTCTACCAAGTCTGGCTGCAGACATTTTAACTGTGGGAAGCTGAATCTGCTGCCTGTTCACTTCCTGGATTTACACACACACATACAGGCGCACACCTCCAGCTCTGCAGCTCTCATTGGCCTTCTTATGACTCACCCCCCCTCCCTTTCTGGCAAACTCTCACAAGAGTGAGCGGTGCATGATGTCATAAGCCTTGTTACCCTTTTCCTACTTGATAGTAATCAGACGGTCAGAAAACCCCTTGCTCTTTAGGAGCTGCTCCTCAGATAACAGGCTGCGCGAGATAGGTTGGCCACTTCTAGATGATTTACTGGACCCTGGATTAGCAAATCCTGCCTGAGAGGTAGATGCCAACAAGGCTTGGTCGTCATTCCCAGAACGGTTGAGAACCAGGCCCCTTTTCGGCCAAAAGGGAGTGATTAGGATGACTGGTACCAGTGGGATTAACTGGAACGGGGGGAAAGTGTAGCAAAGGTGAAATCTCCATGGATGCACCAGAGCGTCTATCCCTAGCGATCCGTCGCAATTGTTTAAGGAAAGGAACTGAGGAACCTGTGCATTCTGCTTTGAGGTAAACAGGTCCACCTCTGGCTGTCCTCACATACTGGCAATCATTGCGAATCCTACTAGAGATAAAAGTGATCGCCTTCAGTTCTCTCCAATTTGAGGACCTTGTCGCCTCCTTCTTGGACGAACTTCCTTGAGCGAAGTTTCTATAGGTGGCCCCCCACCCACAAGAGCTGGCGTCTGTTGCTAGTCTTCTTTCGACTGGAAAGGCATAATCTAGACCCCTTGATAGGATCTCCTGACTCTTCCACCACCATAGAGACCTCTTTACCTGGGTTGGAATCTTGACCTTTATCTTAAGCTGTGATCCCATGACCTCAGGAGAAAAGATTGTACACACCTGAAGTGCAATCTTGCCCACTGAATAGCCGGCATTGTTAAGGTCAGTACCCTTAATGCAGACATAACTTGCCTTTTCGTTATCGGCTGGTTGGTCTGCAACATCGACACAGTAACCTGAACCTTGTCCTTTTTCTCCGGCGGGAGAAAAATCTTATGCTCTATTGAGTTGATTTGATAGTGCAGAAAGCGAACCTCCTGTGACGGGTTTAGGGAGGATTTCTGAAGGCTTATAATCCATCCTAGAGATTCCAGATGGTTGCGTGCTTTGGCTAGGTTGTCCTCCGTAAACTCTATTGTGTAGCCCTGAGAAAGAGTGGTTAGTATAAACTGATTTGATGTTATGCCTGACTAATGCGGAAGGAAATTTTTCGGCCTGATGCCCACCCGCAGGGTTGAGTTACTGAGATTTTTCAGCTTGCGTAGGAGGATGAAAAGGGATTTCACCTTTGCCTTAAGCTTTTTGTGCGGACCAATTCTCCCCCCTCCCCTGGGACTTGTTGTCCTGCTCCTGAGCCCTTTGAGGTCGAAAAAAGCGCTTCAGGGATTGTTTCTTCTTCTTTACTGAGAAGGACTTCTTCCTATCGGCAGTCCTGTCTAGAATGGAATCTAGATCAGGGGCAAAAAGAAGGTCACCCAAAAAAGGAATCCCACAGAGTTAACTCTTTGATGCCGCATCACCTGGCCAAGTCTTCAGCCACAATGCTCTTCTTGCTGAATTTGTTGGCTGCCGATCTAGCCAACATGCCAATTGCTTCGGCTAAAGCATCCGCTATATAGGCTAATGCAGAGGACAAAGTAGACAAGGAATCTACAATCTCCTGTTTGGATGAATCCGCTACTATATGAGCTTTAAGCTGGTAAACCCAATACTCCAGGTTCCTGGCTACGCATGTCGTGACCATAGCTGGCTTTAAATTGTTCATGACTAATTGCCAAGATCTCGAGCAAGAGATTCATACGCTTAACCACTGGATCCCTTAGGACCCCCATGTCTTCAAATGCCAGGTCGGTGGATCTAGAGACCTGGGAGAAGGCATTATCTAACCTGGGGACCTTGTTCCATACCGCAATGGGGTCTTCCTCAAAACGGAAAGTGTCTCTTGTGGGCTCTTAAGAAAAAAGTTTTTTTCTCTGGCTCCTGCCATTCATTCTTTATGGAGTCTGAAATGACAGAATGAACTGGAAATGTCCTAACTTTAGGCTCACTTAGACCTGCGTACATGCGATTGTGCAGAGTTAATTCCTTTTTTTCTTCACTTAGGTCAAGGGTCTTGGCTTTGCATGAGGGGCATCTCTTTTTCCCTGGGTCAGAGCTTTTGGCCTGAGCGAGAAAAGAAAAAAAAAAGGGACCCTTAGCGAGACCCAGTCTCGGCTTACGGACCACCCGGCAAGGTGCACTAGGGAGAAAACACAACCTCCTGTGCCCAGACAGGTCCTCGCCACCAGGGGGAAAGAAAAAAAGACCGTAAACCCCAGGAAAAGGAAATGGCAGACTTAATCCACTGTCCCTTACCTGAGCCTTGCTGGTGCCTGTCCCCACCAATGCAGATGCCGCGTCCTCCATAGCGGGTGTTCAGCGCTCCACTTGTGGCTTCACACGCCGCTTCAAGGACTCCCATAGTGCCACTGCACCAGACTGGAAGCAGAAATAGGCGACAGCTTCTGCCCTGCCTCAACTGGAAATGACGTTGGGCATTGACCCGGTGACCTATTAGGAAGTGTCAAAGGAAGAATTCCTCTCAGCCAGCGCAAAATGTTGACGGTTCACGTGCAGCCGGCGCTCCCAGGACACTGGAGCGGGTCACCAGACCTTCTGCGGCTCTCCCCGAGCACCTAGGGGGTAAGAGGAGCCCGAACCTACCGCGGCCAAAGCCCTGGTAAGATGGGAGGGCTGAAGGTCTCTAAAAAGGAAGAAAAAAAAAATAAGAGAAGAGACCTTGTCTCTTAGGAGCACCTAAGAGATCCTGGATCCCCTCCAAAAGATGTTACCCCCGGGCCTGAGGAAACACAAAAACTCAAAAACTGAGGTGTGGTAGAGAGGTGCCTCCCTTTAAAGATCTGGAGGAAGAAGGTGTTTCCTGTGGTCCAGTGGGAGGAGTCACTATCTCTCAGGTGCTGTCCTGAAAGACACCTTGGAAAAAATGTTTTACTATCTAAAGTTAAAACAAGGGCAGAGGATTTAATAGATGGAAAGTTAAAAAAAGAAAAGAAAAAAAGCCTGACGGTCCGCTTTAAATAGCTGCCACCTTCCTTCCTGGCTCGCTTCAGTTCACAACTTATGATATGGAAGAAATCAATTGGTCTTTGATTACCACATATTCAACACAACCCTTCACAGTGAAAAAAAAAAAATCAAAAACCACTGGCTCGTACTAAAAAATTACAAGGTTTTGACCCTAACCACCCCCCTCTGGAAAGCGCTCTCCCAAGTGGGTTAGCTTGCGGGCGCGCTCGCGTGTGATACAGTCGGCGGCCATAGCCGAGTGTATCACTCGGCCCGCCCCCCAGCGTGCCACGTCATTAATTTGATTGACAGCAGCGAGAGCCAAAAGCTGCGCTGCTATCAATCATCCAATAAAGAGCCCACAGGACCTGGGGGAAAGCAATGTGGGATCGCGCCCACAGAGATTCGTGGCTCAGGTAAGTAAAGCGGGGGCTGGGGGCCGGAGAGTGCAAAGTGTTTTTTCACCTTAATGCATAGGATGCATTAAGGTGAAAAAACATGAAGCTTTACAACCCCTTTAAGGGAGTGCCTTCTTTAAAGAATAAGATTGCCCCAAATGGTATTTGACCCATTGAAATCTATGGAACCAAAAAACTGAAAAAAGTCCCTGGCCCTTTTAATAAAATGCACTAAACAATGCATAGGTGTGAACCAGGCCTAAATGGAAGAAACTACCTTTTAAGACTGCCACAATTGCTAAAACATAGAATATTGACACATCCAGTTCATGCAATTCTAAAATCGTTATTTACTGCAGGTGTGGAGAGCACCACGTGGACGCTGCAGGTTTGACTTAACAAGCACGTTGTTAATATAAAAAGAGGGTTCAAGGGGCATAGTGTTTTAAAGCACAATGCCATCCATCATAATAATAAGCCTGTGGGTTCTTTGTTTATGGGTATTGACAAACATAACCCTAGTTGGAGAGGAGGTTTTATCAGGAGAGAAATCTTTTGAAACAAGAAGTATTTATTAGTTGAGAACCTTTACCCCCCACAGCTTCAACATTGAGTGGGATATTAACGGCTTTAATTAATAATTATTGAGTTGCCTGTATTGGGTGGAGATAGGCTCCTCTTTCTCTCCATCTTTTATGTATATGGGGTTCTCTCTGACTTCTAGAGATGGTATACTGTATCTGATTTTGAGATGCCATTCGTTTAGTTCCAGTATTGGTTGTAAGCTACCCACATTAATCTGTGTTATTCATAGGAAATCTGTTCAATCCAATGCTGCGTTAAAATTTTCTTCCTTTTGTATGTTTTAATTTAAATCTTGATTTTATTAGTTTGAGGGGGTTTCCCCCTTCAGGTTGTTTATATAATCTTAATCATGTTTAGATTATGTGCTAGAGGAAGCAGACCCTTAGAATTTGATTTTCATATATAGTTTATCTTTAATTTTTAGTTTTCAAAGATGATTTTTTTTTTTTTTTTTAAGAGGGACCTCTTCCTTCAATGAGATGTTTCCCATCTTTTCAATTAGTACTTTCAGATCAAGGTTCAAGACACACTTACACACAATCAGAGGTTGCTTTTGCACCCTGTGATTTCTCGCACCCAAATATGCACTGCAGTTTCAGATGTGTGTGGGTGGCATTAAATATGAATGGCACCCCCACAAGTCTACCAAAAAGCAGCGCCTTTTGCCTGTGGGTGTGGGAATGATGCTTTTTACATGTATTCCCACACCAGCATATATGTGAACCTAGCTTAAGAGGGTATAATAAACATTGTATGAAAGATCATATAGAAAGTAAAATATAACTTTAGTAGCAAAAAGGATTCAAACAAGAAAAACTGAAAAAGAGAACTTTCTTCAAAATCCCACCTTGGGCATCCTTTCTGTGCAATACCCCAACAGAAACACCCAAAGTTGAACAATTTGAAGACTCTTCGTTGGAACCAATTTATATTCAAATTTTTGTCTTTTCCAGCTCCATTTCAGTTCATGACAAGTTAATCTGTTGCACATTAATTAATGCAACTGAAAGCTTAACTGTCTGCCTGCGTTGTAGGATGAGCTTTTTATCGCCGTACTCTGCGTCTCGCATTTCACAGATTCCAAGAGGAAAACAGTGAAAAAGAAATTAAGGGCAATATCAAAGAAAGGATCTTTAATTATTAAACCCCGAGAAGCAGCGCGTGTGGGAATAAGGCAATGTCACTGACTCCTGAATGAAGGCTAATTACGTTTGATGTCTGCGCTTTTCTTTGAAGAGCGGATAAAACGCAGATGAACTCTAATCACAAGGTTTCAAATTCTCTGAGGCTCTAATGCTCTGTAAATATTGATTTGACTCTGAATGTAAGATCGTTTTGAATAAACCCCATAGCAATGTTAATTAGGATTAGTGAAAAGTTGCATGTTTTTGTTTATTCAGTCAAAACTTCCCATCACCAACTGCCGCTTCCTTAAAATTCATGGAAGAGGAGGTGGGAGTGATGGCTCTACCTGGCTTGTTAGCTCATCACATACTTCAACTCGAACAAAACCATACACTAGAGGTTCTAGAAGACATTATCCCAATTCCATGAGTGAATCATGAACTGTGTCCTATAACACAGGCTGATTACACAACCTTAATAAAGCCATTAAAAGAGTTCAAAGGGAAAGTACGAAGGGCATTTCCTCTACTCTTCATTAAATGCAAAAACCAAAGCTCCTTGTCCTTGCGGGGATTTGGAGGGGGTGCTAAGTGATTTTCTACCAAACTTGCTTCAGCTGTTGCCTGTGTGATTCAAAAGCCAAAACGCTACATTGTTGTTGTTTTTTTCTTACTTTTTTTTACTATGAATTAATTGGAGTATTGAGCTCCTAAACATCTGCGTATGCTGTATTCTTTATACTTTTAAAATGTTAATAAAAAACTTTAATCAGCAATGTGCAAGATAACAGATCATTGATTGAGGGTGATCATGAACATAAGTGGTCTTTCTTGGAGAACTGGGGGAGTGGTGCCTTGGGGAAAGCTATAGGAAAGGCTGTCTGAGTTGAGGAGCTACAGAGACCACAGGTATGCAACCTGTCTGTGTCCTACAAAGGGAGGAGCTGTATCCATCCACAAGCAGGTAGAATTGATCTTTCCGTGCACTAGGTATGATGACTACAGCAAGTTCCATACAGTTTTGCATGTGTTCATGGTTTTTAGATCTACTGGGTTTCTCTAGGTGGGTTTTCCAAAGTCTTAGTTTCCGCAGTGATGTTATTTCTGGGTAAGTACCTTTATTCATTTTCTAATTCTAACATTTACATTTTTTTTTTTATTAAAAATCTAACTGCTGTGAAATAAAGACCAAAGAATCAGGGCACTACTCCTTTTCAATTCTTGGTGGCGTACAGACCCATCTCCCAGGTCGAACCTTGCCATGCATGTTTGAGTTTTGAGTTTGAGAGCTACTATTTGCAAAGAAACTTTTTCAACACCATCAGTATTCTGGTAAGGTGTAGTGATCAGAATAGAGTTACAATTGTAATAAAGTACCTGATGGTGTCCTGCTGTATAATTGCAACCTTAAATTTGAATTCCTGCTAAAGCCAAACTAGTCTTACAAATGCTCCCTCATCCCTAAAACCTGTGCTGACTAGCCTGTGTAAAAAAACTATATATTTACCTATTTTAAGGCAGTTTTGGTCTAGTCACATGATTTAACGCCAGCCAGGGGAATAGAGAGTGCGCCAACATGGGCTGTAAAAGATAGGAGCAGTAATGCCATCCATAGGTTCCCTGGTGCAGCCGTTGCCTGTGACCCCTCCTCTCCCCTGCAGCTGCTGCAGGCTGCCAGACTTGAGTATAACTGGATGAAAATAACCAAGTATATGCATCTTTTTTACACAAGTTAGTCAGCATAGGTGTTAAGAGGTGGGAGAGAGAGCATGTTTAAGACTAGTTAAGCTTTAGCTGGAAGTCTACTTTAATTTATATTACTTGAGGGTGATAAAGGTTCAGACTAGGTATGGCAACCAGTACTCAGGGATTTAGCACAACATGTTGGATTTGGTTATTGAGCATCTATGAATATGCTGAACTCCAGACAAAGAGCTAAATACACAGAATACATATAAGAGCTGCTTTAACTGCCAAAGGATTTGTACTTTGTCCATCAGGTTTTGAGGTTTACATAGCTCTGCCACACAGAGTAGCCCTGTGTGGCAGAAGGAGGGACCTGATCTTTCTATTTGCTTGCAGATCTCCTCACCCTGTAACTGTGAGATTGAAATATAAAGCAGCACACTAATCAGCTTATCTCTGTCACTCAGCTCTCTCCTCCTATCAGCATACATTACATGCTGCAGAACGTCGGATTGTCTCCACGTGCTACTTCTACCTCCAAGTTTTCTCGAAACCACTTTTAGCGGAGATCAGCAATGGCAGCCTCCACCCCTAGGCCTTTCCTTTAATCTCAGCATACTGAAATTTTGCAGAATGGTGTTTTTTGCGCTGCTCTTTTCCTAAACCATAACAGACATGCATGCATTTATCCATATACATGAAAGTAAAGAAGAGTATTCATTTTGGAGATGCTAAATTTGGAGATGCACGGTGGCCAGCAAAGAGAATTATGATAAGAAATTATTTCGGACATGGAAATGTGGAGAGCAACAGGTTTGTGGAAATGCATGTTAAATTTTAAAGAAATTTCCTCTCTTTCAGTATAAAGTTATCTTTAGATAACAAAAAGCACTGCAGAAACGCTCAAAAGCAACATGCATAGATGTGAATCAAACCTTAGCTTCACAATGACCATCACTTTACTATTCATCATCTCGCTGAACGGGGCATTACAAGAACCTAATATTAGGTCACATTTAGGTGTACGTTTATAAAAGTTTTTTCTCAGTTCAGTTCTCGGCAGTTCTCAGAGGAAAATTATCTCCTCTGCAGCAGGTTTATGAAGCTGAGAACATCAGTTCACAGAGGAAGAACAGAGGAGAAGTGTTTCCTCTGAAAACGGCCGAGATCAGTGTAAAAGTGGGTGGGCTGCCTGTAATCTTGTGAGATTATGGTGCAGCCGAGTTCAAAAAGTGAAACTAAAGTTTAAAAGAACAATTACATGTTTTCAGACATGTGATAACTAAGTACACATATATACACACACATTATATATATATATATATATATATATATATATATATATATATATATATATATATATATATATATATACACACACACACACACACACACACACATACACACATATGTACAGCTCACGGCTGATCTGTTTTATAAACGGACACCATAGACTCAATTCACACTGGTGCGATGTGGAAAACCCTGAGGTATTGCACTTGACTCACAGGCAGTTCTATGCGAACCGCTGGGAGTGTCAATGCAAAGTTAATGACACCCCCAGATCAGTTTGCATATCACAGTGCAAACTGTGAATTCGGACAGGAATCCGATAGCACGGGTGTGAACACCCATGTGATCCGATTCTGGTGCGGACAAAAAAAAGGGTCCTGCACAAGTTTGGTCCAAGTGCGATGCGAATTCAGCCAGTCTGTATGGCTGAATTTGCATCACACAGACATTGCATGTGATCTGCACAGAAGTGTGGTGCGAATCACATGTGATGTCTGGCATCGCTGTAGTGTGAACTGGCCCTTAGGAATTCACACTAGTTGTATTGCAGTGATGGAAAACCTTGGAAAACCCCAGATATTTTGGAACTATATTTCCCATGATGCTCAGCTACATTGCAGAGTGCATGAGCATCATGGGAAATGTCTTTCCAAAACATCTGGGGTGCCAAGGTTCACCATCACTGGCCTATTGGGTGGCATCTTATGAAGTAACTCCTGTGTATGAGTGTTTGACATGCATAATGCACGCATAGCAGTTAGGGTACAATTTTTTTTTTAATTGATAGCGAAAAGGGGGAAGTATTTTTTGACAGCTGAGACACACAGTCTCTTCTAGCGAAATAAAATTTACCTTGTAGTAATTAATTATTTTTCCAACTTCAGTTTTGCTCTAAAGTGCAAGCCCACTTTTAGTGGACTTTCACTTATTTGATTATCACTTCATCCCATACAAAAAGTCACACACTTACCTGTCCCTACTTCTGTAAGATCTTGGCTAGGAAGCCTGCGTGGCACCACACTGCCTCTTGAAAATCTTCACTCTAAATACTTTTCTTTTTTTTTTTAAAGTGGATGTAAACCCTCTCCTATACCCAGTAAGGTGAACGGCGTCAGATGATACACAGAGATGAAACAAATCTCCCTACATACGTTTTACATGTATAGCTGCTGTCTTCAGCTTTATATACTGTTTAGAATGTTCAGATCGTGTTAGATTTTCTCTTCCTGTTCAACACTTCAGTGAGGCCTGGGCATACACCCAAGACAGCTGATTGGAGGAAAGGCACACACCCCCTCTCCTCATAGGTAGAGACTTTAAGAGCTGATTGTTGATAGTTCAGGGCTCTGCTAATCTATTTATAGCATCCTCCCCAACACAAAACCCCGCCTGCTTTTATCATATGTGATGGAGAACTTGTCAGAAGTTATCAGACTGATAACAGAAGAACAAGCAGGAGACAGCTACAGTACATTGTGCTTTGTAGAGAGATAACAAAACACTGCAGATATATGTGCCCAGCTCAAATTTCATGAATCGGGTTTACATCCACTTTAAGTTTTTCTATGTGGTCACATGACTATAAAGCTCCAGCTCAATCCATTTTCTCTGCAGCCATGACAACAGCACCTTTAGCCCTATGAATACTTGTGAAAATAAGGTCACTGCTCCACAGGATTAGGAGGTATGGTTTAGCTAGCTCAAAATTTTGCAGAGTTGTCAGCCCTCAGCAGGACCCACAGACTACGTGGAGCTTTGTTGTCACAAGACCACATAGAAAAATGTTTTTAAACAAAAGAAAATAGGTGGCAATTTCTTATAAAATGTATGCAGGGAGCATCAGAAATTGTGTAGCCATTCCTTCTAAACTTTAATGAGAATTTAAAGATTATTAGCCATTTTAAAATATTTGTTTGCAATTCGGATCTTCTGAACTTATACAAGGGGTTTGCAATGTTCATTAGCGAAGACCATCAAGTTATAGAATGATGTCCCTCAAGTTATAAACCTACTTTACTCAGGAGGCTCAGCTAGTCTTCCACCTACTGTCATATGTCTGGGCTGCCTGTATCATAAAACCAAAACTGTAGAAAATGCCTGCTGGCATGAAGCATCTATCTTCCTTAGTTTTTCCGTTCTCTATCAAAAGGATTTGCGTTCCAGCTGGAGGTCCAAAACTGTGCATATTAAAAAGATGCTGTCCAGATAGAAATAAATGGAGCCGCCACAGTTGACTTAGTATTGAAGATACAAGTTCTATTACTATAACAAACATGTGTCAGCAAAGGACACTGCAATCCTTTTTAACTATCCCTTCAAAACGAATGTGTGAGATTTGCAAGGTCTTATTTGCCTGGAGTTCCTCCTTAGCTACTGTGACTTTCAGTGGAAAGGTGCTTTGGTAACTTTTTACAAGCCTCATTACAAGAGCCAATGTCATTTACTCCACTGGGCTCCACCTCTATCCTTTGAAGAGATGATAAAATATTTAAAGTGATCAAAGAGAAGTCTCCTCTTTTCAAACACTCGAGCTGCACAACTCATAAAACCTAATTCAAGTCACACGACGACAAAAAAAAAAAAAAAAAAAAAAAAAAGCTTTTTTCCCTCCAAGAATTAAATATAATTACAGAGTACTCTGGAGGGGGGGAACGATACAAAGACATATCCCCTGAGCACAAAATGAATTCTGCCTTTGTCCTACTTTTAATATTGTAAGAAACTCGGTGGAGAGGGCTAGACGCAAAGTCACAGCATTGGCCATTATCACAGACTTTTATTCTTTTTTTCTGTCAACGGAGCCATAGAAGGAATAAAGTTCTCTGCAAAAATGCTAAGCGTGTACCCATCAGCTATATTAAGAGGAGACAGTCATTTTTCCATCTGGCACCACTATCGCAAAAAAGGACACCTTATCAACTCAATAGACACCGGTAAGGTCTAGAGCTGCACAATAAATCGTGAGAAAATCATGATCTCGATTCAACCCCCCTCACGATCTCTATTGCAAAGTTTCCTGATTCTTTCATGTAACAAGTGTAGAGACTTCTCTGCTCGCTCAGCTGTCAATAGAAAAAAAAACAGCCAACATTGTCCTTGCTAGTAGATAACGAAATATTGTAACTCTTCCTTATTAGATCAAAGGGATAAACTTCTGTGTGTAAATGCAGGAACTTTAACCACTTAAAGTCTAAACCTTTTTCTGACACTTGTTTCTTACAAAGGTAAAATCAGTATTTTTTACTAGAAAATTACTTGGAACCCCCAAACATTATCTATATTTTTTTTAGCAGAGACCCTAGGGAATAAAATGCCAATTGTTGCAATATTTTATGTCACACTGTACTTGCACAGTGGTCTTTCAAACGCAATTGTTTGGGAAAAAATACACTTCAATTAAAAAAAAAACAAAAAAGGAAAAACAGTAACGTTAGCCCAATTTTTTTGTTTAATTTGAAAGATATTACGCCACGAGAATCGTGATCTATCAGCAAAAAAATTGTGATTCTCCTTTTAGCCAGAATCGTGCAGCTCTAGTAGGGTTCAGTTATTAGTTTAAACCCTAACCCCCATTCATATTAGATTATTTTTTTGCTGATTTCCCTATGGCTGCCTATGCTCAACATGCAGAATCCCATTGTTTTTAATTGTTCCTGTTCACACTTGTACTCTCAGTTGCCCTATGCTTAAAAAAGTAAAGTTTTTTTGTTTGTTTTTTTCTAGTGTATACAGGCATGTTTTGCACCATAGACTTACAATGTTTCTAAAGGCTCAAGGTTTTTACCACCTTCATGCATTCTATGAATAAAGATAAAAAAACCTTTCCTGTGCAGCAGCCCCCCCCAGCCCGCGCTAATACTTACCTGAGCCGTATCTCCCTCCAGCGCCGTCTGTGCACGCAAGCCTCGGCTCTCTGGGGACTCTTCCTCCTCATTGGCTGAGACAGGGGGAGAGGGGCAGGGCCGAGCTATGGCTCTGTGTGTGAATGGACAGCGAGCCTGCCTGGGTGCCCCCACAACAAGCTGCTTGCTCTGGGGGCACTCCGCGGGAAGGAGGGGACCAGAGCCTGGCAGGGGACCTGATATTTTTATTTTTAAAAACAAAAGTTTTAATATAATTTTAAATGGGAATGCCTGTAAATGCATGATACACACATTTTTATGAATGAAGAATTCTCATCCTGTAGAACTGATCTCCCCATTTGCCCAGCCCAAAAATGCTTGTAAATGACATTTTCAAAATTACCAGGGATACCAGAAAGTTTCTGCTTAAGATAAGCTCATGTGTGAATGCTAGCTTAAAGGGGTTGTAAACCCTATTCATGAAATTTGACCTAAGCACATTTATCTGTAGGGTTTACTTATCTCTCTCCAAAGCTCAAAGTGCCATTTATCTCTGGTGCTCCATTCCTCTGTTATCAGCATGAGTCACTTTTGAAGCTCTCTGACACATGAGATAACAGTAGCTGAAAATTTGTGTCGGGGAGGGAGATTAGCAGAGAGCTTGTTGATTCATACTACTACAGCTGTGCATGTTCCTTCATTCCTCTATGTGGGAGGGGGGAGGGTGCCTTTCCTCCAATCAGCTCACACACAGTGTGAGCCCACACTCCCCACCCACTGCTGAAAGGGGAAGAAAGATTTCTAACATGATCTGCACTTTCTAAAGAGTGTAGAAAGGGGAAGACAGCAGATATACAAGGCCATTCACTTCACTAGGTATACGTGAGGGTTTACAACCACTTTAAATGTCACACTTCAATATACACTATATAGGTAAAATTGAAAGAATGGGGTTGGCCTATCTGCCAGTACTATAAAAGTAAGGTTGCCAGACAGCTGGTAGTTATAACTTTAGCTATTTTTTTTATTTATTTATTTTTTGTTACAGTAGTGATACATTGGAACCTCCAAGACTAGATTCACACCAGCAATTAAGACAGGTTGCCAGCGTCCAGCAGCGATCACTGAAGGTAATCGCTGGTTGTGCAGAGAGAGGTGAATATCTGTGGCCACCAGTGCCCTGTAATTAATTACAGTGAATAGGGCCAGCGGCTGCACTTAGCTGCTCAGAGCCGCAGCAGAAATCTTCAATTCCTGCCTCTACTATTAGCACCGGCCCTAAGAGCCAATGTGAATGTAGCCTTATGCCCCGTACACACGGTCGGACATTGATCGGACATTCCGACAACAAAATCCTAGGATTTTTTCAGACGGATGTTGGCTCAAACTTGTCTTGCATACACAAGGTCACACAAAGTTGTCGGAAAATCCAATCATTCTGAACGCGGTGACGTAAAACACGTACGTCGGGACCATAAACGGGGCAGTAGCCAATAGCTTTCATCTCTTTATTTATTCTGAGCACGCGTGGCACTTTGTGCGTCGGATTTGTGTACACACGATCGGAAATTCCGACAACGGATTTTGTTGTCGGAAAATTTTATAGCCTGCTCTCAAACTTTGTGTGTCGGAAAATCCAATGGAAAATGTGTGATGGAGCCTACACACGGTCGGAATTTACGACAAGGTCTTATCACACATTTTCCGTCGGAAAATCCGACCGTGTGTGAGAGCATAAGATTTCAATGCACACGGACATTTGAAGGCTTAAAATATGTCTAGCAAAAAAATTCCCAGTGTTCTCCTCTGCCTGCGGTGCTGCAGGAGGGGTAGACAGCTGGCCATAAAAGTAAATTGCTAACGCACCTTTACCCCATGTTGACACAGATGCTGCTGTGCATCAGAGTTTACCTGCGCACATGCATATGATCTATCTCAAGAATCTTGAATTTTTGCATTTGGGAAAATATGCTGATTTTTTTTTTTTTTTTAAGTTTTAAAACACAAGTACAGGGGCATACAGCCACCCACTTCTAGAGCTGCCTGTATGTTCCACCTGTAGCACCTCCAGCATGGGAACATGCAGAAAACTTTACACTAGGCATATTTTATGCACCAGACCGAAGTAACTTCAAAATAGGTAGGTATAGGCCTCTTGCTTTTTAAAGGGTAGATACAATAGGCTTAGAATGGGGGCGAGAGTAGATTTAAGCTTAAATTTTGCCTTGCCTTCCACTCCTTTCACTTTAACGCAAGTATGAACAGAACACAAGATGGCAGCCTACCAAATGAAAAAAAGAACCTAGATTGTACTCGACACCAAATGCTGATTCAGACCAAACTGGTTTCTCCCTCACAGAACTTCCTGGGATGGAATTTCCTTACCTCACATCAAGAAAAATACGCTATTGAGATGTGGTGATAAATCTTGAGAAGTCAAATTTCCGGCTTTCAAGATTGTAGGGATGGCCAAATCTGATAAGCCCTTGTCTCTAAGGATCTGGGATTCAACAGCCAAGCCACTAAAGCCTGTGACTGAGGAACAGAGTGGCAAACCAGCCCTTGAGATAGAAGACCGAAATGATCTGGGAGGGCCCACCGAGAGTCTGCTAGAAGCCTGGCGAAGTCTAAGTACCACCTCCTGCATTTCTGAGCAATGAGATTCACTAGAAAGCCCTCAATTTCGGTGCTGCTGAATAAGAAAGGAGCTTCAAAGGAAGAAAAGCATAGCTCAGGTTGAACTGATCCTGCAAAGTGAGCCAGAGGATTCACTGCGAAGGCTAGAGGATTCCTGGATCTGGAGACTGACCTGCTCAGGTTATACTGGGCTATCCTTACAGCTTTGTTTTGCCAGTGTCCAATCTCCTGACGGCTGCAGCATAATCCAATCTACCTGAAATGTGAATGAGGAAAACGGATTCAGAAGTACTAACACTATTGAAGAGATATGTACACAGAGAACTGGCAGCTGAGCAGCAATTTCAGATCAAAGCCTTGCAACAACTGCCTTTGTCCCTGTTGAGTATATTCCCCAATCAATTGGTGAGCACCATCACTGGCTTCATAGACACCCTCCCCTCATTCTGTACTGTACTTTACGATTGTAACCCAAGGAGGAGTCAATGCCACACTGTATGAGTAGAAGGAGTTACTGTACTTTAAGTGGGGAAAAAAAAGAAAAAAAAAATCTTGATAAGGAAGTCCAATTTAAAAAACAGAATCTTGCGAGCTACCATGTGAAAATCCAAATGATAATTAGAGATGACTAAAGGACACCTGCTAGCATTGATCACATCCCATATGCTTGAACCAAAAAGTTTTATACCATTATAATGCTGCGCTACCCAAATATAATCATACGGTAACCGTACTACATCATAATATTACTGGTTGCAGTTAAATAGTGGTGGTGAGATATTGTATTCCTATTCAGGGGGAATATTGCTGCAAGCAACCATCCAAGGATCTAAATGCTGACCATAAACCCAGAGGTGGTTTAAAGGCGTGCGATTTTAAAGCCACACAATCAGGAAAATGTAGTGATAAGCAATTTAAAAATTTGGTAGCAAAATTTAGCCATGGAAGTTCAGAGCTGCATTACAAAGTAAAAAATGTGGCGATAAATTCCTATTCAGTCTTAAATTTACACCTACACATTAGATCTCTGCCTGCTGGATGCCTAATGCAGTAGGTCTTGCGGAAGTCTAATCATCAGAAAGGGAATATACAGCTATTCTTTGGGTATGTAATCCTTTTGCACGACTGTTTGCCAGAGCAATAATTGGGGGTTGAACTTTTAATACAGAAGGAATCCTTAAATGCACTTTAGAAATCCATGCCTAAAATATTTCGCTATTGTGGGCAAATGCCCACTAATCATGTAGGCAACTCATAGGTTTAGAAAACACTTCACATTTCAAGGTAGGCCATATTTTCTGATAAAGAAATGTAATTTTCGAATAAGGATTTTATTCTCACGCAGAAGCAGAATTTATAGGGGTGGCTGGGAGGATAAAGACATTTTTTCAAAGATCTTTCCATGTGGTGAGGAGATATGTACACTGAGAGGACTGGCAGCTGAGCAGCAATTTCAGATCAAAGCCTTGCAACAACTTCCAATGAACTAGGCAGGGCTGTGATACAGGGCGAGAGTTCAGAGAATTTGAAAATGAAAAGAGCTTGTACATCATTTTTAGTAGGAGTTTAGACAATATCTGGGAGGGGCGCAAAGAAGCCTCCAAACCAAATCCAGTTCAGATAAAATTATCTGACTTTGAAACCTACACTGGCATGGGAACCTGACAGAGCCAACCTTGAAGACGATGGCTCAGAGGAACTTAATGCTTTTATGTCCTTTTTTTTCCTGATATGGTGAGAGGATGTCCCACTTGTGTCCAGACTTCTACTTTCACTGGTTCTTCTGCTCCTAACAGTAAAACTAGGCAAAAATGCAGGTCTTGGCATACACAGGGGGATGATTTAAAAAAAAAATTAAAAAAATACATGGCTATTCATAAAGCAAAACTGCATGTACTCTTGTTATATGTGAATTCCCTAACCTTTCCTCAGTTTTAGAGGTTTTTTTTGCACAATGCATAAAGCTGTGGTTGTGCGAAGGGGTCAAAACTGAAAGTTCTTAAAGCGGAGTTCCACCCCAAAATGTAACTTCCGCTTTAAGTGCTAGTGACCTCCTGATATGCCACATTTGGCATGTCAGTTTGGGGGGGTTGGGGGCTTGGTATCCTGTTTTTAGAGGAACCCAGCTCCCACTTCCTCCCCTGGATCCGTAGCGCCGCATAATAACCTCTCTCCCCCCTCCCTCCCTGCAATCTTCTGGGACACCTCACAGGTTCCAGAAGATTGCCCAGCTATTCACGGAGCGCAGCGCAGCCCGTGCCCACAGTACGGATGCTGGCGCCGTGGAAAGGAATGGGAGAGGAGCGAGGCTGATGACTTTTAAATGGGTGGAACTCCAATTTAAGTTATTTTTCCTTCTGATCGAATATTTTTAGGATATTCGCTCTGATCAAATGTTTTTAGGGTATTTTCTCATTTGAATAATTGTTCTTAAGCCATTTCTGATTGGAATCAGATGTCCTTAAGGTATTTTCTCTTAGAACCTGAAGTTCTATATTATGAATGTAAATACAATGTGTCCAGTACTGCTTATGTTTGACAGAGAAATCCATACAAAACTATTATATATGATAAACCTATTCTAATTAGATTCGATTTGCCAACATTGAAACAAATGAATGTTGCATTTGCCCTGTGAAAGACTATTTAAGAATTGTGAAAGAACATTTTCAACAGAAAAAAAATTCACAAAGACAATATTTCTTTGCTGAATGCAGATACATTCACATAGCAATTGTTTAATAGCCAAAATGTTCTCAAGGCAGCTCTTAATACAAGGGAAAGTGATTTTCCTCCTCACATTTTATTTTTATAACTTACGTTTATTTTGAAAAAATAATAAAAAGGTAAGACAACAGTAGGAGTAAAGTATACAAGCTACATATATGTCTCATCACTAAAAGGGTCTCTTAAAGTGGTAATAAAAGGAAAATTGTAATAGATTGCAGCTTACCAATCAATATGTGGTGGCTGCTAGGAATGAGCCCGATGTTCGCCTGTTCGAACATTGAACAATATGCGGTATTGGTGGCAAATTTGAAAGCCGCTAGAACACTGTTAAAGTCTATGGGACACTAACATGAAAAATCGAAAGTGCTCATTTTAAAGGCTTATATGCAATTTATTGTCATAAAAAGTGTTTGGGGACCCGGGTCCTGACCCAGGGGACATGTATCAATGCAAAAAAAAAAAATTTAAACACTGACGTTTTTTCGGGAGCAGTGATTTTTTTAATGCTTAAAGTGAAACAATAAAAATGAAATACTCCTTTAAATATCGTGCCTGGGGTGTGTCTATAGTATGCCTGCAAAGTGGCACATTTTTCCCATGTTTAGAACAGTACCACAGCAAAATGACATTTCTAAAGGAAAAATTGCCATTTAAAACTGATCGTAGCTGTAATGAATTGTCATCTCCTCGCGGGCTAGGCCAAAGCCGCGGCCTTGCCTAAACTCCTGCCCGCAGCTCCTCAGGACCGGCGCGATGAAAAAAAAAAAAATCTAAAAAAATCGATTTGCTTAAATTTTGAATCGATTTGACCTCTCAACTCGATTCAAGATTTAAATCGATTTTTTCCCCAGCCCTACAAGGCCTATGATGAAAGGGTACACCATTCCTACAGTTAAACACAGAGGTGGATCGCTGATGTTTTGGGGATGTGTGAGCTACAAAGGTCAAAATTGATGGCAAGATGATTGCAGTATGTTATCAAAAAACTACTGGAGGAACATTTGCATTCATCAGCCATGGGACGCACTTGGACATTTTAATATGACAATGATCCAAAACACAAGGCCAAGTCAACCTGTCAATGGCTACAGCTGAATAAAGTGAAGGGTCTGGAGTGGCCATCTCAGTCTCCTGACCTCAATATCATTGAGCCACTCTGGGGAGATCTCAAACATGTAGTTCATGCAAGACAGCCCTAGAATTTACAGGAACTGGAGGCTTTTTGCCAAGAGCTTTACAAATACCACAAAAGACTGTCATTGATGTTAAAGGGGGCAATACATGGTATTAAGAACTGGGGTATGTAAACTTTTGATCAGGGTTATTTGGGTAGTTACTGTGGCCATTATGATCTAAAAAGATTAAACAAAGTTAATGATAATAAATGGCTTCAGCCAAACACCAACCATGAGTGAAAGAACATTTTTTGTGTTATCATTCATATTCTCTGAAAAATGGCCAAGAAATCATAATCTGGTTATTTATATTTACCACTGCATAGAGGTATTTAAGAATAAATTGACTTTTTTAAACTTTACATATTAACTACATTATACACCACAACTTTTTTTTTAGGTTTTTAGCCAATTTAATTGAAACCATAAAATCAGCCAACTAATCGATTATGAAAATAATCATTAGTTGCAGCCCTAAATAACAGCACACGCCCCCTAAATATGGGTATAAAACATGTACCAAAAGGTTAACTTAGCCTTTAAGGATTCCAGGATAATGTTAAATATCTGACCACGGTTTATGTTTTAAACCCATTTGGGGAGAAATTTTTGTAAAAGAAAAAAAAAAATTCTGTGAATGGGTCCTTTTAGGGCTTTTGCACATGGGCCATTTGAGCCCCTTTAGCGTCATAACGGCCATACGTTATCTGCCCAAGTAGCTGATATGTATTATTATAAAGGCTTTATATAGCGCCAACAGTTTATGCAGCACTTTACAACTCTAGGGCAGACAGTACAATTACAATACAATTCAATACAGGAGGATACAGGATGTGTAGCGTTCAGACTATCACTGACATTAAGGGCTGTGCGCTGATGTCCTTGTGTATATGGCTTTGCCGTTGTAAACATGAGTACAGCACATGGGCATGTGCAAAAAATAGAACATTTTAGGCTACATTTTAAAACACAAATTTAAAAAGAACCTAATAAAAATGCAAGCCAATTTTACGTAACCTTGAGAATTGCGGAATGCTCAGCAGCTGCACTCTAGGCAGGGCTGCAGGTCTGACATTTAACAGCGAGAGCACTGACTGATCAGTTGTGTGCAGTTCTCGCTTCACTGTGGGTTTTCTTTTATAAAAATGATAAGATTCTTTATGATGAAAGGTTATCTCTAGGACAGAGACAGGCTTCTCATAGCCAAATATGAGGCAGCCTTGTTTTCTGTCAGATTCCGACAAGGTTATCTTCATGTTAAGGCCACAATGCAATTGAAGTCCTATTTTCAGCAAAAAAATTCAGAATATCATTTATTGCAGCTTTTAAAATAATGTATGTAAGTACATCGGGTTTGCTAAGCCCCCGAACAGAGAACCTTATATAACAAACCGGCCAACCTGAAAAGTGCCAACCACTTCATCCCTGGACGCCTGGAGACAATGAAGTTAAAATTGCAAGTTCCCTACAACAATAATGCTGGTAACAGCCTGTCAGCCACATCGCTTATTTTCTGAATTACTTTGTCCTACTAAAGCTAACCAGGTCATAACTTGAACTGCGAAATGAGGAAGATGAATACTGAAGGAGGAACAAGAGCCAAGCTGGAAGTGTGAGGAGGGAGCGAGGAGAATTGGAGCCATTGATCACTTTCTGACACTTATTTTCCCATCGTAAGTGAAGCTAATGTGCAGACGTTCCAATGAGAAGCGGGGTGGGGGTGGAGGGAGTTAAAATGAAACTTTTAAGTTAATTGCGACTCTGGTTACCAGCCGCAACTTCAAAGCGATAAGTATAGCTAAGAAGACACAGATAAGAGGTAAATGAAAGTGAGAACTTCATCACACAACATTAGGGCGGATGGAAATTGGAACAGCCTGGTGATGTGCTGTTGGAGGTAATGCAAACCTATTTAAGCGTTTTCAGCAGATGTGAACAAAGAAAAAGGAAGGCTCGATCAGAGGACTTTGTGCAACTTCAATAACATTTCCAACAGTAGACTACACAGAAATGTATAATGAATAGACATTCACACGTGCAAAGAAATGTTTGATGTAGACCCAGACATTCAACAAATATTCAGAGTAAATTTAATCACATCTGTCGCATAAGGCTTCATTTGAATTGTAAGAGTGTGTAGACTGCTCAGGTGAATCAGTGATCAGCTATCCAATGTGGGTGCCGGCCTCGGCTCGCCACCGTGCAATACAGGTATAGAAGAAAATAGGACGCGCATCACCGGGAGCTTGAGTAAAATAAGATCCTTTATTCACATATGCCAAAAGTAGACAGGCTACAACAATTTTCTTCTATACCTTTATTTGAATTGTATTGGAAGCAAAGAAGCATCCAGCACAGTATGTTTTAGGGCCACATTCTGTCTGTATATAAACCATTCTCCCCTTGCCCCCAAAGATAATACGCAGCTTCCTTCTGGACCACAAGACCCTTTCCCTAAATGCAGACAGATCATAGTTTAAAAGCAAGTTAGCAATCCTTCTCAAACAGACTATCTTTGGAAAAGACAACTGTGATCAATTGGTCGGAGGGACCCTCAATGGCAACAAAGGAGGCGTACTACCATTCAGATAGGCAGGCAGTGGAGGCCCGTGCACTGTGGGCGCAGTGAGGAGGGGGTGGTACTTTTTGAAGCACCTGATTAGAGCCAGAGGCTCTAAAAGGCTTTAAAATAGGGTGGGCTCCGGGAGCAGAGTGTGCGCCCTGATTCCACCCAATTGTGTGATGAAAGCGAATTACTTTTCGCTATTTTCACACTAACCTTCCTCCCCGCTAATCAGGAGGCAGGACGTCAGGCCTGTTTGCCGATTGGCCAAGGCACCAGGCCACCCTATTGGATGCCCGGCGCTTAGGAAGAAGAGCGGAGGACTCGGAGACACACGCTGGAGCGGAGGTCGTGGTAAGTGCCACAATGTCAGCGGTCAGAGCCGCGCCCAGGGGAGAGGGTGTTAGGGAGGCTGCCAGAGCTGCGAGACCGGCTTCGAGAGGGGGGGGGTGTGTTCGGTGGGCACGCGTGGCTGCAATTGGCGGCCACAGTGAGGCTGCAATTGATGGCCACAGTGAGGCTGCAATTGATGGGGGGGTTTCAGTATTTTTCAGTTTGCACCCCCCAAAACATTTTGAGCACCAGGCGCCACTGTAGGCAGGGCTGTTTTTATTGCATAAGCAAAACCATGTTATTGCCTAAAAGTCACCCAACTAAAAAGGGCTTAGTAGGATTGTCGCACCAAAAGTCTAACTTTAGGTAGCACAAGATGAGGTGAAATGAACCAGGCCAATAAAGAAGCTCTGGAGTGGACCAGAACAAAAAAACCTAAAGTGCCTATACATATCAAGTGTATGTAAACCCTAACAGTGAACTGATCTTTTTGGTCTGTTAAATATACAGTTTAAAGTGTTTGTTTTTTTTTTCCCCCATTTTGTTTTATTTTAATAGCTGTTAGGCACAGCCAATAGATAATGCGATTTTCTTTCCTGCAACCACAGGTTACAAGAAAGAAGATCGCTCGATTTCCCCCTCAACACAGTAATGCCCCGTACACACGGTCGGACATTGATCGGACATTCCGACAACAAAATCCTAGGATTTTTTTCCGACGGATGTTGGCTCAAACTTGTCTTGCATACACACGGTCACACAAAGTTGTCGGAAAATCCGATCGTTCTGAACGCGGTGACATAAAACACGTACGTCGGGACTATAAACGGGGCAGTAGCCAATAGCTTTCATCTCTTTATTTATTCTGAGCATGCGTGCCACTTTGTGCGTCGGATTTGTGTACACACGATCGGAAATTCCGACAACGGATTTTGTTGTCGGAAAATTTTATAGCCTGCTCTCAAACTTTGTGTGTCGGAAAATCCGATTGAAAATGTGTGATGGAGCCTACATACGGTCAGAATTTCCGTCAACAAAGTCCTATCACACATTTTCCGTTGGAAAATCCGACCGTTTGTACAGGGCATTAGTGTTAATGGGAAATCCCTCATGTAGAGCTATTGTTTTCCCCCAGCAACGATCAACTTGGGTACAATCAGCCTGCCCAAACATGGATCAAATCTCATCCAGTCCCTGCTGAACGAGCCAAGATTCAAACCATCTATGACTGGCTTTAGAAGCCAGAAAAAAAAAAAAACATCCTGTCAGAAACGAAGAGCTGTCCTTCCTCCTGTGCACACTTCCTAGATTATCCAAAGGAGCCTATCTAGTGCTCCTGGTACTCATCTTGGAATACAGAAGAACAAAAGCCGGCACACACGGGTCGAATGTCGGAAGACATTTGCCGGTTCAAAAAAAAAAAAAAACAGGCAACATTCAGCCCGTGTGAAGCTGCTGTCGGACAAACACGCTGGAAAGCCAGAAGCCAACCGACTGCCAATGGCAGAGAGCGCTGATCGGAGTGTTCTGGCGGGGAGATCGCTCTACTTACTTCGCATAGCGATTACAGCAGCTCTGACCAGAGCAGGAAAGTTTTTTTCATTCCACCCGCTGGGTTGAATAAAAAAAAAAAACTATAGTATGTACCAGGCTTAAAACATAGAATTCCTATGTTGTGGAGAAGAAAAGGCAGAGGAGGATTCAGTAGTTTAGCAATAGACAAGTGGGCAGGGCTGACACTATTCAGTCCACAAAAATGCTATGTGTAGTCAGTCCACAAAAGGAAATTTAGGAGCAGAGATATACTTCTGTTTCTATTTTTTTTGCCATGATAAGCACAGTAATGCGGTGAGTGACACACACAGTATTGCATTGACCATGCAAGCAGCTCAGAAATTATGCATGTGTGATAGATGAGGATTGCTCTCAGGACTAATGTTTAAAGTTGAAGGCAGGTCACGGGGTGGATCACTTCAGGCAATTCCACAGTCTTCACTGATGGGTAACTGCTGATAGCATGTTCACTTGCCATACTTATAGAAAGCCCACAGAGGTCCTAATTATGTTCTCATATTTGTTTTTAACACAACATTCTGTCTGCTACATGCTTCATTTTACCAAGGATTTTAAAGAGGTATGGCAGAATCTGGCATAGTCACCACCCTCCTGAGTTGCACTTGGCAGGCATTGGGGTGCTGTGCTGCCCACCAGCTTACAAAACGGAATTGTATTCAGACAGATTATTGTGAATCATTTATAGCATGATTGATTATCGGCATCATTCTAAATCCCTATAATAAAAAAAATTTATGGAATAAAACAATTTAGGTTAAAACATAGTTGCTGTAAGTGTAATAGAAATGTATGTTTTAAAAAATGTACTTTGAAATAAATTGGTCAGAAATGAACATATGTATCATTCAAATAAATGGCATTGCTTGATCTAGTACACTTGCAGCAAGAGATTTGTTTTGCTCTAATTTCTATAATGAAAGTTTAAAAATATTATAAATCATACTAAAGCTGACTGCAAGGCAACAATTGTTTTACTAGGAATTTTACTGCCTTAATGTGATTCCATTTTGTTGCCTCTTCTGAGAATTAATGCCTCTTGTTACATTCTGTATATTGTTGTACATCTGAGTTCATATGACCTAGCTAAAAAGCTTTGCAAAACTTTGCTAAATATACCTAGTTTGTTGTAGCGCAAAACAGACTTAGAATAGCCTACATTGTAGACTTATAATGTGTACCTGTATTCTTTTTTAAAGGGGTAGTAAAGTCAGAAGGTTTTTTTCTTTAACTTAAAGCATTCTATGCCTTAAGATAAAAAGCATTCTGTGTGCAGCAGCCCCCCTCAGCCGGTCTAATACTTACCTGAGTACCCTCTCTGTCCAGCGATGTTCACGAGTCCCTCGGCCGTCCGGGTCTCTCCCTCCTGATTGGCTGAGACACAGCAGTGGTGCCATTGGCTCCCGCTGCTGTCAAAGCAAGTCAGCCAATCAGAAGAGAGATGGGGCGGAGCCAAACAGCAATGCATAGTCTGAATTGACACACGGAGTTGCAGCTCGGCTAAGCTGCTTGCTGTGGGGGCACTCGACCAGAGGGAGGGGCCAGGAGCAGCGAAGGGGGACCCGAGAAGAGGAATATCTGAGCTGCCCTGTGCAAATCAACTGCAACAGAGCAGGTAAGTATAACTGTTTTGTTTTTGTTTTTAATAACAAACATCTTTACAATCACTTTAACATGTAATGTTTCATCAGCTACATACAGTATGTAACAATCTTTAATTTGCATTAAAAAGTACTCAGCTGTTTTCCCACTGTCTCATTAGGCAGACACCTGTATATGGGACCCCTTTATCTGTAGTTGGTAGACAATCCAAACAAACACTCTAACATGCACTCTTCCTCCCTGCCAAGTAGAAACTGAACTTCAGGTGCTTGAGCGCCTCCCTGCTCACTGCACAAAAACATATAAAAACGGATGGGCTACACTCCAGATAGGTCACCACAATGAAAATTTATAAATGACATTATTAACTTGTTAGCTGGCATATCATTCACTTTGCCCTAATGCGTCATCCAAAAAACGGGCTTAGTGTAGAGATCCCCTCTTACTGGTAGTTTGGGAGACCCTCTTGCTAAACTGCTTGTAATGTAGAAAAGTTATTCCCAAGCACACCCACTGGAGGCTCGAAGGCTCCTCATGTACCAAAGCATCACTGTTAAAGGATAAGCGCACCTTTAAGAACATGTTTTTAGGGTGGAACATGTTCCCACTCCTGTCTTGTCTACCCAATCCACTGCATCTAGTGACAGCAAGCGGGGGATCTTCTCCCCCTGCTTGCTGTCACCATTTTAAAAAAGAAGCGGCCGCATGGGATACCGACCACCATTGGGGCTGTCGGCTTGTACTTTCAATGAACTATGGCGCCGTTGAGCGCTCTGGGAGTTCATTCTCTCTTCCTGCCCGTACGAGCAGACCGATACAGTGACAAGTCTGCAGGAGTTCAGCATGGCACCAGTGATCTGCTGTTCGCTGGTGCAATGCCTTACAGGCTCCAAGTAAGGAATAAAAAAATTGCGCATTTTTTACCTGCAAAAAGATGTGCATTTTTTTTTTTTTTTTTTAAAGGTGAACTTATCCTTTATGGATGATCATACTATTAGGTATGATCTTGTACGTTAACCCACACAAATAAACTAATCAACCGATTATTTTTATGCATTTTGGCAAGGAGGAAGAAGGTGACCAGCACTGACAGATTTCAATAAATGTCCTCCCTTACAAAGGCTGTCTGGGAGGGGTTAGGGGTTTGCCATAGATGTGAACTTATGCCAATGGGTATCCAAAGATATCTCTCCCTCTAAACTGATGGCACATCCAATATAATATACTCCCATTAATCATGTTTGGTGCTGCTTAGATTGAGGCTCCAGGGGATTACAGACAACTTAGATTAAGGTAATCCAAGTGATTTATTTTGACTAAACAGGATTGCAGTGTTTGCTGGACAGCAGAAGCAGTTCATCAATTTGAATTGCTCTTTAATGGGATTCCTTCCTGCAAGTGTACAATCATCAGTGGACCTGGTTACCCCTTGTTAAGATGTTCAATGCTGCAAAAACACTTAGGCCTCCATCACATAGACATGTGCATTTTGGTACACAGGTCCTGCTGGCTGAAAAATGCATCAGTTTAGACGTGTTATATCCATTGCATTTACATGTATTTAAACGTGTTTACGTACATTTGCATGCGTACATATGGTAAAAACACAGAATCTGTGTGGCCACTGGCCACGAACACAAACCTGCTCTATTTTTTTTATGCTGCTCCAAATGCACTTGTCTGAAATACCAATTCACTTCCATTATGCTGAATACAGATGTTGCAGAAGTAGACCCTGCATGCATCTGTACGTAGCATTTTTTTTTATTGTCCTGTGTGAATGAGGCCTTAAGGCCTATTGACGCTAGTGCACATTTTCATGAGTCCATTTTTTAGGGGCAATCATGCTGAGTAAGCTCATACGTTGTCAGTAAGGATTTTTTTTTCTGGCCTTTTTTCCAGCACATGGACAAAGCATTGCGTGTTCATGAAAAGAAGTGTTGCTGTAAACTGAGGGACAGCTGTGTTTTCTTAGGTTGTGAATGCACATTGGGATGACATTCAAAATGAGAGGCATGGCACAACTGTGAATCCTGCCTTAAATGGTTCACCTTTCCAAAAAGGATCAATCCTACCAATGAGAGTGCCCCAAAACCTAACCGTGACAAGGTCCAAAATGCGACTGCACATTTGCATTGTCATAATCACAGCAACGATGGGATTCCTTCTGATCTACTGTTATGATTGACGAGGATCTGCCTGCCATATACTGGCAGACTTTGCCAAATGAGTAGTCCACTTTAGCTATAGGTGGCCAATTACAAGTAAATCTCTTACAAAGAGATGAACTGAACAATTTCCATTTTTGCTGAACATGGGTCAACAAGTCCTAAATCTACAATCTTCTCCTGTGCACACACAAGAAACATCTTGTGCAGTGAGAGGTCCATTCCTTTCTTTCCAGTGAAAAATAAAATATGGATACGAAGGGTCACACAGATTTTACACCACACTGTAAAATTCACCTTCCCCTTTTTATTTGGGCACACAAGTGTGGCAAGCATTTGCTGAGTTAGTTTCCAGCTGGACTGGGTTATTGCTAAACCACCAAAAGAATTCTGGTGCCAGCTAAAGTGACAAAACCCCTTCTGGAGATCTCAGCCTTTAACAAGATTGTTTATCAATTGCCTGTAGCAGCCACCAGTGATCACCGCTCCGAGCCAAGATCCACTGTGCCAAACCTCACATAATGCTTTGCAGATACTTGGAGAAGTCGTCACATGAAAATAGGAGTGAAAAATATTTTAATAATTGAGCACAAAAATCCTAGTCTTTAAAAATAAATTATGCACAATAAAATGTTATCCTAGATTTACACTTTATCATAAAACATCTATATTTGCTTATTTTTGTCTTTAGCTTCCTAAAGCCAAGCTTAGACAACAGAAAATCCTATTAATTGACAACATTTAGTAATCAGTATTTAGTATATTTATTTAATTGTTTTTAATCAAAAAAGTTTTTATTAAACATACATATACATATATATATATATATATAGATATATATATATATATATATATATATATATATATATATATATATATAGATATATATATATAGATATATAGATATATATATATATATATATATATATATATATACATACATACATACATATATATATATATATACACACACACACACACAACTTCCCAAGTACAAACATTGCAATTGCGCAAGTCTACATTTACATACCAGTTTCATCACAGTTCCATCAAAAGTATTATACACACTAACCAAGGTCTCATACCATCACAACTTGTTCATAAAATTAATATAACCGTTGCATTGTGTCATATACATGACCGTTATTCTGTAGGGCATTGTAGAAGCCTGGACATCACTAATTCCCTGGGTCTCAATCCCGGTGTATCCAGCCATGGTGACCAAATACTTTCAAATCTACCCGGGCTCCCCCTGTGTTGATAGATATATTTTTCCATAACAAGGGTGTGTTATCCATGAGGCAACAGTGGGCGGTGAGGTTGATTTCCAATCCATCAGAATAAGTTTTTGGGCCTGAAACAGCGCCCTGGATAATGCGGTTCTCACCATCTCCTCTGGGACCACCTCTTCTAGAACTCTCAGTATACAGTGAATGGGGCTTAGAGGTACAGCAGTTGGAACACTTGATTGAGTGTTCCAAGTACCTGATTCCAGTAACGGTGCAGCTTTGGGCATTGTCAGAGGAGATGGATAAGGTCCCCACTGTGCTGCCTACACCTGCCACACAAGGCGTCTGCCAGCCTGCCCATCTGGTGGAGCTTTTGCGGGGTGTAAAGCACACCGAGTATAATGTATAATTATGAAATTTTTTGTGCAACGTTTAAAGAGCAGATAATTATTGATTGCAATGCTTCATCCCACTGGTCTCCCACGAGTGGTCCTAGATCCCTTTCCCACATGGATACTGCCTTGATGGGGTGTGCCCTCAGAAAGTGTGTCAGCAACATCTGGTAACACTGATATAATGCCCTTAGTTTTGGTGCTAGACTGCAATAGGTGAAATATAGGGGTAGACGACACAACCCAGCCCCCTGCATCTCCCTGTTCATCCACTGCATGCCTGAGCTGAAAGTATGAATAGAACATGGAAGGTGGTAGATTAAACTGACTTTTTAGTTCAGGGAAGGACTTCAGCTTACCATTATGGAATATGTTACACAAAGGAGACATTCCAAAGGCTCTCCACCTAGGCCCCTGAAGCAGCTTAGCCAGTTCAACATAGGAGAGGTTATTCCAGATTGGGCACACCCTGCATCTGTTTGCCCTTGTTCCATATTTTTTGAATTAGTGAAAGAGTAGGCGTCAGTTTGTTGGATTTGTGAAACACCTGCACCTCCAAGCCCATGGGAACAGATTCCGCTCCAGTGCCCACCAGCATCAACCGTGCCGACGAGCTCACCGGCTCATGGGCCATGGAGCCAGTCAGATGCTGCAGCTGGGCTGCCAGATAGTACAGCCAAGGGTTGGTCAGTGCCAGGCCTCCGCTGTCCTTCAGGGATTGCAGCTGCTCCAACTTAATCCTGGGGGGACCCATATTCCACAGTAAGCGTCGAATAAGGTTGTTAACCACTCTGAACATTTTTAGATGGATAACTACAGGGGAGTTGTGCAACAAATAGAGCAGCTGTTGCATTAATATCATTTTTGTCAGGTTTGCCTTGCCCAACGATAGTTTAAAGTTATTCCAAGTGTTAATTTTGTCCCAGAAGCGTGATAATAGAGGATATACATTCAGTGGACAGTAATCCGCGAGCCTAAGCAATATTTGTATCCCTAAGTACTTAAATGAGGTTACTATTTGGATAGGGGAGGTCCCTGGCAGGTCCACCTCCTGATCATCAAGCAGCATTAAAGCTGATTTAGACTAGGTTGTGTTCAGGCCAGAGTAATATCCAAAACTGGAAATCATGTCCGTCACAGCCTTTGAAGAGGCATTGATGTCCCCCAGAAAAAGCATCAAGTCATCCGCATACAACATGATCTTTTTGTGTAGATCACCGTACCTTAATCCATTAATCTGCGAGTTGGCCCTTACCAAGGCCACCAGTGGCTCGATGGCGATAGCAAAGAGCAGGGGGGACAGCGGACACCCCTGCCTCGTTCCCCTGCTCAGAACAAATGCATGAGACATTTGGTCAGCCATTCTTTTAGTGGCCTGAGGGGAAGCATATAACAACCTGACCCATGCAATAAATCTGTCACCAAAACCAAATCTGGACAGCACCGCCCATAAATACCACCATCCGACACGGTTGAATGCCTTGTGCCTTGTGAGAGCCCTATTACCCCCGTTAATAGCCTGCAGCTACATATTGAGAAAGAGTCGCCTAAGGTCTGTGGATTTCTGGGGCATAATTCCTGCCTGGTCAGGGTGGATAAGGGAGGATTTGATCCCCTTGACCCGAAGCGCAAAGACCTTAGCCAGGATCTTAACATCACTTTGGAGGAGAGAGATGGGTCTGTAGAAGCCGGGGTCAACTGGGTCTCTCCCTGGTTTGAGTAGCAGTATGAAATTTGCCCTGGCCATTGAAAATGGAAGGTGACCCTCCTCCAGTGAGGTGTTAAACACCTCCAACAGCCTCGGCAATAACTGCTCACCATATTGAGTATAGACCTCCATTGGGAGGCCATTTTCCCCCGGGGGCCTTGCATGTGGGAAAGGAACAGGCAGCTGCCTAGAGTTCCTCCAACGTTAGGGGCGCATCTAGTTGTTGCATAGCCATAGTGGACAAGAAGGGCAAGTCTTAATTAGAGACGTAGGTGTCAAGATCTGCATCTGAGTAAGCGTCCCTCGACTCATAAAGGTCTGTACAGAAGGACACCAGCTCAGAAATGATCTGTTCTGGGTTGTTGACCACCTGATCACTAGACAAGCGAATAGCCCCAACACCTGGGGATTGCTACTTAGATCTAGCAATCCTTGCCAGCAAACGTCCCGTCTTTTCCCCCTCCTCATAGAATGCAAGTTTGGTTAAAAAAAAAAAAAGCTCTTACGATCTGCAGCAGAGGATCTCAGACGGTCCAGGGAATCCTGAGCTGACATCCATGCCTCCCTTGCAGAGTCCGATGGATCAGTAACATATGTCAGTTCCAGCTGTCGTACCTGATCCCCTACTTGTTCAAGCAGAGCGGAGGAGTTCCGCTTGACAATTGCAATTTCCATAATAAACACCACCCTAAGGTATGCCTTAAACATCTCCCATTTCTGTATTTTGTATAATGACAATGGGACCGGAAGAACTCATCAATTCGGGCAGCTATACAATCCTGTGAGGGGAGCAGTTTAAGCTAAAATGCATTAAGCTTCCCTAGGCCGAGAAGTGGGAGGCTGGGTGATTAGTCATAGAGCTAAGGGGGAATGGTCTGACACTCCTCCTGGAAAGTATTCCATTTTGGAGGTATAGCTTACCAGGTTTGGGGTGCCCACACACAGATCAATGCGTGACAGGGAGCCATGGGTTTTGGAAAAACATGAAAATTGTTTTATGTTTGGATTGCGGATGCGCCATGGGTCAGTCCATCCCACTTCAGAAAACAGGCGTCTGAGAGCGATACCCCTGCCTCCTTTTGGGGGGGGAGTGGGGGTGTCCATATAGTCTGGGGTCTAGGTAGGAATTAAAGTTCCCCATAATCAACACCAGAACATCAGGTTTATTTGCCAGGTATGACAACAACTGCAGTACTTCCCATGAGAACTATGTTGGTGGGATGTAAATAAAGGCTATGAGCAGAGTTACAGTAAATAGTTTACAATACAAAAATACAAATCTGCCCGCTGTATCCACCAAAGAGTCCAGTTCCTGATATGCCAATGCTTTATGAATCAATACATTGACTCCGCGTGAATACGCGGAGTGAGTGGAGTTATATGATTTACCCACCCATGCATATAACAGGAACCCAACATTGTCCCCCAGAAGGTGGGTCTCCTGCAGGCCAATAATGGCTGGGTGGAACTTGCGCAGACAAGAAGTGATTATGGTACATTTTAATGGATCGTTAACCCCCTCGGACATTCCAAGATACAATAGGTGTGATAGACATATTAGACATATACATGAATATGAGCAGGCAAGCTCCATGAATACCCATATCCCGCTAACAGAGGAACCATGGATGGCACTGTGATAACCTTGAGCATCCAGCGGTAAATGCATTCATGGATCATGCCCTCTAGGAGGGCTGCACATTGGGAAGACATAGCATGTAGGAGGTAGTCAGTTTTCCGCAACTGTGCAGCAGGTAAAACTGTAAGGAACAGCAGCATTCTGAACAGCAAGACCTCCTGGTAAACGGCCAGTGAAAACTGGATCACTCTAGGACCTCCCAGATGGTGTATGAAGAGATTACAGTCAATTTTTCTCATGCCAACTGGGCACCAAAACAAAGGTCATGAAGCCCATGACCACAAACAGTATGCAAGCACTAGACATGTCAGCATCTCACGTGTGGGCCTGTATGGGCGGTGTATTCAGGAAAAGAGCATAATCACTCACTGGGGGTGAGCAACAGGTACTGTTCCTCTGAAAAAATAGGGATAGGGGGGGGGTTTAAACTGTAAAGCTAACTTAGCGCCCATCATTGACATTTTTTAGTAATTCCATTCAGGATGTCACCCTGCGCTCTCCTCTCGGCGGTGAAGATCTTGTTCATTCTGAGTTTAAAGACAGGTATCCTGTCCCCCCTCCCCCCCACGAAAGGTGCCAATTGTGGCACTAGAAAGGGGGGGGAATCAGATGAGCGGAAGTTCCACTTTTGGGTGGAACTCCGCTTTAAGCACATTTACACGCGTTTAGGCGCATTGGGCTTTGTTTGTGGCAAAATGTTCTTCTCCTGAACGTACCGGCCTTGGTTGTTTTCTGCCTCTAAACACCAATGTGTTCATAGAAACATAGGCCAACACAGACAGGCAGGAAAAAAAAGTCAAACACCCTTAGAAGTGGTGTTTTTGATGCCTAATGTGCACAAAACCTTATTTAAAGTGGTTGTAGAGCCTTTTTTTGTATTAAAATATCAAATATGTACTTAATACACTACATCGCACAGAGCAGCCCTGATCCTCTTCTTCTAGGGTCCCCCACTGGCGCTCCAGGCTCCTCCTCTTCATCGGGTGCCCCCGTGGAAAGCCGCTTTCCCTGGGGGCACTCACGTGTGCTCACTCCCGAGTTCCAATACTGCGTTCATTGACACAGACAGTGGGACTCCACCGCCCGTTCCCGCGTCACAGGATTGGATTGACAGCAGCGGGAGCTGCATGAAGGTGAAAAACCTTAAGGCTTTACAACCACTTTAAGTGACACAAACAAGAATGAAGATATCAAATTTAAAAGAGAATAAGGCCAGACCTAAAAGTAAAAAAGTCTATGCTGCCCACAAAGGGCTCTACAGGGACATAGGGAATAATTTTACAGCCATCACAGATCATTGCAGGTACCACAGGATGCCCGCTTTTTAGGTTGTACATTTATTCTATGTCAGTAATTAAGTAGTGACGTGGGATAAAAAAGGCAAACTCAGATATTGATTCTACACAAATAAACAGAGGGAGCCCCAAAACCGGTTTCAGCCAACCATGGAGTATTGTGAAATTTTTCCCTTTTAATTAAAAAAAAATTGCATCCAAGCTTTGACAAAATCTTCTTGGGCACAACCAATTGTGTTATTGTTCACAATTTACGGTTGTGTATCTTATTTTATCCTTTATAACAGACATGTTTTGCAGGAGGCATACCAATCTATATATTCTGAACATAACCATTCAGAAAAAGGACATGGCTGAAAAACACCCCATTTTGTTGGCACAGTTTAAAATCTTGGCACTGCCCACAATTCTGGTATATGTGATAAGAATGGTAGCAATTTTCGATCTACATTATGTTCTGCGAAGCCAGGGACATTTGTATTCACTTTGTGTCGTCTCAAAAGATTGTGTTTCATCACATCTCTGCTTTGTAAATGTATGCAATGTGTTTCTAAACAGATTTTATCCCCGGAGACTCAATTGGAATAAATAAGAGAAATATGAAAAGGAAGACATTGAAGATTGTCTAGTTTTACAAGGTTCAGCTGAGAAAAAAGGGTGTAAAAGCTGTATTTACTTATTTTTTTTAATTTTAGGAAAGTCCCCAGATTCATTCCTAATGCTTGATTGAGCAGACTGGGCTTCCGTCTCTGCCTGACATCTCATTTGATCTGCCAAATTGCTCATTAGGTTTGGCAATTTTCACCTAGGCCTCATGTTTGCATTTCAGAAGGGAATGAACATCAGTTTGGCTTTAACAGTCATCAAGCTGCAAACTTCCTATCTATACCCAAGGCTAGAAAACCCACAATATTAACATTTAGTTAGTGGTGAAACATTACAGCACTTTCACAGTCTGCACGGTGTAGCAGTAACGCTTATTACATGAAGCACAATAAAGACTAGTGCAAGAGACCATATTTTGGACAAACCTGGTTACCCATAAGGCCCCATTCACACCTTAGCGTTTTGTAGCTTGAAGCTCAAAGCTCCAAAACACAGGAGGAGGAAAAAAAAAATCAATTATTCTCTATGGAGTTGGTTCACATCTCAACTACAAGTCATTTAAATCCAAATGCACGAAGTTCAAAAAAGTTCTGGAGCTGTTATTGTAGCTCAAATCTGGCAGATTGGTGCGTTATTGAAGCCTCTTGTTTTATAGAAATGAATAAAAAAAGGCTTGATGCTAGTGCGTTTTGTTATACGTTTTCTGCTCAAATGCAATAAACGAAAATAATAAACAAAGTAAATACAGTAAAACCTTGGATTGCGAGCATAATTAATTCCGGAAACATGCTTGTAATCCAAATCAGTCGCATATCAAAGTAAATTTTCCCATAAGACATAATGGAAAATCAGATGATATGTTCCACAACCATTTATTCATAAGTATTTCAGTTTAAAGTCCATATAGATAGATTAGAGCAATGTGACCAGGTTGTGTAACCATAAAATTCACCATCCACAAATGGAAGCCTTCACAAGGGGATTAGAAGCAAGATCCAGAAGAGCTACAGAGTATAAAAGAGAACAGAGGCACCTCTAAGTGTAGCAATACGGTTACATTTAAGGACGGTACAACATTTAGCAACTCACATGGTTGATGATTAAGAGAAGCACATCTAAAAAGTCATCAAAAGTATGCAGGCATCCGGGGTAAAGCTGTTCACATAGACCATCCTCCACACTGCCGCCTCTCACTGCTGTCAGTCTGCAATCGTGACCGGGAAGTCAACCCTGCAGTAGAGCAATCTGAAAGCGAGGCTTGAAGCGCTCGTGGAGCGCAGCATGGGTGGGACAACGTTGATGGCGGTGCAGAGGACGGTCTACTTGGACAGCTTTACCCTGGATGCCTGCATACTTAGATGTGACTGTTTTATTCATCAACCATGTGACTTGCTAAATGTTGTACCTTCATTAAATGTAACCATATTGCTACACTTAGAGGTGCCTCTATTCTTTTAAAGACATTGCTCGTTTATCAAGTCAAAATTTATTTTTAAAAATGTGCTGGTCTTTACTCTCAAGCCAAGGTTTTACTGCAAACAAATTAAATAAAAAACCCTAACTTCAACCCTTAATCCTAATATTAACCCTTAATCCTATTAACCCCAACTCTCATATTAACCCCTAAGCTAACAGAACAAACTAAGTACATAGAAAAACAAACAAATCCCTTACAAAAATCAAAAAGTAGTCAAAAGAAGTTTTGAAGAAGGGCGTGATCTGTATTAGCCCAAAACTGTTACTACTATAACTGCCTGTATATTTCAGTTGTTTTAATTTTATTCATTAAAAACACTTTTTTGTGCAGCAATCCCTCTTGATATTTTCTATAAGCCCTTGGGAAGGCTTGATCGCTTTTGCACATACTACTGTGACCGATGTGCACCTCACCCTTTGATTATTATATATATTATATATCCCCCATAGGCTGATAAAAAAACTGCCAAAGCTCAAAAACTTTTTACCAACGCTGTACACAAACGCTAACAAATGTGTATACAAATGCTCAAAAAAACGCCTGCAAAAAGTAAGGCAAGAAGCATTTATTGCAGATATATAGGCTTACAAATTTGCTTCCATTCTCAGCACACATTTGGCAACTTTCCAGTCTGCTAATGTAAACAAAAAGTAGGTGCTGTAAGCAATTCAGAAGGATGTTTCAACAATACCTCAGTGTCCTTGTTGTGATTTTGAGGATGAACTCCACCACAACACCTGCAGCTACAGAGGTCAGTGTTTAAAGAGGTTCACTTTATAGTGGACAACTACAAGAAGGGCTTTTTTTAACTGAAATGAAAACTCAAAATCAAATTAAATCCTATACCTATCTCTGAATATAAAAAAAAAAGACTAGTGACTAAACCCAATAGTAAAGTGCGTATACAAATCATCCATTTAGTACAGTCAACTTTGCTTTTTTTTGTTTTATAATCAATTTATTAAATAATTTGACTTTTTATGTACTTTATAATTACCATCACAATTCTGGGCGCAGAAAGCCATGTTAAAAACTTTCTGTCCTCCTGTTCCAACAATCCTCACTGTGCAGCCCTGCTGAGAACAGGACAGCCTTTCTCCTGATAACGTCCCCACTAGCACAGGTTAGCCATATTCTACAGCAGAGGTCTCCAAACTGCAGCCGTTTGCTTGCCCTTATCCAGCCCTTGAGCCATTATTCCTGCCACAAACAATGCAGCACTATTCCTTCCACTGACACCAACGATGGGGCATAATTCCTTCCACTGACAACAAAAATGGGGCACTATTAGTCCCACTGACACCAACTATTTCTCCCCCTAATACCAAAGATCGGGCATGGTTTACTCCCACTGGGCACAGTCTGGCCCCCCTAAAGTCTGAAGGACAGTAAACTGCCCATTCTTTTGGAAAGTTTGGAGACCCCTGTTGTACAGGATGGATGGAAAACAGCTCACCGACAAGAATAAGTGGGACTGCCACACATATGCACAAAAGGAAAAGCTGGTGAGGATGTTTTCAAGAGAAAGGCGACATCAGGCAGGGCTGCACAGTTAAGACTTCTGGAAAAGGGAGGAAGGCAAGTACAGTATTTAACACGGCACGCACACGCAGGGGGATTGAAGAATTACCTAAAAGTGAATTTGTCCTTCAAAAGAACAACAATACAGCTGTCTTAACAATCACTGCTTTATTACAGGTATTCCATTGACAAAACGGTGCTTAGTGAACACTATATTTCAGTGGACCAAAATACCATAGGGAAAGCCATACTACATTTATCAATGGCTAACCTGGCTGGCACAAGAGTACTGCTGTAAAATACTATGAAAGATTAGACTAATAAAATTTCCCTAAATGATCTTTTTAAAATTCAACTCAGTTACAGCCACTGATCAGAAGTGCTAGGGTCTGGTCTGGATCTAGTACCAAATACCATTGCGAGACCAGCTGGACACATAGATGTATGTTTTGTCAATACTCAAATAATGCTAAGCAATGGGAATCTGTGTTGGCCACGCTGCAGCCCTCTCGGCCCACATTGTAGAAGTCCTACACATGGCTAGAATTAGGTTAGCCTCAAATCAATCAAGATGGAAAAAAAATATTTAACAAAAAAAATACCCCTTTTACGCAAGATGCATTCTACAGCCTGTTCTTTCAAACTAAATTATGCAGGTTGCGTAAAAGCCTTTATTATAATCTCTTTAAAATACTCTTGCTTTTGTACCATGCTAAATTAACCAATAGTCTTTGAATTGAGGAAAAAAAAACAGTCAAGGTTGTGTACAGCTATACTATTCTCATATGAATTGCTAAAACATCCAAGAGCACACATCTCCAGCCAATGTGGCCTGATCTGCCTGATCAGAGCGAAGAGATAAGTGCTCAGGTGCTTTATTGTCTGGATAATCCGTCCTCAAATCTATAATTACAAAATTAATTTAGCTAAGCCTGAATCCCATCATTTTGATGATCAAACACAATATACTCTGAATATCTTCTGGGTTAACCAACCTTGAATGTGCTGGTGTCCAAGGAGGATACAAAAACCGCATTCTAGCATTAGAATGCCCCATCGCAATCCCAAATGGCATGCAGACAGTCGTAAAATGATTTAAATGGCATTTTCTACTTCATGTTAAAAATAGGCTCAATACCTTTGAGCCCGGGTTCACACTGAGCTGCGGGAATGAATTTTATTCCCACATGTCAGTCCTGATTTTGGCAGATTTTTGAGACATCTGGGCAGGTTTCTGCACAGATTTCAATGTAAATCGCAGTCCAAAATCGCAAAAAGTAGTACAGAAACTGCTTTTTCAAATCGGTGCAGTGCTGCAGATGTGGAATCGCACCAATAAGGACAGTGCCAATGACGGCAATTATCGCCGATTTGTCAAAACGCTTCAGTGTGAACCAGGGCTCCAGGAAATCTTTACCTGGGAAAAAAAAATGCTAGCAAGAAGGATTGATGCAAAAAAAGACATACTATGTCTCTTCTGCAATAAAAGCTTCCTGCAAACTTCTTTGGCATGTAAACTGGGCTTCACATGAGCAGCTCAGTATACACACATGGATCGCCCTAGTGGCAGGATGAATAAACATGGAAGGAAGCTTCGCAATTCCAAGCGTCCTAGGTCTCCAAATGCATATTTGTTTTCAGTTCACGACTCAATATATGATCACTCGATCCAAATATCGGCCAGTTCAACAGGAACCAGCCAACATTCAGACAGTTACCTGTCTTTGTGTACAGCTGCCTGTCCAACAGAAGCTGGTCTCACATACGGCTTCTGTTGAATGGGCATGCTGGAAAACCAGCACCCAATCAGCGCTGGTAGCCAATAGCTGTTAGTGCCAATCAGTGTGTTCTGGCCATTGGGGGGTGGGTGACAGTCCTCCTGTCAGAACACAATAGCTCAGTGGAAGTGTTTGCCACACTAAAGTCGCATAGTTAGTTTGGCCACCTCGCTCTGGGTTGAACTTTAAAAAAAAAAAAAATGAACATGTGCACTAGGCTGAAGTCAGCGTTTCAACTCCAGTCCTCAAGGCACCCCAACAGGTCATGTTTTCAGGCTTCCCACTATTTTGCACAGGTGATTTGATCAGTTTGACTGCCTTAGTAATTACCACAGCCGTTTTATCTGAGGGAAATCCTGAAAACATGACCTGTTGGGGTGCCTTGAGGACTGGAGTTGAGAAACACTGGCTTAAAGATAAACTGCAGTCTGCTCACATAATTTGTAATAAAAACATCTTTGCCATTCTGAAGCTTCCCTCCAACCACTGCATATTATTTTATATATACTGTGATTCTGTACTGCCAAATATGCTGCAGAAATCTCCCTCCACTGAGTCTGGCTGCCGCCATTTTAACTGTGGGTAGCTGAAGCCTGTTCACTTCTTGAATTTACCCACACACACACCTCCAGCTCTACAGCTCTCATTGGCCCTCTTATGACTCACCCCTTCCCTTTCTGCCAAACTCTCAGGAGAGAGAGAGCTGTGTATGATGTCATAAGCCTAGGCTAATGACCAAACAAGAAACAGGAAGTGGGCTGTACAAGGTATTTACTGGCAGAAGAAAAAAAAGTTTTAGTATTCAAAGTTAAAAAAGCAAGGGCAGAAGATTTAATAGATGGAAATATGAAAAGATGAAAAAATGACTGAAGTTCCGCTTTAAGTTATTGAGTTCTGTAGCAACTAGGCCACTACTATGTTTTAGAAGGTGATTCCAACAAAGGCAGCCTCTATGATTCTCACATGAAAGGTTTCCTTTAAGTATAATGACAGTTTAGTTTAAGGCCCCTTTTCACACATACAGACCGTTTGTCCGTTTTTCATCCATCCATTCACGGATGAAAAACAGACATCAATGCATTCCTATGGAAAAAGGGATGACAATGGATGAACATTGATTTTCATCCGCTTCTGTCAGCATCCGTCTTTTTGAACGGATGAAAACCCCATTTTTCACACGTCAAAAAAACGAATCGGACGAAAAACGGATGTAAACTAACAAATGGTCAGTTTTTCACCCGTTTTTGCATTGGTAGTAGATGTAAAAAAAAACTGATGAAAGGAATGATCCGTATGTGTGAAAGGACCATTAAGGGCCTCTCACACATACGGACAATTCATTAGTTCAGTTCATCCGGTTTTCATCAGTTCAGTTACCACCTCCCCAAAGCCCATAAAGGGCTCACCTCCCCTACAAGGTAGACCTATAATAGCGGGCATAGGGTCTCTCAATGAAAGGTTGGGCCAATAGCTGGATGGTGAAGTTCATGCTATCATCAACAAATACCTAACTATCCTCTATGTTGATGATGTATGAGTGAACATCTTGCATAATGGCATCAACATAGTACCCAGAAGGACACTAACACTAGGACACTCCCCGTCACCCAGTTTTTATGATAAGACTGGCACCCAGTCATTTACTTGGCTCTATTTCAAAGGAAATTTCAAATGTGGGTCGTCAGGATGTCCCTGCTCTGGCCATGTTCTGGGGAGAAATATGTTTAGGGCGTCACCCAACCAGAAGGAATATGAAATCAGGTCCTTTTATAATTGTAACACAGGTTATGTTATATATCTAGTTACTTGTGGCATTTGCTATATGCAATATGTTGATAGGACTACAAGACGTCCGCGAGACCGTTTCTAAGAACATGTATACAGTGTAGTCACAAATAAGGTAACCAACATAGCCAAACACCTTAGAGAGAGCCATGATGGTAACATCAATGTTATGTCGAAGGGAGGTGTTCTGGATACACCGGCTCCAGACTCGCATCCCTTCGGGTGTCAACTTTGAGTGGGATGTTAACCACTATCATGGTTAGATACTTGCTATATTGTTGTAGACCCGCTTTGGCTAGAGATGTTATGATTCTCGCCATTTGTTGATCCATACGATGTTCAACACTCTTCCTTCGCCCGTAAATGTTCAAAATTGGTTATTATATACAATTCACTGCCAATTTATTATATCGGGTTAATGGGACTGTGGACATTGTTTGTATTGTACTTGGGGGATGTCTTTTGTGGAGTATTATTCTATGGCTATAGGTTTGGGGCCACCATGTGGTGTGCCAGGGAAAACGTTGCCTTTTAGTCTTATCGGTTTTAACATAGTAGTTTCGATTAGCACCACATACTCCACATCTACCCATTTAGAGATCTTTTTGTTCTTGTGCGTCCACAATATCAAACTGATTTATTTATTTTATGATATTGGGATGTGTTTTTTTCTTTTTTGTGTTTCATTTTTATTTTTATATACGAATTGCTAGATTATTTGTATATGGAATCTTATATTTTATCAATATAGGAAACTATTTTTCTAGTAATTTATTTATACTTCTCATTCATATATTTGGGTTAGTTTCTATTATTCTCAATATTATGCCATTTGTCATTTAAATTTTTCTCCATTACACTTTAACAAATTTATACTTATATTTATACTTATATTGTATGACTATTATAACAATCTTTGGCGGTGTTATTTTTTATATTAGATATATTTTTTGTATGAAATGTACATGTTATGCCATGTTGTCATATGGTAACACAAAAGTATGGTTATGCAGTTGTATTAGGATTGCCTTGTCAGACATTCGGCACAGCCGACTGCATTATCCCGCACCTGTGTGTGGGGAGATGGAGCATTTATATGCTCGGTGCTTCAGTTAAGCTGTAAGTTTGAAGAAGCACTGAGGTCAGTGTGAAACGCACGCGTCACCTCCTGGGTTCGGACACTCTGTCTTTATTGGCTGTTTATTGCTAGTTTTTTGGAGTAAAATGGTTGAAACGTTCCTGTGGTGTGCCGTGGCTTGCACCCATTCGGACTGCAGTGACTGCTTGCCTGGAGCAGCGCCTTCCTTGTTTGTGTCTTCTGTTTATGGGTACCTTGAAGGCCAACTGTTCCTAGCAGAAAGTGGAATTTCCCACTGGGTTGAATACCGCTTTAATGTTAAAGGGTAACTCCACTTTCGTGTGGATAAAAAATTACAAATAAAGAAAAAATAATATAGCATATGCAATTACGACACAAGATATATTGTAATTGAATGTTATTAAAAATTAACTTTTCTTTTTAAACTGCATCTGTCATTTCCTGAAAATGCAATGCAATATGGCTACCTGGAGGTGTTCTGTACAAAGAATGTGTACAGAACGTCCCCCAGAAACAATGTCCTGCTTGTGTGATTGGCTCACCAATTTTCCCAGAAGTCTGCCCTAAGATACAAGTCAGATTTCAGGCATCCCCTGCAACAAAAACGTCATTTTTGAGGAGCTACTTCTAATAGGAAATCACATCTAAAAAGGGATACAGGCTCAGCAACTTTCCTCATTCGAGCCCGGCAGGTGCATAGCTGATTGACAATCATGAAACTACTCCCATTAGATCCACTTTCCCACATGGACACAGACAAACACAGGGATTTCTTCAATATAACAAAATGGTAGGAATCTGCAACAAAGCTTGTTAAAATCCTTGTACATAGATCACCCAACAGGGAAATGTTTTTTTCTCAACAAAAGTGGGGTACGCTATAAATGCTGTCAATTCCACTAATATTTTTATGTAAATCTTCACCTAAATAAAGCTCTCCCCCCCCATCCCCTCAGTCAAGAAAGTACATGTGAATAAAAGCACAACTAATGGGGGCTCCTCCCTCTCCCAGTCTCTAAGCTACTGTAGAGTGGTTAAAAAGATAAAATTAATTCAAATCCAAAAATTTATACAAGGTGCATTTATTTTTTTAATAAATACAAAACAGGATATATTGTGGTTTTAGCTGATGTCTGGAGTTCTGCTTTATATAATAAGTCTTAACCTACTTTAGCTCCAGCCACAAAACCTGAAATGTACTACCCGAAAAAGAAAAAGGTCTTTAAAATAAATGTTATTCATATGTACAAATATGTCATGTCAATGTTTTCCAAAACTCAAATAGTTATCTCTTACTAGTAATATGTCTATGTTTATGGAGATGTATGCTACTAGAGACCAATCTCCAGCAGAAAGCAGCAATAAAAAAATACTTCTGTATTGGGATTGCTGTTCTATTTTTCATAAAACGACTTTCTTTTTAAAGAAGAGATGTGCTGAGAGAACTATTATGAGCAGCAACTTAAGGTAGATGTCAGGCAAAAATTTTTTTTTTTTTTAACCTTTGTACAGAGTCGGAACCTTGAACCTCTAATCGGGTATATATTGCTACCTATGTCATTGCTGGGAACATTCACCTTTTGTATTTGTCTTGGTGGTTGTAGTAACCAAGACACAAGGTGGTAATAGGAAATCCAAAATTATAAAATGGTTACTAGAACAGAATGTAAGGGGAAATCTTCCAAATAGGACATCTGTTCCAGTGACAGTTGTCTAACAGGGGGTTTCCCCTCAACTGAGACAGACTGCCTCTCAATTATTATTTTTTTGGGACAATTCCTAGTTCGATTTTAAATATATTTAGTAGTGCTTATTTAATCATTTAGGTATCTAACTCCAAATTCCATTGAGAAAACCTGAAGAACACTTACTTGTTCGCAGGACTGAGGGGGTAACCTCGATTTCACTTGTTGCCTGGTAAGGTTGGAAGGCAGACATGCTGTTCGTTCCAAGCTCGCTGCCAAATATCTCGGGGCTCTGAGTGCCAGTGGAACTGGCACTTGTGCCGTCTCCCCCATGATGTGGATCTTGTTCTTCATAAATCGCTACAAGCTGTTGTCGGAAGAAAATACAACCTGTCATTTTTATGAAGTAGAAAGCGCAGTCCAAGAACGATGAAAACAGACACTTTGCAAAAGAAGCTACTAAACAGGGAAACAGCTAACAGATTATTGATTATTAAAAACAATATACTCATCATCAAAGTGGAATACCATAGAAATATTCTACAACTGCTTCTGTATATATCAATGTATTCAATGAACCTGATTTGCAAAATACTTGTAAAATACCATTCTGAGCATGTAGGGTCCCAGATTTTTTTTTTTTTTTTGTAAAATCCTTGGTAGTATGCTCCTTTTCTTTAAATGCCTATGTACATTAAAAAGGCATGAGGTCTTGAATATAGTTCCATGTCTTACTTCTAGTATCCATGCTCAGAACAACAGCCATGTTGATATCTGATAAATGTTCATTTTATTCAAATATCAAGAAAGTTTACAGAGTATGGAGGTCACTGAACTAGATGAGCAGTTAAAAAAACAGCCTCCATTTTCATAGTCGTAACATCACTTTTCCCCTATTGCATTTGCACAGGGAATCTTATTGTTTCTGTGCAGTCCAATGGGCATCAGGGTTAGATCCTGTGCACTTAGTATTAGAACTGGTCTGACACACTGCTTTCTCATGTCTGTAATAGAAGCCTATTTGAAGACACTTGTGCTGAATGGTGAGGCTTTTACTTAGCTCTGCCAACATAGAGCAATGAAGTAGGAAAGTAGGAAAGCATTACCCAACAAAATAATCACATGTGGCAGTAAAGGACAATATAAAAGAAAAAAGAAAAAAAAAAAAAAGAGTAACACTTCCTATTGGGGCTTAATAAGATAAAAAAAGGTAATAAAAACATAAAATAATCAAAGCTGACCATAAACAATCCAAACTTCTCCCAAACAGATGGTCACTGATGCACTGTTCAGGCTATCATTGGCCTGCTTATTATTATACAATTTATATATTTATATAGCGCCAACAGTTTACGCAGAGCTTTACGATGTAAAGGGGAGACAGTACAATTATAATATAGTTCAATACAAAAGGAATAAGAGGGTCCTGCTTAGAAATCTCTTAGATGGCAATAAAAAGTAATTAAAAAAAATATGGATTTACACTTTTGGTTACACTTTTGGCACATTCATTTTTAATGATCCATATAACGAAGCAGTCATGGATGTGTGTGTACTTCCTCAAGCTAAAAAGCGTCACTCTTTTTCATGTTACAAAGCTGGTTGGTATGCAGCAAGAAGTGGAACTGAAGGTGTTAAAATGTGTTTGCAAATGTGTTTGCACATCTTCAGTCAATATCATGTAAGTTGCACTACCAGGGGTTTCTGCACTACCAGAGACATGGAGTGGCATTGGCCCATCTATATAGAAAACACCAAGCCGGACATAGATAGTGCAAATGTCTTTCCTGCAACCATGGGTTGCAAGGCAATATCATGTGCTAGTATGCACTACATTCTAGCACATTATGAGAGACATCCCTTAAAACAAAGCCCTCCAGTGGCGGGATGTCACCTCTGCAGAGGCTTCCATCTTTATCTGGTCTTCATTCCAGGTTCTTGGGCTATGGGAGAGGACAGTGATTATAACTAGCAGCTATAGCAGCAGCAAGCGATAATCGCAAGTGAATCTGACAGGCTGGTTGTACCCAAGTTGATCGATCAACTTGGTACATTCAACCTGCCCATACATGATTTGAATATCGTCCATTCCTGCTGAACCGGCTGACATTCGAATCGTCTATGGCCGGCCTAAAACATACACATCTCAGTATAGGCTTTTTATTGCTCAGTTCATACATACGTTCCTGCATGCTATTTATTTTGTATTTACATTCTGTAATTAGGTACCTAAATGCAGTAATTGAAGACCATCACAATTAACATGCCTAGAGTCCTGGAATGTTCCCATTGATTACTCCCTGTCCAATCATCCTGAGAAGTAATAGACTTTACAAGGATCACTGCAGCCTGCCTCACTCAAATCATTCTACTGTCACATATGCTACAATGGAAAGTGAGATGAAGCAGCTGGACAGCCAAACTAGTCAAAATTGCTCTAATGTGATCATTTTTTTTGTAAGAAGAAAATTATGGAAAGACAGAGACCAGACCAGAAAAAACAAAGTGAAATTTGTCATACACAGTATTACACTTGGGTATACAGCATTCCAGGACAGGACATACACTGTCAGGAAGATTGCCCAGACTAGGAACACATATTGCTTCGGAGGAAGACTCAGAAAGAGATCAAAGCTTTGATGAGACGGGGAAAAAAAAAAAAAAAAAAAAAATCAAGGAGAACATGTTACCTGTATCAAGCCCTGTGAGTGGGCATTAAAGTCATGGTAACGGTTAAATCATTTATGTTCTGCCAAGAGATAGACTTCAGGTGTTGCACAGCTTCAAAAAGAATGATCACATAATAATCCAAATACTAACATTCAAACGAAGCAGCACTATTTTGAAAAATGCATAGGGCAGGTATCACTAAATGGCAGACTGCGGGGTCCAGATGTGGATTAAAGTCACTGACCGGATCCGGACTGAGTCACCGTCCCATCCAAACCATGGTGGTTGCCACTTAGGAGCTTGTTCTTCCCCGCACCCTCGCCATTGTCATTTTCACAGTAGTGCAAAAGGTGGGAAGCACAGCAGCAATGAACAAAGGGTGGGTGTGGGAGCTGCCCAAATTAAAGAGGAAGTAAACCCTGATGGGTTTTACTTTCTCTTTATTTCCCTGTAAAGGTAAAGCATAATGGACTGCTATGTATCGCATAATAGCCCATTATGTGTCACTTACCTGAAACCGAAGCCTGCTGCCCCCACAAGCAGAGAGCGTCCATCTTCACCCCTCTTCCTTCCGGGGCCGCGAACTCTGGCTCTGTGACTTGCCGGAGTCATGTGAGGTCACTCCTGCGCATGAGCGCAGGAGCCGCCAGTCACGGCATGACCCCTTTAGAAACAGCACATTCTGCCCTTTCTAAAGTGCGGATGCCCCATAGACATCGGCGCACGGCTTTATTGTAACTGTGCAAAACCATTGCACAGAGCAGGCAAATATAAACTTTGTTATTTAAAAAAAAAAAAAAATAGGTTTACAATCACTTTAAGAACATTTCCACAGCAGGTGCAAAGTAAAACCTGAATATACTAAATTTAACATTTCTTTCCTTTCATTTTTTTTTACAAAAATGGCAGCAGTGATTGACAGAATGGCGTAAGATGCAGGGTAAATATGGATTCTAATCTATAAAGCTGAGCCGTCAAGCTTATACTTCACTGCTTGTGCTTTAGTCAGCTTCTAAAAGGAAAACATCACTACCATGTTGGAATCCATTCATAGCCCCCCTATGTAGCTCATGCACAATGCTGAACAGGGCTAAAGAAATACACAGACTCTGTAAAATGTAACCACATGCTTTTTTCATCTGTGCTGTTTAAGTGAAACTGCCAATGAGACATGTTTTATGGTTCACGGCCAAAATGAAAATTCTGTCATAAGAATATTGAAGAAAAGGCCTAGTAAACAGCAAAGAAATCTTAGAACAAGATGCTAAATATAAAACTAATCCACATTAGCCTCAACAGAACACAAAGGAGTGTATTTACTAAAGCTGGAGAGTGCAAAATCAGACTCACTGCTGCATAGAAACCAATCAGCTTCTAACCTCACCTTGTTCAATTAAGCTTTGGCAATAAAACCTGGAAGCCGATTGTTTTTTATGCAGAAAAGAGCCCGATTGTGCACTCTCTAGCTTTAGTAAAATAACCCTCAAAGGTTTACATGTACATAATACATGTTACAATTCTCCTTTATTTGGCAAATACTATCTGAAGTGTAACACAGTTTTACATATTTATAAAGCAGAAATGTATACATTTTACAAGTTTACAAATATTTATTGTTGGATGGTTCCAAGAAACCTCAACGTTTGGATACAAGTGTACTAAATATGGTGCAATAGGTAATGTAAGTGAGCCAATTGGCTGCTACGGAACACCAATATTCTGCACTTCCGGCCACATCTCATTTGTCCTAAAGGCTATTTGCTTCAGAACTGCTTTTTTCCTCATGCAGGTAATATAAATGTAAAAGCAGTTCGAGGCAGCTTAGGAGGTCGTCAGACTTAAGCCTGATACACACTATTAATCTTTATCCATTCAACCCAGCGGGCCGAAGGAAAAGAAACTGAAGCGATTGGGTGGGGATACAGAACTATCTGATGTTAGTACAGCGATCTCCCCTGCCAGAACACACCGGTCTGTGCTCCAAGCCATTGGCTGAGAGCGCTGATCAGATTGGCAGAGCTTTTTCCGTCATGCCCCTTCTACAGAAGCCAGACCGGCTGCCATACACACGGGCCAAATGTCAGCCGGTTTCTATTGAACCGGTTCATGCCGCCAAATATTCGGTCTGTGTGTAAAGCCCTTTATCTGTGAAGAAGCACAGAAGCATCTCAAACTGATCTTAAAGAGTTGGTTCACCCTTATTAAAAATATAAACCGCCTACGCAGGTAAGGTGCACCTGTAGATACAAAAAAAACTGTGCACCTTTGACCAAAATTGAATAATGCCCTCTCTACAAGCATAGGCAGGTCATGTTTTGGGAATATCCCTTGGATAAAATAGCGGTCATAAATGCCACTGAAGTTAATCCATCTGCGTTAGGTGAAGAAAATCTTGAAATCATGACCTGTTTGGGAATACTTGAGGCCTGAGGTTGGAAACCACTTATCTACACAAGTCTTAGACAAGATATGGTGGTTAAATAACTCAATGATACACAATTGTTCTACAGCACAATTGTAGCATACAAAAAAAAAAAAAAAAAAAAAAAAAAAACAATAAATTAGCTAAAGGTTTGTGACACATCCACCAAATACCAAAAGTATTGGGACGCCTTGCCTTTGCACGCACATTATTTTTAATGCCACCCCAGTCTTAGTCCGGAGGGTTCAATATTGAGTTGGCCCACCCTTTTCAGTTATAGCAGCTTCAACTCTTCTGGGAAGGCTGTCCACAAGGTTTAGGAGTGTGTCTATGGGAATGTTTATCCATTCTTCCAGGAGCACATTTGTGAGGTCAGGCACTGATGTTGGACAAGAAGGCCTGGCTCGCAGTCTCCACTCTAATTCATCCAAAAGGTGTTCTATTAGGTTGAGGTCAGGACTCTGTGCAGGCCAGTCAAGTTCATCCACCCCAAACTTGCTCATCCGTGTCTTTATGGACCTTGCTTTGTGTACTGGTCCAAATCATTTGGTGGAGGGGGAATTATGGTGTTGGGTTATTTTTCAGGGGTTGGGTTTGGCCCCTTAGTTCCAGTGAAGGGAACTCTTAAGGCATCAGCATACCAAGACATTTTGGACAATTTCATGCTCCCAACTTTGTGAGAATGGTTTTCGGGATGGCCCCATTCGGTTCCAACATGACTGCACACCAGTGCACAAAACAAGGTCTATAAAGACATGGATGAGCGAGTTTGGGGTAGAGGAACTTGACTGACCCGCACAGAGTCCTGACTTCAACCCAATAGAACACCTTTGGGATGAATTAGAGACTGAGCCAAGCCTTCTCGTCCAACATTAGTGCCTTACCTCACAAATACACTTCTAAAAGAATGGTCAAACATTCCCATAGACACACTCCTAAACCTTGTGGACAGCCTTCCAAAAAGAGTTGAAGCTGTTATAGCTGCAAAGGGTGGGCCAAATATTGAACCCTACGGACTAAGATGCCATTAAAGTGCGTGTAAAAGCAGGCGTCCCAATACTTTTGGTATTAAAGTGTATATACCACCAACATTGGCCTTACATCAGTTAAACAATTGACTGAGAAAATCCAGTTCAATTTTCCAACTGAGATGGGCCAGAACATATCTGCCAATACAGAAGTACGTGCAGAGAGTGGAGTTTTGATTTGACCATTAGCCAGCGCATCTCACATTTGCAGATTCTTAGAAATGTATGTTACTTTGGAATATCTGCTACCAGGTTTTGGAGATGTGTCCATCTCTGAGATTAGACAGAGAGAGGCACTAACCTATATTTATATGCACATATATAGGTATATTGGTCCTTTACATATATATACACACACACACACATACATACACATATATATACACATACACACACATACACACACACACACACAATATTATATATATACACACACACTTTTCTTTATATACTATATATAGATTCTTATGATATTATCATGATGAGTTATTACATTTCACAAATATTTATAGAACTGAAGACCACAAAAATAACATCAAATCCTAAACCAGACCCTGGGCTTTGGACTAGCAGCAAAGTCAAACCATCTGTAGAAAAAAAGTGAGTAACATCTTAAACATTTTCAGTCCACCAGATGGCATAAAACAGCTTTGTTCCTCTGACAGTAAACGCTAAGGGATGGGGCACACTTTTCATGGCTTTCCAGAAAAAGAGCATGAAAGCGTTTTTCTGTGTAAGGGGGCTGAGGGTATTTCAAAAGATTCACATTTGGCCCCTTCTGTCGAAAAAATCTGCTCGACAGTAATTAACCTCATGTGGACTGAAAGACTTGGCAACAATCATAACGGTTCCTAAAAAAAAAAATACTAAAAAAATAAAGCCTTCAAAACGAACACCGAAAAGACAAACTACACTGAGACATTAAAAACCAAACAAAGAAAAAAATAAAGTTTAACCATCTTGTAACTTTGCAATCTTTATTAATCAATGTATTGCCATATATTTTTATTGGAAACTGACAGAAATGTCAGTTTCCAATAATTTTTTTTTTCCAGCACAGCAGGTTGCTACACAAACTACCACATCGCAACTACCCTGTGGTGAGTAGACTAAATGAAATGTCACTTGTGACATTTCAATAAAGTTCTAACAATAAGTAGTGTGATGTACTGGGATCGATCGGCACAGTTTTTAGAAGGAACTCCCAGATGTCTGTTTATTTCATTAAATTTGAACTCCATGAATGATCTGTATTGCATACCTATATGGGTCCAGCTTGGCACAAAGTAAGTATACATATAGGGCTGAAACAACTAATCGATTAATCGACAACTAATGGATTATGAAATTAATTGATTACTATTTTCATAATCGATTAATCGGCCAGTAACATAATGGGGTTAAAAATAATAAAATTAGCTCTTTATAGTACAAAAAGAGCAAATAATCTCTACTGTAAATATTACTTTCACATTTCTACAGTAAAAAAAATGAACCCCTTACAGTAGCGATTATTTGCTTATTTTGTACTATAAAGGACTCATTTTAGTTTTTTTTAACCCCCTTATATTACTAAACGTCTTAGACCTGGTTCACATCTTTGCGTTTTTTGGTGCTTTTTGCAGAAACACACTACAGTTCATTTAACATGGTTTCCTATGGGACACGTTCACATCTATGCTTTTTTTCAGCCGCTGCGTATTTGGAAAGGGTCAAGGATTTTTTTTTTAACGCAAAACGGTGCTTTTTTGGTTCAATATACTTCAATGGACAAGCTGCAGAAAAGCATATAATGCATTTTTGCAGCAATTTGTATTTTTTAATCTGCCCAACAACAAATTGGCCAAAAAACTGTATTTCTCTTCTAATAGTGTATATACAGTAGATCTCTTCTGTCTGTTATTCTCAGAGTGGATTCAATATTTTGCTCCCTAACCATATAGTTGGTTGTTTATATTTACCACTGCATAGAGATATTTAAGAATAAATTAATTTTTTTTTTTTTTTTTAAACTTTACATATTAACTAAATTATACACCACACTTTAAGGTTATTAACCGATTAATCGAAACAATAAATCGACCAACTAATCGATTATGAAAATAATCGTTAGTTGCAGCCCTATATACATATCTCATATCTGATGGGCCACTGGGGAAGAAGACTTTCGTTCTAGCAGTCAAGGCTGCTACATTGATACTTGCCATCTTTTAGGTCCTCCTGGAGTTCTGTGCAAGCAGCTTTCCCTCTCCACACAAAATATAGAGGGGAAGGAAGAGGGGGTCGCTCACTCAACACAACTGCCATTCATATAACGTCTTGTACTTTTTTCTGTAAAAACAGGGCATTCTCTGAGTGGACAGGATAGAGCAGTGATGGCAAACCTTGGGACACCCCAGATGTTTTGGAACTACATTTCCCATGATATTCAGCGCACTCTGCAGTGTAGATGAGCATCATGGGAAATGTAGTTCCAAAACATCTGGGGTGCCAAGTTTCGCCATCACTGGGTTAGAGTGTAAGGGTGGCAACATCATGATTCCCCACCTTGTCTAATCAGTTAAAGTGGTTGTACACCCTGTACAACCACTTTTACCTACAGGTAAGCCTATATTAAAGCTTACCTGTAGGTGCTAGAAATATCTCCTAAACCTCCACGGTTTAGGAGATATTTACAATAAAGCCGTGTGCCGATGTTTACGGCGCATGCGCACTTTAGAAAGGGCAGATCGTGCCGCTTCTAAAGGGGTCATGCCCTAACATCACGCGTCTCCGGCCAGTCACAGAGCCGGAGTTCGCGGCCCCCGGAAGGAAGAGTGGTGAAGATGGACGCTCCCTGCTAGTGGGGACAGTGTGACATCGCAGGCTTTGGTTTCAGGCAAGTGACATATAATGGGCTACTATGTGACCCATAGTAGCCTGTTATGCTTTACCTTTGCAGGGAAATAAAGAGGAAGTAAAACCCATCAGGGTTTACTTCCTCTTTAAAGCCATGTATTCACAGAAAAGAAGGTGCAGAGAGGAAGCTGCTCACACAGAACAATAGAAGGACCCAGAAGTTTGCAGGTTTAACTGTTGTAGCACCAAATGATTTTCAGCTTCCCCAGAGGTCCATTAGGTATAAGATATGCACACTTACATTGTGCCAAGGTTGAACAAAGCAAGTATGCAATATAGATCATTACCGGAGTCCAACGTGAAGGATTAAACCTAAGGAGCTTTAGCTTGAGCATTTGTCCTGGTGATTTTTATCATCAGAACAGAAAACAATACAGTTGTCATCAAGTAGCAAGTGATAGTTTGCTAAAAGAGGAATTCCCTTTACGTTGGTTTAAAAGTGACACTAAAGTCTCTTTTCTCTTTAAAAATAAACATGTCATGCTTACCTGCGCTGTGAAATGATTTTTCACAAATCAGTCCAGATCCTCATCTTCCCGAGTCCCCCAATGGCGCTTTCATGGCCCTTCCTCCCATTCAGTGCGCCCACAGCAAGCAACTTGCTATGGGGGCACCCAAGCCGAGTCACTGCTCCGTGTGTCCATTCAGACACAGAGCTGTGGTACAGCCCTGCCCCCTCCCTCTCCTGATTGGCTAACAGACTTTGACAGCAGCAGGAGCCCATGGTGCCGCTGATGTGTCTCAGCCAATCAGGAGAGAGAGTCCTGGAAGTTTGAGGCACTTGTGCACATCGCTGGATGTGGGGAGCTCAAGTAAGTATTGAGGGGCCGCTACACACACAGAAGGTTTTTTTTATCTTAATGCATAGAAGCATTAAGATATAAAACCTTCTGCCTTTACAACCACTTTAAAGGCTAAGTTCACCTTTTTTTTCTTCTAAATTCCAGCTCCCCTATGCACCAATATAGCATTCATGTACTATTTTTGCAAAAATATCAAAGATTTCCTTAAAATCTACAAACACGTACCTTACTGTCCTCCGTCTATGATTCCAAACATATCTATTGCTTCTGTCTTACGACCTTACAGCCTGTAGGTCATGACACAGGAAGGGATTGACCAGCTGATCTCATTTGCACACACCCTGCATCACCCACCCTCCCACTCCCAGCTGTAGGTTTTTTAAATGAAATGCAATCAGTGATGACCTTTCTCACTAAATACACAATCAGATTGCATAGTGTATGGCTATCTTTATACAAATGCATAGAAGGGAGTGGACAGAAACTCTCAGTTTCATGGAAAGCTTTGATAATTTTGCAAAAAAATAGTACATGAATGCTATATTGGTGCATAGGGGAGCTGGAATTTAGAAGAAAAAAAAAAGGGTGAACTTAGCCTTTAAGCTCTCTATAGATAGAGTTTCAGCCAGTTTGGCAAGGACCGTTGTCATAATACAATGGCACAGCAGGGAGGATTCCTCCATCCTCCTCATCCAACTGGCTGATTGAAAAAAATTAACAGTCTATGGCAAGCCTTAAGCCACATGGCCCAAAAATCGGCAGGTGTCGGCCGGCTCAACAGAAATCGGCTGACATTCAGGCCAAGTGTGTACATCAGAAAGGCCGGCTTCTGTCAAACGGGCATGCTGGAAAACCAGCAGCCAATCGGCATCCCATCAGTGCTGGCAGCCAATGGCTATGATCGCTGACCTGTGTGTTCTGGCGGAGGGGACAGTCCCTCTGTCAGAACACAATAACTCAGCAGAGAGATCGCTTTACAAACATTGCATAGTTAGTACAGCAACCGCCTGGTACTGTGTGTACCAGGCTTTACTCCAACTTACTAATGTGCCTCCTGGAGGTCTAGGAAGGAAAGGGAAAACTTAACTAAAAGGAGAGGCAGCAAAAAAAAAAAAAAATCCCTACGGGGTTGTAACCATTTTCTACTCTACATTAGACAGGCAATTGTGTTCAATCAGACAGAGCCAGTCCAGTTGACTTAGGGTAAGAAGATCAGCAAAAACACAACACTGTTCCCTACTATAAAAAGCAGAGCCTGTATACGGTTTGTAATCCATCCAATACCTCCCCACCCATTATACATACTTTATATAAAAACAAATTATGCTTAGAAAAAAAAAAAAAAAAAAACAACATGCACCAGTATTATTTTTTCACATGAATATTTAAAAAAAGAAAAAAAAAAAACATTAAAACGATTATAGTTCCAGCGTAAGCGCTGCATTTCAGAGAGTTGGAGGTAAGCTGAGAAGATTTTCCAGCATTTTGTTTTGCAACGCAAGAGATAAATAGCAACTTTTTAAATCCATGCACTATCTTTGTAGAAGGTGATTAGGTTTTCTTCCAGTTTGTAGAGATAAGGGCATTTAACTGTGGAGAAGACATGAGTATAAATTTGGTGGAATGACATAAAAGGAGATAGGAGACAGGTCTGCTCAGGGAGATAAACTAGGAACCATTGGGGACTGTGTTGTCTTCCTGTTGAGTTATTAATGATATCATATAAAGCAATAATCTTTAGTATGTGTGTAGATGTAAGAATTATTGGCTTTTTTCAGCACCCTGTGGCACACTAACCTCACGTTACTTCACACTACCCCTGTATTAAACAATGGCAAAAAAAATATGCTGAAAGGGAAGTTATGACATTTTCATTAGAGTACGGTATGCGATTGTTGTAATTTACTTGAAAATCATTTTTAAATTTAAAAAGCTGTGCTTGCAAAAAGACAGTGTAAATACTGTACGTCTCCTGCAGCCCCCCATTGCCAAACTTTACTCCACTGAAAACTCATTCCACCAGAAGTCTTATAGGAAATCAAAACATCCAGGAGTATCAATCCCGTGTCCTTGCAGCACCCAGTGCCCCGCCCACTGCTGATATCTACATCACTGTTGATCTGTTTGCCTGACAGCAGTCTGATTGTGCACGCATGTCCAAACCGCCTTAGGAAGCCTATGGCCAGAACTGGGTTCCAGAACTTCTTTTGGGGGACAGGCATCCCACAATTCTGTTTGCGTGATTTTTCCACAATGGCGCCACGATTGGGGTGCAATTAAAAGTAACAGGATCACAAGCGCATCCAGTGATTTGTTTCGATTCGGGAATTGCTGGTAGAATCGCTGCGATTCTGTCCCCAATCCAGAACGCCAAGGTGTGAATGAAGCCTTAAGGTTGGACATAGATTTTTTTTTTATTTTGATCAGCCAGGGGGCTGATAGGAAAAAAAAACAAATGTGTTCCCCCTTCCACAGAAGTGAGGTGGATGGCGGATCCTCCCCGTGTGCCATTGTATTCTGACACCAGAGTCACCTCCACTGTTAGAATGCACCGATCAGCAGCTGGAGTCACTGACTAAAGGAGGGCTTTCCAACAATCAAATTCAACAGAAGTCGATCCATCAGACTTGGATTGACTTCTGTCAGGCCATAACAGCCATAGACAAATCAAAATTCAGAGTTCCAAATTTTGATCCATCTATGGCCATCTTTAGCCTATACTTTAAGTGACTGTAATGAGAAAAGTATGGGGGGGGGGGGGTCTCCTATTGTTGAACTCACTTTTGAGAATGTTAGTTTCCAGGCCATCATGCCAATGCTTTAGATTCAATACGTCTGAATCTTTGTCCCAGAACAATTATTGTGGTAAGAACACAATAGACCCTCATTTACAGCCTGCTTGTTCTAAATCTGTGACACAAATAAGTACTGAAGCCATTCAGTCAGCATTTTCAGGCTGAGCAATGGCCGCCCTCATACGGTTCTCATTATAGAATCACCTTCAAGTAGGGGTGCAACGGATCGTTGCCGATCCGTGATCCGTACGGATCACCCTCCGCGGATCGGCACACCCGCGATCCGCGGAGCACTTTTCGGGCCTCAGCCATAGGAAAGGCCCCGGCTTCGGCCTAGCTCCGGAGCGGCGGCCATCTTGGTACACCCGGAAGTGGCCGCTGTCTCGACAGGAAGTGACATTTCGTCGCCGCCATCTTGCTACACCCCACACTCCTGCACACTACAATAATAATAGAGTGAGAAGGGGGCAAGCGGACATCTTGTTACACCCACCGGAGTTTTAAATTTAAAAGCCATTTTCAACACAAAACTGAGCTTATATGCACAAATACTGTATTTATGCATATAAGCTCGGTTTTATGTTGAAAATGGCTTTTAAATCTAAAACTCCGGTGGGTGTAACAAGATTTGTGTGTTTTGTTTTTTTTTTTGTTTTTTTTTTTATGCTGATCCGAGGATCGATCCGATCCGTGACTCTGATCCGAGGATCGATCCGATCCGTGAGATTTTTGATCCGTTGCACCCCTACCTTCAAGCCAATGTTTTATAATTTTAGCCAAAGGGAATTTTCGGCTTGCAATGAAGAATAAATAGATCTTTTTTCTCTCCAATTATAACAGGCCGATAACACAGAAATGTTCATCTGACTATTCTTTGCTGTATGTAACTTGTTCAATAAATGCAGTATACAGGTGGTCCCCTAGTTACAAACGTCCTGCTTACAAACGAAGGGAGACAACAGGAAGTGAGGTATAGAGAGAAGCATGTCATTTTAGAGGAATCTTTTTTTTTCCCGTCAAAACCAAAGATGATTAAAAAGTATATTATAAGCATCCAGGAATTTGTATACATCAGGTGTGCTATTAGGAAGAGTTACCACCTTTCCAACTACTGTCTGTCAGCTTCAAAGTTCAACTGGAAGGATATTACAGACAAAGTCTGATTTCAGGGTGTGTTGCTCTACTTAGTAATTTACATACCAAAGCAAGGAAAATGTGATTTCCAATATTAAAATAAAATCCATCTAGAGACACATGAAAAACTTCAAACATTCACCGATTCCCCAATGTTCCAGTCATCATTTCAAACCTTGACTACAACAAAGGCACAGATAACACTTGTCCTTGACATTAGCCGGATCTTTCTGACACAAACGACTTCCTAGTACATTCTGCTAACTGTATCAACCGGTAAGGCTGATTAAAATAAAATGTATATCCGTCTGTTACATGAGAATGAAGTTTCACCATGCAGAACTTCCATACATTTTTGAAACATACTCAGTCTATTAATAATGGTCTGAAGAGTTAGTTGGTCCCATGTTTTCCATTTCATATAGCTATCTCTACATTGAAGCTTGTTTGAAGGTCAAATTCACCATTTTAACCTGCTATATACAGGTGCGTCTCCCAAAATTAGGATATTAACAAAAAGTTAACCGCCGCCATTATACTGCGGCAAGGCGGCACGATCCTGCGAATCGCCGTAGCTGTACGTCAGCTCGAGAACTCGCTATTGTGGGCTCCCATTGACCAGCGGGGGAGCCAATCAGTGACAGAACAGGGATCTGCCTGTGTAAACAAGGCAGATCTCTGTTCTGACAGTGAAGATCACACAGATCCTGTCTTTCTGCTAAGCAGCAAGATGGAACACCTTGATCGCCCCTGGTGTTAACCCCTTCCCTGCCAGTGTCATTAGTTCAAAACCAGTGCATATTTTCAGCACTGATTACTGTAAAAATGTCACCGGTTCTCAAAAAAGTGAAAAAAAATGTCAGTCAGGTGTCCAATCTGTCTGCCGCAATGTCGCAGTCCCGCTAAAATCGCTGCTCGCCAATACTAGTAAAAAAACAATAAATAAAAATAATAAAAATGTCATAAATCTATCCCCTATTTTGTAGACGCTATAACTTTTGCACAAACTAATATACGCTTTTTGCGATTTTTTTACCAAAAATATGTAGCAGAATACATATCGACCTAACCTGAAAAGCAGAAAGTAACAAAAAAAAGCACAGAGGTGATCAAATACTACCAAAATAAAGCTCTATTTGGGGGGGGGGGGGGGCGACACCAATTTTGTTTGGATACAACGTTGCATGATCACGCAATTGTCAGTTAACCACTTAAGGACCAGCCTTTTGGTTTTTTAGGTGTTTACATGTTTAAAACAGGTTTTTTTACTAGAAAATTACTTCGAACCACCAAACATTAAAGATTGTTTTTTTTCTAACACCCTAGAGAATAAAATGGCGGTCATTGCAATACTTTTTTTTTGCACCGTATTTGCGCAGCGGTCTTATAAGCGAACTTTTTTTGGGAAAAAATTCACTTTTTTGAATAAAAAAAAAAATAAGAAAACAGTAAAGTTAGTCCAATTTTTTTTTATATTGTGAACGATAAAGTTACGCCAAGTAAATTGATACCCAACATGTCACGCTTCAAAATTGCGCCCGCTCGTGGAATGGTGTCAAACTTTTACTCTTAAAAATTTCCATATCGCTTCCTCCGTCCTATGGTATGGAGACGGGTGGGGGTCATCTTAGCCTCACTCGTCTTCATACCTAAGAAGTGAGAGGACCCGATCGCCTCCGCCGCTACCGACGGCTCCGGTAAGCGGCGGAGGGCGTGGGAGAGCGGCGGGAGGGGGGTGACACCTCTCCTGCCGCCGATACCGGTGATCTCGCGGCGAACCCAATACAGAAACGACCATTATCGTGTACAGAACTGCCGGCCCCAAAGATGGATACCTCGGTTGTGGCAGCAGCTGCTGCCGTTACCGATATATCCATCTTCAAAATAATGACATATATACACAGTGGCCGGTCGGTAAGTGGTTAAAGCGACGCAGTGCTGTATCGCAAAAAAATGGCCTGGTCAGAAAGTGGGTCAATCCTTCTGGAAGTAATTCATTAAAAAAAAATGAAACTCCTATTTTATAGATTCATTATACACAGAGCGATGTATTTAAAAAAAAATTCTTTTAATTTTGAGGTTTATGGCTTACAGCTAGTGGAACCCCAAAATTCAGTATCTTAGAAAATCAGATTAAATCAGACCAATAAAAAAATAAAAATGGATTTTCAATACAGAAACGTTGGCTTACTGAAAAGTATGTCCATGTACAGTATAGTATGCACTCAATACTGCATCACTGTTATGGCGTTATAGAAGCCCAGTTTACTTTGATAGCGGCCTTTAGCTCGTCTGCATTGTTGGGTCTGGTGTCTCATCTTCCTCTTGACAATAACCCACAGATTCTCTATGGGGTTAAGATCAGGAGAGAGTTGGGTGGTCAATCAAGCACAGAGATACCTGGACCGGCACCTGGCTCAGCCTCTCAGCGAGCGACTGAAAGCGTGAGCTGGCCGCTCCGACCCCTACACAGCTCAGTGCTCCAGTGAGTGCTTGGGAATGGGGGGGGAGGAAGAGCAGAGATTGTGACTGGCAGCTCTCTACTCAGGGAGCTCAGAGCTGGCGGGGGACCAATGCTTTTATTCTACAAAAAAAAAATACCCATACTTCTTTTTTAAGGAGCAGTAAAAGAGCTTGGAAAACGGCTTGTACTGTGAAGCAATTCATTCTCCGAGACCACAAGAGACTCTAAAGTCATGTTTGAGCTTTTTTTGACATCTTAGGAATACCTGCTGATTATTTACATTAGAGAGTTGGGGGCTGGTAAGATTCTGCTCTCCACAGAAAATAGCAAAGTTTTCTGTCCATCTGTTGTGAACTTTAAACAGTGGCGACCCATGCATTGAGGGCGCACGGGCGCCACCTGATCCTTGCTGCCGCCTATCCATGCATGAATTTCTATGGCAGGGGTGTTTTTTTATTGAAGCACCCGATTAGAGCCAGAGGCTCTAATAGGTTTCCAAAAAAAAAAAAAAAAAAGAGTGGTGCTCGGGAACGCAGAGAGTGCGCCCCGATGCCACCCAATTGCGTGACGATAGCAAATATAATTTCGCTATTTTCACACTAAATTTCCTCCCTGCCAATCAGGAGGCAGGTCATAAAACCTGTTTCCTGATAGGATTGCCTGGCGCTGTGGAAGAGGAAACACACATCCAGAGGAGACGAGCGCTGGAGCAACAGACACCTCCGCTGCTGCCCGCACTCTGGAGGAGACACAGGATTCAGAGGAGATGACAGGCCGTTAAGTGCCAGACCTCCCATGATGGGTGCCCCCAGAGTGGCGCGAGCCTGGCTCTGGGGTTGGTGGGGGGGAGCTGTCAGTATACCTAGTCCCAGCTGTATACCCAGTCTGGGGCCGTCTACTCGTCCTGCGATGCCGGGGCCCTCTACTCGGTCCTGCGATGCCGGGGCCCTCTACTCGGTCCTGCGATGCCGGGGCCCTCTACTCGGTCTTGCGATGCCGGGGCCCTCTACTCGGTCTTGCGATGCCGGGGCCCTCTACTCGGTCTTGCGATGCCGGGGCCCTCTACTCGGTCCTGCGATGCCAGGGCCCTCTACTCGGTCCTGCGATGCCGGGGCCCTCTACTCGGTCCTGCGATGCCGGGGCCCTCTACTCGGTCCTGCGATGCCGGGGCCCTCTACTCGGTCCTGCGATGCTAGGTTGTATACTCCTGAGACAATGGGTGGAAGCAATTGGAATACAAGGGACGGAGTGGGTGGATTCTATAAGGGGTGAGGCTCATGAGAAGTGGGAGGGGTCAAAAAGGAAGGGCAGGGTCTGACGCCCCTCCATCCTAAAACTTCACCAGCCGCCACTGACTTTAAAGATTCATTTCTACACAGTGCTTATGGATACAGATATAAATAGGGGGCTTGTTTTAAACCGCTTTTACTGCTTGTTCGGAATATGTACATAATTTAGTGTTTATGGCCTGGGCACAGGTTTACAAATCTGTTAAATTTTGAGGAAACAAAGGCCTGGATTAATACCTTACTTACAGTGACACAAAGTATTACTATATATAAGATTCTGCGGTTCTGTCCCCAATATAAAATACATTTTTTAAAGAGATACTACTTCCTATGGTAGAACAGTAATCACAATGTCCATGGCATTTGTGTGCCCCCAAAAACACAACAGGTAAACACTATTTTATGCAACCATATCTGCTCTGAAGCCCAAATCGTTTTAGTAGGGATTATTTTCTTCTGTCTGGGCACAGTCTAAATCTATTATGGACGTAGTAACAATAAAAAAAAGATACGTTTCCATTATGTAATGGAATCTTTCATACTCGAGCTCATATGTTATGTGTTAATAGTCAGAACATAAGAAAGGAACTGGATTGGTACATTATTTAAGGGTATTTCTTGACGTAAGAGAACAGTCTTCCTGTGGGGCCTAAAGTGCTGGGCAAGACAGACTTCTGTGGGTGGGGTGTTAAGTGGCAGAGCAATGTTAAATTGTTGTTCTTAAACGCAACTGTGTTGTACTTGGTCATAGGAAGGATTTCCAACAAGCTGCATTAAAAAGCTCTGACAGCCTACAGGGCTTGCTATGACCCTCAAGCAAATCAGAAGTGGCTTAAAAGATTGAACCAATTCTCAAAACAGAGCATCACTCGATTATCAAACCATTTATAGACCCCTATAGTCAGGCAGTTTCCTCCTTTCACAGATGGCAGTAATGCTTCCTATGATAATTTGCCATGTACTCATCAAGCAATCTTGTTATTCACTACATTGTTTGAAAGATAACACCAGGGTTTCCTAGTAAACTCAAACACCAAGAACTCTGGTCATCAATGTCATCACTCTCTCAGACATTGGAGGCACCGCTCCTCCAAATGTGCAAGAAAGAAAAATACATTTAAATGTTTAAACATTAAAAAGTTAAACTGACCAAAAAAAATAAATAAATACATAAAAAATTATATTTTAACAAAAAAAAAAAAAATTAAGAGCCAATTGTGTAAGCAAGGTCACATAGCATAAAGACACAGCATGTAAAATATAACTTTAAAAGTCTATGATAAAACACAATAAAAATAAACTGTACTATACTTGTCTTCTGTAATATATAACCTAATTAAACTGTGATCTGAAAAACGAATGAAGAACAATTTTAAGTTTAAGGGTCACTTACAAGCAACTCATAATTAATGTAAGTGGGGGCGAGGGGCCTAGTGGAATATGCAATTCCCAGAAAAACGTGTTAATGGTTCTGCTGTTGTGACTAATCTTAAGAGGTAGGCAAGAAAATACAGCGGAAAGTTGAAAGGGGAAAAAAAACAGAATTAATCATCTGATTCCATTTCCCGTATCAATGAATACAGTATGGAAAATGTACAGAGAAAGTTTAAAGGCAATGTCCTTTTATATATATATATATATATTGTATATACACACAAATACATACTACAAAGCTGCTCCCTCAACATAACTGAATCAGATAAGGGGCCAAAGCACAGCTATGTTATCTGTGAGAAACAGACCTACCTGATTCCAGCGGACACAAAACAATATTCTCCCACAAAGAAGAAGAATTTTTAAGAAGATCAATTACCCTAAAGGAAACCTAAACTACAGTTAACATCCATGCTAAATAGTTGGGAAGAACAGAGGTCACCAAATGAATGTATACTTACAAAACAGGTATGATGATGTAAGTTTTATATTGCCTAAATTTTTCTACCCTTTGATTCTTTAGGACATTAACAGTGAACAATAAGAGACAAGCAATGGAGACCAAATTCACAGAATAATTTGATTTGTTCTCAATGTTTGGAACAACTTAACTGTTGACTTCCTTAACCCCTTGGCACTGCCACCTCCCATCGTTTCTAAATGCCAGGAGGAGGTGGCGGGCATTCCGATAATGTGACTAGTGCGATTGGCTGTCACATGATCGGAAAGCTCCCGATTGCAAGTAGGCATTGGGAGTTTTCCGGTACCCACCAGTAACAGTAGTGTGCAGGAAACACACTCTTAGTACAGAAATGTTTACATTTGGGATGCATATGTGTGGCCTCTCTGCCTTAAAGCCCACCCACCGATAGGCAGCCTACCCTGTTTCCCCGAAAATAAGACCTAGCGTGATTGTCAGTGATGGCTGCAATATAAGCCCTACCCCCCAAATAAGCCCTACCCTGTTTCCCCGAAAATAGGCCCTACCCTGAAAGTTAGACCTACAAGGACTTTAACTAGGGCTTATTTGGGGGGTAGGGCTTCTATTGCAGCCATTACCGACAATCACGCTAGGTCTTTTTTTCGGGGAAACAGGGTATATGCATACGGTCGCCGGGAAGAGGTTAACAGCAGGGTAAGTGCCAAAAACCTTTTACACATTAAGGCCCCTTTCACACTGGGGCGGTTTGCAGGCGTTACTGCGCTAAAAATAGCGCCTGCAAACCGACCCGAAATAGCCGCTGCTGTCTCTCCAGTGTGAAAGCTCCGAGGGCTTTCACACTGGATCGCTGCGCTAGCAGGACGGGGAAAAAAGTCCTGCTAGCAGCATCTTCGGAGCGGTAAAGGAGCGGTGTATACAGCACTCCTTCACCGCTCCTGCCCATTGAAATCAATGGGACAGCGCGGCTTTACCGCCGGCAAAGCGTCTCTGCAGAGGCGCTTTGCGGTGGTTTTTAACCCTTTCTCGGCCGCTAGCGGGTGGTAAGACCGCCCCATTAGCGGCCGAATACCGACGGTAAAGCGCCGCTAACAATAGCGACGCTTCACCGCCGACCCCGGCCCAGTCGGGGGGAGATATATAGATATATATATCACATATACACCTATACACACATACACAACCACATCATATCATTCATTGGCAGTGGTGGGGCTTACAGAATGCTAGACCATTGACTAAAAGATGGGCAGAAGTCTTTCCAATACAGGGCATTTATAAACATTACATGACTGGAAATTAAGGTCATCGCTATAGTACAACTGGACAGCTTAAAGTGGTTGTAAAGCTCAGACATGAAATATGAACCAATCATATCCCTCTATAGTGTGTACTTGTCTCAATTAAAAACATTGAGGGATCATGCACACTGGACATTATAAAAATGCCAGTAGCATTAGCTGTAGAATGAGTTTTGCAGTGTTTTTACAGTAGCATTTTACAACTTTTTTTAGCTGTAGCGTTTTTTGTTTTTTTTTTAGCTTTGTTTAGCAAAACTTTACTCCCACAAAAGCCTATGGCTCAAAAATGCTGATAAATGCAGAATTGCCGCATTTTTAAGCTTTTATCAGAATTAGAGCATTTTTACAGCTGAAAAACTCCTCTTAAAAACAACTAGTTCTGGGGGGTTTTTCCAACCAGAAAACGCCCCTGCCAAAAAAAAGAGCTGATAACAGCCTGTGTGTGCATGGACACATCCTCGGGAGTTTACTGGCTGCAGAAAAAAAATGCCTGAAGCCAAAAAGAGCAGCTGTAAAATCATCCAGTGTGCATGAGGCCCAAGTGTATTTCTGTGTGCTGCCTCCTTCTTCTTCTATCAGCATGAATCATTCTGACAAGTTTTGCTGACACCAATAGAAGAAAGGTGACAGGGGAGGGATCTCCAGCTGATTGACAGCTTCAGCTCTGTTCCTGTGTGAAGGGGGGGGTGTCTCTTCCCTCCAATCAGCTGTCAGAGGTCTCCTCTCACTGTGCTCTGTAGAGTGCAATTTCAGCTTGCCACCCCTTTTTCTGATAGCTCAGACAAGCTTTATAAATTCTGGACTTTGAATGGCTGTAGAAGAGACTGCCGATAGACCGGTAAAACTTATGAAGGATGATTTTTTCATCTCTGTGTCACACCTGAAGCCAGTCACTGGGTATACGCAAGAGTTTACAACCCTTTTTAATATCCCTTCCAATTTACAAAAAGACTTCCAACAGAACTTTTGTAGTTTGTACAAAATAAAAAAAAAATCCCAATTGGACCTTTCGATTTATACATATTCTAAAAGCAAATAAATGGAGAGGCTGTGAGATAGAAAAGGTTAAGCAGCCAACATTGGCACATTATTTGCAGTAAATCTGAACAGTACATATTCTCTAGTCGTACGGCCAACATAACCACGAGAGGATTGAATGGAGAAGAAAATATGCAGACAGAACAGTTCTATTTTATACTCTGCATGGGGGCAAGTACATGCTTCTCCCAGGCACAGCGATAAGCAAATACACAGCAAAACATTGCAGATTAAGAGCAAACCACCTGGAGAATGGTTCTTTATATAACAACAAACAATGGGAAAACAAGCTGTACAGAATCATCAATGGCCTTCTGAAGCAGCAGCCCACCACCTAATCCTACTGGGAGCAGAAAGATTGCTTTTCACCTCCAGTGAAATCAATTGAGCTTTTTCAATGCATTGTATGTTTTTATTTTTTAAACTATTACTTTAGACAGGTCTAGTACTTTTTAAAACTAAATCCAAAAAAAAGCAAGCAAGCTGTCGCATAAAATACACTTCATAGTATATAAAATATTATGGTAACATGCCAAAAAAAGTCACCTAGCACCTGATATATAACATTTATACAGAGGTCACATGACTGCACCCGCCCACTTTGAGGGACGTAACGCGTACGGCATCTGTGTACGTGCTCTGATCGTGACGTCACCCGTGCTCCGCTCGTCCATCCTGTTTGGGACATCCACTCCATCCACGCTTTCATCCTCCGCACTGGGGTACAGTGCATTGTAATGTGAGTGTTCCTGCATATTTTAATAAATCATTTTAGTACTATACAGAGAGCACTAGATTCTTTCCTACTTCTTTTACATGTGAATTATCTGCCTACTTGCTGGTCACTGAAAGCTGACATTTGTAAGCTGTTGCTGCTGCTGCTGTCTCCCTATGGTATTGTCCCTGTGAGGGAACCGCTGATTTTGACCTGACTGATTTACTCAGGGGTCCATCTATTAAGGTGAGCAGCTGGTGTCACCGAAGGTGGAGGTCCGTGTGTGTCACTACAGTCACCTTGCGTTTTCCATATGTCACCTGAGTCACTGGAGGAATCACTGGAATATTGCTTGCAATTTGTTTATTTTGGACTTTAGTTTATATTTATTTTCATTTTTATTTTATGCGCTGTACTGCTTTTTATACATATGACTGCACCAACTTTTTGTATTGCTCTTCTGCTGGGTGGGGGGTCCAACCTTCCACTAGCAGGCTGTGGTTTGTTACCGATTCACTACAGCTGTACCTTACCTGCAGCTGCTGGGGAAAGTGACAGCAAAGTGGTAGTAAGGCCCCCCTCTGTTCCTGTGAGGATGTATATTCTCACACCCACCTAACTCGCTGGGGGAGATTTACTAAAACTGGAGCACTCAGAATCCGGTGCAGATGTGCATGGTGGCCAATCAGCTTGTAATTTCAGCTTGTTTATTTAGGTTTTGACAATAAAACCTGGACGCTGATTGGTTTCAATGCAGAGCTGCACTAGATTTTGCAGTCTCCAGTTTTAATAAATATCCCCCATCGTGTCCACTCCCAAGATCACACAAAATTGCAGCTGTTTTGACAGACCCTACTAGGTCAGTACTTAAGAGACCTTTAATTAGTATGGCCAAAGCTTTTTTGGCTGAACTTCTCCTTTGGAGCACCAGCAGTGGAAGGTACCCCCTTTTTGGACCCGGACATCCCAAAGGTCAAAACCCAGGAGCCAGTTATTTATCCACCCGGCATGCAGCCGGCATTATACAGGTTCTAACGAACGCTTATCCCACATTGGCTCATTTAATATACCCGGATAATGGCAACACAATATGTACATTACTTCTATATGATCTGGGTCTGGCGTCCATGAAAAACACATTATTGTACCTTGGGGGCCATGGGTGCTGCCTGAACACAAAGTCATTCCACTGGAACCCATACACTTGTAAAATACTTCCATCTCTCAAACCCCTGATGAAGGTTTTAGAATACCGGAAACGCGTCGGGTATCAGGGTACATCACCCCCAGGAGAGTATACCTAATATTTTCATCTGTATACTTCCTATTTTGATCCTGTATCCATTATGTATGGAATGCATTGTTTTCTTTGTATGTCATAGACGTCTTCACGTCTTTTTTATGTACACTATTAAAATATACTTTTTACCTCAAGAGTTGGTGGTCTATTAAAGTCCCAGTCTAAGGGGGATACTCTTTTCTGTGGTCTTATACGTGAGGGATGGTACCACCATACTCTACACTTGTCATGATGGTAGCCTCCTTTCTGCGAACTTCTCCTATAGATCACAGGAGTGTGACCTGTGATCAGTTTTCAGCCGACCGCGGGTTAAAGCCCACTGTTGGCTGATGTCACTCAGCTAGTCCAGGCTCTGGAAAGATCACAACCATTTGGTCAGCATCCACCCAGAAGCCTGAGCCTGCCCCTAAAGAAATATAGGAGAGAGAGAAGGACGCGCCAAGTGTAGTATCCCAATAGGTTTATAATGGATAAAAGCAGGATTATGGACTCTTACAAGATGTACATAGATAATGGGCTCATCTGTGTGTAGATCTCTGTATTGTCATCATGGTGTGTGCGGTTGGTTGGTAGGAAATTCCAGACGCTCAATGTGGAGGGAGAGAGGCAGTTCCTGGAGCCTCGAGGAATCAGGACGTCGCGCCGTGACAGCGTTGAACACCCCACGGATATGACATCACCAGAAGGCCCTTACCACACTTAGTGCTCTCCTATGCTTCCTTTTGGTCTATGCAGAGCCGTCACAACTCTGGAGGACAGCAGCCGCAGGTGGTCCCCCATATATACACCATTCCAGCATAGGATTCCACAGCCCAGTGATTTCTATGGACGTCCTATAAACTTTTATATCAGCCTGCATTATTGTATTGTTTCTTTGGAGACATTGTTTTTTGGCTGGCTGGATTGCTTTAAACATCACTCTATGCGCCACTAATTTTATTCCATCTGAGCATGCCCCTCCCACCCCCCTCTATAGCCCAGCATTTTAGTGAGTGCTGGAGGGGAGAGCAGAGAGCCGCTGACTGACAGTCACAGTTCTCTGCTCAGGTTGGAGGGGAGAACTGAGCGATCAGCGATGTTTGATTGCTCAGTTCTCATTGAAGAGCCAGAGGGGACAGAAGCAGCACTGAATCGATGCTGCATCCACCTGAGTATTGTTTTTTTTAATTTCCAACTTCATTTTTGGTATGGGACTGGCAGGATCACCAGGTATTTTACAGTGCAGGGAGCTTCTATACATAAAAAAGGCACAAAAATTCCAAGTTCTTAACATATACACCGATCAGTCATAACTTTTTGAGAGGTTAAAAGAACAACATTAATTGAAAGTCAGCAAGTGAACATGTTGTATCAGAATATACATTGCACTGTAGTTTGTGGTGTATGGGGCTGCATAGCCACAGACCAGTCAGGGTGTCCTGACCCATGTCCACAGCCAAAAGTGCCTACAATGGGTATGTGAGCATCAGAACTGAACCACAAAACAATTGGAGACTTGATCTGATTTATTACAATTTCTTTTACATCACGTGGGGTCAGGATGCAGTGTGGTCAAAAGGCAAGTAAGTAGATGCAGTGTGATGCTGTTGGCAATGTTCTTGCTGGGAAACTTTGGGTCCTGCCATTCATGTGGATGTTACTTTGACACGTACCACCTACCTAAACATTGTTGCTGACCAAGTACAACCCTTCATGAAAACTGTATTCTCTGATGGTAGTGGTCTCTTTCAGCAGGATAAAGCACACTGCAAAAATAGTTCAAGAATGGTTTGAAGAACATAACAATGAGACCGAAGTGTTGACTTGGTCTCCAAATTCTCCTGATATTACTCCAATAGCACATCTGTGGGATGCACTGGAAAAACAAGTCGATCCATGGAGCTGATAAACAGCGCAACCTACAGGACTCAAAGGATCTGTTACTGACTGCTTAGTACCAGGTACCACAACATACCTTCAGAGGTCTAGCAGCATCCATGCCTCAATAGGTAAGGGCGATTTTGGTGGCAAAAAGGGGACCTACTCCACTCTCCCTAAAAAAACAACCAAAAAAAACTCCACCCAGCCGCATGCTCTAAGGAGCAGGGCCCTCTGATTCCTACTGTATCAAATTGTATTGTATTTGTACGGTCTACCCTCAAGTTGTAAAGCGCTACGTAAACTGTTGGCGCTATATAAATACTGTATAATAATAATAATAATAATAATAATAATAATGTTTACAACAGCATAACAGTCCTCTAAAACTTGACTATTAATGTAAAGCTTCACATAACAGTTCCCCAACCAAAATCAATTATGTTGTGATGGAATTTTTATTTTATGTTAACCACTTTCCATCCTTAAGCCGTTATAAACGGCTTCGGGTTGAAGTGGTTGGAAAGAAAAAAAAACAGGATTGTGACAGTAGCTGAATTCATGATCCTGGTATTGTTTCTTTCAGCCAGCGATTCTCTTTTAGGTTAAAGTGATCTAAGCGCCAACCAACTATACTAAAATAGGCAGTGCAACTCAAGCCATGTAATGCAATGGTAGATGCCCAGAATCTGACACTTGCTCAGTGCCATTACTAGCCTCATTCTCATACAGGGCTCTAACTTTGTCCAAATGGTGTACCCCCATGTCCAGTTTGGCAGACAACTGCAGAAAATAATTTGAGAAAAGAACGTTGACTTGGAGCGCCAAAAAGCTAGCTAGCTCAGCTAGGTTTGGTCTGCTGTGCCACAAAAATACCACTGGAGAGTCTCCATTTACCAGTAGAGTGTTTTGCACCTTTGCCCAACAGGGGGAATTATCCATTATTGCAACGTAGTTAATTCACAAGCGCAAATTTTGTGCCCCACGCACACAGCAATCCTCTGGAATAGAACAGTCTCAACAATATAAAGCAAAGCTATCACATGGACTAGATACACAGAGAGCAGCAGATTTGACTTGCTCTGTACACAGGGAAAAGGGTGTGCTGCTGAATGCAGAATATCTACTAAACAACATCCGCGGAATGTGACAAGATGGAGATATATCACCTGTCGTTCTCCAGAGCTCAGCCTCATTATTACTAATCTGTTATGTTTCTGGTGCCTGTTTGGCTGCTGCTAATAGATTTACTTCTGTGTATTTTTCTGGTAATTTTGCCTCGAACTTTCCAGCTGTTCTGATCTCACGTGTGAATGATGAAAATGATCAGTGAGCCTCTGCACACTGGGAGAGGTACAGTGGTGGTACTCTTCTAAAATACTGGCAACACGGCAGCGGTCCTGATTTACCAAGGAAGGAGCAGAGGTTTGGAAAAGTTACTCACAGCATAAGTTGGAAGAAACAGCCTTAATGATGGGTATGGGCAATTGCTCCATCTTTACTTCTTTCATTTTGGTTTGTTTTGTGTATACCTGCCCCAATAGGTTACAATCAGCAGGAAATCTTAGGTCAAATTTACATAACATTGTGGCTGGACGATCCCAGAGCATAGAAAATCTCTCATGCACAAGCATCCATGTAAAAATGCATAAGCACAGGTTCCATTCAGCAAAAACTCATAATACCAACAATAAGGTTTTAAAAATGACATATAAAGTCTCTTCAGCCATAAAACTACATTATGCATGCTTACTTTCCCTAAATCCGGCCAATTAAAAAAAAAAAAAATTAAATGAATAACCGATTAAAAATAACATTGAAAAAAAAAAAAGAGCCCTCACCTGCAATACCTAATTTCCACCTTCAGATGTTCTCAGTCTAACATTCAGCAGCATTCAGTCCACCTGCTCTAAGCTCAGGCTGTCATAGTTCAGCCACCACTTGTCACTGCTGGACAGTGAAAAGGAGTCTTTCTCCTCCTAACATGCTTCTTGCCAGCACATGAACTGCCCAGATAGCAAGGCTAACGTGCCACAAATTTGTGGCAGTGTTGAGATTTAAGTCTGTTAATGTGCTGCACATTTTCACCGGCAAGTTGTACACTTGCAGAGCACTTGAAGCACAAGTTCTAGGTGACACTTTTTCAATTTGCAGCAAATTTGCGTGGCAAGTCTCTAGCAGCAGCAAAGTTGCAGTGGTGAGTCTACAGCATGAGCTCTGCGAGTCACAGTGATGTGATGATCCTGTGGTGGGATGACTATTGCACAACAAAACTGAACCTGAACTTGCAGCAGACTTGAAGAATGTTTGCAAAGAAAGTTGATCTGGAGTCATGCAATGTAGACTTGCTGCAATTGTGCAACAAACTTGTGAGACTCGGAAAGTCTAGCAATTCCAGCAATAGTTTAGCAAGTCCTTTTCAAACTTGAAGCAGAATTGCTTGCTATCTGGGTGATGGGCTTCTTGTACTACTACTTTCCCCAACACTTAGACCCCTTTCACACTGGGGCGGTTTGCAGGCGTTATTGCGCTAAAAATAGCGCCTGCAAACCGCCCCTAAACAGCCTCCGCTGTTTGTTCAGTGTGAAAGCCCGAGGGCTTTCACACTGAAGTGGTGCGCTGGCAGGAGAAGAAAAAATCTCCTGCTAGCCGCATCTTTGGAGCGGGAAAGGAGCGGTGTATTCACCGCTCCTGCCCATTGAAATCAATGGGACAGCACGGCTATACCGCGGTAATACCGCGGCTATAGCCGCGCTATACGAAGGGTTTTAACCCTTTTTCAGCCGCCAGCGGGGGGTTAAAACCGCACCGCTAGCGGCCGAATACCGCGGTAAAACAGCGCTAAAAATAGCGCTGTTTTACCGCCGACGCCCCCTACCGCCCCAGTGTGAAAGGGGCCTTAGGCTCTGCTGTACAGGGACTATAAAAGGCTAATACCAAGTGAAACTCAGGTACCAATGTTTACACTACTTGCATTTCAAAAAATACTGATAGCACCGATTACAAGGCTACATAATTTGTGCCTAGAGTTCAGCTTTACATACAGTTCCACTTTATCTTGATGCAAAGGACAAATGAAGGGACAACCTAAGATTACTATTTGAAGGAAAAAGGAAACGTTCAATAAGCGAAAATTAGAGGCTGCCAATACTGACCTTTAGACGTGCTCGGTGCCATCAGAAATGGACTAAGGCCCATATAACATTTGCAACAGATTTGCTTTAAAGGGCAGAGGAAACCTGTTGCTCCTCAACTGTTCAGAAAAGCGAGATGTCGTTCTATGTTCTCAAGGGTTTTCAATTGAGAGGAAATAACACAAAAATTGAAGGACAACTAAAAGTTTTTACTTTTTCCCCGGAATGACAATGATACTCAGGACAACAAGTGAATCTCCCCAAAGGGGACCAAGACAGCAGTAAAATTCACATGGGGGCTCTAACCCCCAAAAAATTATCAAATTATTGTTTTGCATCCTTTTTTTTTTTATATAAATAGATTTTTTACTAAATTTGCTATATGTAAATGTTAACACCCCAGTTTGCTTTAAAAGCAAATTTTGGGATAAAGGAAAAAAAAAAAAAAAAACATTCATACTCACTTAGGTGGATGCAACATTGGTCCAATGCTGTATCTGTCCCCCACCGGCTCTAAGACAGAGGATTGAGTGATCAAACACCGCTGATCGTTAAGTTCTTGGTCATCAATGAGCAGAGAGCCAGGACGGTCAGTCACTGTTCAGTGCTCATTAGAACATTGAGCTGTGGAGGGGGCAGGAGCAGCTGGATCAGGAGCCCTCCAGAGTCTGGACTGGCTGAGTCAGAGTCTGGAGCAGAACTAAGTAGAAATACAGGAAAAATATAGCCAAAAGAGCTTTAGTCCTACTTCTCCTTTAACTACCTTAGGCTTCAATGAAGAAGTTTGGTCTTTGGTAAATAAGTGTTCCAAACATAATGGACGATGTATAGGTTTTATTCTGCAAAGACACGTTTGTGTCTAAATTCTGGTGCTTTCATTTGGTATTAGAGTTAAGGTCCGAAGATACTCGCTAGAGACCTGGAAACTATTATTAGGAATAGAACTGAGCCTGATTCTGCTTATAAGAGTGGAGAGCTCCTTGACATCTCCATTAAAAGTATATTAATTGCTTGAGTTAATGCGTTCTCATAGATTTAACAGACTCAAGTATATTCCATCAACAAAGCTCTTTACTGATATAAAATACTGCTGGTCAGGCACCCTGCTCAGATTACTTCCCAGAGAAGAGTTTGTATTAGCTGACTGATAGCTGGCTGCAGTACTTGCTGCTCATAGATCAGATCTCACTGAGAAATGACGGCAGTGAGAAATCCTGGGAGCCATTTCCTAATCTCACACTACTGGGGCCCTTTGTGGGTTTGCTTTTGAAAGTATATGACCCATAGACTGACTTAAAATAAATATTTTTAACTAGACAAGTAGCCCTGCTGGCTCTGCAGTGAGAACTGAACAATCAAACACTATTGATTGCTCAGTTCTCCTCCTCCGCTCTGAGCTGTGACCATCAGCAGCCCACTGCTTTGCCCCTCCAGCACTCACTGAAGCACTGGGCTGTCGGGGGGGGGCGGGGAGGAAGGGGCTGGCTCAGGATCTTTCTCAAACCTGGAACCTCTGTGACATTAGTTGACAACAGGCTTTAGCCTGCTGTCAACTGAAATTGGTTCACAGGAGTGCAGAATGCACTCTTGTGATCCAAAGAAGTATGGCCAAAAAAGCTTTGCCCATATTTCTCCTTTAAGTATTTTCCTAGTCATTGGCCAAGTAGAGGAATCTGGTGTCATGTCTTTACTCTTATTCTAGGACAGTGACTTAAATTGTTGAAGCAAGAGACAAAATGGCACACAAAACTGGATCACCTCCTAGGGAGCCTAGACCCTGGTGGGTGTTCAGGAGTCCCAGCTACAACCTTCATTCTTCAGCAGTAAACAAGGGGAATAGCCAAACTGGTTAAGCTATGTATCTGACATTTTACAAGGCAGAGTGAACTTGTAGACAGTTGGTGTCTGAAGAAGTGGACAGGGTGACTTCTCTGTGCCTAATGTAGTTCTTATATTAAATGTCAGACCTCTCAGGCTTTATAGGCAAAATATACGTAGGACCATAGTGTGACTATCTCCAAGTCATCCTAATACAGTCTTTTTGACCCTTATCTACACTGCACAAAACCAACAGACTTTAAGCAAATATCCTGTATACCTACCTCTCAGTGGTGCAGTTATCTGAGAAGCTGGGAATTCACCTCCAATTTACCTCCAAATGTGCCGCTGTGTTTGTAAAAGACACATCCCCAGAGCACTGAGCAATTTCAGGTTATAAACAGACGTTATTAAACTTAAATTAGTCCTGATTGTGACCAGTACTGGAACTGGGAATGTAAGAGAGCAGTGGCATGAAATGAAGGCAGGACATGACCTTTGTCACAGCAAGAACATCCAAACTTTCACACATCATGGAAATGCATTTATTTTATACATATTGAGCATTATGAGTTAGAAAAATTAAACACATTGGTCTCTGATTCGGTTTGTATCTTCATCTTCTGATGGCAGATAGAACTAGAATAATCAAAGAGTAATCTCACTACCGTAGACACCAGACAGTGGCAGAAATACAACTATTAAAATTCTGAACCAAACATTTTGTTGGCTCCACCCAGCTCTCCTTTTACATGCCAAGCCCTGCCAGGTACCACCCAGAATGCCGCCACGCACTCTCTGTTATACACCCCAAGTTTAAATTATGACATGACCCGCTTTGCAGAAACCCTCATTCTATAACTGGCCAAAATGATAATATAATGACAATAGAAAAAAGATGAACAGCGTAGACCTAATTCTAACACCATAAAGCATTTTTATGATGTCCACGCTGAATAGGACCTCAAACAACCCAATAGTATCAATTAATGTCAATATTACATATTGTAAACGTTCTTTCTAATGAGGTATTGGAAAGGTATACCAGGATAAGGAAAATAAAAAAATTCCCATAAACAAGGCCATCAATGTATTTATTCATTATCCCAATTACTTTCATTATCAAGTATACAGTATTTCGCCAACACGCATTGTTACCAATTATTTCTGCAACCTTTTGAATAGCTTATCTTCCTCGTGCAGAAAGAACGTGTGCCCTCTGTTTAAGCACGTCTTTTATTACCAGCAATCTAGGAGAGGTGTGGGGTGTAAAAATTTGTGGTGTGCTTTAGGTTCATTTGCTTTACAACTCTTCATCGCTGATCAGCCGCTCTAGCACTAATTAGCACTTTGAGAATTGTGTAAATATTTCAAAAACATGTTTGCAATTAAGGAAAAGAAATATGCCACATTAAAAAGAATGGATGAAATTAAGTTATTAAGGTGGAAGAAAATGTAGCAAATTAACAGTTGTGACACAGTTGCTGAAAAAAAAAAAAAAAAACAGGAAATGTTTTGCCTGGGAAGTTACAGGTGATTAAGTAGCCTGTAAGGCAGGCATGTGAAATGGGATTTCTGGAATGATTTCTGTCCTCTAGATTCTATTAGCCTTTCAGTCCAACCAAAACACCTAATTTTGTGCTTTTTTTTTTAGCCAATGCTGGAAACATAAAAAAATTCCAGGTACATCAAAACAACTTGCTCTCTGGACCTCTGCAGAGAGACCAGTGCTTTGTACAAATATACCTTAATGGGTCAGAGCTAGATATCTCCAATTATCACAGAACATGATCTTTACTGTTTTGAGAGCTCTAGCGCTGACCTATCAGGGGGCATGTCTAACTCCTGTAGACAGACAACGGCTTCCACACAGAAGGCTGACAAGGGACAGGCTACACAACTAAAGCTGTGACTGTTTTGTAAAGAAAGCAAACCTTAAAGTGGTGGGCCAGCTGAAAAAAAAAACATTTTAAAAGTCAGCAGCTACAAACACTGTAGCTGCTGACTTTTAATAAGCACACTTACCTGCCCAGGGTGCCCGCAATGTCGGCCGCCCGAGGCCAACCCCTCCCTCGGCTCTCGGCGCCGCCATTCAAACTAAGGAAAACGGGCAGTGGAGCCTTGCAGCTTCACTGCCAGTTCCCTACTGCGCATGCGCGATTTGCGCAGCGCTTTGTGAATGGGGCACGCTGTGTTGTGGGACACACACAGTTCCCAGTACAACCCGCGCCCCATTCCCAAGAAGACAACGCGAGGAGGAGAAGACTGAAGATCACCGCAATGTAGGAAGTGGCAGATTAGGACGATCTGCCTAGCAACAGCCATTCCTGGTAAGTTAAAAAAAAAATTTCTCCAAATTTTTAGGAACATTTTCATGTAATTTGTTTTTCTAGGGTGGCCCTCCACTTTAAAGTTACTGTAAAGGAAAAGAAAAAAAAATCATCATGCTTATGGTTTTGCACAGAGCAGCCTTGATCCTCCTCTTCTCAAGATACCCGCCGGCACTCTGGGCCCCTCCTTCTTGCTGAATGCCCCATAGCAATTCACTTACTGTGGGGGTACTCGTGCATGCTCGATCCCAAGCTGGCTCTCTGTGTCCATAAGACAAAAAATGTGCCGCTCAGTCCCGCCCACCACCCCACGGGCAGTGATTAACAGCAGTGGGAGCCAATGGCTCCTGCATCTCAGCCAATCATAAGACAGAGACACAGGTCTCGTGTACGTCACTGGATAGAGATCGTGCTTAAGTATTAGAGGGGGCTGGGGGGGTTGGGGGGAGCTGCACACTGAAGGATTTTTACCCTCATGCATAGAATGCATGAAGGTAAAAAAAAAACAACAAAAAAAAAAAAACGGAGTCTTTACAATCACTTTAAAGTGATATTAAAGGCTTAAGATTTTATTTCTTCTTTAAATAACAAACATGTTGTACTTACCTGCGTTTTGCACAGAGCAGCCCTGATTCTCCTATGCTCGGGTCCACTGCTGATGCTCCTTGCCGAGTGTCCCCATAGCAAGCCGCTTGCTATAGGGACACTCGTGCATGCTCACTCCCAAGCCTCCTCTGTGTGCCCATAAGGCGTACAGAGCATGGCTCAGACCCCTGCTCCCTCCTCACTGGCTGTGATTGACAGCAGTGCTGTGCCTCAGCCAATGAGAATGGAGAGACCCAGGAGAGCTGCTGCTTATACGGCTCTGAATGCAGAAGTAGCGTATGCTATGGGCCCATTGCATAAATAAAAACTAGAAAAATCTGCACCAACAGTGCACACTGTACACATTAAAAATTAAGTGGTACATGGACCCATCAGCCATTGCTTCTTCTTAGGGGCAGCATGTAAATATGAACAATGTGTAGCCAGCAGAGCCACTGCTTGTTACAGACTATTGACGTTTACATCTTCCACTGAATTGGATATTCATGCAGCAGCACAGAGTGACCTTGGCCTTCAATCATTCAGAATTAGTTGAAGATATCCTGGGCAAGTGTTGCAGTATGAAGGACTCATTCAAGGAGGGGGGTGTAAACACTGACAGCATGTATTCAGCAATGGTGGAATCATTAGCTACACATTGGTGACATTTACATGTTGACCCAGAGCAGGAGCAACCAATAGGGCCCATGTACGCATATAAACATTAGTACAGTGTACAGGAAACTTTTTATGCAGGCTCTTGCTGTCAGCAAGATCCGGCATAAAAGCAATACACCTGTGTGCAATAAAGTTCACAACCCGGCATTGAAATGTAAGTTTTTCCTCTAAGAGTACATCTTGGCAGGCTACCAATATTCTAATGTAAAAAAAAAAAAACTAGAGGGGATTTCTAAGCCGTTAGAAATGACTGAAACCCAACTCTAGAGTATATGCTGTGATCTTTGAGAAGACATAATTTCAAGAAAATATGCAAGAAAAATTAATGTCAATAAGCCTAGCTTACACCACTGTGGTACATTCACGAGTTAAACATTTTTCCAACCAGAAAGCATGTGTATGCACTTTTAAATGCATGTAAAATAATGCAAAACAAGCACCACAAAAGATGCAGCAAATTCATTACAAATGCTTGTAAGTACCCGTGAGGAACTGCACAAGGAACACTGGGACTGCGGCGTTCACAAGCCCTAAAATGAGCTACAGTGGGTCAGGGATGGTTTGCCTTATTTATTTTAATATTTGTTAATATGTAAATGGTTTCATGTTCATTTTATTTAAAATTATGCATTCTAAACACTCTTGCACTTATAGCTCTTGGGCTTTGTCTTCCCATTTCCAGGAAAAAAAGTTACAAGATAATCTTTGTGGCATAGGATCCTGGAACGTTCTGCATTGTATATACCTCTCTACCTCTGACAATTGTTGGTGATGCTTGGAGAAAGTATGCACCTACCTTCACATATGGCGGCATCGCCAGTCACTTTCAAAGTTCTGGGAGAGAGAGAGTTTATTGTATAAAAATCGAGGTGTTTTTAAGATTTACCGGCCACTGCTGAAACTGTTCTTTTGTCCATGATAACTGGGCCCATATAGAAAATTAATAAAGGTATTTGCAAGTCGCGACACTGTCTTTTGGCGGCCAGAGTTGCTATCCCTCATCATTAGAGGATTACTTCTACTCATTCGCTCTTGGACTGAGCCCAGGTTCTTAATGACATAATGGCAAAAGCGATATTGGTGGCAGAGGATAGTGCGGACCCTGAACAAGTCTACACTACCTGGACTTGTTGGTAGGTAAAATAGTGATACTACAAACTTTAGAACCCTCTTTAATAACTCACTGCCTGAAGTGGTTACCTTATTTGCCAGCTCCTCATGCCCGGAGAGATGCGCAGACCTGATGTCATATTATATTACATACCTATTGCAAGCTTGAACCTACCACTGTATGCGATAATTATCGCATGACATCACATCTGAGCATCGTGATCGGGCGTACAGACATTCTTTCTTTTACTATATGTGTTAATGTTATATGTCCTTGTCTGTTGCCTTATGTAGATGCACTTTATCCTAAAGCTGGTATACCTCGATGGTACTGCAAAGCTTAAATTCTAATCAGAAGCATTATACTTCTCACAGTTGAACATCAATAAAATATTCACTTTGATTGACTCTGCTCTAGTATTGCTAAAAAAATTAATAAAAACCAAGCGCTGATGTGGATAGATATGTGTGATATAAATAAATTGTGCTTAAATATATATATATATATATATATATATATATATATATATATATATATATATATATATATATATATATATATATATAACAATATAGTTAGTGCTATGAAAAAATCAGTAAATTAAAGCTGCTATCAATATAGGGTGATCAGATAACCAAACAAATAGTATTAAGTATAAAATTGATGCGCTTTAAATAAATACTGCACAATATGCTGCTGCGACTAAGCTTAAATCCAGGAATAAAAAATGCATACATGTGAATAAAATAAATAAATAATTATGGTGCTAATACATGTGTTAAAATTGCCAAAATAAATCTTCAAATTGGTGATGTGACGGTGAGTATAAATAAAATAATAATGACACTCTGAGTACAATATCCAGGCAGAGATAAATAGTGGCAGAAAGTAAAAATAATTAAACAGTTCCTTCCCTTAATCCAGATTGATTGACTCTCTGGGTTAGATCGTTTGTATCAGGATATTTAGTTTTTCTTGCATCCCACTTCAGCCATTATACTGCTGGTGATTCGGCTCTCAGGATAAAGGTTTTATGCAAAGCAAGCAAAGAAAAAATAGATCATTGTGCAGTGAACTTACTAGATAGTACATAAGCAAAACAGGGACAAGAGATACACTCACAAACTCCCGGTCTATTGGAAGCATTCAAATAAGCAGATTGCAGGTTCCAAGGATCCTTGAAAAAGTCACGTGTCAGTGATGTAACGCGTGGGAGGAGCTTAGGACGTTCAGTGCTGCAAAACACCTGAAGGTTAATAGCAGCTGCTTCTCTATGGGAAACCTCGTCCACAGCGGCTGACTGCAATCTGCTTATTTGAATGCTTCTAATAGACCGGGAGTTTGTGAGTGTATCTCTTGTCCCTGTTTTGCTTATGTACTATCTAGTAAGTTCACTGCACAATGATCTATTTTTCTTTGCTTGCTTTGCATAAAACCTTTATCCTGAGAGCCGAATCACCAGCAGTATAATGGCTGAAGTGGGATGCAAGAAAAACTAAATATCCTGATACAAACGATCTAACCCAGAGAGTCAATCAATCTGGATTAAGGGAAGGAACTGTTTAATTATTTTTACTTTCTCCCACTATTTATCTCTGCCTGGACATTGTACTCAGAGTGTCATTATTATTTTATTTATACTTACCGTCACATCACCAATTTGAAGATTTATTTTGGCAATTTTAACACATGTATTAGCACCATAATTATTTATTTATTTTATTCACATGTATGCATTTTTTATTCCTGGATTTAAGCTTAGTCGCAGCAGCATATTGTGCATTATTTATTTAAAGCGCATCAATTTTATACTTAGTACTATCTGCTCTAGTATTGCCCTTTGTCACCATTAGCAGCCTCTTGCTTCCCCCATGACTGTCAAAGGGTTACGTATTTTCGCTATAGTTCCCAGGTTACGATGACAATATCTCATATGGTAAGTGGTTAAAGAGCTCTTTTAAAGAGCTCTTTCTAAAACTTTATAGTGGACCTTTTTATATCCCGTTATTTTTGTTTCAGTTAATAACTCGGCCTGCCTTTTGCTATTGGTGTATCCTTAGATGCTTTTCTAAATGTTACCAATAGAGCAATCCTCGGAACCCCTATTATCTAAAACTGGACGTGTCTGGTCTTCACCGGTTTAAACCAAGATATCCTCACAAATCATTCTACTTTCCCTGATGCTGATATTGTTTTGTTTTTTGATGTGCTTGTTAGATATGTTTTTAACTCAAGGCCTCTCTGGCTGTTCTCAAGGACCAACCTTCACCTGTTCAGATGTACTGATTATACTCATGTCTGGCTTCCAACCTTCTCTAGTTAATTAATGCATTAAGAAATATAAATATATATATATTATATAAGTTGGTATCATTTATTTACCCTACTATGTAATTTGGCATTGTAGATACTATGCATCTGTAAATTGCTTTAATAGTTATGTGAAAAATAAATAAAACCACACAAACATAATGACAAACTCAAAACTGCTAAAAATCCAAATTTTTTAAAAAGTATTTAATGGAATGTGGAAGTGTTACCCAGGTCAAGTTTTTATTGTCGACTGTGTCCCCATGGGAAGATTTATCCTCATTGTCCTGCTGAACATTTTCACTGAGATAAAAAATACAAGGAAACCAAACATTTTGGACTGATCACTAGAACAGAAATATTCCAATGGAAGCACCTCTTTCCAGTGAAAGCTAAAGAGATTGTACCTAGTTTTGGGGAGCTCTAATTAGTTGTGCTGTTAGATCGCGGAGTGAATGAAGGAAAATCTCCCTAACAAAACAAAGCTAAAAAAGCCAGGAAAGGGCAAATGGTAATGGCAATTTAGAATGGATTTTGGATTTTCCAATAAATAATTTTCCTCCTATTTCTCACTTACAATCTAAATAATATGTAAATTAGGGTAGATTCTCGTTCTAATGAGATATCCGGCAACAAAAAATGATTCAACTTGTCTCATTATCCCTCTTAAGAGCCCTCTGTCCTGATGCAAGGAGTATGCAAAAGTTCCTTATGGGTGGATGCCAGTGTGTGGGAGTTTCTTGGCAGACTGCATTTGCATGCAAACCACCCTGTGTAAAGCCCACGTGTGATGTTGAGCCTACAAGGTTGAAAACTGAAATTCAATGAAAGAAAGGGGTGGGCCAAAGTCAGTCAAGGCTGTAGAAGAAAGATCTAGATGCTGTGCGCTCTCTGGTCACCAAATGAGGCAGAAGCTCACAATTGCAAGACTATAAAAGGTAAAACTGAAGTTCAGCTTTAAAATGATGTGGCACACACCTTAAAACTATCTTTATCCATTTTTTTAACATAAGGGTTTCTAGATTGGTTGAAATCAGTCTGTCTAAAATAACCTAGGATTTCCATAAAGCTAGGTTTGATTGCTGCCTGCCTCAATGAGCTTGTCTTCTTAACAATGCCATGATTACAATAAACCACTGGCAAATGGTGAGAGATTAACAGAACACAAAGAATGTAATCTGAAAATTAAAATGTAAATAGTGTTTCTACATAAAATCCTTAATCTATGCAGAAACTAAATATGCATGACTGCAACGGATTTCTTCTCATCTCGTTGACTATATAAAGATAATGAGATTAAGTATTTAGTATGCATTATATGGGACACTTTATTAAATTCATTTAATAAATGCTAATAACAATAAGATCGGAAAAGCGTCCTGTGATGGAAATAATAAAACATGCGAGACACACACTCCAAACATTTATGGAGCTGGTTGCCATTCTTGCAAATAGTGGTTTAATTAAAGCTATTCTTTAAACACATGCAGTAAAGTCACAAACTGGAAAAAAAAGCAAATGCTTACTTCAAAAGCATTGCTCCCAATGGTCTCTTTCCCTCTTTTCTCTTCACGGGTCTCTTCTAGTAATGAAGTATAGACTTGTAAATAAATATTTTCTTTAAAGTCAAAAATAGGATTTTTTTCGTCATACTTACCTGTAAAATCCTTTACTTTGAGTACATCATGGGACACAGAGTCAGGCTAATATTACCTGCTGGGTTATACGCCATCTACAGGTGAATAGACACTGGTGGACCAAAGGTCTTTAGACAGGAAGTGATACTCAAAATGATGTACTCAAAGAAAAGGATTTTACAGGCAAGTATGACAAAAAAAATCCTATTTTCTTTTTCATACATCATGGGACACAGAGTCAGGCTAATATTTATATATATTTACCTGCTGGGACATCCCAGAGCAATAGCCTTGAGGGGAGGGAGACACCCTGCCAAGCAATAACCATCAGAACGTATCCCTAGTGTTGTATCCCTAGTGTTGTGTCCTCTGAAGGATCAGAGGCTTCCGGGTAATCTGAGCTGCTGCACCTATCTGGTATACGTTAGCCCGCAGTACACAGCGGCCGAAAGACGAATCCTCGGCTGCTCGAACATCCACTTCATAAAATTTTGTGAACTTATACACTGAAGACAGAATAATGTCCCGATTTAAATCAAAGGCAGACACCACTTTTGGCAAAAAGGACGAAACAGATCGTAACATGACCCTGTCGTGAGGAAGGATCAAGTATGGTTTCCTGCATGAAAGGGTCGCCAACTCCGACAACCTACCAGCCGAGGTGATGGCCATCAGGAAGGGTAGCTTGCGTGACTTTTGCGTGGAATTTCCCTGATAGGTTCAAATGGTTGTTTCTGTAACACAGACAGCACAAAGATCAAGTCCCAAGGACACATACCCAGTTTCCCCGAAAATAAGACCTAGCGTGATTGTCAGTGATGGCTGCGCCTCAGACATAGGTGGATGTCATGGCGGAGAGACAGCTTCAGATACACACGGCTCCAGTATCTTTCAAAGGGATTTCCACCCTCTTCCATCCTCCTAGAGTACAGGACAGCGTTCTCCCCTTAGGACGCAGACAGGCTGCAATCTCTCCTCAATCCAGCCCGTGAGACAGGACAGGTCCACACCACCCCACAGTCCCACTTCAACAATTTAAAGGAGAACACACATACCGTCAACACACCACACAGAACGCTTGAACGTGGACTGGTATGGAACACAGCAAAACTAACTTTTCATCTCAGGCTACACTTCCCAACTAGCCATTCCTTTTATGTACACATGTTGGCCTACCGGCCCATACAGACTGTGCCCTGGTTCTCAAAGGCTCTGATGAAGAGGTTATCCTCGAAACGCGTCAGCCGACTCTAAACACTCACCTCAACATGGGCTTGTGTTACTTTTAACCTATTTTTAATTTCCATGTTTTACATATTTTGTTACCTGTTTGCATGATACGTAGTATTGGTATTATCTATTTGTTTTTATTTCATATGAATAAATTTTACACCTTTTGATGTGAGCAATTGATCACGCGCCCTCCATCCATCTTTCTCCATATATTCCTACCCTGACCACCCCGGGGTCAGTTTTTTGGGCAGCGGGACACGCAACACCATCCTTTTCAGTTCTTCTACAGCTCACAATACTACCATTTTAAACCTATCACACCCTCACAAGCGCAGGAGTAATCTTTCATTGTCCATAATTTGCTCAATCACCTGTGCAAGAGGCAACTTAAAAGCAGAACGAACCATTTGGGTCAGAGTCATGATCAAAAGCCTCTGCGACTGAGAAACAGACATTAACTGGATATCTTCTTGTCCAGACTGCTCGGAAGCTGACCGAACAATCTGCCGGGCCCTCCACAGAATCCTGAGGTTTAAGCTCTTCCCCATCCTCAACCCATTCCTGCTCCAGACTAGGAGGCTCCGGGGAGAGAGATCTGTCACGCTTCTTGCCACCCTGGGGGGATGAAGGCAATCATGCCAGCAATCCGGTGCTCTAACCCGGCTAGGGCCAAGGACAGTTCATCCTTTGTGGTAAAGGGTTAAGCAGCAGTATTGACTGTAGGCACAATACCAGATAGGTGCAGCGGCTCAGATTGCCTGGAAGCCTATGGTCCTTCAGGGGATACAACACTAGGAATATGACTAGATTCATCAGGAACATAGGTGTGCCCTTCCCTGTAGTGTTAGTCCCGCTCCTCTTTTTTTAAGACATTTACCAGCCACAAAGAGAGAGTACTTAGGTGAAGTATTAAAACACTTCAGAAGGGAGACCCTTTAATAGGGCTCACCAAGCCCCTATGTAACAATCCTGCTAAGCACCTTTAGCCTGCCAAGCAACACTTGGTGACTCATGTGACCTGGGTAAGGAGAAATGAACCTCTGCAAGTGTCTGTTCAGAGCCTGCTCTGTGTCCCACAGCTGACTTCTGAAAGCACAGCATGCTTGGCCTACACGGCTTAAATAAGCTGGGTGTGTGCCAGAACGTTCTGTGCGTGCGTGCGTGGTCCCGGTGAACGGGCATAGCTGTATTCGCATACGACGCAAAGCTTCGTGCGCCCAGATAAAGGCTACTACGCATGTGCAGCTAAGCCGCATGAGCCATGGTCGCCAAACAATTGCTGAGCACAGCGGCACTCTTGCGAATGCATGTGCGCCATGGTGAACCAAGGCGAAATGGCACACCGTCGTGCGCCATCATACAGGTAAAAAACAAGCCAGACAAGCAAAAAAAAAGGTACACTTTGCAAACATCCACAGCTATCCCAAAACGCCTTGTATAGTCACCAAACTCAGCCTCTAGCTAGCTTGACTGATTGTTACAATCACTGGGACACCCACAATAAAAAGTAAAGGGGTTTCACTTACCCGTCCAGGTGCAGGGCAGCTTAGAAACTAAGAGCCCAAACTTCACCCATCACGGCGGGTTCCTGTCACTTGAGGACCTTCAAGGAATGGGTACCCTTTTCATGTTTAGGGTCTACTCCTTTGGACCTGTACAGCACCTTGCAGGAATGCCTTAGCGCTGTGGTGTCCAGGATTCAACTTTGCAGAGACCAGCGCCCGGAGGCTGCATTACAAGCAAAACCTTGCAGGAACTTGAGTTTACTTTGCGAGACTGGGGTACCATTTATCTAAGCATATAAAGCCTGTGTCAAATGGATCCACCAATCAGTCAATCCCTTGATTCATTTAAGTACCGTTTGTGGGACTAGAGACCTGGAGCTCAGAGAGCTCAAACAAACTGTGCCATCCACCTTGCAGTGTAAAAACACTGAAGTACTTTCTGTATGTGAGGGGTTATATAAGGGATCACATCCTGTCTAAACACCTTTAGACAGTTGCTACAGTTGCTACAGTTGTAAAAAAAAAAAAAAAAAACAGTGACAAGAGGAAATCCAGTAATGAGGACAACTGTTCTGGTGACAGCTTTCTAAAAAGAGGCCCACCATCACTTTAGAGCAGTGGTCGCCAACCATTTGGACCACACCAAATTTTGAATGGCGCGGACCACTAACATGAATTTTACATGACTTGTATACACAATGCTCTGGCTCTCTAACCCCCTCTGCATCACACAGCTCATCATTTGATCTCACCTCCTTACCTAGCCATGTGTTTGAGCTCCATGGTCCCTCCCACAGTCTGTGATCAACGCTGCCATTGAAAGTCCCCTCCCTTCACCTCCCGCTCTTTGCACTACTCGGCACCTCCCTCTGAGTTCAAAGGAGTCGGAACTACAGAGGAGGCATCAGGTATCAATGCGCGTAGACAATATTGGCTGTCAATGTGCACTGAGAACACTGGAAACAACATAGGCAGTATACATCTGCCACATTGTTGATTTGCGGCAGAAACCCTGGGGACCAACATCATTTTCTTGTAAACCTTCAGTGGTCCACGGACCACTGGTTGGGGACTTGTTAGTAATTTCAGGATCACACTGCTAGCCCTGTAACATGCACCTTTAGAAACAAGTCATCAATGTGAGTGCTTTTATTTATACCTGATGATCCTGCCAGTAACACAAGTCCTGCCTGTGAGTGACCATGCTCATGCACTGTACTGTATCTATGGCAGTCGCTCTCAATCAGGGTTTCCGTGGAACCCTAGCGTTCCTCCAGAAGTTGCTAGGGTTTCATTGAGCTTGATCCTAGAAGGTTGATTGACCTCCCATCTGCTGGTACCTGCATAGTTCCTGAGCCAACACCACTTGACAAAGCTAACAGCATGACACATCTTTTAAGCTGTCTGTAAGGGTGGCATTCTGACCACCACTGTAAGGGTTGAGTTCTTCCTACTGACTACCAATATAAACAACTTTTTCTCATAGACCCCGATGAATTTGTTTTAGCAAGGGGTTTCTCTAGGGTGAAAAGGTTGAGAAAGGCTGATCTATGGAGCAGCAGCATAGAGGACAACTCCCCCTCCCCTTTCCTCATCTTTATAAGAAGTAGGAGGGGGGATCTGTAGTCTAGAGAGGAACTGGGCATGGATAATATCACTGCCTAAGAATTTAGTACAGCAGAGTGCAAGGGAAGTTCCAAGCACAAAACACTTTCTATGAAATATTTGACAGACCAAAAGGGCACTAATATAACAAATTCATTGTTTACATACACTTATTGATCAAACAAGTGTTTTCTACTTCCAGCACAATGGCAATGTTTCATGGATGGCACTGCCACTTTTCTGATTGGTTTTACTTGCTAGTTGGAGTCGCTCTTAAAATCTCATGTGGGCTACATTAAAAGATATAACAATAACAAAAGCATAGAGGGGAAATCTGAAAGGCGGCCAGATGGAAATCTCCTGAATAACGATGCACAGGCAGCTGCAAGAGAACAGATATAGCTTGTTTTTCATGTTTAATTAGCATTGTATCTAGTGGCTGCCAATTCAATCATTCTGCAGATTTCATATTCAATGAAAAACAAAACACTTATGTTGGCTAGACATGAGCAGGTACTCGCTCCATGTTGAACCGGTGAGGGGAATACAATGCTGCATGTGTGTATGCATGCCTTTTCACTGTGGCTCCTTTTTAAGGATGGCGAGTGCCCTTTTTTTTTTTTCACAAAACATTCCCAAAACAAGTGGTTATAAGACAGACCGGTGACTGATTTAGTGACCTTTTGGAATTAAAAGAAAATGCAGCCCGAGTAAGAAAATTGGGGGGGGGGGGGGGCTAGGCTAGATACATAGACATTTAAATATTGCTTTTGGTACAATGAGATTTCGGACCAGAGGAGAGTGGCTGCATCCAAGCAAATTACACATATTTATCTGTCTGTGGTGGTTTTGTGGGGAAACAGACCAGCAGGATAATAAAGAGGATGTGTAATGGTAAGGGGAAAGGATTGCCGCTACTCCTGACAAGCCAAGGTGAATAGATTATAAGGAGCAGCCTCAGCCTACATCTCTCCAACAAATCACACACCTTGATGCATTTCGCCCCACCCACTGGGGCAAAATGCATCAGATGTGTGGTTTGGTGGAGACGTAAGCCGCTCCTGATCATTTATTCAGCTGGGCTTGAAGAGAGTAATAGATTAGATTAGAATGCGGACAAGCCTGCACCTCATGCTCTGCGACACAGGAATATTCTTTTCACCTCTACTTTGAGTAGGGCCAAAAGCAATATAACAGGATGTGTAAATGAGTTTATTTTATTGTGTTTTACTGGTTTTATTTTGTTCATTATTAAAAAAACATTTTACAATATGTTTCTTCTTCTTAAATAGGTATATATATCACATTTACCTCTTGTTGGCAGCGTGTGATAAGCTTTAAGCAAGATCAACCGGTTTCGCCAAGCTTTTTTAAAGTGATATTAAAGTCTGTTTTTTTTTTTTTGTTCGTTAAAAATAACAAACATGTTATACTTACCTGCTCTGTGCAGTGGTTTTGCACAGAGCAGCCCAGATCCCCCTCTTCTCAAGTGTCTCTTTGGTGCTCCTGGCCCCTCCCCTCCTGTAGAGTGCCCTCAGAGCAAGCAGCTTGCTATGGGGAAACCCAAGACAAGCCGAAGCTCCCTGTGTCCATTCAGGTACGGAGCCACAGCCTGGCCGCATCCCCTTACTCTCCTCATTGGCTCACTGACTGATTGACAGCAGCAGGAGCCAATGGCTCAGCGCTGCTGTCTCAGACAATGAGAAGGGGTGTCCTGGACAGCCAAGCCTCTTGTGCATCATCACTGGATCTAGATGGAGCTCAGGTAAGAATTAGGGGGCTGCTGCACACAGAAGGCTTTTTAACTTAATGCATAGAATAGATTAAGATAGAAGAAAAAAAAACTTCTGCCCTTACAACCACTTTAAGGATACACTGAAACATACCTATAGCTGTAAGCCTGGCTGGTTGAACATTCAACCAGTGGTTCCTGGGTATGTTGTCCTCCCATCAACCTCTCCCATCAAGCCTGTTCAGCCTTCCACTGCTCACTCTTAGGCCTCGTACACACGTATATGAGAATATTATGTGACTGATCATCTGTTTTTTTTGTTTTGTTTTTTTTTTCTTCTTCTTTGGTTTTTGCATGCCAGTTTCATATCGCAAATAAAGAGGTTACTAAACGTACGAAAATTCTTGTACCTTACAATACAACTTCAGGGGTGATGTATTGTATTGTAATGTATTTTTGCGTTTCCAAGCATGTGTGTTCTTGCTCTTCTGATTTTTTTTCAGACGAATACTGTACTGAATAAAAGAAAATCGTATGATCTGGTATCGTACAGAAAAAATGTTCACGTTTGTCCCGGATAATTTCGGTTGAACTGTCATGATCGGCTCTCAAAAAGCTGTGTACGAACAATCAGATTAGCATTTGATCGCAACAAAAGCGATATTTTTCGTCCAATTTTCTGATTGTGTGTACTAGACTTTAACCTTACTTTACCTACATGAAGTGTAGACAGGAAAGAACCGAGGGAGGAGGATAAGGAGGATGAGATGACTCATGTGTCTGAGCAAAGCCTGGACCATGTGAAACCAGTATAAAATATGCTTTAAAGAGGAGTTCCACCCAGGGGGGCCATTAAAAAAAAAAAAAAATTAAAAGTCAGCAGCTACAAATACTGCAGCTGCTGACTTTTAATTGGACACTCACCTGTCCCTGGGTCCAGCGGTGCGGGGGATCGAAGCCCCGCTCGTCCCCCACCTCCGCTCGTCGGCGCCGGCATTTCAACTGTGGGCGCCGGGCTGTGGCTTCACAGCCTGGCACCCACTGCGCATGCGCGAGCGGCGCCGAGCGCCGTGATTGGCCGCTTAATCACCTGGGACCTGCAATGGGTCCCAGATGATTGACAGGAGGGAGGGAGAAGAGCCGAGCCCTTCCTGTGCCAGGGGGAAGTGATGTCACCAGCCCAGGCAGACGAAGGGGCAGACTACGAGGGACCACCTAGCAACAGGCATTTAGAGGTAAGTAAAAAAAAAAAAAATATCCAAATGTTTTTTTGTTTTTTTTTTTAGAATTTTTTAGATATGTTTGTTTTTTTGGGTGGAACCCCACTTTAAGGAGTAAAGTTTAATGTGCAGATTGCAAACTGTGTGTAACGTGTCATGTGGGGATGTATGGTAGAATGTGTGAGGAGGTCTGTGAGATGCCCTGTGCTATTTTAAATATGGGGGTGCAGCAGGTTTTCGTGTTGGTCGCATCGAATAGTTGACAATATGGGTATATGTGTGTGCATAAAAGCTAAAAAAAGTATAGTAAATAAAAATATATAGTAAAAATGGCTTTGGTTTGTTGAGTTGCATAGACAAAATGATTGGGTTGTGCCACAGGCACAGGTTTGAGGTAGGTCTACAAAACATATACCAAAGTAGATCAATAAAACCAGACCACATGGGGCCCACTATGCCAATGTCACTAGTGTTATCAAATAAAATGCAATGATCAAAAGGGACTCCAGTGAGACTGCGCAATTATGTACTCAAGGAAACAGGACTGCTGCCCAATCCAGCTGATTTTAGCAAAATCATAAGAAGATACCCGCCAACAAATGGCCATAGCCATCTCCAGCAGGCAGGGCAGATAATAAAGAGCCATGTGTGTTGGATTTCTAGCACATTGCTATGGATTTTCTAGAAAGGTATCCAAAGGAAAGGGATACCTACCCACTCTCACCCATTTTCTCCAACAGGTAGTCAGAGATTTCAGTTATAAATAAGACAGATGGATGTGGGATAATTAAAAGATACGGTACTTTAGTCCATGCCTGCCTGTCAAAAAAAATTCATGACTGCATGCACATCCTACCACCACCATAGGTCAACTTGTGTAATCTTTAACCCCTAAAATCTCTTAAAAATCTTATTTTTTCCTGCTTAAAAGCTCAGAAAGCAATTTAAGTAAAACTCCTTTGTTTACACCTAAAAAGTTAAAGCCACCTTGGCCTCCTAGACATGCTCAGTGCAATTCCAGAAGCCAAATTCATTTACTCTTTAGTGAAGATAAATGGCTCTGCTGCATGGCGCTAGCTCAGAAAGAAATACTAGTGCAGAAACTCCCAAGCCTTTACTCTTGACTAAAAATGAAACATATCACTCATTTGATTTCTCTCACTTCATCTTGATAGATGGAAGTTTATTCCTAAGTAGAACTCGCAGTAATTCCTTCTGCGCGCTGAAGAAAGATCCAATCACTGAAACAGTAAAAATATGAAACTTATAGGAGGTTGCCAAGACTTTCCGAAGAGATTTAGCCTTATTTAAATGCATCTAGAGCTGTAACTCAGCATCCAATCAGCAAACGTCCCACTTCTGACTGTTGTAAAAAAAAGAAAAAAAAAGAAATCCAATTGCTGTTTTTTAAAGGCTGTACATAACTGACTTTGCCACTATCCTTTTCATAAGATTTATAAATGACTAAGGCTACTTTCATACTTGGGCCTTCTGAGCGTTAGCCCTACTCGTTTTTGCAGTGCTTTAGCGCTGTTTAAGCGGCGCTTTGCGGCCTCTAGCAGGGCAAATTTAACCCCCGCTAGCGTCCGAAGGAGTTTTTTGACCTGTATTGTGGCACTTCCGAAGCACTTTTCAGGCGCTTCAGAAGCCCTGCCTATTCATTTCAATGGGCAGGGCGTTTTGGGAGTGGTGTATACACTGCTCCCAAACTGCCCCAAAGATGCTGCTTGCAGGACTTTTTCCAGCAATGCCTGAATTAAAATTCAGCTGGCATAGGCAAATATATTTAAAGCCAAGTAAGCAATGCAAGGATTATTTTTTTTATTTATACTTCTATATCTTAATAGAAGAAATTAGAATGTTATTTTTTAAAATAAAATTTAAATTAAAAAAAAGACCAGTGTAAATAATGTATTTTTTTTAACCCTAATTTCTAAGTATATTTTGTATATGAACATGAAAGAAAACGTATGTATTCATTAGATATGCGGGCTCTGCTTCTATAGCAGAATTACAGTATTGTTTGCATCGAAAGCTGGCCAAAAATGGATCTAAATTTGATTGTTTCAGCAGGGACTGGGTGAATTTGGATCCATATGTCATGGTACCAGTTCAGGAGAAGTGGATCCATTTCTGTCAGACTCTCAACTTTTGTCGATCAGCAGATGATCAGTGTATTCTGACAACGAAGAGTCTTGCTGTCAGAATACAAAGTCCCGGTGGGGGAAAGTGGGGATTCTTCCATCCACCTCGTTTGTATGGATGGAGGAATCTTTGGCCAGCTTTACCCCTTCTAACAATGCAGGTGTTGACTAATTTATTTTAAAAAGTGTAATTCCTATGTGTCAGATAAGGTATCTCAAGTGTCGGTAAAGGTCAACTACAGGCAAGTCTATAAAAACTAGGAAAGCAAAGCACAAAGACAGCGCTCACAACAGGGAACATGCCTCAAAGATTAAGGGTGGAGTCGTTCACTGGGTGCTCTGGCTCAAATGGCCTCCAGCCATTTTCTGCTGTATGCCGAAATGCGTCAGTTTCGGCACTTTATGTAGCACAAAGATTTTAATGGGATTCTGGAGTTGCTGGCTACATCTTTCTTGAAGCTAAGTCTATAAATACAGTGGATATAAAAAGTCTACACACCCCTGTTAAAATGTCAAGTTTCTGTGAAAAAAATGACACACAGAAAAATTTTCTGAACTTTTTCCACCTTTAACATGACCTATGAACTGTACAACTCAATTAATAAAAACGGAATCTTTTAGAGGGGGGGGGGGATAAAAAGCTAAAATAATGTGGTTGCATAGGTGTGCACACCCTCCTATATCTGAGGATGTAGCTGTGTTCAGCATTAAGCAATCACATTCAAACTCATGGTAAATAGGAGTCAGTACACCCCTGCCATCATTTAAAGTGCCTCTGATTTACCCCAAAGTTCAGCTGTTCTAGGAAGTCTTTCCTGACATTTTCTTAGTCGCATCCTATAGCAAAAGTCATTGTCCACAGAGAGCTTCCAAAGCATCAGTGGCATCTCATTGTTGAAAGGTATCGCTCAGGACAAGGGTACAAATGAATTTCTAAGGCATTAGATATACCATGGAACACAGTGAAGACAGTCATCAAGAAAATATGGCACAATTGTGACATTAAGAACTGGACATCCCTCCAAAATTGATGAAGACGAGAAGAAAACTGGTCAGGGAGGCTGCCAAGAAGCCTACAGCAACATTACAGAAGCTGCAGGAATATCTGGCAACTACTGGCTGTGTGGTACATGTGACAACAATCTCCCATATTCTTCATATGTCTGGGCTATGGGGTAGAGTGGCAAGACCGAAGCCTTTTCTTACGAAGAAAAACCATCCAAGGCAAAAATTTGCAAAAACACACCTGAAGTCTACCAAAAGCATGTGGGAAAATATGTTATGGTCTGATGAAACCAAGGTTGAAATTTTTGGCCATAATTCCAAAAGATATTGTTGGCACAAAAACAACACTGCACATCACCAAAAGAACACCATACCCACAGTGAAGCAAGGTGATGGCAGCATCATGCTTTTGGGTGGTTTTTCTTCAGCTGAAACAGGGGTCTTAGTCAAGGTAGAGAGAATTATGAACAGTTTCAAATACCAGTCAACATTGGCACAAAACCTTCAGACTTCTGCTAGAAAGCTGAACATGAAGAGGAACTTCATCCTTCAGCATAACAACGACCCAAAACATACATCCAAATCAACAAAGGAATAGCTTCATCGGAAGACGATTAAAGTTTTGGAATGGCCCATCCAGAGCCCAGACGTGAATCCCATTGAAAGTCTGTGGAGTGATCTCAAGAGGGCTGTGCACAGGAGATGCCCTCACAATCTGACAGGTTTGGAGCGTTTTTGCAAAGAAGAGTGGGCAAATATTGCCAAGTCAAGATGTGCCAGGCTGACTCATACCCAAAAAGACTGAGTGCTATAATAACATCAAAAGGTGCTTCAACAAAGTGTTAGTTGAAGGCCCCTTTCACACAGGGTGGATCTGCTCAGTGGCAGATCGCTCCGTTTATCTCCGCTGAGTGGGCGGATGCAAGGTCCGTCTCTGCTCACTGAGCAGGGAGGGACCTGTCAGAGCCCCGCTGATTTCTATGAGGAGAAACAGCATGTCCGTTTTCATCAGATCCCATCCGCCAGACAGATGGCGATTGAATCGCCATACGTCTGTTTTGAGCGGAACGGATGGCAGACGGGTGTCAGCGGGCACATCTCCGCTGACATCCGCCTACCCATGGGAGTCATGGGGTGGCCCGCTCGGATCCGCCTGAAAAACGGACAGGTGGGTCCAAGTGGGCTTATCGTGTGAAAGGGGCCTTAGAGAGTGTGCACACTTATGCAACCATATTATTTTAGCTTTTTATTTTTACTACCCTCCACCTAAAAGATTTCAGTTTCTTGTTCAGCTGAGTTGTACAGTCTATAGGTCAAATTAAAAGGGGGGGGGAGTTCTGAACTGATTTATCTTTGTCCCATTTTTTTTACATCACAGAAACCTGACCACGGGGGTGTGTAGACTTTTTCTATCCACTGTACACAGGTAAATTGCAGAAAAGGAAGTTATTTTACCTGCCTAAGGATTTGCATTTCTGTCCATCCAGATCTAAGGTACAATGGTTGCTGTGACACAGTGAACAGCCTTGTTGCCTTTAGTAAAACAACCCCTGGGTCTTTAAGCTACAGACAAAAAAAATGCTGTCTGAATACTGATCTGTTCTGTCAGGGAAAAATTCAACATCCAGATCATGTCAGAGCCTCCTACCATGACCAGCTCCCTCATTATCCTACTAGCCCATTACTATAATGATCTGGCTTACTGGCTAATAGAAATGCACAAGATACAGGAAGGGATGGGGCAAGCTTTGGCACTCTAAAGAAGAATGACCAGAATGTATGCAAGCTTTTGAAGCCGCTCTACAGGCATGACCAGGTACTTCAAGGGGCAGTTTATGCCGGAACAATTTTTATTTTTCTAGAGACAGAGTCTCAATCTATAAGGTGGTACATCAAAATTACATTTAGGTAAAGATTACATTGATAGCAAGTGTTCTTGCTGAAAATACGTTTCCCACTATGTTAAAAATAACAGATAAGACCAAGCATAAACCAATACCTATGAAATATAAGTCCATATTTAGAACAATAGCACACTACCGGTAGCCCCACTAGAGCCGAACTTTGCATGGCTGTTTAATATGCCAATTACTATGCTCCCATTTGAAGGGTTCCTGTCTGACAGATTTCTGCAGCTACAAGTGGAAGTCGGGTTTGTTACAGAAAGGTGGCAGATCATTTTAAAATTCATCTGGCTGGCTCAAAGGGGCTTACTCGCTTCCACTGACACTTTTGGGATAGGATTTTGAAAGGCTGGCTTCAATTAAGGCCTCGATGCCCAAGGCAGAGAAATAGTGAGAGCTCGGTAAGAACTTGTCGACAGCCTGTTTGTCCTTTAATCTGTGCAGCTGGGAAATTCAGAGAAAGAGCAAAAAATGATGAGAAGAAAAGAATAAAATGTTTTACTGAATTTCATAACAAAACTTTTTTTTTTTTTTTTTTTTTTTTTTTAACAGCCTGTAAAACAGAAATCTCTGCACATTTAAATATTGTAGTGAATGTGCATTAACAAATGCTAAATAGGTCTGTTAAAGAAAAAAAATTCTTCCTCTGACAATAGAACTCAATTCAACTTCACTGATCTTTCTTACTGCTATGGTAAACAGTGTCTTAAAGAGGAACTGCAGTCTGCTCACATAATCTGAAATAAAAACATCTTTGCCATTCTGAAGCTTCCCTCCAACCACTTTGCATACTATTTTTTATATACTGTGATTCTGTACTTGCCAAATATGCTGCAGAAATCTCCCTCCACTAAGGCCTCATGTACACTTCTGCTGGTAAAACGGATGTCTAGGAGCAGTTTGGAGTTTTTTCCACTGCCCTCCTCTATGTTATCTTATCAGTACATGTACACAGGGTCGTTTACTGTCACTTCTAGGCAGTTGAGTTTAGAGCATTTTTTAGAAACGCAAAAAAATGCATCCAGAAGCGGAGTTTACAGGCATTTCCAGTGCCAAGTGCTTCTAAGCACGGCTAAACGTGGCAATCCACGTTTAGTTTACAGTTAGCTTACAGTTTAGTGCCATCAATCAGGTCTTCCCACCGACCTTGTATATAGAAGAAAAGTCCAAGAGTTTGCTGCACTTAAAAACTTCTTTGCTTTATTTCACAATATCTTCAGGAGAGATTTACAAAGCAAGCATAATCATTCGAGGCAATATCAAAGGCAACAAATGCCTACACAGTTTCAGATATGAGTAGACTCAGATATGAAAGGATTACGTTTCGGGCTAGTATGCTTACGCCCTTCCTGAGATCTGTTGAAGCACATCTGCTTTATGTGCTTCAACGGATCTCAGGAAGGGCGTAAGCATACTAGCCCGAAACATAATCCATTCATATCTGAATCTACTCATATCTGAAACTGTGTAGGCATTTGTTGCCTTTGATATTGCTTGGAATGATTATGCTTGCTTTGTAAATCTCTCCTGAAGATATTGTGAAATAAAGCAAAGAAGTTTTTAAGTGCAGCAACCTCTTGGACTTTTCTTCTATTATATATATATATATATATACACACACACACACACACACATTATATATATATATATATATATATATATATATATATATATATATATATATATATATATATATATATATATATATATATATATACACCCTTCAAGATGCAAACGCGGCATGTAAACGCGGCAAAACAGACATTTTAAACGTGGGTTACTATCTGTCAAGTTAAATCTGTCAGGAGAGGTTGTAAAAAACCCGTGTACATAAAGCCTAAGTCTGGCTGCATCCATTTTAACTGTGGGCAGCTGAAGCTGCTGCCTGTTCACTTTCTGGATTTACAGACACACAGAGGCACACCTCCAGCCCTGCAGCTCTCATTGGCCCTCTTATGACTCATCCCCCCTTCCTTCCTGGCAAACTCTCACGAGAGAGAGAGAGCTGTGCATGTCATAAGCCTAAGCCTTTTTACCAGACAAGAAACAGGAAGTGGGCTGTATACGGTATTCACTGGCAAAAAAAAAATGTTTTACTATCCAAAGTTAAAACAAGGGCAGAGGATTTAATAGATGGAAAGGTGAAAAAAATGACTGAAGTTCCGCTTTAAATGAGTAAAATAGATGTGCGCTCCTTCGCCAGCAAAGATGCCAACATATTAACCTGGGCTAAACGCCCAGTGTGCACGAGGAGAAAAACCAACTTACTTTAATTATTATGATGAACATTTTTGCACCTGCTTGCCATGCTAGCCACCTTGAACCTGTGAAATTCAGGGCAGTATCTTCCCTGGACTAGACACCACTGTAAATAGACAATTTGACTTTATCACACTTAGATTCCCATATAGAACCATAAATTGTATGCTTACATCTGCTTCTTAACCGGAGATGCACCTTAAAAGTTCAAATTAGAACTATGGTCTTCCGCATAAAAAAAAAAACAGAAAAAAAAAAGAAAAAAAAGGGGGGGGCAAATTGTATACAGCGGTGGCCAAATAATATGAGAATGACACAAATATTATTTTTCAAAGTCTGCTGCCTCTGTTCTTATGATGGCAATTTGCATATACCCCAGAATGTTATGAAGAGTGTTCAGAGTAATTGCAACGTTCCTCTTTGCCATGGAAATGAACCTGATCCCATGAAAAACATTTCCATTGCATTTGTGAAGAAGGCTTCAGGGAGCCCAAGAAAGTCCAGCAAGCACCAGGACCGTCTCCTACAGTTGATACAGCTGCGGGATCGGGGCACCACCAGTGCAAAGCTTGCTCAGGAATGGCAGCAGGCAGGTGTGAGTGCAACTGCATACACAGTGAGGCGAAGACTTTTGGAGGATGGCCTAGTATGAAGGAGAACAGCAAAGAAAACACTTCTCTCCAGGAAAAACATCAGGGACAGACTGATATTCTGCAAATGTTACACGAATATGACTGCGGAGGACAGGAGGAAAGTCATTTTCTCTGATGAATCCCCTTCCCGATAGTTTGGGGCATCCAGAAAAAAATTTGTCTGGAGAACAAAGGGTGAGGGCTACCATCAGTCCTGTGTGATGCCAACATCCTGAGACCATTCATGTGTGGGGTGGCATCTCAGACAAGGGATGGTACGAAAACATCCTCTGAGAGCAACTTCTCCCAACCATCCAAGAACAGTTTGGTGAGGAACAATGCCCTTTCCAGCAACTTCCCATAAGGCAAAGGTGATAACTGAGTGGCTTGGGGAACACAATATCAAAATTTTGGGTCCATGGCTACGAAACTCCCCAGACCTTAATCCCATTGAGAATTTGGGGTCAATCCTCAGGAGGAGAGAGAACAAAAAAAAACCCCACAAATTCTGACAAACTCCCAGCATTGTTTATGTAAGAATGGGCTGCCATTAGTCAGGATGTGGCCCAGATGTTGATTAACAGCATAGGGTGAATTGCAGAGGTCTTGAAAAAGAAGGGTCAACACTGCAAATATTGACTCTTTGCATAAACTTAATGTAATTGTCAAAAAAAGCTTTTGACACTTATGAAAGGCTTGCAATTATCCTTCAGTATACCATAGTACCATCTGACAAAAAGATCTAACAAACACTGAAGCAGCATACTTTGTGAAAATTAATATTTGTGTAATTCTCAAAACTTTTGGCCACGGCTGTACAAGTACAGCCGCAGCAAAGCTGGCCATACATTATATAATTTTCAATTTCCTTTACATTTATTTTAAATGATGTAGTGCAAGGGCCTGCTTGACTGCATACAAATTGAAAGTGTTTAGGTTTGACCTCGTATTATATGATTTTGCTAAATCTAAAGGATGTATGGCCAGCCTTAGTTTTCTTTTGGCTGCCCCCTGTAAAGTCCTTCAAATACCCATCAATGAAGTCCACCTAATGCAGTTGTGGCATCACAGGAAAAATGACCCTGTCCCAAATTGTTTTGAGACAGGTTGCTGCCATGAATATGAAAATTACCTTTTTTTTTATTAAATTGTACATTTTCTCAGTTTAAACACTTGAAAACCAGGTCTTTTCAGACACTTTTGTTTACAAGTAAAAATCTGTAATTTGTGCCTGAAAAACTCAGCTAAAAGACGACTCGGTGGGAGTGGCACCTCTACCCTCCTGCTATGCCTGCTCTCTTCAAATTGCATGCACTTTCAATCAGAGAGAGACATTCTAAATGCAAACAACTTCCTTTGTACTCTCTTTAAATATCACATATTGTTCTGTGATATGTCAGTGGTGTGCCTCATAATAGATGTTATTTCAAAATAATAAAAGTAAACAGTAAAACATGTTATAAAGTATAGGTTTAAGTGTATTATTATTTTATTATTGTTATGATTCAGGATTAATATAGCGCCAACAGTTTACACAGCGCTTTACAATATAAAAGGAGACAATACAGTTATAATACAATAAAATACAAATACAAGAGGATTAAGAGGGCCCTGCTCAGAAGAGCTTACAATCTAATAAAGGTGGGTGTAGAGCTAAACAGGAAACTGTCAAGTACACAGATAATATGCATATAATGGAGCTGTTCTACATGTCAAAGGATTTTTATTTCTGTCCATCCAGTTCTGAGAGTTACACAGCAACACAGCATAGCCCCCTGTGGCAAGACAGGAGGTGTATTTTGTCTTGCTGAAGTTAAAGCATTTGTTACCCCAACATTTCATATTTCTGATATGTGCCTGCCATACCATATACTTGTAAGATAAAGTATCCGGCTCTCTTTTTATTACTTCCTTTCTTTGAAATCCCTGGTGTTCCTGTCATTCCCTCTGCTTTCCTATTAAAATTGACCACAGTAAGCAGGAGAACAAACCATGGTCAATTCTCTAGCTGTGCTGCTCTCCTCCAATGATTGAACTTATCCTGACACACCTCCCCTGCAAAGCCTTTCACTAGTAAGCTCAGTACAGTGTTGTTTCTCCTCCCCCAGCTCTTATGCAGCTGAAACAGAGGGAATCTGATCACTTTTTTTTATAAAAAAGGGGGGGGGGGGGTTAAAGTTATTATAAAAGGCAGAAGATTTTTTTTAATCTTAAAGCGGGGGTCCACCTATCGTTTTTTTTTTTTTTTAGTTCATTCACAAACTTTTCTTCTCAGCATTACATACTCACATATTGTGTGTAATATGTCCGCCTGTGTCAGATTTCGTCGGAAAGAATAACTTATATTATTCACTGCAGGCGGTTTCCATCTTCATTGTGGGCATTTGAAGCCCACAAGCATTTATTTCCTGGATGTGGTGAATGCTGTGCTCCCAGCATTCACCGCTTGTTCCTGCACATGCTCAGTGGCATCCTGGGAAGCCTGAGACTAGCTCCCAGGAGTCTGGGAGAGGCTAGAAACACGCCTACTCCCATGGGAGGAGAACAAGGAAGTGCAAAGAAGAATAGAAAAATAAAAAGGTAATTACGAGGATTTAAATTTTTTTAAACGGCATGTCAGCATCTAGGCAAGGAAGAGAATACATACAGATATTGTTCAAAATTTGGGTGGAACCCCGCTTTAATGCATTCTATGCATTAAGATAAAAAAAATCTTGTGTGTAGCAGCCCCCCTCAGCCTCCTAATATTTACCTGAGCCCCATCTCTATCCAGAGATGTGCACGAGTTCCTCGGCCATCCGGGACTCTCCCTCCTGATTGACAGACACAGCAGCGGCACCATAGGCTCCCGCTGCTGTCAAAGTCAGTTAGCTAATCATGAAAGAGAGGAGGCAGGGCCAGGCTGCGGCTCGATGTCTGAATGGACACAGGGAGCTGTGATACGGCTCGGGTGCCCCCATAGCAAGCTGCTTGCTGTGGGGCCACTAGACAGGAGGGAGGGGCCAGGATCACAGAAGATAGACCCGAGAAGAGAAGGATCTGGGCTGCTCCGTGCAAAACCATTTCACAGGGCAGGTAAGTAGAACATGTTTGTTTTTAAAGAAAACAAAAAAACAAGACTTTAGCATTGCCTTAAGAAAAAAAAAAGCCTATAACATAACAATATCACACCGTTAAAAACCCCTTCCAGAATATCCTACCACAAGGCCTGCAATTACCGGAAATAATGTTTGAGATGCCATGGGTCTGCAAAGACAACTCGCAATCAATTAAAGTTGTCAGCAGTGAAACTCAATTTTCTCCGCTCCATGTGGAGGTGAATATACAGAACAGATTGATAATTCCTGTCGCGAATGTGCCTGAGTGTTTCTAGGCAACATCCCTTCATCATCTTCTGTGACAAATACAAGTAGAAGAGTTTAAACTGCAGACTGATGGAGTTGTGAATACTAATGACTACCCAAAGAAGGGCATTATAGTGCTGACTTCCAAAGTGTTTGTGACAGACGCTCAGAAAGTTGCATCCATTTATTCAATATGAAACAATCTGAGAGAAAGGACTGCATAATTAGCAATGGATCATAAACAGAACTCTCCTGTACTTTTTCTATCAAGGACAAATCGAAAAGTTCCAGGAACGAAGGACAATGGAAAAGTCAACTAAATGTGAAAAATCAATCCTGCAGCAAAAAACAAACACAATTCACTAATAAGAAAACCGTAAAAGTGTCAATTTTCCCAGGAAAGGTATGATTCCACGTCACATTGCAGCCTACAGTATGCCCCAAAGCTTGTATGCAATAATACCATATCTAGCATTATCACCTGTATAATGAAATGAAATCTTAAAAAAATAAAATAAATAAAAAATAAATAAATAAAAAGCCATATTCTGCTTTCATCTATCATCTAAGTTTTGCAGTGCAAAAAAAGTCCTGGCTTGCACCAGCTTTCTTGTTAAGCCAATGAAAAGTGGCCTGAGCAGAGAAACCTTGCAATATTTTTGGGGATATGAGCTGCTACCTGCATACTACGTAAACTGATACAACAGTAGAGACACCTGCAAATAAAAAAAAACAGGTCCAGGAAACTAAATTCTAAATCTTAGCACATCTACTCATTTTTTTAGGGTTCAAACAAAATACCAAGTAAGCATAATCTGAAATATAAAGCGGCATTGGCAAAGTTTTCGTTCATTTCATTACAGCCATCTACAGGCAAGTGTTCAATATGGACATCTGTCTGTATAACTAGTCAATTATGCAACCTAAGTAGTAGCAGATCATGGGCCAACTAGGGTACCGTTCAGTCTAAGGGGAAGACACATTTTCATATATATTATATACACACACACACTCTGACCTGGAACCAAATTCAGATCACTGTCTAATTTGCATGTCATCTTCAGAGACTGTGGACCCTTCCAAACGCAAGCCATCAATACTCAACTTGTCAGCAATCCATGCTGCTTCTGGGTATGGGGAAGAATGTGGCCTTCACCCCTGTGACAGTACTCCGGTCTACAAGGCAATGGCTTGACTCCAGCATTGCCACATCACCAAGAGAGTGGCATTACTGCTTCCGTTTGCTTCTAACACTAATGCTATGGGCCTTTTAGTGTGGGCTTCAGAAAAAGAGTAGTGGGGGTGCACTTAAATGGTGAGTATGGGGGTTTGGGGGGGACCTTTACAAAGGCACTGTCACCTACCCTGAAAGGGCAGGGTGACATTTTTTTTTTCATTTCTCAAGTATAATATTAACCCAACACTTGCCAAATGATAATACTTTAGGCCTCGTTCACACTTGAGTTGTGTAGCTTGAAGTGCGAAGCCCAAAAATGCTCAAGCAAAAACCTATAGTTTTCAATAGCCCTTGTTACCATCTGAGCGTTCTGCTGCTTGTAGCAAAACATTTGTCACTCAGAAAAAAAAAAACACGACATGAGCTACTTTTCAGGCAGAATTGAGCCTCTTTGTCCCCATAGAATTTAATGTAAACGCCTGAAAAACATGAGCTTTTTTTCAAACATTTTGTCACACATTTTCTCCTCAAACAGCTCTCCGCCCCTTTTTCAGCAGAACTCCACCTTTTAGTTGAAAAAGGTCTGAAAAAAAATGACTGACAAAAGCTGCAAAAACGTGCAATTCTGCTCCAAAACAAAAACGTCACAAATGCTTGAAAATGTGATGCTTAGGTGTGAATGTAGCCTTAGAGGCCATCACCAATATTGACATTTCAGCAGCTGCTTGCTTTATTTTTGGCAAGATTTCCATGCAGTGGTTGGGTCTCCATCCAACAAGGACATAGTAAAGGTGTCACTCACAACTGAACCAATCAATAGTAGTGATTCTACCACTATTCGTAGTAGTGGCCACAGTTCTCAGAGAGACCTGAAAATTCTCATGGGGTATTTTACAGGCTCCTGGAGAGGCCAATCGCCAAACTACAACAATAATCTGGATGGGGTTGGCTTTTTAACATACCGTATATACTCGAGTATAAGTCGAATTTTTCAGCACATTTTTTTGTGCTGAAAGTGCCCCCCTCGACTTATACTCTAGTCAAGCACTTTTCTGTAGCAAAAAATTTCATTTTCCGAACCGACTTTGGGGCCCCGTATCTCAGGTCCACTTGGTGCTAGAAACCCCAAATTTGGTATACAAACCCAGTGGACCTGGTACCACAACATATCCAAAGATGAGTTCCTAGCACCAAGTGGCCCTGAGATACGGGGCCCCAAAACTGGTTCGGAAAATGTCATTCTCTGCTGCAGAAAAGGCTTGACATTTTCTGAACTGATTTTTGGGGCCCTGTATCTCGGGGCCAATTGGTGCTAGAAACCCCAGCTTTGGAAATGTTATGGTGCTAGTTCCTCTGGGTTTGCACACCATATTTGGGGTTCTTAGCACTAAGTGGCCCCAAGATACGGGGCCCCAAATTCGGTCAACTGTGTCTATCTGCAGCAATGTCATTTCGGGACCCTTTGGGTTCAGAGACCCCAAATTTTGGCTGCAGCTAGGAGGCATCTAGGAACCCTTAACTACCAAGTTTGAAGTTCAGGGGACCTATGGCTGCAAATGGGCACAGTGATGCTGCAAATGGGCATTGTTGACCCTCTTTTCCACTTAAAGTAGCTGTGCATTTCTCACCCTCGTCTTATACTCGGGTCAATAAGTTTTTCACATTTTTTTGTGGTAAATTAGGGCCTCGACTTATACTCGGAACGACTTATACTCGAGTATATACGGTACTTCAGAAATATATGTTAGACGTGTTTATCTTAGCAAATTAGTTGTATAAAACTAGAAAAGAAACAAACAAAATACATATTAGAATAAATAAAAAAAAGGGGGACTGTAATGCTGTGTTCGGGGATTACAGATAATCTTTGCTCTTAGTAGTATAAAACATGTTTCCCTATAATTATAACTGCTCAGCCTGAGGCTGTGCTAATTGCTTAATGTTAAAACTGTAATTATAACACTGTGTAGTCAACAAACATGTCAAGTGGTCAGAGGAATGCAGACACCTCATCAGGCAAAAGCAAAGATAACAAAAATACATTATTCTAAGAATATCCTTTCTACAAATACATTAAAAAATATTTATTAAATGAAAAGATTTTACTGCAATGTGTCGCCAATGGAGCATCAGAGAATACGAATTAAAACAAGACAAACATTTAAAATCATATTAAACCCGAAAACAACAATGTAATGTTATTGTAGCTTAACAAACCATAAATGCTGAGGAGATGAATTGACATCTTTATATTTAAGGTATGAATTGACATCTTTATATTTAAGGTATGAACCCCCGAAAAAAATTAAGGTAATCTGGTTCGCCACAGTAAAACTGCACATAGTACTCAACTACAGAATAGAAAAAATCTGTTTAGGCCCATTCACACCCATGCATGTACAATACCTCTGGCTGTATACTACAAACGTTCCTTCAAATATCGGTACGAACATTCGCACATAATAATATGATGATTTGCTGGATGTTGGTTAGTCAAAGGCTCAACAACCTTATATATACATACATATAATAGGAAAGGAGAAAAGGGGACTTTAAAGGTGCCACAAAAAATGCAAATAGATATATGAAAATATCAAATTCTTTAATACAAACATGTATAAAACCAATAGGATGTCACATAAGTTCTCAGTGCATTTAATGACTTAACAAAATGTACTTCAAAAGCTCTTCCAAGTTTTTCTTTGCTTTTAACATTGGTTATTGGAAGGAATGTACAATAGGTATAGAAAATACACCCCCCCCCCCCCTTAAAATAAACACATTTTGTTGCTTTGCAGCCTGAAATTAAGACAGACACAGTTTTAGTTTTATCCAGCTGTATTTACTCAGTGCAACTTAGAACATCCATGTGAAAGATATAACACCAACATTTTAGAAAAACAAAAAAATCAATCAAAAACAGAAGCACTGGGTTGGAAAAAGGATCACCCCCTTGTGTTAGTATTTTGTTGAACCACCTTTTGCTATAATTATTACAGCCTTTAGTCTGTTGGGATATGGCTCTACTAACTTTATAATAGTTGGTGTAAAAAAGTGTAGCGCTGATATACAAAAAAGAATATGACTAATAAAAGGATACCCCCCTTATATAGAGGTGGGTACATGAAAAAGTGCATACAGGTTTACTTTAGTGGAAATATTAACTTATACCAAGATAAACCTAGCTACATAAACAACTTAATATGTGCAAAGATAAAAAAGTGAAAAAATGATTGATTCAGTGAATGTAAACAAGTGCCCAAAACAATCATACCACAGCAAATATTGGCACATATATTGAAATTAAATGAATAGGTTAATAAGTCCAAAAGTGTTAAGCATATGTTCACACGGCGTAGTTATTCCAAAGAACTATAATCTCAAATGAACCACCGCCAGTAAACAAGAGGAGGCTTGCCAGATGTCGTTGACCTGGAGAGGCTTACGCCCCCCAAGTCATATAGGCTTGTAAGTCAAATGACTTAATGGATACACTGGACTGGGCTGGCACAACAGATCTTGAATCCAAACGCTGACTTAGCACAGACGTCAGAGGTCATCAGATTTGAAGATAATATTCTAGTAGATTAAAAGCTTGGTGTTCAAAAGTCCTTTTGCTCTCCTAGACAGAAGTTGTCTGAGGTTCCCAGCTCGGAACCTCAGACAAAGCCTTAGTGTCTTTGTCTTAGTGCAGGGGTAGACAACTTATCACTCAAGCTGTGGTGAAACCACAAATATCATCATGCCGTATACGTCTGTGGTGGCTGTCGGAATGTGTCATGGGGTTTGTAGTTTTATCATAGCTGGAGTGCCTACTCCTTAGGATTAGTGCGAGTGCTAATTTACAAGAATTACAAGAGGACAATATTGCTGAAATACACAACACATTGTCACTTCCAGCGATCCGCCATAGTTCAACTAGACCATAGATAAAAACAGATGAAGATCTATCAGGAATGCTTGACCTATGCAGCCCTCCTCAGACCGAGGGGTCCAGTATAAAACTATAAAAAAAATAAAAATAAAAAAAAAAACACACACAGGTGGGCGCAACCGCCCAATGCATTACTACAGATTAAATTTATAAAAATTTGCCATATAGCTCTCCAATCAGCAGGGAGCATACATTTACTCCAATCGCACAGCTATAGGACTCAACTTTGCACATTTGTATTGTTACACCTGAAATGTGTTTAGCTAATTTAAAGTGAAAGTCGGTTAGACTTTAAGGAATAAAACATTTTTTTTTTGGCATTTAAAAGCAATCTGACTGGAGCAGTGAAAAAGACTGAAATGCTAACATAAAATTACAGGTGCAATCGCACTTACAGGGCAGCAAACATGTCAGCAGGAAATACAGCATTAAATACAAGCAGAAGCACCGCTATTAGCAACCATGCCTATTACTTGTTATAATGTGGCGCCATAATGCTCAGTGTTGTCATATTTCCAGAGATAAAGTATAACACAGTAACCATCTCTCCGATGTGGAAACAGTATTGGGGCGAGCTGTAAAAGCTAATCAAGGCCTTCATTCATAGGCACGTCATGCAAGGTCTAATGGATTTATTCAAATGCAATGCCTTGATTGTCAACATTAAACTGGATTGCCGATCATATCATTTCTGTGCTTTAGCCAGTAAAGTAATTAAATTCAGTTCTGCAATATAAACAGGATTGGTTATCCTTGATTTCAGATACATTCATCAAGTCTGCTCTATTTACATGAGATTTATTGCTGAGTCGGAGCATTAAAACTGCCTTCTGTGGTCCAGTCAGATAAAAATGCTTCACTTTAAAGTCAATCTGTGCTTTGCCTAAGCAGTCAGAGCACAAGACAGGAAAACACTTACCTGGGCTGCAGAAACCACTGCTCAGAGATCCCATGGTGACCACACATGGATAGGAGGATCATTTATTACGTCAAGTGAACAAAAGTCAAGGTTAGTGATCTTGTAATCAGCTGCTGTGGGATCCCAAAGCCGTGGTATCTCCAACCAAATTAGGCATTTAAGAGCTCTTGCCACTGTTTAAGGCTCCATTCACACGTGTACAACTCCAAAGTACTGTAGCTCAACTTTGGAGTGCAACTTTGATGCAAATTTGGATGGGTATTAATGGGATGCAACGTAGGCTTTGACCAAAGATAATGGACAACTGCTGCACAACTGCTACATGTAAAAAATTCAGGTAGGACTTTGATACAAAATTTGAAGGATTAACATTGAAGTCTATGGCCCTCAAGTTGCATGAAAGTCAGGAGTAGTGCATGAGCTACTTTGAAGTGGCTGCAATTTTTATTCGCACATATCTAAACAGTAATCATTGGAAAATATAGGGTACGACTTGGGGGTATCAAGTTGGATGACAAGTCCTTCAAGTGTGAATGGACACTAAAGCTCACTTTTAAGGACACAGTAGGGAAGTGTTAGCAAATCAAATGGGTTTTATGGTAGTCTATGACCCCATTGAAGAAATTATTTATTGCCTTCAGGACAGCAAATAAATGAAATTGACATCACCACAATAAGGCAAAAAGAGGAGGGAAAAAAGCAAAAAAAAAAAAGCTGTTAGATTCTAACCCTACCCTATTCTACTAAAATGTGGCTTGTAGCAAAAAAATTCAAATGGTGCTGAAAAAGACAGATATGCTCTAATAGTATGCAGAAATAACAGGTCTGAATAAAAGTCTATGTAAAAAAAGTCCATGAATATGTGTGGCTATGCAACCTCATTGGCAGCTACACATAGCATTAAGCAGACTCTGTAGGAAACAAAAAAACACAAGGGGGTGCCAGACTAAGTGTAGCAAGTAGAACAAATAGATTTATTAAAAGCCAATTGGCAACTTACATCAGGGATAAAATAAGTAGGCATTGTAAAAGGTCCGAGGCCAATGTAACTGGGCTTCCTGAGGTCACGTATACAGGTCCCGGATGGTGGAATGCTCCTGTGCCCGGAGTGCTCAGGGAGGAAAAACAAGAAGCTGGCCATAGATGTGTTCTACTTGCTATACTTATGGCATCGCCTTGTTTTTCCTTTGGCTTGAACTCTGATAACGACCCCGTTATTGTCCACCCGGTCATCTGTAGAGGTTGAGTAGGGAAAAGCTCTACTTTTGGTATATAGAAAGCAAAAAAAAAAAACACCTGAAAAAATTCCAACATGTGTCATCTATTCCATACAATAAAAAAAAAAAAAAGCTTTGGTTAGAGTTGGACTTTAGTGGGGCAGCATGGCAGGAGATTTTACTGAGAGGTCACAGTACTGCAAGAGAAGGGCTCTTTTTCAAATCCTCAAGCAAGGTTGCATTGACAGGATACACCATCATGTGATCAATTCAGAGAATTATTTAAAAAAAAAAATGAAATTTTAAATGGAGAAACAAAGATAAAACGATAGAAAAGCTTGTGGTGATGAACCTATTAGCAAGGAGTAATCAGGACAGATACATGTTGACTTCCTGTTCACAAAAAGTAACAACAGTCTTTAGAAGAGCACCATCTCTCTCAAATGTGTATTATGGTAGAAGCACAATTCCTTAATGATTACATTTTTATTTAATTACAACCCACTTTGCACTGCAGCTCAACTCACGATTAATCCTAATTAGTGAAGAGTTCTGGGCTGGTTGTTTTTACAATGTTTAGGTTTGCTTTGGTCACAGATATTCTGATAACCTGCTCTTAACATGAATATGCAACTGGGAAAAAATTGATTTTCTATCAAAATTACAGGTTTTACCTTTTCACTTGGTAAAGAAGTTCTGACAAATGTAGAGTGATGCCGTGTACACACGGTCAGACTTTTCAGTTACAAAAGTCCGATAGACTTTTGGCGGACTTTCGACGGACCTTCTAATGATCGGACTTGCTTACACACAATCACACCAAAGTCCGATGGATTCGTACGTGATGACGTACACCGGATTAAAATAAGGAAGTTGATAGCCAGTAGCCAATAGCTGCCCTAGCGTCGGTTTTTGTCCGTCGGACTAGCATACAGATGAGCGGATTTCTGGGTCTGGCGGAGTTACAACGTAAAGATTTGAAGCATGTTCCAAATCTAAAGTCCGTCAGATTTGCGACTGGAAAGGTCCGCTTGAAGGTCCGTTGAAGCCCACACACGATTGGATTCGCCGGATTTGGTCCGTTGGCGTCCGTCAGACCAGTCTGGTCGAAAAGTCCGACCGTGTATACGCCCCATTAGATTTCACAATACAGACTGCTGAGGAAGTGGTCAATGGCTTTGTTGGTAAAGCCAAATATAATCCCATTGCTAACCCTAGCCCTTTATTTTCTAACAAAACCAAATGATCACTATGTCAGCACTGATATAGTGAACAAAGATTTTGCTGATAAACAAAGCCATGTCAGTGACAGCTGCCAAAGTATTTGTTCCTAGCTGCACTTGACAACCTTCAAATGAATTCCAGGTATGTATATTATATACATAAATACATTAGTCCAGCTTGGATGGTATATAGTACACCATACCTGATCGATGTTCCTGGAAGCTGGACATCACTAAAGTGACTCCAGAGATCTTCGCTTGCTTCCGGGTCCTGTGCTGAGCGGCTGGCCTTATGCATTGTGTACAACGGAGGATGGCCACTCAGCACATTTTCTGAATGAATGAAAATCGATCTCTGATTGGAGAAGGCGGGGAAGTGACATAACGCTCTCCACCTCATCCAATCGGAGAACGCATTGCAACCCACAGAAGCAATTTTTTAACCCCCCCCCCCAAAAAAAAACGAAAATCAAAAAAAAACACTAATTTAAGCTTTCCCATTAATTCAAATGCATTTTGGCCAATTTTTAGTGAAGTCAAAAATCAGATCAGAAAGGGTCTACATTCTTAGCAACAGTTTCATTCTGACAATCCTAAAATCAGATAAGGGTTTTTTTTTTTTTTTTTTAAGAAGGTTTGTTTTTTTTTCAGTAAAAACAATACAATATTCCGTATGATTTCAGTGAAATGATGCAATAAACAACTTGACCTGCGAATAAATGATACAGATCATAATGGGAAAGTGAGGGTCTACATGAAAAGGTGGTGGTGGTGGTGGTGGTGGTGGGGGGGGGGGGGGGGAGTGTAGACAGTGTTTTATATTGGCTTTCTACCCATATACCCCACCCACACACACACACACACACAGCACCAAACCAAACTACCCCCTGGAACATTTTTATGTGAGTAACTGCTGTAGGGACATTAGGATTGTAAGCTTCTTGGTACATATTTTGTTTATGCTTTGCTAGGATTTGTGTGGCTTAACACTGTATAGCCACACTTACTTTGGTCTGGGCCTATTTCCTGCTATCCAAATAATTAGATTAAAATGTGCAAGAATGTGTCTAGACAAATGTAAGTAGATATCCAATGATCCTCTACTTAAAATGTTTACATAGAATAAGGCTGAATGGGTCTACTTATTGTGCACACTCAAAGCGGACATTCAGTAATTTTTTTCAACTTTCCCTTTATTAAATCTTCTGCCCTTGTTGTTTTAACTTTAGATAGTAAAAAAAAATTTAAAAAAAATTAATTCTGCCAGTTAATACCTTATACAGCCCACTTTCTTTCTTGTCTGGTCATTAGCCTAGGCTTATGACATGCACAGCTCTCTCTCTCTTTGGTGAGAGTTTGCCAGGAAGGGGGGGGTAGTCATAAGAGGGCCAATGAGAGCTCCAGGGCTGGAGGTGTGCCTCTGTGTGTGTCTGTGTAAATCCAGGAAGTGAACAGGCAGCAGCTTCAGCTGCCCACAGTTAAAATGGTTGCAGCCAGACTCAGTGGAGGGAGATTTCTGCAGCATATTTGGCAAGTACAGAATCACAGTATATATATAATAATTTGCAAAGTGGTTGGAGGGAAGCTTCAGAATGGCAAAGATGTTTTATTACAAATTATGTGAGCAGACTGCAGTTCCTCTTTAAGCTGGGTATACACTGGGAGCTGTTTTTTTTTTTCGCACAACCATCAGGTCGAATGAAAGATAAAAAACTCACAAGTTCCTGCAACTACACAAGTTTTTTGAATGCTGGGATCTGCAACAGAATCGCACCACAAGTTGTGCATCTAAAAATCTCGTACAGTGTGTCACTTAACCGCTTGCCAACCAGTGCATGCCGATGTACGTCGGCAGAATAGCGCTGGTAGGCAAAAGGGCATACAGGTACGTCCCCTTTAAGTAGTGGTGTCGTGGGTGTGTGCCCGCAGCACGGGCCGGCTGCTGTCTCCGTGACTGCGGGTCCCACTCACTTGATGTCCGCCGGGTGCCCGCGATCGTGTCACGGAGAGGAAGAACGGGGAGATGCTTTTTGTAAACAAAGCATTTCCCTGTTCTGCCTGGTGACAGGACAGAGATCACTGCTCTTTGTCATCGAGAGGACTGATCACTGTCCTGTGTGTTGAAGTCCAGCCCCCTAACAGTTACAATCACTCCCTAGGACACACTTAACCCCTTCACTGCCCCCTAGTGGTTAAACCCTTCACTGTCAGTGTCATTTACACAGTAATCAATGCATTTTTATAGCATCGATCGCTGTATAAAGGACAACGTAGTGTCAGACAAAATAGTGTCAAAAATGTCCGATGTGTCCCAAAATGTCGCAGTCCAGAAAAAAAAAAAAAAAAACGCAGATCGCCACCATTACTAATAAAAAATAAAAATGCCATAAAAATGCCACAAAAATTACCAAAAATATGTAAATACATATCGGGCTAAACTGAGGGAAAAAATAGTTTTTTTATATATTTGGAGAATATTTATTATAGCAAAAAGTAAAAAATATTGCATTTTTTTCTAAATTGTCGCTCTTTGGTTATAGCGTAACTAATAAAAACTGCAGAGGCGCTCAAATACCTCCAAAAGAAAGCTCTATTTGTGGGGGAAAAAAAGGACGTCAATTTTGCTTGGTTACAACTTCGCACGACTGCGCAAATGTCAGTTAAAGTGACGCAGTACCGAATCGCAAAAAGTGCTCTGGTCAGGAAGGGGGTAAAATCTTCCAGGGCTGAAGTGGTTAAAGTGCATGAGCTTCTTTTGCATGCCAAACATGCATATGAATGGGCTGTCCTATGCATGACAAGCGGAATATGAAAATGATCCACACAAAATTGCAAGCGGGATCCTTTGTTCCCGAAATGTAAAAGGACCCAAGGGTGCAATCACACCTGTGAATGCACCCTGTCAGTGATCACATGCAAGAACCCCAGCGGGGGTTCCTGCTATTAGCTGCGAAAAGGCAAACCTATTGAAAGCAATGAAAGGCTGATGGGTCTGACGGCTCCCACAGCTAATCACGCCCACTTGCATGTAATCTCTTAAGCTGCGATCACATAAGAGTGATCAGCCCTGGATGCAGACTGATTGCGTCCGTGGCCTTTCACTCGCATGTGATCGCAGCACGAAAATTAGGATTAACAAAATTAGACCAAAACCAGACAGGAACATGAGATGTTTTGGATAATAGCAGTCATAGACATTTTGTAATGTCTGCTCTTTGCAAAACCTGTTTCAACGGTGGTACTATTTAGATGATTAGAAGGTATTCTCTCTTGACTGTGGTGTACAAAGATTTTTCATTTGAAATGGACGGATTCTTTCAATCTATTGATCACCATTTATTAAAAACGTACAATTTTGCCGTACACCATGAACTTACACACCGAATACACGAGTAATCAAGGAAGAAATTCATGCAGCTCATTTCGCTATATTCCAAATAATCACTGGACTGCTTGATAGCCAGCTGTGTAAATTAAATGAAGATTGAAAATCAAGTTTTTAAAAAGGCAAAAAAAAAAGTTTTCATTTGCACCAAAATTACCAATTAATAATAGAAAGACAAAACTCATAAAAACGTTGGGAAGTGCAATGGAAGAGATAAAACTGTTGCGAAAAAAATGGAGTGCTAAACACAAGTGGAAGTTGGAGATAATCGCAACAGAGCCATAAAAATGTAATTTGAAATTGTAAAAGAATGTACTGAATGTGAAATTAAAAACCCTGTGAGACACATTAATGATCCTTACAAAATCCAAAAATAGAAAACCGATAACTAAAAGCATTTCAGCACTTTATCTAGTGACAGGAGCCACTCACACACACTGCCATAATGCTTCACAAAAATAAGGTTCTCTAGATCGAGAACAAAAAAAAAAAAAATACATCACCTTATAAGTAACCAGATGAAAGGTTTATGTATTGGTGAGATTACATGAATGTAGTCAGAAATCTTATACTGCAGGTTTATACATCTTCCACTCCCTGATACTCCTGCCACACACATATCCACGTTAATGTGAATTGTAGTAATCCGTGTTGTCATTAATACCTGGATAGGAATCTTTAACCTGCTAAATGCAGTTTGTCAGTGTGCCAAATGAGGAGCTACACTCAAATGTTAAAGTACAACTCCAGACAATACTTTTTTGGTTATCAGTTTAAGGCCCCTTTCACACACTTATACGACTTGTCCCACGATTTTATACTGCAAAATCGCATGATAAGTCATTCTCCATGATTTTCAATGACTACCATTCATATTGGCACGACTAAGTCGTGTACAGCCGCTATGTCTAAACCACCTATAATAGGCTGCCTTGCACGCAGCTTCAGGGACAAGCTGTTTTGCAGCCATGTGAAAGAGCCTATAATACAAAGCTATGGATAAACAAAAAAAAAAACTAATAGAAGAGCTGAAATACCTTCTCAAGGGAAAAGGCCAAACTAGGTTCCTTCAAGTGCCACCAACGCAAGCAAAATAAAGGCCAATCATTTGGTCAGCAGGTCCTATGTTCTCATTATCTACTTGATGCAGCTCCTCTTGACACCTCTTTAGGGTTTAAAATGTTTTCACACAAGATCCAAACACCTTTCACATCCAGTCAACCCTAATTTGACAAATCAGAGTCATGTGATTGCAAGCTTTGCTTCTCTTATTGGACACACAAACTGCATTCTTCATCAGGTGCAACTGTGACAGCATGAGGCATCCATTGGACACTATGTTCGGTGGCTGTGAAAATTTCTCCAACAAGCATTTATGTCAATAGCAACCTATATTTGTCTGAGGAAATCGATTGTCTTTGATATGTAAATGTACAATGGCTCAGGAAACATATTTTGGACTACTTGGAATGGGATATGGCACTTCTCAAACTATGGTGATAAATAAACCCTCCATTCCAAGTCTGCTCATCCGCGTATTAAAATAAAGAATTTGTTGAAGTGAAAAAGAAGAACAATTATTTTCCTGCAGTGCTATTGCTAAAGCCTTCATACTAAAAATAATGCATCCCGCTGGGTCCTATCTTTGCTATTCTAATCAGCTAAAGCCAATTAAAAATTTCTTTTTAAACTTTGGCTAATGGAACTATTAAGAAACACAAGTATAAATCGTATCCAAGAGTTTCTTCTCTTCTAAATACGGGGTATTACTGAGTGCTGGGGAGGCTGCCCCATCTAAAAAGGAACTCTGAGGGTTGCCTCCTTTTAACAAACATTTGGGCATCAGGGGGATAAACAGGATTGTAGGATGTTCATACCATTCTTCAGCAAGATCAGGAAGGTGCCTTATAAATGTAATCACTGCTTATATTCTGGCAGTAAGGTCTCGTTCACATGGTCTGCTCTGCCGTACACCCATGCAAAGGGCCATCTTCACCTGCATGGGATGCATAGGTGTCCCATGCATGCCTATTGGGATGCAACAGCTGCCCATACAGAGCCTTTGATCCTAATTTAACAGCCGTGCAGGTGTGAGTGCATGCCAAAGCACACGGTCACATCTTGGCATCTCGTGCGGGCAGACTCCCTTCACTCAGGTGTACGCACAGATACGCCCCTGTGAATGAGGCCTAAACAATCTTGTCGTCTCAGTATGGCAACTTCAGAACGGCAATCTATGTACATTTCCATACATTCTGACAGTTTTTATACTATGAGGTCTACTAGGCATCAGCAAACCACATCCTTAGAAGCATATTCTATGGTGGTCTCAGCCATACAATTCAACATTTTAAAGGAAAAGTAAGGTAAAGTATTTACATTTCCTTACTGACAAAGCTGACCAAAAACCAATGAAATACAACTTATGAAGATTTAAAGCGTGTCTCCTGAAAATAATATTAGCTAAACAGGTTCCCAACTGCAGAAACATTTTACGAGATGTGTTTTAACCATCCAAAATGAACGACGAGAGACGGCCAAACTGCATTATATATGCTAGACCGCTGAAACAGATTTCATTAGTAAAAGACATAAAAAACATAACATTGGCAAGGTATTTCCATACGAAGAAGTTAATGACAATTTTCTTATTTAACCCATACAATTAACATGTTACAGTGACCAGTAGAACAGCAAGAGGTGCTGACCTTAAAATTGCCTAGAAAAATCCAGCACGATTGTTTGCCCGCTCTCCCGAGAATGATCAGATGGGTGTGTTGCTTGGTATTCACATGCTAGCCGAACCAACTGCACATACCTTACACTTCACATCCCTGCAGATCCATTTGCCCATTGAGAGCAAGAAGAATTCCCTACAACTTGGAGCTTACACCGTAATCTCACCATACAATGTCACAATGCTGGGTGCCTGAGTGGCCAATCACAAGTGTTGTCAATATAAAAAGAGTATTACACTTCCAATTCAGGTATTTCTCTTCTCTCTGGCTGTCCAAATGAAATGATTGGGTAATATAGGCATATATAGGAGGCAGTGCAAGTGTTGCTTTGTTTTGGGCAAAGCACAGGTTTGCTTTAAGTTGCCAATGAAGAAATAAACATGTCAATCTGGTCATCAGACTTTTACAGCATGGCAGAAAATTTCAGTAGATACCATAAGCTACAGGTGTTACCAAGGACCCCTAGATAGATGATATGCAGACCTACCACAGAAGACACACATATACATGTCTAGAAAAAGAAACGTGTATTAGCAATAAAAAAAATAATGGAATGGCTAATACACCAACTACCAACCTTTTCTGGAGAAAAAATTCTGGCTTGGGCTCTCATGTGTGCAAGTAATCTGACCTGCAGACTAGACATTTTGACTAAAGCAACATTTTCTATAGGTATTAAGCCGGCCATAGACACAGAAATGGAAGGAAAATGGCTCAATTTCCCCATCAACACTAATTAGTGTTGATGGGGAAAATCCCTCCAGCAGAGCTATTGTGTTCTCCCAGCGGGGAAAGCCACCTCCACAGAGAGAATACAGCGATTACTGCTAGTGTCTATAATAGTCTCCATCAATAATAATCGCATGTAAAAGCTGACATGCTGGTTGTACCCAAGTAGCTCATCAACTTGGGTACATTCAGCCTGCCCATACATGGTTGGAATCTTGTCCGGTTCAAAAGAGATTTGAACTGTCTAGGACAGGCTTTAGTCTTCATTTATCCATCTCTAAAAGTCAAGAAACTTTGCTTTCAGCTAGCATTTGAGCATCAGACTGCTTTAATTTCATTTTGCCCTCTTGCTTAGGTGAGACATACATGGTTCAAATTTCGGCCGGTTCAGCAGGAACTCGAACTAATAATGGGCACATTCAATGTACCAAGTTAATTGATCAACTTGGGTACAACCAGCCTGCTGGATTCGCTGGCGGGGACGGCTACCTCTGCCCGCCCCTGCGGAGATAAGGCAAGTGCTCGGCAGGAGCGATTCCCCTATCAACACAGCGTTGATGGGAGAATCGTGCAAATTTCTTTCCTGCAACTTGTGGTTGTAGGAAAGAAAGCCGCACCATCTATAAGCTGCCTTAGAAAGGCGAAAAAAAAAAAAGTACCAATGTATTCTGCTTTTTTTGCTGCAGTCTCTTTAAACTCATATTGAAAGTGGTTTTATCTTAAAATTGGCCAGGTTTATTTTTTGCGGTTTTATTTTATTTATTTTGGGGGGGGGGGGGGACACCACAAGTGTTTCGTCCCCTTTTATAAATGAGGCCCAAACCTGACATGCACTTGCTCTAGTCCAATAGAAGAATCAGACATTGTTGTTAATCCTAATGTGGTCACCAGCTATATGGGAAATATAAGCTGACTGAGCATCATGGGGAGATTTAGTCCAGCAATCGCTGAGTTATCCAAACCGACAGTCTGAGCACATCGTATTGTTCGGCAGTTACTCCCTCACTTTCGCTTTATGGCCGCTTTTAAAACAGCTCTCGTTCTCAAATAAAAGTTTCAAGATGTAAGAATATTTGAATAAAAAGTGTTATCAGGAGAATTACATCTAGAATGAGCCAATTCTTTTTAGGAGAACATGTCTAAACTCCATGATTCAGAGACCGCTTGGCAGCTTATTTGAGGGAGAAAGAAGCAGAAAATAAAATGATTGCGGCAATAAAACTTTGGCCGGGAAGCATTGGACTCTAGGTGAGATGTTCCAGCCGCAGCAACGGGGTGGTCTGGGAGGGTAATAGATTATAGTATAGCAGTAATAAAACACTCTGGACTTCATTTATCAAAATGTTTTAAAGGAAAAAGTAAGGCCCCATTCACACTTGAGCTCAGCATCTGTGGTTGTTATAATTCTTTTTTGTACAGGCATCTTTGCATGTGTTTTTACACTTCAGCAAGTTTTCCTTTAGCTTATGGAAAGCTAGTTACTAGGTATTTTACTGGCCATTTTAAGCACTTATTCCCCCAAGTGCTTGCATTAAAGTCTATTGGGGCCAAATCATGCAACTATGCCCCCAAAAGCAGCTCAATCACTTTTTCTATCAAACATCAATGTGGCATTATTTCTTCCACATACTAGCACATTATCACAGAACTACCTGTACACAGAGCCTTCCTAGGCATTTCTGGCACAACTCCCCGGCACTGCCACCTTCACCTGATCTTCCTTCCAGGTTCGCGTGCTCTGGCTGTATGAATGGCTGGGGCCGCTAAGACATCACTCCTGCATTTGTGCGTGGGAGCCCTCGGCTCCGGCACAGAGCTGAGGCTCGATTCACACCACTGATGGATGTAGCTTGCAGCAGGGGTCCGGTGTGTCCGTTCTCCATTTCAGGGACGAATCCGGGACGAATTTGTGCCTGAATTCGGGCCTGAAACAGAGCTAAAGACGCACGTTCCTGTGCAAGCTGCTCCGTAGCCGCAAGGCTCCATAGAGAGTCAGTCACAATCTCCTGTCATGTGAATTGGATGCAGGGAAACCCACATCAAATTCGCATAGGTGTGAACCCAGCCTGAAGATCCAGCACGGTATGCCGTCCCTCAGAGTGTATGCGCCGGTGACATTACCGGATGCATGCTGTGTGAATATTTCCTTAACAGTGCAAATTTAGGAGATAGTGACAGTACCTAAAAGAGGCGCTTAATTCCACTTTAACAAGCAAATGCAAAGGTTATGGTAAAAAAAAAAAAAAAAAAAAAATTGCAGCAGTGCAAAAGTCATAGCTTGTTGGATCCTCAGATTATATAATACCTTTAAATGTGTCTGCAGCTGTCATTCAGAATTCCACAGAGAAATAAAAAATATGGGGTTGCTGCAGTACGTCAATAAAAACAATTTTGCTTTATTAAAAAGTACAAAAAAAAATATTAAAAACAGCAGAAATTGCTGAAAAGATTTTTTTCAGGTACAGAGTATGAACTAAAAAAAAAATCAGCTGTCTGTGGCTGTATGTAATTCCACACCAACTGTGTCAACTATCCTCGTGAAATTCTGCTTGCAGCAACAGACCACCAACATAATCACTCGTTTTCTTAAAAATAACTGCACTCAAGATACAAAATAAAGCAAATATATACATATTTTTCCCTTGCTTTTGGCCTGTCTGTTAAAGACCCTAAGGGGTTCCTCTCACCATGCCGTTGGCACTATGTGCTTTTTTTCCCAAAAGTAGTTCCTGCACTACTTTTGACGACTTCGGGGGTGATTTCAATAGACCCCTGTGCAGGAACCCACACAGATATCGGTCAAATCACCCCCGAAGTCGGACTGACATGCGGGTATGAAATCATGCGAGTGATTTCTAACCCGCAGTCAGTGTGAACATGGGCTAAAGGACCTGTAGGGAGGTTTGAGAGGTGAGAAAAAGGAAGGGCCACACTAAACTTTTACAGCAAAAAAGGTCCAGACTTGCCTATAAATCCAGTTAGCTATATAACTAAAGTTCCAGACGTGCCATATTGCATGTCCGATGACAGAGGACTTGCCGACACACCTGATGTCTCAACAAGCACATAAAAAAGGTAAGGAAAACACAAAGACTAGAAGACTTTGCATGGGATTAATAAAATAATAGTATCCTAAGGTAGGCCTCTACTGAACAGGTATAGAAGTCTAGTACTGGAAGGTGCCTACAACAAACATTGTAAATGCACAAAAAAAAAAAAAAAAAAAAAAGGAAATAAGAGACCTGACAAAGAAACTGGCAGCTAAAAATGATCTTGAACACAGTCACATAAGACAAAATTTGATTATAGTTTCCTATAAGCTGTCCTTTAAGGTTATGTAAATCCACTGATTGAACATCTCTAATTTGGTCCCATTTGGTCTATTAATAATTGAAAGCATTTTGTTATATCTGTTTGAGACCTTCAAAAATATTTCTGTTGACCTTGCCGGAAATTTCTGAGCCGATAACTTTTCCTGACTATGTCTCTGCTTGTGCTGACTGTAATATAGGAGAGGGGTGCGGTTTCATAGTGCTATCATCTGGTTTCTGTTGTCCTTGTACAGCACGATGAATCAGTGTAGTCCATCCTATGACAAAAGTGTGTTATTGGTAGAAGCGCCAGGTGAACATAAAGGCAGAAAAAAGCTTGAAAAAACTAATGCAGCCATCAAATCTAAGAACTGGTAAATTCCACATTTATTTTTAAGTTTAGATATGCTTTCATTTTTTTCTGTTATCCGTTTTCTTTTTTTCCATGATCACAAGATGGAAAGAATTGTAGTAGCACTCTACCTGTTTATTATTGCAGCACATATTGTTTATTCTATGAGGCCTGCAGCAATGTCTAATGACACCCCGTGCCAACTACTAGGCAAGTGTTACTGTGGGATGACAGCAAAGTAACAATAATGCTGAAATTGTTTATAGAAGTATTCTTTAGTGTTTTTTCCTGTGCCTGAAATATTTTGGACAATGTGACGCTTTCCACTAGAAGTCATCATTAGGCAAAAGCATCAGATCTACTTCCTGATCTTCCCAAAGATGATGGCTTTACTTTATTGGGGGGGGTCCTTGTCTATTTTTACATATTTCCTGTAAAACAAACATACTGAACGTGGTAGCAAAGGCAGAAGTTTTTTTTTTTTTTATCTTAATGCATTAAGGTAAAAGACCTTACAAAAGAAGCTCCCCCAGTCACCCCCTAAACAATTACTTGAGTTCTGTATCGATTCAGTGCTGTGCCCGGCTTCAGTTCGTCTTTCTCTCACAAGCTTCAATGAGAGCAGAGGGAGCCATTGGCTTCTGCTACTGTCAGTCAAATCATGCGAGGAGAGAATGGGGGGCGGGCTGAGCCACACTGTATGTGTGTCTCTATGGACACACACAGCCCGGCTCAAGATCGCACCCACATGTCTGCCCCCCTAGCAAGCTGCTTGCTAGGGGGGCAGACACAGAAGTGGAGGAGCCAAGATGGCCAGAAGGGGACCACCCTGTACAAAAGCAATGGAGAGAGAGAGAGAGAGAGAGAGAGAGAGAGAAAGAGAGAGAGAGAGAAAGAGAGAGAGAGAGAAAGAGAGAAAGAGAGAAAGAGAGAAAGAGAGAAAGAGAGAAAGAGAGAAAGAGAGAAAGAGAGAAAGAGAGAGAAAAAGAGAAAGAAAAAGAGAAAGAGAGAGTGAGAAAGAGAAAGAGAAAGAGAAAAAGAGAAAGAGAAAAAGAGAAAGAGAAAGAGAGAAAGAGAAAAAGAGAAAAAGAGAAAAAGAGAAAGAGAAAAAGAGAAAGAGAAAAAGAGAAAGAGAAAAAGAGAAAAAGAGAAAAAGAGAAAAAGAGAAAAAGAGAAAGAGAAAAAGAGAAAAAGAGAGAGACAGAGAGACAGAGAGACAGAGAGACAGAGAGACAGAGAGACAGAGAGACAGAGAGACGGAGAGACAGAGAGATATCATGTTTTTTCCCTTGAAATAATAAACAACCTCTACAAGCAATGAAAATGTAAAATTGACATGCTCTGCCATTTCTGATGACCTCTGAAAAATCTCTCTGCCTGCCAGTAATGTGGATCCTCTGCCTACAATACATCGAGTCCCAGAAAAAACCCTGGAAACAGCATGCAGCAAATGATTGTAAAGGCAAAAGGTTTTTTATCTTCATGCATTCTATGCATGAAGATAAAAAACCTTGTGTGTAGCAGCCCCCCCAGCAGCCCCCCCCAAAAAAAAAAATCACTTACCTGAGCCCCATCTCTCTCCAGCAACGTCCACGAATGTCTAAGCTGCCTGGGACATTCCTCCTGATTGCTTGACACAGCAGCAGCGCCATTGGCTAGCGTGACTGTCAAAGTCAGTCAGCCAATCAGGGGAGAGAGGGGGAGGGGCCAGGCCGTGGCTCCATGTCTGAATGAAGACATTGAGCTCCGGCTTGGCTCAGGTGCCCCCATAGCAAGCTGCTTGCTGTGGAGGGACGCAAAAGTAAGGAAAGGCCAGGAGCTCCGAAGAGGGATCTGAGAAGAGGAGGATCCGGGCTGCTCTGTGCAAATCCACTGCACAGGTCAGGTATGTATGTTTGTTATCTTTATCTTAAAAAAAAAAAAAAAAAAAAGAGACTTTACAATGACTAAGTCAAAAGAGAAGCCAGAGGTCCCAATCTGCATGCTTACATTAGGTCAGTGACTAAAAAAAATTCAAGCACATAAAGCCCAACTCTTGCCAAAACTTCTGGGAGTCACCCAGATGAAGGACCGATCCAGAGAGTAAACAGAAAAGGACCTGAGGCAACTAAAAGTAATTGTATAGGGTTTTTTTACTACTATAATAAACATGGTATACTTACCTGCTCTGTGCAATGGGAAGGTGGCAAAACCACAGCTCTGCCACCTATTTTTATCGCCCACCTGCTCTACCATGTGAAAGACCCCATCCTGTCTAAGAGGACAGCAGCAGGGCAGGAATGGGTTCTAACCTTTCCTTTCATCAGTGGCACCTCTGCAGGTAATATAGTCTGCTCTTCATCTCTATTTCCCATATTATATTATTAAAAGAGGAGTACAGGCAAAGCTTGTTTTTACTTCTCCTGTGGATTCGTTCTCCACTCCTGTGACCCATTTTCAGCTGACAGCAAGCTTAAGCCCGCCATCAGCTGAAGTCACAGAGCCGGTCCAGGCTTGGGCAAGAGCGCAACAATGAAGTCGGGAGGCGCTCACATGCCTGGACACACCCAGCTCAGCCCTTTGAGTCAGGTGCGAGATCCTGAGCCGGCCACTCCCGCCCCCTCCACAACACAGCACTCCAGTAAGTGAGTGAACAGAGCAGACAGCAGTGACTGGCAGACAACGCTCCCTGCTCAGGGAGCTCTGAGAACTGAGCGATCAGAGGTGTCTGATCACTCCGTTCTCAGTGTTCGAGCTGGCGGGGGACAGATGCACCATTGCTCCGATGCTGTATCCACCTAGGCAAGTAAGATTCTGCAAAAGAAAAAAAAAAAGTTCATACCTCTCTTTTAATGTTACTGCTTCTTTATGGACTACTTCACTGTATGTACTGACAGGTACAGATTCCCTGGTTATACACACAAAATCAGATACATCTCAAATCAGGTATACACAGAAGAAAACTGTAATTTTCTATATACCTGGAAGCATGTTGTTCTGTGTTATTTACAGCTGACTGGATAACAATGGCAGTGTTTACATATCTAATTATCACTGGATCCCAGAACAACAGGCACCTGCATTCACTACGCCCTCCCATCCAGTCAGTAAATACGCACTTAAATCAGTTGCGTAAGTATGATAATTAACAATTGCTGCTGCTTAAAGTGCATCTCTAGGCAAAATCTTTTTTTTTTTCTCCTTTTCCTTTTACGTTTGGGATATGAGGAAGGGTTAGGTCTTAGGCGTTCATTTTTATTGATGTATGTCTGTGTTCCCATCTGGAAGATTCACCCCCATACCTCCCAACTGTGCCCGATTTCGAGGGGCTGTTCCCGATTTGGAACAATGTGCCTCTTTCCTCATTTGTCCATCATTTTGGTCACTTTGTGTGATTTCTTCAATCAGGGAAGATGGAAGTAGATTTGATAGAGAATAATTGATAAAGAGTCACTCTGAATAACTTCATGACTTTTCAAGAACAGTCCGTATCTCTATATGTGTGCTCGCAGCTTCACCGCTACCTTTTTACCACTACTTCCCATCTGCATGGTACTTCCAAGTTGAGCCGAGAAAGAGTCACTCTGAATAACTTCTCCCGTCTGACTGATTGGAATCCCCCGGGCATTGCTGAACCCAAAGTCACAGGCCATCACCGCCTGTCTCACTGACTTGCGTACCAACATCCCTCAGCCTCTGGCAGTACCCTTCCCTTGGGCTTTCACTCACATAATCAATAGTCCATGTGCCACTCAAACGATCGATCGCCCAGTTTCCTGCCGCTTTGTTGCTACTTCTCCCGCAATGATTTTTAGTTCCTTTTTCTCCTTTATGGCCCGCTCCCTTCCCCGCAGGGGCGGCCAACGACACCAGCGACTACATGCTGTAAAGTGTCGTCTCTTCCTCCATGGAGACTGGTTCCCCACCCTTCTCGCAAGGGGGGAGCTCCGTTGGCTCCCCGGAGTGGGAAACCTCTCCCCTCCGGGAACCAGGCTGGCTTCTCCACGATCGAACTTAGAAGACCTCCCTAAACCATGTGACCCAGGTTTTATATGAGAGTCCCGGGCATTACCAAGCAAATTAATGATTGGCTGAGACTAGCATACAAACTACCTGCCACTCAAATGAGAAATGAACAAAAACAGGCCTGTTTACCTGACATTGTAAACTAACAAAAAGGTCACCTACCTAAAAGTAGGTGCCCGCTACACAACATTTTGGTGTTTTCACAGCACAGCGGCTAACGGGGACAAAGATGTCACAGCCTCGGAGGCGGCCATTATGTTAGTGTTGGAGCGGAGTGACAATCTTGGCTCATAATAGTGTGCACCGGACTGTATTCGGTTGCCGCTCTTGTGTCCAAACACCTTTTCCTGAAAATGTGAAATTACTGCTCAAAAATCTGCCATTAACAATGGTTTGAAGAAACCGGAAGTGGCGTGGTTCAAGATTCCGCCAAGTTGTGTATTTTGTCAAAACACCGGCGAGTACATAGCAGGTACACATAGCATTCTACACACCTGAATGTACACTGTACAACAGAGCCCACTGCTCTTCTAAAAAATAAAAAAAGTCTTTACTTAATGCAGGATGGAAAGGTTTCACTATCACACCGATTTGTTACAGGATGCTACCAATTTCATTGTAGAGGCAGGGTCACTTTATACCGGACCGATCAGTAACATCACAGTTCTGCACACATAAATGAAAAGCACATGATCATCAAATGGATGAACTTCAGTCTGTAAATGAGGTCAGTTTAACCCACTCATGCCTAAGCCTTTTTCTGATACTTGTCTTTTGAAAGTTAAAATGAGTATTTTTTTCTAGATTATTACTTTCATTATCTCACAAAAGTGAGGACACCCCTCAAATTTTTGTAAATATCTTATATCTTTTCTTGTTACAACACTGAAGAAACACTTTGCCACAATGTAAAGTAGTGAGTGTACAGCTTGCATAACAGTGTAAATTTGCTGTCCCCTTAAAATAACTCAACACACAGCCATCAATGTGTAAACCGCTGGCAACAAAAGTGAGTACACCACTAAGTGAAAAATGTCCAAATTGAGCCCAATTAGCCATTTTCCCTTCCCGGTGTCATGTGACTCGGTGTTACAAGGTTTCAGGTGTGAATGTGGAGCAGGTGTGTTAAATTTGGCGTTTCTGTTCTCACCCTCTCATACTGGTCACTGGAAGTTCAGCATGGCACCTCATGGCAAAGAACTGTGGATCTGAAAAAAATAATTGTTGTTCTACATAAAGATGGCCTAGGCTATAAGAAGACTGCCAAGACCCTGAAACTGAGCTGCAGCACGGTGGCCAAGACCATACAGCGGTTTAACAGGACAGGTTCCACTCAGAAAAGGCCTCGCCGTGGTCGACCAAAGAGGTTGAGCGCACTCGCTCAGCATCATAGCCAGAGGTTGTCTTTGGGAAAGAAGTATGAGTGCTGCCAGCATTGCTGCAGAGGTTGAAGGGGAGGGGGGGTCAGCCTGTCAGTGCTCAGACCATATGCCGCACTCTGCATGGCTGTCATCCCAGAAGGAAGCCTCTAAAGATGGCGCACAAGAAAGCTTGCAAACAGTTTGCTGAAGACAAGCAGACTAAGGACATGGATTACTGGAACCATGTCCTGTCCTGTGGTCTGATGAGACCAAGATAAACTTATTTGGTTCAGATGGTGTCAAGGGTGTGTGGCGGCAACCACGTGAGAAGTACAAAGACAAGTGTGTCTTGCCTACAGTCAAGCATGGTGGTGGGAGTGTCATGGTCTGGGGCTGCATGAGTGCTGCCGGCACTGGGGAGCTACAGTTCATTGAGGGAACCATGAATGCCAACATGTACTGTGACATACTGAAGCAGAGCATGATTCTCTTCCTTCAGAGACTGGGCCACAGGCCAGTATTCCAACATGATAGCGACCCCAAACACACCTCCAAGACAACCATTGCATTGCTAAAGAAGCTAAGGGTAAAGGTGATGGACTGGCCAAGCATGTCTCCAGAGCTAAACCCTATTGAGCATCTGTGGGGCATCCTCAAATAGAAGGTGGAGGAGTGCAAGGTCTCTAACATCCACCAGCTCTGTGATGTCATCATGGAGGAGTGGAAGAGGACTCCAGTGGAAACCTGTGAAGCTCTGGTGAACTCCATGCCCAAGAGGGTTAAGGCAGTGCTGGAAAATAATGGTGGCTACACAAAATAGAAACTTTGGGCCCAATTTGGACATTTTCACTTAGGGGTCTCTCTCTCTCTATATATCTATATCTATATCTATATCTATATCTATATCTATATCTATATCTATATATATATAGATATATATAGATATATATAGATATATAGTTGTTGTTTTTTTGTTTTGTTTTTTGCAGAGACCCTAGAGAATAAAATGGAGGTCGTTGCAGGTCTTTCAAATGCTTTTTTGGGGGGATAAAATACACTTATTATTCGTTTAAAAAAAAAAGGAAACAGTAAAAGTTAGCCCAATTTTTTTTGTATAATGTGAAAGATGATGTTACGCCCAGAATCGTGAGAAAACTGTGATCTTTATTCTAAGCAAAAAAATTGTGATTCTCATTTTATCCATAATCGTGCAGCTCTATGCTCTTTTTTTCCAGATATCTTCAGGCCGGTCACGTGACTCCTGGACGCTCTCTTACTCCCACCCAGGGCTGAGATCTCCCTCTGACATCAGCCAGAAGGTCACGTCTAATCTACTAGGTCTACTTTAATCTACTGATCTATGCACAGGAAGAAATGTCAAGAAACAATGACACCCATGCATTGAGATTACAAAAGTATGTCTAAAACAAACAAAAATCGTCATCTGAGATTAAAAACAGATCCTCTAATAAACACAGGCGATACATGCACACAAAACAGCAACCTAGAACAATAAGTTCGGGCCCCCAGAAGACTAAACACCAATTTAAAGGTAATTGATAAAAAAAAAAAAAAAAAAAAAAAATCTGACCAATTTACATAAAAAGTCATTTAAGGAAGCTAATCATTGCCAATCCATAGTCAGCCACAGGATGAAGATTAAACTGCAAAAAAAGAAGACATCTGTTACTTTGCATTTTTACATTTACATCAGTCGTATTTATGACTCAGCTTACATATAAAAAAAAAAAAAAAAAAAAAAAGCTTTTATTGATAAATCGGGTTAGTAAAAATAAGCTTGGTTTTGGAGTCTATATAGCAGTTATTTTCACAATTGCAATACAAATTTAGAAGAAAAGTATTAGAAAAGTTGAAAAACAAAAATTCGCTAACTGAATTTGTCTGACATCTCAAAATGCATTTAGAGGAGTAATCTGGATCCATTTCAGAAGCCGCTGGAGAAAAATGCCTGTCCATTTGTGGAGTCACAGTGACCTCTGCTGCATGGTGTGAAAAATGCAAAAGAAAAGCAAAAAATAAAACTGGTTACTTTAACTGTGCAACAATTTCATTTGAGAATTTCAGCTTTGTGAAAGCATGTCTGGAGTGAACTGCTCTTCACCAATGCAAAATGCTGGTCTTGAACCTGAGCACGTTATAAAGCAGTCTGAATAACTAGTACATCATAAGTATTTGAAAGAAGCTTTACTCTCTAACCACGGGTGAATGGTAGTTCTGGATTGGTTCATGTTAAACCATTCTGATAGTTGGAGAGAAACTGCATCATGCAAAAGGTATCCTAGAGATACAGATCTACCATTAATGTGACAACCTCCATGCAACTCTGGTCACTGTATGGCCAATATATACTAGTCTTCGAGTCCCCCTTGCCGGCATCTTTAGTGTGGGAATCCAGCTTATGATAGTTTGCGGCTTCACAGCCGGCTTCCTACTGTGCATGCGAAAGCCGCACTGCACTTTGTGAATGGTCCCGCAGCCTACTGGCACCGGTGATGTGTCCCAGAAAGCTGCGGGTGAAGAGAAGGGAAGATTAACTTCCTAAGCAATCCGGAAGCAGGAGAGGGTACCTGTCAACACCCCCCAAAAATGATATGGCATGATCAGGATATGACTTAAAGCAGAATTTCCTTTTTTGATTGATGTTCTACTTTAACCTCTGTTGGATCTGCAGTTGCCGTACTGCACATGTGATCAGCTATGACACCTGTCAGTTGAGAGGTAATATAAGCACACTAGTAACTGTAGCAGTTATCATTCAAGGCATGCCACAATTTGGTCTTTTATAGGCATTTTCTACGTCTACCATAACTTCCTGGCACCTTCCTGAGCCCAGGGAGCCACACCTGCAATAAAAATGAATGGCTGTGCATAGCCGTTCTCTTGCAAATGCAGATACTTCATTGCATACGCATTTACCAGCACATTCGTGTCTGTCGTATTTTCAAAAATACATTAGACGTAGATGCATACAGGTGGGACACTAATGCAGAGAAGCATTAGCGTTTACAACATGGATGAAAGGTTATGTTAAGCACCCATCTTATGGAGACTTACAGCCATTCGCTTGTATGGTGGGCTGTGCAAGACAGGTTTGGCTACCCAGGATCAAATAACACGAGCAAGGAAAATGCCTGTAAGGGCTAATGCACACTGCAGCTCAAAAGGAGCTCAAAGAAGTGGCTCCTACAGGCTTTTGAGCCATTTTATCTGCCTGGAAACTCCCCTCCATGTTAGCCAATGTGTCCATACACACTATGGCTTTTTCAGGCATATGCTACCACAGACAGTAAAAAAAAAACCCACCAAACTCACGTTTTAGAGAAGAGCTAGTGTCCCAAAGAGCTCAAAGAAGCTCGAAAACGTTTGCTCCAGATTTTTGTTTTGTTTACACAGTGGTTAAGAAAATGCTTATGCTCCAAAAAGCTCAACGAAGCTCAAAAGGAGCTCAAATAAGCTTGAAGCAGCTCAAGAAAAAAGTGCAAAAGAGCACAAAAAAAGCACAAACTTCTTCAAGCTGAAATAAAAGCTCAAATGCCTGCTTGAGCTGCAGTGTGCATGAGCCCTAAAAGTCCTGTGAGCATGAACTCTAAAGTGTATGTAAACCTCAACAATGAACTTCACTTTATTCTACACTTTGGTCTACTAAACATACAACTTAATGTGTTTTGTTACATCTATTTAATAAGTGCAAAGAATGCAATCCGTTGATCCTGCCAGAAATGGTGTGTGCTATCTGTTTGTGCAAAAGGAGAGTTTATGGAGATAAGGAGAGGTAAGACGATAAGAACGACGCTGATCTTTGTAATCCATAAGAAATTAAGTAGGTGTGGCTGATATTACATGCTACAGAACTTAGAATAGTGTGGTCAGGTATAGCAAAAAAATACTATAATTCTGGCATATCAATAGTCTTTTTCTGTACTTGCAGCATGAATGGCCACCAGCATAACTACTACACCAATGGCGAAATCAGCATGCAAACAATTTTATTTCTGCAATAAAGCTATTTGTTTGCCTTTGCAGAGCAGATTGCGATCTATACAAATGCTCAATCACTTTTATGTCTGTAACTCCATGTTTCCTGTCAAGTGTGAACCCAAAATGCTCAGTTTTTAGCACTTCCGGGTTCAAAGCCATCAGTCCCCATTAGGTGAGGCAGGAGAAACAGCTGACCAAAGACGCTGGTACCTTGGGTCAGAGTTGGGCAGGTGCTGGTGAGCCAATAGGGACTTTTTTCCTTTCCTCTCACCTTCTCCATTCAAACAGCACGTATTGTTGCACAGAACACGAAGTGTTCTAATAATGTGAACATGAACATCAATGAGCGATAAAATGGAAATTTAATAAGTGTGTGCACAGGAGAGCTCGCTAGCATGTAAACCGGCATTTCGAACAGGCATTATAGTAAATGGAAATGTGATTGGACCTTTATGGGCATTAATGCACACTGCAATACGAACGCACAACCTGTTTGAATTGTGAAAAAAAAAAGTAAGAAGATTAAAAAAAAAAATAACAAAAAAAACAAGGGAAAGTGTGCACATATTTCAGAGACGTACTAAATAGGTTTGGTATTTATTTTGCCTGGTCATACACTTTAGGTGGTCTTCTCGCTGATTAGCTTATTCTTTTCAATTTACAAAATGGCAGACAATGGAAGAATCTAGTTGTTATGGGTAACAGAAAATTTGTTATAGTTTTTTTTAATCAATCATTTTACACACGGAAAACACCGATTGCTTATGATGGTCCCTTCCTCAAACATTTTGGTAAATGAGACCCTTTATCTGCAGCAGAATACAAATTCTACCCTTTACTGTCCCTGATTTATGAGTTCTACAAATACAATCAATCAGTGTGGGGACTCACCTGGAACGTCATGTCCCAATAACAGGGCTGTAATACAAGATCTATAAGATAAGTACCCAGTCTAAAGAGACATTTTCCCTTTTAAACATATGTGTATTTACATCCTCCCGACGGTAGTTTTTCATTATAAGTGTCCCTTTCTCATCCCAGCAAAGCACTTGAACCTTGATACCTGCATTTTTCACAGATCTAATCTAAAGCGGAGGCTGCTCTATCTCTATTCTGCAAAGTGATGCTTAAATGAACGACAGGATATAATAATGTGATCATGAACATCAATCAGCGATAAAATGGAAATTTAATAAGCGTGTGCACAGGAGAGCTCGCTAGCATGTAAACCGGCACTTCCAACATGCATTATAGTAAATGGAAATGTGATTGGACCTTTATGGGCATTAATGAAATACACTGCAATATGAGGCAGGCTCTCTACTCCTCACTAATGAGACTTTGTACGGCCGCCTGATAAGATAATGGACCTTTAGTGGATAAAACCCACTGCAATGGCAACTACTAGTCAAATAAATAGAACCTGACTGGTCACTTATTTAGGACATTATTTGTTTTCTGGACTGTTTAAGTTTATAATTCTCCTCTGTGCCTCCGGCTAGGACATGGTAATGAGAGTATGAAGGGGACAAGACACATAGTCCACAAGTGCTATATAGGCAAATATTAAAAAAAACATACACTAAAAAGGGGCACAGCTTAGAGCTGCTGCCACCAGTGGCTAAAACAAAAATAAACCTATGCAGACAGTTTTCTATAGAATTATTTCAGGTACTTCTATCAATTTATGCAGTGCTTATATTATTTGTGAAACACTGGCAAATCAACTAGTTTACTACTAGTTTACGTACTGAAGAAAACCAAGGAGGAAAGAAATATGAACGCTAGTGCTGCAAAGCATTCTCAAATTGGACAAGCTAGAGATGTGGGGTAGCGATGTTACTATCCCCACTAGGTCAAATCAGAGTGCATTGAATTCACTGAGAAAAAAAAACACAAGGTTTTCACCAAATGGTACCAAGAGAGTGACCCCCCTCTGGTTACTTATACAGCAGGGCAGCTGCTTGGCACAGCATCTGAAAAATACAGTGAGGATCACGGAAGTCGTGGCGGGTACTACAGGGATTCTCCACTTCCACGGGGATCAGTCATGAATCTATATACATACATTGGTTCAGCTATGCAAAAATATCCACACCTTTTTTTTTTTTTTCTGAAAAGTGACACTGTACATCCTTCCCCATTCCCTACTGTACTACTTCAAGTGTTTTTAAAGGGAGAAGGTTTTTTTTTACCTTAATGCATTCTATGCATTAGGGTAAAAGAAACCTTCTGGGTGCAGCTCCCCCCACCCTCCTTATAATTCCTGAACCCCATCTCAATCCAGCGATGTGCATGAGAGCAGCGGCTCTCTCCGTGGTCTCTTTCCTCATTAGCTCACCCTGCAGCGAGAGCCATTGGCTCCTGCTACTGTCAATCACAGCCAGTGAGCCAATGAGGAGAGAGCGTTGGGGCAAGGCCGAGCCACGCTCAGAGTGAATGGACAATGTCCATTCACAGGTGCCCGACTCTGGGGCAAGCCTGCTCAAGTGTCCCCATAGCAAGGGGCTTGCTATTGGGGGCACTCGGCAGGGGGAAGGAGTGAGGATTGCCGGGGGGTGGGGATCCAGAAACAAGAGGATTGGGGCTGCTCTGTGTAAAATCATTGTATATATACATTTAATATGTTTGTTATTTTTAAAAGAAAAAAATTGCAACCTTTAGAATCACGGTAACTCTGAGTGATGAGCTGTCATTGCCCAGGCAGCCTGTGCAGTGGTCCGAGGATCTGAAATCTCCGCTCTTTTCTTCCTTTATTCCTGCAGCGCTTCCAAGACAGATTAGAATGATTCTGATTGGTCAACGTCAGTACAGAGAATCTTCAATCCATCCTGGAAAAACTGTAGAAAGAAGAGGGAGTACAGCGGAGATTTCACATCCTAAGAAGAGGGAGTACAGCGGAGATTTCACATCCTAAGAAGAGGGAGTACAGCGGAGATTTCACATCCTAAGAAGAGGGAGTACAGCGGAGATTTCACATCCTAAGAAGAGGGAGTACAGCGGAGATTTCACATCCTAAGAAGAGGGAGTACAGCGGAGATTTCACATCCTAAGAAGAGGGAGTACAGCGGAGATTTCACATCCTAAGAAGAGGGAGTACAGCGGAGATTTCACATCCTAAGAAGAGGGAGTACAGCGGAGATTTCACATCCTAAGAAGAGGGAGTACAGCGGAGGTTTCACATCCTAAGAAGAGGGAGTACAGCGGAGATTTCACATCCTAAGAAGAGGGAGTACAGCGGAGATTTCACATCCTAAGAAGAGGGAGTACAGCGGAGGTTTCACATCCTAAGAAGAGGGAGTACAGCGGAGATTTCACATCCTAAAAAGAGGGAGTACAGCGGAGATTTCACATCCTAAGAAGAGGGAGTACAGCGGAGATTTCACATCCTAAGAAGAGGGAGTACAGCGGAGATTTCACATCCTAAGAAGAGGGAGTACAGCGGAGATTTCACATCCTAAGAAGAGGGAGTACAGCGGAGATTTCACATCCTAAAAAGAGGGAGTACAGCGGAGATTTCACATCCTAAGAAGAGGGAGTACAGCGGAGATTTCACATCCTAAGAAGAGGGAGTACAGCGGAGATTTCACATCCTTCGACCACTGCAATGGCTAAGTGGGCACCGACAGCTCATTGCATGGGGGGGGTTATTTCACCTTTTTTTTTAAACTGAAAATTAACCCTTTATGCCATTTTTTTTTTTTTTTAAAGGGGCTAAAATGTGAGATGCAGAGGTAATGTGTGGTTGCATTCTAATGATGCTGACAGGCTCAGCTCTGGTCCCTCAGCTGTGGCAGAATCACTAGTCTGTTGGTATCTAAAAAAAGAGGGCACCTCGGGTTGACAGGTAGGCACCGGAAATGTTTTTTGTTAACAGGCAGGCAGGCTCCCATAACAACTAGTTTCTGTGACGTGGACGGGTTAACGTGGGAAAAAAGCAATAGCCTTTAGCACTTTTCATAGGTCAGGCAAGAAAACCATTTCGTCTTTTTCTCCCAAAATTAAATAAAGGTCATGTTTATTACCAGTCAGGATGGAAATATTAATTCTTTAATAACGCTCATTTTGTCACCAAAATAAATTTTATACAGTTTAATGTTGACAGGTACGCAGATTTGCACACAAAAGAAACCTCATTATAAGTTATTACGTTAATGCCACAACTGAACAAAGAAAAGATCTCTCCTGTGCAGAACTACTAAATACCTGAACACTTCATCCATCTACCTACCTGGGAGCTCAGCAGTGCTGACACCTCACTGTGGGCAAGAACCTTGAGCTGATTACTCACCACCTTTCAAGCACTTTCTATTGTATGATGAATCAAAACGGAGGTGTGTGACTTTCACACATGGATGACAGATCTTCTCTTGAAAGCTTTTATTTTGCCAATGTATCCAGAATCCTGGCATACTTAACGAGGAGGTGGGCGACCAGGTCCTGCATAATTCACCTTTAAGTGCTCATTTTAGACTATTTCAAAAAGCTGCGTCGTCCCCCTGTCACTGCGTTTTGTGCTTTCAAAGCTCTTTACTACATCAGCACATCCTTCAATTTCATGGCAAGGTTCACAAGACGAGAACGTGGAGCAAACAGCGGTGGCATTCACATTTGCTCCCTTTATCTGGTAAATAGAACTTTGAAAAAGTTTTATTATATCTTTTTGAAAAAAATGCAAAAAATATTTGTTAAACTGGACAGAAATCTAGGGAGCTTTAAAACTTGTTCTGCTTTCACTTGCTGCACTCTTATCAGTTACAATGTTCCCAGCTATGTTTGTGGACTACAAAACACCTCCTCCTATGGCAGAGAAGAGGGTAGGCTGAAAGGTATTCAATAGACCTGTCTTAGGGTGACAACATTTCCCCCTTTCAGAGATCTAGTACAGTGTTGTCACCCTAGGACAGACAATACTTCACTGGCAGAATCTTCAGGTGAAAATGGGGGGGGGGGGGGGTCTGAAAAAAATAAATAAAAACCACAACAAATGCAGCCACCACATTTATAGGACTGGTAAACTGCACTATATCAGTGGGATCAATTTTAAGGAGCTTATCACCAACGTTTTAATTTAAAAGAAACAATACAAACAACAAAAGAAATCTAGTACAGTGTTGTCACCCTAGGACAGACAATACTTCACTGGCAGAATCTTCAGGTGAAAATGGGGGGGGGTCTGAAAAAAATAAATAAAAACCACAACAAATGCAGCCACCACATTTATAGGACTGGTAAACTGCACTATATCAGTGGGATCAATTTTAAGGAGCTTATCACCAACGTTTTAATTTAAAAGAAACAATACAAACAACAAAAGAAATCAGAAAACTAGAACTCCCCATTCACACTATGACAACGCCAGACATATGCATTTGCAGGCTGATGTGCTACACGTATAGGCGGTCCATATATATCAATAAGCAGCTGGACATGAAACAAATGCAGAATAATAAATCATGCACATTTCTGAGCTCCACACATTTTTAACTGCAAATTTTGCTGTGTGAATGTGGAACATGCATTTTTTTTTTTACACATTCCGTAATTGTGAATTTTACATGTTCAGTAAACACTACAGTGTAAATGTAACCTTACTGCTGTCCAAGGTCAACTTTATGTGCCAACAATGTAAAATGCACTTAGTTTACCTTTTAATCTGAGCCGAATATAATAGTTAGTAGCAAATTACTAAACTCGTCACAGCGCTTCTGGGTTGGACTGTTACAGGTAGTTTGTTTTTACTGCTGTTTTGCGCCTTCGGGTCCTTTCACAAGAGCGTTCCATTTGTTTTTTGGCCCCTTTCACACAGGCTGTCCGATCAGGTACGCCTGTCAGTTTTTCAGGCAGACCTCATCGGTCCCTCCATTCACCCCTATGGAGCAGCGGATGTGAGCGGTGACTTGTCCACTGACATCTGCCGTTATCTGATCCTGTCCGTGAAATCCATCCTATCCAGATCCATCAAACGGATTAAAACGGACAGGTGGTCAGTTTTCACCTGATTTCCCCATAGAGGAGAGCGGGACTGCGTCAGAGCGGAGATGGACCTGTCATCCGCATGCTCAATGGAGCGATCCCCCGCTGAGCAAACGGATTCCTTCCCACAGAGGCGCCCGTGTGAAAAGGGCCTTTCAAAGAAAAAGCAGATCAGGTTGGTTCAACAATTAATGCATCCACTACCAATGTAAAAAAAGGACTATTTGTCCCTTTACATCCCTTTTTCTTCAGTTCCATTTTTTTTTTTTTTTTTTATGGAAGAAATATAGGGCATTGATCTGTTCCAAAAAATGGATGTCGACAGAAGCAGATGTAAATAGACGATCGTTTGCATCCGTTTTTCAATAGAGATGTATCGACGTCTGTTCTTCACCCATCAACGGATGGTTAAAAAAAAAAAAAACGGACAAACGTAATGCCCGTGTGAAAAGGGCCTTCCTCTGTCCAGAGGATCACACCTCTTATTTTGAGCATCACAGGGGCAGTTAGCCAAAATCTCCCTAATGAGTTTGCACAGACAGATGTCAGAAATGTTAACTCTTCCCCACTCTATCCCAAACTGAAAAGGCTGGTAGACTCTCAGGCCTCTTTCATACGGGCCGGATCTGTTTCTCAGCAGGGGATCCATCCGCTGATCCCCCCACAGCTGAGCGGAGCGGCTGGACACAGAAAAAGCCCGCTCTGCTCTATGGGTAGTCGGATGTAAATGACCTGGCTGACCGTTTACACCCAACTGCCCTCCGATCCAGTCAGATGGGAGGGAAACGAATTCCCCTCCATTTGTTTTTTTTTTCGCCGGATTGGATCAGCCCCGGAGGTAGCCGGGTGTTGACAGACACAAGTCTGTTTTCATCCGACTGCTTATAGAGGAGAATGGAGGGTCAGATCGGGTCCGTCTGAAAAACGAACAGGCAGAACCGATCGAACCGCTCGTGTGACCGGTGCCTAATGCTTGCCCTGTATTTACAGGTACAGCTCCAGGGCCATTTCAGAGATATGAATAATGCTATAAACACACTTTCATAATTTAGCTGATCATTTTCCTATGTATTATTGAAATCGTAATAAAAAGCCCCCTGATCATTTTACTAGTCTAGGTAGATTTTAACAGCATCAATTTTACAGTTCGGCACTAGTAGCCTTTCCCAAAACTTGGTCTCGTTTCCGATGATGAATAACAGACAATTTCCCTTTCTCAGTTTCATGCAAATGAGGCCTTGTTCATGCGCTCTCTGGCAAGCTCCCAAACAATGCATTTCTTGGCAAAGGGCTCTAGATGACCCCATCTTCCAGCTCCGTGGCAGTTGCACAATGCACAGCTCCTCATCACATGACCCTGGTTTTCAGCTAGTTTGCAGGTGATGAATTTTCTGTCTGGATCTCAGACAATATTGTTGCTGAAGATGTGATTATAGATTCATAAGTTGTTAGGCCATTTAGGTAGTTTAATTAAAACTTGGCACGCGTACAGAAAATAAAATTTAACGTGAACAGGAAGAATACGTGCGAATCATAGAAAGTGCGGGCTAATTGTTCCCGCTCCTTGATTGATACTTAGGGGCAGAGAGGTCACGGTTCTCACTGACAGAAACTAAACGTAATCCTGAGAATTTGCACCGCCGTGCCAGATCCTCCGGAGGCCGTGTAGGCTGGGAGCTAGTACATGCAGCTTGATGTATTTTACAGGGTCACCGCTAAGCCCACAGCTGGCTATATATTTAAATATATATATCCGCTACGCCAATTCTATGTCTTGAATAGAAGAAAAATATATATATATATATATATATATATATATATATATATATATATATATTCTACATATATATTCTACAATAAAACAAAGCCCCAGAGGAAAAAAATGCTGGTATATAGCCCTTACCCCATATTTTAAGGAGCAACTCCCAGAAAGAAATAGATTCAAAGCAAAACTTCAATTTTATTAAGAAATAACAGCCCATTCACATAAAGTTTAGTAAATTTCATTGCAGATTCTTAAACCGGCCATAAATGGAGCGATTTTTTTTCCTACACTACCAGTTGCAGTAAAGAAAATCGCTAGATTCCCCCATCAAGACAGTCAGTGTTGATGGGGGAATCCCTCTCGCACAGCCATTGTGTTCTCCCGGCAGGGGAGCCATCCCTGCAGGGAGAACACAGTGATTACTGCTAGCGGCTATATTAGCCACTAGCAATATTTGCATGTCAAATCCGACAGGCTAGTTGTTGGTTGATCGATCGACTTGGGATAGATACATGGTTTGAATCTCAGCTGGTCCCTGCTGAACCAGCCAAGATTTGAGCCGCCTATGGCCGGCTTTACTTGCTTTGTTCTAGGGATACGGACACAAGCAGTCAAGCAAGCTTCAAATGGGTGCTGAGAGGGAGGGACCTAGCAGTAGTCACATGATAAGCCCCAGTGTTTCAGAAAACACTACAATGGGGCGGGCACAGTGGTGTAGTGGGTAGGACTCTCACCTAGCAGTAAAAAAGGATCACTTCCCAAATCCCAACCACGACACCACCTGCCTGGGGGTTGCATGTTCTCCCTGTGCCTACGTGGGTTTCCTCCGGGTACTCCGGTTTCCTCCCATACTCCAAAAGACATGCTGGTAGGTTAATTGGCTTCTGTCTAAATTGTCCCTAGTATACGAATGTGAGTTAGGGACCTTAGGTTGTAAACTCCTTGAGGGTAGGGACTGATGTGAATGTACAATGTATATGTAAAGCACTGCGTAAATTGATGGTGCTATATAAGTACCTTGAATAAATAAAATTTAAAAAAAAACCCTGGTATCCCTTTAGCAGAGTTAAAGTTGAAATCTCAGCTAACATCTCACACAGTTGTAATACATAAATGAGGGCTGGATCACCCGTCTATTTTTTTTCCCTCCACTGAATCCTCAGATTTACTTCTGTACTGCCAGGGCCAGGCTATACTGGGCAGCCTGATGACATAACCTTTTTTGTGATTGGCTAGTGAAACCGCAAAATCTCACCCTTCTCTCCCAATGACAGCATGTATATACAGTACCTTAGCTCCTAGTGCTGCCCCTACCTCTGCCACACTACAGTAAAGGCCCCCCCTTGCAGGTTTAAGACGTAATATGCACTCCATACTAGCACATTATGTTAGACTTACCTTTGGAACGGATCCCTCTAGCGGCGCCCTACCAACGCTAACAGGGGTTTCATCTTCACCCGGTCTTCTTCGGGGTTCGCAAGCTCCGGCCGTCTGATTGGCCGGAGCCACGATGACATCACTCTCGCGCATGAACGCGGGGGCCCCGGCATGGCACAGAGCTCTGAATGACGACACAGGTTCTGTTTCTTCAGAGCACATGCGCCGATGATGTCATTGGTTGTTGATCACTGGAATATCTCCTAAACACTGCATGTTTATGAGATATTTATTTTATCTACAGGTTTATTATAAGCTTACATGTAGGTGAAAATGGCACAAAAGGGTTTACTACCACTTAAAGGCCGAATACAATAAACCAAAAGTCAGCTCAGGATCCCTGAATATGTAACACAAGCTATCTACAGACATTTGGAACATAATCAATATATACAAACAGGGGATAAGAAGAAATCTACAGACACCATGTACATTTGCCATGGTTACAACATAAATTTAAAAAAATATATGAATCTGAAAAAGACGTCCCAAAGCGGAAATTAGTATCCAGGTTAAATTTATTCCAATATAAATTAGGAGCTTGAGGAGCCAGAAAACAGCCTCTTCATCAGGGCTTAAAAAGGTGGAGAAAGATTTATGTCAGACAGAATAAAGGTGTGAATTATACACCCCGATTATTGCTAGGGGCTGTAACAGCTGTTAGTAATAAATCGCATTTAGAATTCAGTAGGCTGATAAAAATGGAACTTCCGCTATCCGGAAGTTCCATGTTACTGGCGCATGCGCAATAGGGAACCGGGCTGTGAAGCCGCAAGTCTTCACCTCCTGATGCCCTTACTTAAGATGCCTCCACCCGGAGCTGAGGGACGGGTCAGCTTGGGGTGAGGACACAATTATAAAGCTTCCTGTACATGTTAACAATCTCAATAAAATCATCCTCAGTACTGGAGATCAGAAGTGAAGCAATAAAAACGGTTATCCAGAATCCTCCAGGGAAGCTCACAGTGCCATATTTTTATATTGTTTCTCAAAGGTATCTCCTAATGTGTTTTAATGATAACAATTATACATCTGCTGCTGATGACCTATCCCTGGTTGGGAAGCACCCCCGCCTCTCGCCTTTCATTAATTATGCACACTGCGAGAATGGGAAGACAATTCTCACCGTATGTGTGAGGAGTTGGAAATCTGTTGGATGAATGAGGAGAAGGACCTAGGTAACTCCCTGCTGTAGGATCTGCTAGGCCATATTAGGGGCCTTGTTAACGCTCTCAGTATAGTGAACAGATGCTCAATGAAAACTGTACGAGCCACGAGCCCGAGCACGTGTGCACGCTTCATAGAGACACGCAGCAAAAAGAAGCAGACGCACATTAATCATTTAAGCTGTGCTTGGGATGGAGGTAGAAGTAAGGAGACAGGCTGTCAGTATTTTTGCAGAGTACTGCTGATAATGTGTATAAATCCTGCTGACCCTCCACTAACAAATACACATTCTATGGTGACTTGGACACAGATCAAGGACAGCTCGGTTCTTATAGTGCGACCTGCAGCTTCTTCCAGCATGAATACATTTTGTTATCCAAAAAATGTACACACAGGTCCTACCGCCTGCATTGTATCCATACAAATACATACCAGCAGACCTTTCAAATACTTCCAGGTAAAGCTGGTCATAACACTGATTGTTTTGAACAGATTCTGCCATCCACACAAGCAAAGTGAATGGGGGAATCCCCCCTGCTGCTGGGATTCCTCCGCTGTCAGAATAAACGCATCCATACTACATCCAATTGGCTTCAGCGTGAATCAACCAAGCTCATTCTAAAGATCGACTTCTCTCTTGCAGTTACACGGATGAGACCGACCATTTAAAACTGGCAGGGATGTTTAATGTGATCAGCTTTTATTTATTTGATGTAAAACCTTTATCCCAGAAGGAAAAAGAAAAAGTTGTTGCTGTAACTGATTATAAAGTATTAGCTAGAGTTGAGCTTCAGATTGTTAGTGTATTTTAACCTGCTAGTACTTCTAACACTACCTACCTCTCAGACTGACAAATATGCCCCTGTGCTTCTTCATCCAGAGAGTGGGCACTTTAATACAGAAGGTGTGTTACTGGCCAGATCACCAGGTAAAAACCGGGGGAAAGGTCTAAGGGCCAGTTCACACCACATCCAGTCCAGTGTGTTTTTTTTTCCTGCATTAAAAAACACATTGAGAGTAAGTTATATGGTTATAAACTAATAAAATATCCTAAGATGAACTTCTGCGCTACTAAAGTGTACGCTATGTGAAATGCTGCAAAATCAAAAAAGTAAACACCACTCACTAACTATAATCTAAAAATACCACAAATATCAACAATTGTGCCTGTGATTTTGCGCAAAACAGAATAAATTGAATAATCAATAAATAATAATCAATGAATAGGTGATAAATCATATAAAGATCAAATAGTCCATAAGTGAATATCCGTGACTGTAGTGCAAATCAATCAAGTGAATATAATGCGTGAATATTCTATACAGTGAAACATCAAAAGTGCAAAGTGCGTTGATAGTAGATCTCGTGACTTTCGTGGTGCTGGATACCCACTAGGGGCTGCCAGAACTCTCACCTTGTTGCCACCAAAATAGTGCCTTTATGTATCCATTCAGGACTGTGCTTGTTCCAATCCAATCTGTGTAGTTGTTCTGTTGCGTCTATGGGGAGATGGCGTTCTCTCCGGTATCTGGACTCCACATATGGGGGGTAATCAAAAAGGAGGATACTCCAATAGGGTGATATCGTTAAAGCCAAAGATTTTATTTAAAAATATCTGCTTATATGTATCTGCTTATATGCTTGTATGCAAGCAGATATTTTTAAATAAAATCTTTGGCTTTAACGATATCACCCTATTGGAGTATCCTCCTTTTTGATTACCCCCCATATGTGGAGTCCAGATACCGGAGAGAACGCCATCTCCCCATAGACGCAACAGAACAACTACACAGATTGGATTGGAACAAGCACAGTCCTGAATGGATACATAAAGGCACCATTTTGGTGGCAACAAGGTGAGAGTTCTGGGAGCCCCTAGTGGGTATCCAGCACCACGAAAGTCACGAGATCTACTATCAACGCACTTTGCACTTTTGATGTTTCACTGTATAGAATATTCACGCATTATATTCACTTGATTGATTTGCACTACAGTCACGGATATTCACTTATGGACTATTTGATCTTTATATGATTTATCACCTATTCATTGATTATTAATTATTGATTATTCAATTTATTCTGTTTTGCGCAAAATCACAGGCACAATTGTTGATTGTGGTATTTTAAGTTATATGGTTGTCATTGGCATAGTTCACACCAGTGCCTGCAGTTTCAATGTGTTCCAGTTCCAGAAAAAAAAAAAAAAAAGAAGAAGTAGAACATGTTGCATTTTTGCTGCACTGGACCGCTTTAAAACTTATCAAAAACGCTCCGGAGAGCACTAAAAAATGCACTGGAACACACATGTCCTTATTTAAGTTTAAAGGGAAAAAAAAGAGGGAAAATGTACTGGACCGGATCAAACGCGCACCAAAAATGCATCAAAAAAGCACTGGAATGGATTAAAAAGGCGTCAAAACTGCGTATGCAGAAAAGCATCTGGAAAATATCCGGACTGTGTTTCTATGGTGTGAACTGGCCCCTAAAAGAAGAAAACAAACGCAGCCCCCACATCTGATTAGTAAGCTGCAATATGATACATTTTTGGTTATGGATGTAATACCGCTTTACATCCAGGACTTGGTAAGTTGCAAAATAACAAAGGTTTGCTTTTGGGTAGAATACTGCTTTAAGTCTGAATCGTCCAAAAGCACACCTGTCATGGATCACATAAAGCACTTGGGGGAATTGTTACTTTTTCTTGACTTGGAATTTAGGAATGGATCTATATACTCTGACAAATATTGCAAAAACAGGTGCTCTAAAAAGGACAGAAAAAAAATATAACTATGCACAATATATTTTACTAAATGGCAAAAAAAAGTCATTTGGGAGAGATTATCTTTTAGTATTATCACAGTTCGGAGAAGGTAAAATCAGGAACACACGCTCACTAATATCTTTTTGCACAAAGTCAGTTCTATCTAAAAGCACATTTACTGTAAGGGGTGAAGCTTTAGAGGGTTCTCCAAAGAACATTAGAGCAATTATTGCCTTAACTGCTTTGTTAAGCATCCCTCTGTGAAAAACAGCTGTTAAAATCATCAAGCATATTTTTAATGCCAGACGTGGCATTATGAAGATGTAAATGCCGAGTTGGAGAGAGGTCGTCTCAGCTGAACGTTGCAGAACAATTGCAGGCTGAGAAAACGTAACCTCTGTCATTTGTCTTACATCTTTTCTACTCTGAGAAGTTCCCATTGAACAAAAAACAAAAAAACAAAAAACTAAAAGTCAGACAAGGAAGAGGAAAAAAAAAAAAAAAGACTGATCCTGGTACAGCCTGTGCCTGTTCTGTAGCCAAAAATACCGAGCAGCATGCTTTGTGACTGACTCCCTGTGTAAAGCAGAATACCTTTGTGACCACAACATCCTCCCACACTCTGTACTCTACAAATCGCTAAGTCTGAGGTCACCACCTACTCAGAGCAGCCAAAACCCACTTCAAAACTTTGGTTACTGCTTTTCACCTTGCTCTACGTAAACCCACTGCGGTAATTGCCGGGGCGATAGCACTTCGGAATGTAAAGCATTTCCTTAAAAAAAGTAACCATTTACCAAGTACATGCGTGGGAGGAACTCCTTTAGTCATCTCTCTGCCGTTACAGTGAAGACCACAGGAGTTCTGAAAATGGTTAGTGGAAGAGAATCTACCTGCCCAAAACATCTGTGGATCATCCATATAGAGCAGACGGGCACCAGACTTCACAGGTTGCAAAAATGACCTTGCTGCAAATAATCTGGCCTGCCGAGAACACCAACTGCTGATCCAACTGAGTGCGCAGGTCTAATATTCTAACCCAACTAAAGGGGAGGGGGGGGGGGGGGCTACACTGCAAAGCAAGGATCGGACAATATTCACTTTTTTTGTAGTACCAGTATCGGGCACAAACGTACCCGATATTACAGATATTGCTGCAAGGGGTTTGACCAGGGCGACGCATGCAGCAGCATGTATCACCCCGGTACCGTTCTTTAGAGCGGACGGTCGGCTTTATTGTAATAAGAACCGATGCAGCTCAGCTGGCGCTCGGCTGTTATTACAAGAAACAAGAGGGGGCGCGCCCCTCAGCCCCTCCCCCTACGCACGCGCTGCTCGTCCGGGCTCTCCCAACCCACTGGGAGGCCCGAGCAACCACGTCCGCCGGCTGGCTGAAGACCTGAACAAAGCATCAGCGAGTTTCGGATCTAGTAACCAGGAAGCAATGTCATGACATCACTTCTGGATTATTGGCATCTTAAAGGCGCCAGTGTTAAAAAATATAAAGTATTAAAAAACGCTGATCTTGACGTTTTGAATACTTTCATGTGCAGAGGAGGGGTTTGGGAGACCCCCGATCCCTCCATAAAGAATACCTGTCACTGCCTATTACTGTCACAAGGGATGTTAACATTCCTTGTCACAGCAATAAAACAGTGATAGGGAAAAAAAAGTGTAAAAAAAAAATGTTTTAAATGTACAGAATATCGGCACACAATATCGGCTATAGGCCTGAGAGGTGGCCAAAATATCGTTTTTCAGTGCCGATACAATACCGATATCGGTTGATCCCTACTGCAAAGTCACACAACAAGTAGCTGCCACCTTCACCAACATACATGTTAGGATCTGGCAGGGTCAAGACACAAAATCAGTGTTCCCACCCCTAAGAAACGTTTGCCAGGAACTACGTTGTTTTTGTAATAGCCAAGGTTATGCCAAGGCTCACCTTGCTCCTCTGAGTCTGGGGTCAGGACAAGGGGATTCAAGACAAAGGGTGTTATACTCATTGTGGAACCCAAGGAGTTAATCCTTTGCATTGTGTATAAAGGCTGTTTGAACCTGTCTCCCTGATCCTCCTCCTCTTCCACTGTCTCAAAAAATAAAATAACCTGATATTTACAGAGCAGGGGGACGGGCTGCACATGCTCAGTTTGGTGTGTATTGTTAGAGAGTTTTTTCTTTTCTTGGGAGAGTGCATGTGATCAGCACAGGGCCAATCAGCACTGTCCAGACAGAGTATGAGTGCAGTATGAATAGTCCTCCTACAAAGGTTTACTAGGAACTGATAGAAGTCACAAGACTAAGGTTTAATAACACTTTAAGGCCTTATGCACTTTGAACATTTTTGCAGCAGTTTCTAAGGACGTCAGGTGGTTTGTTGGTTATTTTTCCTGCCTTCAAACTCTTCTGCATGTTGTATCCATGCAGACACAGGTTTTGGCAGAATTTAGTTGCAGAAGCTTTTAGCCTAGGTTCATTGGTACGATTTGGCATGCGATTTGTATAGACATCTGTGCAGGAACCCGCTCAGATGTCTGTCAAATCGCCCCCAAAGTCGGACTGCATTGCCGGGTTGAAATCGTGGGAGTTCAGCTAAACTGTGAATCTAGGCTGAGAGGCAGAAAAAAAACCCTGCCAGTGTGTCCAGGACCAGCAGAGGTTTGGCAGAAAAAAAAAAAAAAACACTTCACGCTTGTCAACGCGTCTAAACGTGTGTAAATGCCAGGCGCGTTCAGCGCTTGAGCGTTAAAGTGGTTGTAAACCCCAGCCATGGAATTTGAGCAAAGCACATATATCTGTAGTGTTCACTTGTCGCTCTCCAAAGCTCTAAGTGTTGTTCTCTCTGGTGCTTCGTTCCTCTGTTATAAGCATGAGTCACTTTTTCCCCAACACATGAGATAAGTTGGGGGGGGGGGGATCTTCTAATGTAGCTTGTCTATTCAGAACACAGTTCTTCTGCTTTGTGGGAGGAGGTGTGTGCGCCTTACCCCCAATCAGCTCTCACATCCTAACTGCAGCCTCTCAGCCCCCTCTGTGCTCCTGACAGATGAAGAAAGATTTTTAACACAATCTGCACTTTGGAAGGGGTGTAGAAAGCAGAAGATTGCAGATAAATAAAAACTTATGTATGGGGATTTGTTTCATCTCCGTGTATCATCTGAGGCGGTTCACTTTACTGGGTATATGTGAGGGTTTACTTTACATCCACTTTTACTCCAGTGGTTAAGCCAGAATAAATTATTCCATTTGAATGAATAAACGCCAAAACTCTTGACGCTTGTAAATGCACCTAAACACACTTTTACAAGCATCAGGCGTTCTTTCTGTCAGAAACGCTGCTGTCAGGAGGAAAAACTTCAAGGAGAGTTTGAAAAACAATTTGTATTTTATCTATTTAGATGCCTGTCTAGCGCTTAAGGTTTAATGTTGCAAACAATATAAACACATATAAGCCCAGTGGGACAGTTGTGTTAGGGACATTCAGCTTGCTTTTCTGAAATAAAGAACCTTGCAGTTGAAGCATGTATGCATCAGACATGTGAGGGGCGTTTATTTTGTTGAAATGCTAGCTAATGAAAGACCCCCAACTGCCCATCTTTGGCCACATGTGATAACTCATCCCTACTAAATTACTCTCTAATGTGTGTAGACACAAAACTATAAACCTCAATACTACCATACAGTTGGCTTTGTTTGTTTTTTTCCCAAAAACACTAACCCACAAAAATTAAAAGGGGAACACATTATATTCAAAACAAAATGCTCAATATTTACAAATACAAATGATTGGTAAAATAATTGCTGCAAAGTGCTCCATAACAGGCTTCCATCGCCATCCAGTGGAATTACTAAAAACTGCAACGACATATATATATACATACACACACACTATATATATATATATATATATATATATATATATATATATATATATATATATATATACACATACATACATACATACATATATATATATATATACACACACACACACACACACACACACACACATATATATATATATACATATATATACATACATACATACATATACACACACACATATATATATATATACACACATATACACGTCTATGGCACAAGACTAATGCCCCGTACACACGGTCGGACTTTGTTCGGACATTCCGACAACAAAATCCTAGGATTTCTTCCTACGGATGTTGGCTCAAACTTGTCTTGCATACACACGGTCACACAAAGTTGTCGGAAAATCCGATCGTTCTGAACGCAGTGACGTAAAACACGTACATCAGGACTATAAACGGGGCAGTGGCCAATAGCTTTCATCTCTTTATTTATTCTGAGCATGCGTGGCACTTTGTGCGTCGGATTTGTGTACACACGATCGGAATTTTATATCCTGCTCTCAAACTGTGTGTCGGAAAATCCGATGGAAAATGTGTGATGGAGCCCACACACGGACGGAATTTCCGACAACAAGGTCCTATCACACATTTTCCGTCGGAAAATCCGACCGTGTGTACGGGGCATAAGTCTTGCAAAGAGACTTCAACCAATACAAATCTGCCCTTCGAAAATACTACTCTTTCCTCTGCCAAGCAGACCTATTTTACAACTCTTATTAACACCTTCTCATCCAGTCCCCTTAAACTCTTCTCTACCTTCAACTCTCTACTTTGTCCTCCACCCACTGACTCACTCACTGCTCAGGAGATTGTCAATCACTTCAAAAACAAGATTGATACAATCCGTGATGGAATCTAAACTCTACAGGTATCTCCCCCAGTTAAGACCCCATGTCAACAGGTACAACTGACACTCCCTTTATTCAAATCTGCTACTACACACAAGGTTGCTAAACTCCTCTCTAACGCCCACCTAACCACCTGTCCCCTGGACCCTATTCCCTCTCAAATACTACGGTCGCCCTCTGACCCCATCCTACACTCTCTAAACCACATCTTCAATCTCTCCCTCACCTCTGGGATCTTCCCCAATGCTCTAAAACATGCACTGGTTACCCCCATACTTAAAAAGCCGTCATTGGACCCTACCAATCTTAACCTGCGCCCTATCTCCTTGCTCCCCTTTTCCTCTAAACTCCTTGAACGCCTGATTTACAACCAAGTGACCACCTCATTAAGAATAACCTTCTGGATCCCCTTCAATCTGGATTTTGCCCTCAACACTCCACAGAAACTGCTTTTTAAAACTCACAAATGACCTCCTAACTGCAAAAACCAATGGACACTATTTTGTACTCCTAACTTCTGGACCTTTCAGCTGCCTTTGACACGGTTGACGACCCCCTCCTCCTCAAAAAACTTTACTCCCTCGGCCTCCGTGACTGTGCTCTTCAGTGGCTCTCATCCTACCTATCCCAACTCACCTTCAGTGTCACTTACAATTCTACTTCCTCCACCCCTTTTCTCTGTCGGGGTGCCCCAAGGTTCTGTTCTTGGACCTCTTATTTTCAATCTTCACCTCTTCCCTGGGTCAGCTGATAGCCTCTCACGGCTTTCAATATAATTTCTACGCTGACGACACACAAATCTATCTCTCTCCACCCCACAACTCACTCCATCAGTCTCCTCCCCCATCGCAAACTTACTAACAGACATATCTGTATGGATGTCACACCACTTCCTCAAACTCAACTTGTCCAAAACCGAGCTTATAATAATAATTCCTCCCCCACATGCCTCTTCCCCAGACTTCTCTGTCAAGAGCAATGGCACAACCATCCACCCGTCCCCACATGTCAGGGTGCTAGGTGTTATCCTGGACTCTGAACTCACCTCCGCAACATCTCTAAACTACGTCCCTTTCTAACCTATGAAACCACAAAGCTCCTGATTCACTCCCTGGTTATCTCTCGCCTTGACTACTGCAACTCACTCCTCATTGGGTCACCTTTAAATAGACTATCCCCCCTTCAGTCCATCATGAATGCTGCTGCCAGACTCAACTCAACTTCGTTCCTCCCAAGACCTCCTGCTCTCTAGCCCCCTCATCACCTCCTCCCATATTCGCCTCCAGGACTTCTCCCGAGCCTCGCCCATCCTCTGGAGCTCCCTACCCCAATCTGTCAGACTGTCTCCAAATTTATCCACTTTTAGCCGATCCCTGAAAACTTTCCTCTTCAGAGAAGCCTATCCTGCCTCCATCTAACAACTGCATAATTTTCCCCATTAGCTCATTCCCCCCAGTTATTACCCTTTTGTATAACTTGACCCTCCCTCCTAGATTGTAATCTCTAACGAGCAGGGCCCTCTGATTCCCCCCTGTATTGAAATTGTACTGTCTGCTCTAATGTTGTAAAGTGCTGCGCAAACTGTTGGCGCTATATAAATCCTGAATAATAATGTGTGTGTGTGTGTGATATATATATATAGAGACATAGATATATATATCTATTTGTATATATATATATCTATTTGTATATATATATATCTATTTGTATATATCTATCTATATAGGTGTGTGTGTGTGTGTGTGTGTGTGTGTGTGTGTGTGTGTGTGTGTGTGTGTGTGTGTGTGTGTATACAAGCCATTAAATCCTCTATTTTCAGATGTGAGTCTATATTTAAATAAGCCAATATTAAGAAACAATCTCTACAAAACATGAACTTAAAGTGGTTGTAAACCCTTTTTAGAACTTGTACCTAAAAGGTAAGCCTAGAATAAGGCTTACCTATAGGTACTGTAAATATCTCCCTAAACGATACTTGGCTTGTAGAGCGCCGAGGATGTCATCAGTAAATGCGCTGTAAAGAAATGGCCCTCCGTACCGTATCTTTCTGAGCAAGTGGCGTGACTGGCGGCTCCGGCGCGCATGCACGGAAGTGACGTGACGCGGCTCCGTGAGTCACAAAGCCAGAGTAAGTGGCCCCGGAAGGAAGAGGGGCGAAGATGGATGTGGCCTCCAGCAGGGACAGCATGGGCTTCGTTTGCAGGTAAGTGCCACATAATAGGCTAGTATGCGATGCATACTAGCCCATTATGCTTTTATTTTTCAGGGAACAAAAGAGGAAGTAAAACACATCAGGGTATACTTCCTCTTTAAAGGAAGGTGAATTTATAGCCCATAGCAGATTCTTTGGCTTTCAAACTGACTGCTTGCCTTATGAAATGCCTCTATGCTACGTTCCCACTAGTGTGACTTGTCACGTGACTTTGGACACAAAGTTGCATGACAAGTCACAGCCCATTGATTTTGATGGCCCCCCTTTCCAATCTATGCGACTCAAAGTTGCAACAACTGCAACTACTTTGATGCAAAATTCTAGCAACCAGAGTGCCAGAGAGTGTAAAGTGGCATCAAGGTCGCACTCAAAATTGTGAGTGTGGTAAGGGAGCCTAAAAGTTTTACATGACTGCAATAAACTGAAATTCCACTAGATGGCAGCATTGGCCATCAATTTTGTGTCAGTCTGAAAACCATAAAAATCTATCTGGTACTAGTCTACACAGACAGTGCCACCGAAAATATACTGTATTATGATCCATTCTATTTGGGAAGCATAGGTTATATATTATTATTTAAAGATAATATACTTGAAGATGCAGGATTCACATTAAAGAAGAAAAAAAAAATACAAAAAGTGGCCACAAGGGGGCATGTACAGACCATGTCCTATATGGCAAATGAAAAACGAACACCTCACCTGTCCAAGTCCTATATGTGCAAATTAGCATAAAATTAGGGCAGTTTTGATATGCTGCATACAAAATTGCAGTTTATAAAAAAAAAAACTCTTAACAAACAGAAGCATAATAATGTACGCATAACAAACTGAGACCTTTGAAAACTTAACAGTCATGGCAGAGCTTGTGCAGAGTGTATGATTAAATGACACCGCAGTGACCCCTGACATTAATTTCCACTAGACAGTGAAGAGAGAAGATTACAGCTGACATTTCCAATCAAAAAGGTATGCCTGCCAATATTCAAGTATTATTTCATCACTTGCATAGGAGCTGGTAGAGCTCTGTCCAGAGTGTTCCAAATTTTTTTTTTTTTTTTAAATAAGTGAAAAACAGTATTTTCCCACATGCCCCTGACATAACCTATCACTTAACCTCAATCCCATCAGAATATTACCAGGTAAAGTGTATGTAATCACTAACCACGAGCTTCTCTTATTTCCTCCCTTTTGGTATGTTTTATCTGTTATTAAAGAGTAATTCCCCTCTGGGTGATCTGTGTACATTGCAGGGATTTTAACAAACTTTGTAGCAGATTCCTTCCTTTTGTTATTGTAAAGGAATAGCTGTTTCTCTCAACCGAGCAGGGCTGACACCACTTAGTTCACAAAAATGTGTGCGTTGTCTGCCAACAAAAAGAATTTGGAGCAAAGTGCATTTCTAGCAGGTGAAGAATTATTGTGTACTTCTAGTCTTAAAGTCTTGTTTTATTTTTCCTCAGCATAGATTTTACAGTGCCAAGATTTTCAGGCATAAAGCATACATGGACCCTCCTGGCGGCTACTGCTGAAGACTGACAGCATGTAGCCAAAATAGCCACTGTCCCAAGTTACACACTGTTGATGTTTACATCTCCTCCTGTGAGTCAGTCATGCAGTGACCGCGCATGCGCAGAATGACCTTGGCTTTCAGTCATTCCTGCACTGATGTCCAGACATTGATATTTACATGTCGCTCCTGAGTAAGGATAAGCTCCGGCGTGTTCGCAAACTCCACGTGCCGAGCCCACCAGGAAGTCGGCGTGGCGCTGCGCTAATTGCAGGCAGTGAGACATTTTCCCGATGTGCGGCTGCAGAGATCGGGAAATGTCACCCTGCCTGTGATTAGAGCAGTGCCGACTTCCTGGCGGGTTCGGCACGTGGAGTGTGCGAACACGCCGGAGCTCATCCTTACTCCTAAGCAGAAGCCAAAAGGGTCCTTAAATGCTGTATGCATATAATCATTAGTACAAACGTCACAAGCCCCACATTTTTACACAGGATTTTACCGCAAAAACTATAGGCCCGTATTCACGAACCCCAATGGGAAGCTTTACTACTGAAAAGAAACAGCCTAATCCGGAACTATACATGTCAGCTGTCTGGCTGTGCAGAATTGTGTAAATCACAAAACCGGACAGACAGAATCACAAATCTTTATATGTATTTCAACTGTGAAATGAGCTGCTTGCTAAGATTGTCGCTTTCACAAACAAAAACATGAACCCAACACCTAACCCTTATTCCTGGCTTTAACGTGATCCTTTACAAAGTTATCTCTGAAGCAGACCTGTCATGAGATAAACATGTGAGCTGCTATTACTGCCAAGCAGACCTCCGTGCTTCAGTCACTGACCTGGAACAGGTATGCAGATAAACACGCCTGACTTCACTCTGACCTTCCGGATCTGTGTAGCGGTTACATGTCACTGGGGCCGATTTACTAACACTGGACACTGCAAAATCTGGTGCAGCTCTGCAAAGAAACCAATCAGCTTCCAGGTTTTGTCAGAGCTTCATTGAACAAGCTGAAGTTAGAAGAAGACTGGCCATCATACACAGCTACACCAGATTTAGCACTCTCTGGTTTTAGTAAATCAACCCCACAACTGATCAATGAGACGATCCATCAAAGGATGGATTGATAGTGAGTTACATAGGAAACAGGAAGGTGGTGCAGAGCAACAGCTGAGAACTAAACAAGCTATTGGAACATTAGAGACCCCCAGACTTTAGGGCTCATCAGCACTACAGATTACAGAACCTCTAGCTGCTCAATATGTATACCTGCCTGCTGTTTAGGGGTTTTAATGTAAGCACAGGCTCACTTTAAGGCCCCTTTCACACTTCAAAGTCGTGCGATTTCACAGCCACGATTTGGGAGCAGTACTACTTTGTACGACTTTACAGGGTTGGGGTTTAAAAAAGCTGCTTGTGCTTACAAAGTCGTACTGAAATCGTGTCTATATTATTCAGGTACGATTTGCATGCTACTTGAGGGTTTAACATTGAGGTCTATGGACATCGACTCACATGGAAGTTGGACCAAAGTAGTGCAGGGACTATTTTGAAGTCGGCACGACTTAAAGTCGTACCAATATGAATGGTAGTCATTGAAAATCATAGAGAATGACTTTTAATGCGATTTTGCAGTACAAAATCGTGGGACAAGTCGTATAAGTGTGAAAGGGGCCTAAGCTGGACAGAAGAAGGGAGACACAATCCAACCACCCTCAGGAGACACCTCTAAGAAAAGCAGTGTTCATTTTTACATCAAATTTCTATTTCGTCTTATTCATAGTCTTTAAGAAAATGCCATTTTAGTTTTAGTCGTATTTTAGTCATCTCAATTGTTTTAGTTTTATTTTAGTCAACTATAACCTCCAGTACATTTAAGTTGACTAAAATAATCAGCCAGCTAAAATCTAATGGGTTTATTACATTGTAATGCATTATTTAAGCATTTCTCTAGAATTGCCAAACCAATTATATACTCCTGGATTAAAGATCTAATATCATGTTATTATTTATGGTATTAAGGTTTGAACATGCACTACAGACAGATTTAGCCGTCTTTTGACTTAAATGCCATTTTAGTTTTAGTCATATTTTATTCATCTGAATTGCTTTAGTTGTATTTTAGTCTACTAAAATAGTGTTCACTTAAATTAACACTGAACAACAGTTTTTTCTATGGGAAAGCCACAGCGATTGGACAAAGTTTTCAAAACTCTGCAATCTCTACTTTCTCAGATAAGCCCGGCCCAAAAAGTCGACACGTGGCTTACAAACATTGGACAGTTACACAAGACGATCAAAGGGACACATAGAATTACTGTTATCCACTGCAAATGGGCACCTTTGTGATGCTCAAAAAATGAAATTGGAATGTCAGTTGCCTCATTTATTATACGCATAGAAACCTCTATAGAGATCTGTGAAAGCGAAAGACCTGCAATCAGTCACAAACAGCTGGCCGAGTCTTCTGATTGTTCTGTGAGCTGCTGAAACCTTCAAATACCATTTCCACTTTCACCCGCACAAATGACAATCTACTCTTTCCACTTGGCTGCCTGTACAAGGCTCAGATGACTATCAGCTGCAGACACACTATTCCTGGCCGCGGCATGCCACTTCTACA